>CM062804.1:47795073-48395073 GCA_031772625.1 Pinus tabuliformis | reverse complement strand
TGGGATGATGAATTTCAAAAGATTGGAGTACCACAGTGTCCACTTAGTCCTAATTCTGCGAACTATGATAGCAATAGTTATGAAGAGCGTGATAATGAATTTCAAAAGAATGGAGTGTCACTGTGTCCTCTTAGTCCTAATTCTAAGGACTATGAGAGCAGCAGTGATAAAGGATAGGATGATGCACTTAGTCCTAATTCTAATGAGTATAAAGGTAGCAGTGAAAAAGGACGGGATGTGGCATCTTCAATAAGTAAACAGTCACATTTTCAACGTAGTCCTAATTCTATGGACTATGAGAGTAGCACTGGCAATGCATATGAGGAAGAATATCCATTAAACATCGAGTCCGATTTTCCATTCAGTCCGAATTCTAAGGACTACGACAGTACCACTGAAGAAGCGGAAGATGAAGAATATCCTCCAAGTCAATATTTGAAAAGCAGAGCTGATGATAGTTTGGATAACATTCCTCTTAATGATGATGAAAAGCCTTATACAAATGATGATCAAATGATGGAGATGTTGCCAAGAAATATTGTATCAAGGAGTAGGAGCAGACCTTTTCGTATCAATGCAAGTTGTTCTAGTTATACAAGGGGTAGAGCAGAATATCTGACGAGAAGAAGTTTTATCAGTGCTCTCATTTCAAGTGAATGTTGCCAAAAAGATTGCTTGAAACATATGGATTTCAAATTTGCATTAGAAAGCAGGAAGAGATATTTGTCAATGAATAAAAGCATGCAAAATTCATATTTATTTGGGTGCATGCAATCTACATTGTCAGGTTATGATTATCATATTGGGAATTTTTTTATCTGTAGAAAAGGTTTCAAAATGTTTCATTCGATTGGGAATTTTCGTCTCTCGAGAATTCAAGAAAATTTGGAAAAGGATCCCACATTTTATTCAGAAGTATGTCATAAAAGACAGTTTGGTCCATTATCAAATACTGCAATGTCATGGATGAAAGATTTCTTTTCAAAGCATGGATAGTGTATGCCAAATAGAGAGACAATACATATTCCAGATAATTTTTCAAGACGAGAAATCTACAACTTATACAAAGAATATGCAGAAGGTGCTGAGGGACATGGCCAGTTTATTACATATCAATATTTTGTGAAGGTATGGAAGAAAGAATTCAACAATGTCTGTATTCCTAAGAAGACAAGGATGGGGATTTGCAATACATGTGCTTCTCTTAAATAAAAAAGGGACAAATGTGGAGGCTCAGAAAGAGGTAAGCATTCATAACTTTAACTTTTAAAATTGTATAGTCATCAACTATGAAAACATATTTCTTAATGAATCTCTTTTATGTTGTGTAGATTTAATTTTCAAACAACTTCAGGAGCATCACGAACAACAAACAAACGAAAGGAATAAGTTGTACAAGCATCGAAAGAAGTGTTATGATAATCCGAATAAATATTTGGGTTTGATAATTGATGGTATGGACCAGAAGAAAACACTTTTACCACATTTTGTTCGCACACCCAAAAATTTACAGGAGGAAAACTTTATTCAATTTCACTTGGTCGGTTGTATGGTCTTCAATGGGAAAATGTTGCCAAGGGTGTACTTCACAGCTCCAAATATTTATAATGATGAAAATGACCATAACCATAATTCATGATGTGATTTCTCATTGGTCTGGTAATCTTCCTGAAGTTTTGTATCTACAATTGGACAACACTTGCCGTGAAAACAAAAATCAGGTTATTTTTGGATATCTAAACATGCTTGTTGAATTGAGAATTTTTCAAAAGGTAAAGGTTGGTTTCCTTCTTGTTGGGCACACTAATGACCATATTGATCAGATGTTGAGTCGTTTTTCAATCACATTGAGGAGGAAGGAAGTTGGGAGCTTGCCATCACTAATTGAATGTATTAAGAAATCATACATGCCAGAGCCTACTTTTGATGTGTTGGAAGAAACTGTTGACATGCGAAGGTTTATTCTGGGATCATATGGTGAGGGGAAATGCATG
The DNA here is from genome assembly GCA_031772625.1 of Pinus tabuliformis. Lineage (NCBI taxonomy): Eukaryota > Viridiplantae > Streptophyta > Pinopsida > Pinales > Pinaceae > Pinus > Pinus tabuliformis. Next base: position 48,393,079 of record CM062804.1, on the reverse strand, counting down.
GAACAACTTAATGACATTAGCTTCCAACATCAATTTCGTATCAAAAAAATTGATGGGAAAACACTAATATGGGGCAAGAAGTATTCAACTACTACAGAATGGGCACCGTCATCAGGATTGCAATTTTTGAAGTTCATTCCAAATCATCCAATATTTGCATCAAAAATATTGTTATTACAATCAGTTGGTGAAGTTCAGAATGCACGCAGACAGAACAGGGCTATAAATTATTTTGATTGCCTGGAAGAAATTAAAAAATGTATTAGTTATACATATGAGTACTTTGACATCGTTGATTCAGTTTGGAGGGAGTCATTTTTCAATAATCAAAGTGATATCATTTCGACAACAACAAATGAAGATATACCTTTGAAAAATCCATTTATTTTTCCCAAAATGTGTCGAATGAACATGAGGAAGTAAACATTGTTGAACAACAACAATCTCAAGGTATTATTAATTCTTCACAGGCAGCAGAAAGAGAGATGTGTATTGGTTCCAGAAGATCTCGTAAACAACGTGAAGCCATGGAAGACCTTTATAGGGGTTCAGTATAGGATATTAAGGAGAGTTGCATGATTGCAGTGCTAGCAGATGGAGATCCCAATGGCTATCCATTTTGGGTTGCTAAAGTTATAAAGGTCTTTATAGAAAATGAGGATGTTACAAGTGTTGAAGTACATTGGTATGCCACAAATACACACCCATCCAATGGTGTGTATAAGCCAGAGATGGTAGTTGACAAAAAAAATGGCGGAAAAATAAAAAGAAAGGGTACAAATGTAAATCGTCGCCGCATAGACATATTAAAATTGGAGGATGTAGACATACTTGTTTATGACTTCAATTTAACAAAGAGAGGAACTCTTCGCTTCAAGACGATAGAGATTCTGAAAAGGTTGTTACCAGAAGGAACAGTGTTGACATGGGAGTCACCTGAAACCAGTCGTAGATCTAGAAGAATTTTGAAACCTGAAATGTTGGGCATGCATGTGGACTCAAATGGGGCACTAGTTGATGAAAGAGAAGAATATGGAACATCTTCATCAGCATCCAGTCACTCATCTAAAGATGTGAATTCTGATGGTGTGCCAGAAAACATGAGTGATTTTGAATAATTGTTTAAGACAATTTATAAACTGATGTATGCATCGTATCTTCAAATAAAATTAATGTTTTTCATATGGTGTTAAATGAGAAGTTATGAGGCATTTTTATGTTGTTGGATTATATGTCTTAATTATGATAAATTTTATTGTTTAAAATATCTACAATGCAATATTAAATTAGAGATATATTGCATGTTTTATTCAATATACAAATAATGACTTTTGAATGCATTTAGTGATGTAATTTGTTCATAATGTCATGGTTTTTTAATTTTATAGTTGAAAAAATTTCAATTTTTTTTGTATCTAGCATGTTATGGTTGAAAACATGTTAAATTTATACTTAGGAAAGAAAAATGATATTCTACCAAAAACATTAGTGTGTTTTTTCCCGCATAAACAACTTTGTTTGACACATAAAAATTTGGTTTTATTAGCATTTTTTTAAAATTTTGAAAATTGACCTTAAAAAAAAATCATTGTTCCAGTGTCATCACTTTCATTTTGAAGCTATATTTTGCACGAAAATTTCATAGTAAATTTTGTAGTCACTGCCAATTTTAAAACATGTTCAAAATTGACGCCTAAAAAATAAAAACATCGTTCCAGTATACACACTTTTCGTTTTGAGCACTGTTTTTGATGTTTTCTTGGGGTTTTTTGGCCAGAGTTCCTGTTTTGAGTTTATAGTTCCCGTTTCAAAGTTTACATTGTTTTTATCTTAGATAGAAAATTTCTCTCAAACGAACACTCCTAGATGCATTAATTTTGTAGATAAACCTGTAAATAAAACTTTTTTTGGAAATTATATTTTTGATGGTTCTAAATCTAATGATGGAGCAGGAGCAGGTTGTATATTAGTTAGTCCAAAAGGAGAAAATACCATGCTAACATGTAGACTTGAGTTTGATTGCACGAACAACACTGCTGAATATGAAGCATTATTTCAGGGATTATACAAGGCAATTGGGCTTAATATCAAATACCTGCAAGTATTTGGAGACTTTGAGATTGTTATTAGACAGGTAAGAAATACTATACATTATCTGTCAGGACACTTGAAGCACTATCAATCGTTAGTACAAGACCTGACCTCACACTTTATAGCATTTAATATTTCATCCATTCCAAGACTCCAAAATGCTAGTGCTGATCTCCTTGCTAATGTAGCTTCCAAGCTTATTCCATCAAAGGACTATAGCCCAGACAAATTTTCGATCGAATTAATCTTTAGACCCTCTATTCTTGATAACATTACCAACTGGAGAGTTTTCAATGATGACCCTGATATTGTGAGTTTTCTGACTTTAGAAGGTTCTTACAATAATCAAATAATTGATGAAGACCAACATTACAAGTAGCTAGAACAAGGAAACAACAATAATGCTATACTAAAATCAGTAGTCAAATTAGAGGACATATATGACTTAAAGGACAGATTCAAACGATCCACCAATTCAAAACTTTAGAGTTCAACTCTGAGATATGAATTAGTGAATCTGGGGACTAACATAAAACCACAAAACATCAACTTAAGTCTTGGCCTAACATCCGAGGAAAAGTCAGCTTTCATTCGACTGTTGAAACAACACAAGAGTGTCTTTTCCTAGAATTATGATGATCTTAAAACATACGACACTTCAATTATACAACATACAATTCCGATGATCGCTGATGAAAAGCCTATTCAGCAGAAATTGAGGAAAACGAATCCTAATTTGGAAAGCCAGATTAAGTCTGAGTTGAACAAATTACTAAGAGCCAAGATTATTTTTCTTGTTAGGCATTCCAGATGGGTATCCAATCTGGGCCCAGTCAGAAAGAAAAACGGTGATATCCGAATTTGTATTGACTTTCGAAATCTTAATAAAGCTTGCCAAAAGGATAATTTTCCACTGCCCCCTATGGAACAGATATTACAATCAGTGGCAAGGTCTGAATTAATGTCCTTTTTAGATGGCTTTGAGGGGTATAATCAAATCTTGGTCCACCCGGATGATCAATTGAAAACTACATTTAGAACGAAATGGGGCACTTACGCATATCAAAAGATGCCATTTGGGCTGATCAATGTCGGTGCCACGTTTCAAAGGGCCATGGACATTGCGTTTAAAGGATTAGTGAATAAGTCAGTGGTGATTTACTTAGATGACATAACAGTATATTCTAAAAAATGCAGTAATCATCTCATAGACTTAAAACAAATCTTCCAACGTTGTCAAAAATATGGAATCTCACTTAATCCAAAAAAACCTTTTTTTGCGTTAAGTGAAGGAAAGCTTCTCGGATTCATAGTGTCTAAATCTAGAATCTATATTGACCCAGATAGGATTAAGGAAATTTCTTAGATATCTTTACCCCATAACAAAAAAGCAATGTAATCTTTCCTTGGTCAAATCAATTTCGTTAAAAGATTTATCCCTGACTTCTCAAGAATCATGTCACCTCTCCAAGCCATGATAAAGAAAAACTCTCTCTTCAAATGGGGTCATATATAACATGAAGCATTTAGCTTGATAAAAGAAGCAATAATAAATGCCCCATCTCTAACAACTCCAAACTTTTCTGATCCTTTCACTCTATATACATTCGCCTCTAAGAAATCATATGCTTCCATACTCACACAAGTGAATCGAGATAAAGCCAAAGCCCCAATTGCCTTCTTCAGTTCAAACTTGCAAGGAGCTAAATTAAATTACTCCGATGTTGAGAAAAAGGCTTATGCTATTTTCAAAGAAATCAAACACTTCAGACCCTTCCTTCTCAAGACTCATACCAAAATAGTAGTACCATTTCCAATGGTAAGAAATATTTTGGTACAGAAATATGTGGGCAAAAAGAGGGCAATTGGGTCACAGCCCTGCAAGAATATGATGTTGAAATTAAACCAATAAAGATTGTAAAAGGTCAAGGTTTTTGCAGGATGTTGGTAGGAGCATCACACCTATCAGAAACGTAGTCTCTAGACAGTGAAATACAAGTGTATGAGGTAAGCCTAAATGACTCTGAATAAAGGTATGCCGATATCATGTTCTATTTAAAAATGGATATGCTCCTCCACATTTGAATCACATGAAGAAAAAATCCCTAAGGCTAAAAGCGAAACAATATCAAATTGTAAATGATTACAACTCTTTAGGATGAATTATGGTTCTGTTCTCCTTAGATGCCTTGAGAAATCTGAAGTAGAAAAAGTATTGCAGGAACTTCATGATGGACCAGCAGGCAGACACTACGTAGGAGATGCAACAGCACATAAAATCCTGCGCGTAGGCTACTACTGGCCAACTTTATTTAAAGATGCACATAGCTATGTAAGGAGATGTCAAATTTGCCAGACTGTTGCTGGAAGACAAAAGAAACCATCATTGCCATTACAACTGGTCAACATCGATCAACCATTTGAACAATGGGGATTAGATATAATAGGTGAGATCGTTCCTCATTCTTCTAAATAGCATAAATACATCCTTACAGCTACTGACTACTTTACCAAATGGGTAGAAGCAGTTCCACTCAAGACAGCCAACTCTGAGAGTATCATCGAATTTATAGATCAATTCATAATCACCAGGTTTGGCTTACCTTCTGCTTTAATGTTTGATAATGCATCATATTTCTCAGGTAATGCTATGACAGATTTTTCTCTCAAAAGAGGTTTTAAACTCAAATATTCTACTAATTATTATCCGCAAGGAAATGGGTTGGCCGAATCAACAAACAAAAACCTTATTAGAATCATTAAACGGACTATTGATCAAAATCATAGAAACTGGCATAAGTCTTTAATGTATGCTCTTTGGGCAGATTGAATAACTCAAAAAACCTCCATTGGCACTTCTCCTTTTAATTTAGTTTATGGGAAAGAAGTGGTCTTACCAACAAATCTAGCTATTCCTTCTTTAGCCTTAGTTCAATTCATTGAAGAAACCCCCTCCTCATCCTTGCAATTAAGACAATTGTAGATCCTTAAGCTTGAAGAGGAACGAGAAAAGGCCAGAATTACCCACGCGCATCATCAACAATTAGTAAAAGCTTCTTTTGATTCAAACTCAGTGTCTAGAAAATATTTTCAACTTGGAGACTTAGTATTAAAATGGGATAAAGCCCATGAAGAGAAAGGCAAGCATACTAAATTCCAACGGATGTGGCTTGGACCATTCCAGATTGTCGAACTCATCGGTCCATCAACTTTCATGTTACAAGATTTAGCAGGGAAAAGAGAGTCTTTACCTGTTAATGGACAGATCCTAAAGAAATATTTCCCATAGAAGATGATCTCTTCTATTTTCTGTAGATTATAGTTTTTAGTTAAGTTTTCTTTTGATAATAAAATAGGTTGAGAATGTTCACTTTTGGTTTCCACGAAAAGAATAGTGTCTCATATCAATTTTGTTTTTCGCTTGTATAAGTGGGAGTGGTTATGAAAATTAATCTCCATTTTGAAACGCAGGGTCAAGTGTTATGATTCTAAAAAAAATTCATGTTCTTTTGTTTCAACTATACAAGTTTTGGTTAGAATCAACGTTAGGAAGAAATTTTCCTTATATCAGTCATAAAAGGTATCAATAACAAAACAAAGATTCTCTGTGGAAAAGCTATTTTTAAAACTCTACAAGTGTCATCCAGAAGAATTCTTAAGGAGCCAATGACTTCCCCCCCACTCGAGGAAATTGCGAGACTCAAAGAGTAATCCAACTATGCACTTTAATCATAAAGAATAAGAGGTCTCATCAAGAGCTGGCTTATCATGATCATAAAGATTATAACTAACTGACATTGCCATACTGCATATTAAAACAAGGTAATGGCTCAAGATTGTTTCAATCAAAATAGAAGGGGTCTCATCATGAGCTAGCTTGTTCAGTGAAGTTATAAATCAAGTGAATGGCATTGTCAATTTTGGCCACCAAACCAAGACAATGTTCTTTACGAATTAAAAGAGAAACAAGAAGTGTATATGAGGATTTATCTTTGAAAATTGCATGCTTCTCGAGTGGGATACTAGATCATTGCTGGGTAACAGGTAACCCTGTCGAGGCTATGAACACCTGCTGGCAAAAGAGGCTCTACCTAGGACAAATGAGTACACATAAACTGATCTAAAGAGATGTCTTTGTTTTTATCTTTACCACCAAGTAATGACTGATGTGAGTAAAATGACTAACTCTGGGGAGAAGATAATCAGAATAAAGATAGTTAGAACAAGATGTTGTTATTAATAAATAGCACTATGTACTTTATATTTCTACAATGAAGTTTCATTTTCAAAACCATTTCTATTTTGGAAGTTTTAGAAAATTCAAAAAAAAACCATCAGAGATAACTGGTTCTTCCAAGTGAATCGCCAATTGTTGTGACTATCAACAACCCCCCCTTTTATTAGTGTAAGTAATAACATTAATAAATGGGGACCCTTCCAAAAAATCAAATCTTAGCATTTAATGTTGCCTTTTTATTTTTAGAATAAAACAAGATATCAAAGTGGAACTTGCTAAAACACGGAAATTTACCTTTTCATACTCCAAACGCATAAAACTTCAAAAACTATGAGTTTCCTTATAAAAAGCGCTACATGACCATAAGGCCTAAGAAAAACTTTATAATGAAGAGTCTTGAATATTTAAGTAAACCATGAAAAACCCGCTTTAGAAAAGATTATTCTCACATCACAAAAGGTTATAGTAGACATCCCTTATAAAAGTTACTCCTTGAAAATGCAATCTGCGAGAATGTGATATCAATAAGCTTACAACCTCTTCGCATCACAAATTCCAATACTGCAACGCTACCTTATGAAACATAACCAAATATCATGAACTGTGATAGCATCTCACAAATCGCATATCGCAGTAGCTCATGTAACGATGGTTTTTAACAAGAACAAGTTTTGCGATATAGTGATCTACGATATTGCGAATCAAATCACAAAATCGCTTTTATCGCAATTCGAAGGGTTCAGAGTTCTAAGACAATAATTTTCAGAATTCGATGCAAAGTTATGAACATTAAAGTTTAGCATAACAGTCCATTAGTGGTCATTTATTAAAAACGATTAGGATCAATGTAAAGGACTATTTGATGCAAGTTGATATCTTTTGATGTGATTTAGAATTAAAGATATCCCGTCACCTTATTTTCGTCCTTCTATTGATTATTATTGTATTAATTATGATCTTTATCATATTTTTTCTCTCTGCTTTCAACTTTCAGGAAGAACACACAAAGCGTAATACACGAAGAAATGGGGAAGAAAGGCAAGGCTCCCGCATCTGAGAAGACAGAAATGACCTCATTATTCATAGACACTACTTATAGTCGGGATGCAAGGATATCTACGTGGGAAGCTATGTATCAATTGTTAGAGGATGAACAACTGAGAATTATGGAAGTTACAGTTACAGCGAATAGACACGGCTCTTTTGAAGCATCCCTAACTGAACTTGCATGCTTGTTTCTACATCGCATTGCGGCGAGGCCAAAGATACTCCCCTACACCGACATGGTGAAATGGATTATATATGATGTAGACATATCCGACAGAGAGTTCAAAACGGCTAGCCAGGAAGTCATGGGGTCATTTACTCCAAACAATTTGAGGCGTATGTACCACTTACCAGAACCCCAGGCCAATTACAACAATCAATTTGTTGAGAAGTTCGCCAAGGAGAATGAATACTTGGCAGAATGCACAAAGCACTAGTCAAACAATGAGTATAGACTAAAAAGGGATATAAACGGTATGCCACTATATCTCTTAATTCTCCTTACTGTTTTGCTGCTGCAATGTTATGTAGACTGTTTGGGAAACCAGACATCAACAAGTTTTCATCAGAATGGTTACCTCTAGTGGATGTGGCTATCAATGCCACAATAATGAATTGGGCCCAAATCCTGTCGGACAATTTAGCCACCACAATTTTAGGATACAGAACTAAAAGAAGCTTTGCTTCGAAGGTTTACCCTCCATTATTTTTTAGCGCCTATTTTATGGACGCTATTTGTTTTGTTTCCAAATTTCCTATTATAGGATGGAAGTGGATGGTACAGAGCCCACTTCCCATTCAGATATATCACAAAGTATTGTGGGAATCCAATTTCATCCCACATTTCTTCAAAATTTGTCACGAAGTTATGCTCCCGATTTATAAAATGCTTTACAACTGAGATGCCCCAACGTTTTCCCCAGAAGCCAAAGTGGATATTCTCTGCGTGGCAAGGTGGTTTGGGGAAGAATTGTTCATGTATATCAGAGTGTTTGGCAGCATTGCTTCACCCCATGTGCTACCTCTTTACGTCCCCAACAAACTGATGGCTAGGGAGATAGCTTATCAGACCTGCGACATGGGGGGAATGACAAAAGTACTAAAAGATTGCAAGAAGGCCATTTGGCCCCAATTTCCTGTAATATGTGGAGCATTTGCATTGCATGACTTAGGTCATGCTTTCAAAGAAGTTGATAATGTATTATGTTTACAACTACCAAAGTTCCCGGGGAGGCAATATGATCCCTTTGGTGTTGTAAGTAATTTTACTACAATGGTTAAAAGAAAAGTATTTTCCCATGAAGAAGATCTCTTTGATGATGTTTTCCTGCAAAAAAACACCTTCAAAGAGGTTCAACATATAGCACGAATCCTTTTTTACCAAGAAAATCTCCAAAAGTTTGACAATTACAGAAATCAGAGGTTATCTGAGGTCCCACTGGACCAATTTCTCATCGAACCAATAAGGGAGCCTACTCCTAGTGTTAGCATAAGTGAAGGTTCAAAAGAGAAGTCCAAAACAAGTTCTAAAAAATATCAGCTGAAAAGTCTGGTGATCAATCCAAAAGTGAACACAGCAGAAGCGAGGAGTCAATAAAAAACACAACTCAATCTACAGAAAAGCCTAATCAGCAAGCTTTGTCTCCAAAACAAGCTGAAATTCCCTTTCCTCGTACAAAGCAAATAAAGCCACTTGTAATTGATCTAGAAGGGGAATGGGAGAATTTTAATAAGATACTTAACATAGAATAAGAGGGTGCAGAACCACCAACAAATCCAAAAGAGACAACCACAAAAATGGTAATAGAAAGGACTATCAGTACTCAGGAAATGGAGCACATTCCTATTTCTCCCTCATCTGAAATTGTACTACAGATAGAGGAAATTCCTCCTCTAGACGTATTCTATAGCCCTCAACATAAGGTTGTTTTCAAAAGGCAAAGAAAGAAAAGAAAGTTGTATGTTGTGCTCACTACTGAGGATGAACCTATGGATGTTCTTTGGAAAGACCCCTCTACACACCCATCGGAAAATCTAACTAAGCTCTCACAGATTGCAGGTGCCTACGCTTCAACAACTATTGATAAGGCAGCAGAAGTTCAATTATTACTTAAAGAAAAAGAAGATAGGATTTTGTTTTTGGAACAGAAGTTATAGCAAGTCAGCGTCAATCAAGAAGCGGAAACACAGTTGGCAAAACTCCAGCAAATGAAATTGGCACATCAAGGCAGTTTGGATAGTAAAGAAGAGCAGTTACAAGGTATGATAGAACTGCATAAAGACGATCCCAAAATTGGGGAGTTTATCATAGAAGCACTTGCTCTCAATTCCCAGCTCTTGCAACAAAAAGAACTACTATGGCAGAAGATTTTGCAATGGAATTCCCATTACGAAATGAGCGATAATATTACAAATCAAGTCATAGAATTACAACTTGAATATGATTCAATTGTTAATAAGGTCTCAGACTTCTTAAACTGGCAGAGACCCGAAGAAGGAAAAAGAGAAGACATGCCTAGAATTGACGAATCGCACAAAGAGATTTTATTCGCGAAATGGGATTCTCGGCTAAAGGAAGCGGAACAGGCAATGGAAGATGCAGTGGAAACAGTGAACAATGTCATTGAATGCATAAATGAAAATCTTCACAAGGCCAATTTGGTAGCAGAGACCACCCCGGGCTTCCTTCCAAAGGCACAACAGCTTCAAACAATGTGGAAACAAATAGCAGAGGAAAGGGCAAAGGTGATTAAACAGGTAGACAAATTAAATTGGGAAACATATTGGCAATACCCGGTAAAACCACATAGCCAATGGATGACCCTGAAGTGCCTCATAACTTCTACCAAGAAGATAGTGCCAACTCTTGCCAATGCTGTATTTGCAGGACAGTTAAAATCTGAAGTCAGCCAACCAACACTCTTGAAACCGATGTTGGATATTTGCGATCTAAAGGATCAGATGTAGGATTTATCATAGATACAATTTATTTTTGTTTTATTTTATTTTTGCTTAAAATTAGGGAGGTCATTTAAACCTCCTCATCTATTTTTGTAATATTTATTTTTAAATTTCATAGAGTAGTATTTAAACCCCTCTCATGCATTTAGAGAGAGGTCCAGAGTTTTATCAAAAACAATTTTTCAGAACATGCATTTTGCTCCCCACTGAGGAGGTTTTGATAAAATCAATGGAACGAGATTTATTTTCTATATGAGTTTATTATCTTCTACTGAATTTCACTTTTGTACTCTTAGCGGATGTTAAGTGATTTGAAGATAGATCTATATTGCTGCAGCTCATGAGCAGAACTTATTACAAATGGTATTTTTATCTCCTAATACTTTTTACTTATGTGTCAAGCGATAAATCATTTCCAATTATTTATACATGAAAGTTTGAATGTTTAGTTATCATTATTGCACTTTTGTACGGTGATGACTTACTCTTTATGCTGAATATGTGAATGACTCTTATGCGATATATTTCCCATATTTTTTTCGCCTAAATTTTTATACGAAAAAATCATTTTTAAATGGATTCTATTCTCATTGTGATTGAATGATTTTCATTATCAATCGCTTTTAGAAATTATTTTAGACCGCATAAGTAAACGTTACTCCCGGGATAGTTTTAGAGTTAGATGTTTTCTTTGATTATAATATATTGCATATGATAGTTAGAAGATAGATTAGATTTAGAACAAGCATTCAACCCATAAAACCCCAAAAACAAAAACATCATCCCGTTAGTACAAACATCATAAACAGATTGGGAAACTGGTCCCATCATCCCTAGTTGGAGCCACTATTCCAAATGGAAAAGGATCTACATTAAGGTCCGGACCTGGTGGTTATCCCCCTTGTTGGAGACCCGATTTTTCGAGCCTTCAACAAGTTCCTAAGTATAAACTTAGGAAAATGACATGGATCAAGCCAAATCTAATCTTATCCATTGATTAGGGACTTAATCTGAGCCATTGAAGAGTCAAAAGGAAAAGTATAAGAGGAGGCTTGAGGGTCAGTTGGAGATACACCAAATTGATCAGTCAGTTCGATTTTCTAGACCGGGGTTTTGTTGAGAGAATCGAGATAGTGATCTGTTGCAGCCAGGGACAATTTGGCATGAGGCTGAGAATACAGAGCAGAGAGGTAGAGATAGTATCACAGAGACAATGCAGAGCCTGGAGAGGTTGACGCAGAGGTGGCTGGGAGCCACATAGAGGCTGAAGAGGCCAGCGTGGGTGATGTAGAGGGTATGAGGGCTAATGCAGAGGCTTTTGTAGTTGTGCAGAGGCTAGAAGAGCTGACGCAGGGCCAAGAGGCAGCGCTGGAAGAATTTTTGTGGGGCAGACTGAGTACTAGTGAGTCGAGAAGGTTGATGCACTCCCTATAGAGTGGTGCAAAGCAGCAAAGAAGCTTGGAGCAGCTTTCATTGTCTAGGTAAGGAACTGCCATTTGCTATGGGATCATTCATCTGGTGACTGATCAGCCGAAATATCTGTCTCCTACTGCTGAAGGCATTCTCTGTTGGGTGAGCCATTTTTGGCACACTAGATGTATTTAGTAACTGCATAATAATAAAATCCTCATATCCGCTGCACTAGTTTTCCCACATTGGGTTTTTCTAAGAATGCATTTGTGTTTATTTAAGTATTTAATAACTTGTTAATGGAATAAAAAAGTAGGAGAAATTAAACCAAATAATGCAGTAGGGATTTCTAACATGTCAAACTTAGAAATTTCAACATGGTATTAGAGGGTTGCATATCAAAAGAGGACTGAAGGCACCAACAGTAATCGAAAGAATTTGTAGTAGTAGTAGCTGTCCTCAAAGACAACGTTGTTCTAGAAGAGAAGCAACATAGAAAAAGTGACACAGAGGGCCTATGTCATCATTTCGAGCCAGGAGGAGGGTTAGTGTAGAGGAAGAGAGGGGCAGATCAGACCTACAGAGTGCCTGATCATATTTCTCAGCCAGGAGGGATTGACATTGTGTCCAATATGAATAGATTATGACGTTGCTATGATTGCACAGAGCCTGGAAGGCTCAATTTCTTCAGTTATCAAGGATTGGGGAGATGTGGACATATTGTGATTGAGAACGTGGTGGGGCATTGTTTATATCAGTGTAAAGAAGTACCTAAGTGGACATAACTAAGGTAGAGAGAGTCACTACCTTGACATATTTTTAGCCAAGAAATCTAGATCCGAGTTGGAGTTGCAAGGATTATTGGAGAGGAGTGGTTCGACATTTGGTGGGAGGATTTCCAGCAGGGAATTCGGGACTTAGAGGGAGATTTCTACGAGGGAATTCAAAACTCAGAGGAACTCTAAAAGAGGAGTTGAAATGGAAGTGAACGAACTGAGGGATCAGGAAAAGTTGGACGGGGCTTCCAATTTTGTCATCTGGAAGGCCAGAATCTTGGTAGTCCTGGATCGACATCGCATCAAGGACTTTTCCTTAAGAACTATGGCTATCCCAGTCGCCCAATTGAAAATGAGAAGTATGAGAATGAAATGGCGAGGGCGAAGTGCATGATCCTTGATGAGGTCAAAGATCATGTCGTACCACATATTGTTGAAAATAACACAACAAAGGAAATGTGGGATACTTTAACGACCTTGTATCAGGGCACTTTCGTGCAATAGAATATGTTATTGGAGAATCAACTGTGGTCATATCAGATGTAGAAGGGAGAGAAGATAGATTTGTTCCTCCTAATATTGCAAGATATTCGTGACCAACTGTTATGAAACCAGCTCAAGAAAAGATAGAAAAGATAGATCAACACCTTAGAATTCAGCCTCTTCGAGGGGGCAACCTCCTTTACATTACATAAATGAACAATTCTTGGATGATTCAAATGAAAAAACCTCCTTTCTATATATATGAGTCTAAGGAGTCACAATATAATCCAGCCGACCTAACAATAATAATATAAAGCCACAAAAATAACAATAGAGGGATTCTATGGGGCACAGTAATAACAATATGGGGGCAATAGGGGCACAACGATATTAATAAGGGGTATAACTACAATAGTAATGGGGTAATCACTAGTATTACAGGGACCCAACATGCCCCTCACCTTCAAAAAAGTGTTGTCCTCAACACTTGAGTAGTTCTAGATACTTCTGCATAAAATTCTCACCCTCCCATGTGGAATCTTCAGCGGATAAGTTCTTCCACTTGATAAGATACTCGAAATTAATCGATTTCATAGCTGTTGAATTCTTGTTTCTATGACTGCTTTCGGTTCCAATATAATTTTTCCTTCCTCGTCAATTTCTGGAAATATTGTTTGAACTGGGAGCTTGTCGCCTATAACCTTCTTTAAACATGAAACATGGAAAACTGGATGCAATTGAGAAGCTGCAGAAGCTCCAATTTGTATGCCATAGTACCAATCTTTTTCAACACCTTGTACGGACCATAATACTTTGGTGATAATTTATTATTCTTCTTAGCTTGCTTGAGGGACATTTGCTTATATGGTTGTAGCCGTAGGAATACCCAATCACCTACATCAAAACTTCTTTCACTGTGATGTTGATCTGCCTGTTGTTTCATTCTATTCTGTGCCAACACGAGGTTATCCTTTAAGACTTGGAGGACTTGTTGTTGATGTTCGATGTGATGTTCCACCGCCTGAACCTTAGAATTTTCTCTTAAATATGATGTGATGGATGGTGGTTGATACCCATAAAGTGCCATAAATGGGGTAATTTTTGTTGCTGTATGGAAGGAAGTGTTATACCACCATTCAGCCAGAGGCAACCATTTGACCCATTGTGTTTGTTTATCATATACAAAGCAATGAAGATATCCTTCAAAAAATTTGTTTACTATCTCAGTTTGCCCATTAGATTGAGGGTGATAAGATGAGCTATGAGCTAACTGAGTACCAAGACAAGAAAATAATTTTGTCCAAAGATTTCCAGTGAAAATGGGATCTCTGTCACTTACAATAATCTTTGGGTTTCCATGTAACTTTTGAATTGTTTCCATAAATGCAGTAGAAACTGTACTGGCTTTAAATGGATGTGATAATGCACAAAAGTGTGCATACTTGGTAATTCTGTCAACTACCACCATGATGACACTCTTTCCCTCAGACTTGGGTAAACCTGTGATAAAATCCATTGAAACATCCTCCCAACGTTGTCTTGGAATGGATAAAGGTTGTAATAGACCCGGTGTCTTAATTGTTTCAACTTTATTTTGTTGGCAAACCAAACATTCCGCCACAAACTTTTGAATATCTGATTTAAGGCCATCCCAAAAAAATTCCTTCTTAACCCTGTGGTAAGTTTTTAGAAATCCTGAGTGCCCTCCTAAGGGAGAAGTGTGCAATTCCATAAGAATCTTTTGATTTAGCTGGGAATTCTTACAGAGGTATAAGCGATCTTTGTACCATAACGAATCATTTTGCCAGCTAAATGTATTAGATGTACTGGAATCTTGTTGTAGCTTTCGAATAAGTGCCCACACTTCTTCATCATTCTTCCATTCCTCCCTTGCTTCGTTTATCCAATCTGGTTGGATAATAGAAATGGCACACAACAATGCTTCCACATCCTCATCCTTTCTTGAGAGTGCATCTGCCACCACATTTTGCTTCCCTTTTTTGTAGATGATTTCAAAGTCATAACCCAACATCTTTGTGACCCACTTTTGTTGCTCTTCAGAGGATAATCTTTGTTCTAAAAAGTATTTAAGGCTATCATGATCTGTTTTTACCTTGAAGTGTCTTCCCATTAGGTAGGGTCGCCATTTCTTAAGTGCATGGAGTATTTCCAACATTTCCTTCTCATAAATAGCTTTGCTTAAAAACTTTCCCTTGATTGGACGACTTTCAAAAGCAATGGGTCTTTCATCTTGCATTAGAACAGCACCAACTCCATTTCCTGAAGCAACACATTCCACAATAAAGGTTTTTTTGAAGTCTAGTGTAGCTAAGATCGGTGCTTGGCACATTGCCTCGTTAAGATGTTCAAAGGCCTTTGTTGCTTCCGGAGTCCATGAAAATGCATCTTTCTTCAATAATGTTGTTAGCGGTGCTGCTATTCTCCCATAATTCTTCACAAACTTACGATAATACCCTGTCAACCCAATAAATCCTCGCAGATGCTTTATGGATGTGGGGATTTTCCATTCCTTAATGGCTTTAATTTTGCTAGGGTCTACCTTAACTCCTTCATGAGATACAATATGACCCAAATATTCCACCTCCTAAACTCCAAAGAAACATTTGGATCTTTTTGTATATAATTGTTTCTCCTCCAATAGTTGTAGCACCCTGTCAACATGTTCAACATGATCCTTCCAAGACTTTCTGTAGATTAGTATATCATCAAAAAATACTAACACGAATTTTCTAAGGAATGGTTTGAAAATTGAATTCATCAAACCTTGAAATGTTGAAGGTGCATTGGTAAGGCCAAAAGGCATGACCAAAAATTCATAATGATCCTCATGAGTTCTAAATGTTGTTTTCGAAATGTCTTCAATCTTCATTCTGATTTGATGATATCCTGAACGAAGATCCAACTTGGTGAAGTAAATTGATCCATGCAATTCATCCAGTAATTCATCAATGACAGGAATGGGGAACTTATCTTTAATAGTGAGCTTGTTGAGCTCCCTATAATCCAGACACATGCGCCATGATCCATCCTTCTTGTGCACCAATACTACTGGAGCAGAGAAAGAACTTTGACTCGGTTGAATTATACCAGCCTCTAGCATTTTTGCAACCATACGTTCAATTTCATTCTTTTGGACATAGGGATATCTGTACAGCCTGATGTTTGGAGGAACACTTCCTAGAATCAGATGAATAGCATGATCACGCATAGGTGGGAGACCTTTGGGAGTCTCAAATACCTTGGAATGATTGTCCAAGACTTTTTGGAGATCTGGAGAAATAGATGATTCCGATGTGGAAACATCTAGCGAACATAATTGTGCAATTACACCTCTTTGCTCCTTTTTTAGAAGCTTTGTCATACCATTGGAGCTGATTATCTTTCCTAGTTTCCCTGCAATACCCCTTAATTCAACTTCCTTTCCTTCCATAGAAAATTTGATGAAAAGTTCTTGAAAATTAAAAGCTATTGTACCCAAGGATTGTAGCCATTGGACTCCTAGTACAACATCAACACCTCCCATTGGAATGGAAAGCATTGCGCTAGTCAATACATATTCTCCCTTGGATAGCTTGATATTATGGCACTTTCTAGAGCAATTTATTGTTCCTCCATTTTCAATCATCACTTGACACTCTAGTGCTGGATATAGGAAGCAATTCAACTCTTTTGCTACCCTACAATGAATAACATTGTGGGTGCTTCCTGAATCAATCAACACTATTACCTTTTTCTTCTTGATTTGTCCTTCTATCTTGATGGTTTGAGGAGTGGTAATTCCCGCCAATGCATTACAAGATATGGTCGGATTTATTTGTTCTTCATCTAGGCTTTGTTCCTGGAGTATATCCTCTTCTTTTGACCTTTCTCGCTCCTTTTATTCTTCCTCTTCACAATCTATGTAGAATAATTTCTTCTCAGCACACTTATGACCTTTAGTGTATTTGCTATCACAACTGTAACAAAGCCCTTTTGCTCTTTTTTCTTCCAATTGTTGTGGTGTCAACCTTATAGGTTGTGGAAGACTAGGGGCAACAAGGCTTCCGTCTTTATAGTTGTGAGTGGTATGCTTCCTAGTTGCCATAATTTTGCTTTCCATTTTTTTTGCTAACCTGAATGCCTTTTCTAATGAATCAGGTTCCCAAAGGCGAACATCATGTTGGATATTATCCTTTAAAGACCCTATGAACACATCAATCCTATGCTCCTCTAGAATATATTTTACCCTTATGTTCAATTTTTGGAACTCCTCAATGTGCTCCATTATTGAACCCTTTTGTTTGAGACTTATCAATTGGCTAAAAAAAGTGTTGCTTTTTGTATCCTCATAATGTGCTATCAATTCTTCCGTAAAAATTGCCTAAGTGATAAATTATTTACAAGAGAAAAGCCATTGATACCATACAAACTGATTTGGTTCCAAATATAAAGTTGCCATACGTACCTTTTGTGTGTTTTGCACATTATTGAGATCGAAGAACTGCTCCATCTATAATATCCATGTGGCGGGATCCTTGCCATCAAACTTCCTCATATCGATTTTTGGAATATGGTGAGTCTTCGATCCAACATTAGATTCTATGATATCATGATTAACATTTCTTTTTTTCGCATCATGAGTTTCCTTTACTACCTTTTCACCATTAGTAAGTATTTCTTGTAGAAAATTTGTCAAATTTGTCTTCATATCTGTCATGCCTGTCTTCAAGTTTGTGTTCAAATCTATCTTCAATTCTTCCATATTTGTCTTCAAATCTGTCTTCCAATCATCCATCTTAGCTTCCATGCCCTTTATCTTAGATTCCATGCCATTTATCTTAGCTTCTATTAGCTTTTGTGAGCGTGACATTTGTTGCACTTGTTCTTGTAATTTTGATATATCATGTAGCATTTCTTCCTCTTCTTCATGAGTCATGCTAGAGCTTTTAGGTTCCTTACTAGGTGTTTGCATTTTCTTTCCTCGGGGCATCAGTTACCGATAATAATTCCTTCAAAATAATTTTCAAACCGATCTTAAGCAAAAATTTAAGAAAATCTACACACCTTTTTTCACTTTGTAGGAGCTCGATATTGCCTCTCATGTATCTCTGTACTTTTCGATCATCTAGTTCTGAATTTGTGACCTACAGCACACCTCTGTGTCCTCTTTCCAATGCCACAAGTCTGACCCAAATTGGATTCTCCACGGAAGAGTTATGCAAAATCTTTCACAGTGACTTGATTATAGACTAGTTCAGTAGAGCGAACTTGTACGATGTGGCACGAGTCACTATTTCGACCTTTGGATCTGAAAAACGCATACAAGAAACTAGATTTCGTCCTCTTTCTGTAACTTCTTATGAAATTTCAATCCGATCCCCAGAGAGAAAGTTATGACGATTTTCGCCAGGTCACCTGTTTGGAATGTAATTCAGGAGTCCGCAAAAAGACCAACTTGCTCAGATCATATCTCCGCAAATATAGTGCGAAAAGCTCTGAAATTTTGACCCAAGGTTCAACGTGATTTTTTCTAAAATGGGTTTTTTTTTAAACTTCTGAAATGTCGCAGAAAAAAAGTTATAGCGAAAATTCCACGATGACCTGTTTGGAGCAGCGAAACCCTAGAATCCAAAGCTCTGATACCAAATGTTATGAAACCAGCTCAAGAAAAGATAGAAAAGATAGATCAACGCCTTAGAATTCAGCCTCTTCGAGGGGGAACCTCCTTTACATTACATAAATGAACAATTCTTGGATTATTCAAATGACAAAACCTCCTTTCTATATATAGGATTTTAAGGAGTCACAATATAATCCAACCGACCTAACAATAATAATATAAAGCCACAAAAATAATAATAGAGGGATTCTATGGGGCATAGTAATAACAATATGGGGGAAATAAGGGCACAACAATATTAATAAGGGGTATAACTACAATAGTAATGGGGTAATCACTAGTATTATATGGACCCAACACCAACTTACTTCCATAGGGTCGACACCGGATCCGGAGTTCATGGTGAGGACCACCCTAAATGCAGTCTCCGAGGAATGGGAGACATTTGTCCAAGGCATTTTGGGTAGAGATACTCTTCCAAGATGGGAGGATATTTGGGCATCTCTTCACCAAGAAGAGATCATGAGGTTGAACAAGGTGGGGAGTAGTGGAAAGGGAAGTCGAAACAAGAAAGAGAGGAGTAGGATGCAGTTCTAGCATCTGCATGACAGCAAGGGAAGAGAAAGAAGAAAGACATCTCCAAGGTGAAGTGCTTGCACTGTGAGGAGCTATAACATTATGCATCCCTGTTTCCAAGGAAGAGAAACAAGGGAGAGGCTTTTGACTCCAAGGCTGCTCTAGTTAAGGCGGAGAAAGAGGTCGAGACTGATGACGATTGTGCCATGAGTGCTCATGCGCCTCTAGAGAAGAGGTGGGGAGACATTGAGTTGTAGTCAAGAGGACTACAAACTAGGGGCATGATCCTTGAGGTTCCCAAACTCTTGAATCATATCCGGCTATGGAAGCCCTTAACGACAGTAGAAGAATGATGGATGTCGGGTGGAGAAAAGTGTAGTGGAGCAGCAAGGCAGTGCTTGGGTGCTTAAATCTGAGGCAACGCAATGGAGGGTGAAGTAGTGCAAGAGAAACAGAGTTGTATGCAACAACGTAGTGGTAGCAGAGGGAGCACATGATAGCAACAGAGGAAAATTCAATTTCATGTGGATTCTAGACTGACTGGGATGTCATTATTTGGGAGAAGTCAGTTACCTACTTCTCGGAAACTAAGTTGCAATGTAGCAGTTAGTAGTGGCAGTGTTGGAGGAAGCTTGGGAAACATATTGAGAGGGAGATGCAGTATAGATGTGGCAGTGGAAGTGGAAGTGTCATGGGAAACAGTATAAGAAGCAACAATGCAGATGATGTGAGGCGGCAGGCCTAGCATCAACACAGGTACCGGTGTGTAGGATCAGTGTGATGTTTCCAAGGTGAAGCATTACTAGAGCACATTACTCTCTAAGATGGAGTGTTGATTTGTAGTAGCATCAGATGTGCTCTAGCTAGTGGAGAGGCTAAGGCACATAATATCTCCAAGACCCAGAAATGGTTTGCGGAAATTCTGCTCGGTTGGAGAGATATTAAAATAATTAATATTTTTAATGGGGTTCCTATGTATAAACTTAGGAAAACTAAAATATTAATGGGTATTAATATAAAACTGGGTGAGAATGTTATAAATGACATGGATCAAGCCAAATCTAATCTTAGTTGTTGATTAGGGACTTAATATTGGTCGTTGAAGACTCAATAGGAAAAGTATAAGAGGAGGCTTGAGGGTCAGTTGGAGATACACCAAATTGATCAATCAGTTCGATTTTTTGGAGCGGGGTTTTGCTGAGAGAATTGAGCTAGTGATATGTTGCAGCAGGGGAAGTTTAGCACGAGGACGAGAATACATAGCAGAGAGGCAAAGATAGTGCTAGAGAGACATCACAAATCCTGCAGAGGCTGACGTAGAGGCAACTGGGAGCTACACAAAGGTTGAAGAGGCCAACGTGTGTGACGCAAAGGGTCTAAGGGTTGACAAAGATGCTTCAGTAGCTGCGCAGAGGATAGCAGAGTTGACATAGGGCCAAGAGGCAGCGTCAAAAGAATTTTTGTGGGGCAGATTGAGTGTTGGTGAGTCAGGAAGGGTGACGTAGTCCCTGCAAAGTGACGCAGAGTAGCAAAGAAGCTTGGAGCAACTTTCCTTGTCCAACTAAGGATCTGCCATCATTGTTGTGGGATCATTCATCCAATGACATGACTGATCAGACAGAATATCTATCTTCGAGGATTAGTAATACTGCCGAGGGAATTCTCTGTTGGATGAGCCATTTCTGGCACCCTAGATGTATTTATAAATTGCATAATAATAAAACCCTCATATTTGTTGCATCGGTTTTCCCGCATTGGGTTTTTCCGCGGATGATTGTCCAAAAATAATGGTGTCCCTTGTGTGTTTGTCTCAATTATTTCAGTTGTTGATATGTATATGAGTTAAGGTTGCATTTATGTTTATTTCAGTATTTATATTTATAAATAACTTGGTAATGGAATAAAAAAATAGGAGAAATTAAACCAGATAATGCAGTAGGGATTTCTAACGTTTCAGACTTAGAAATTTCAACATCATGTTATTATGGTTATTATCTTGTCAATTTGTCATGACATTTTGATTTTGAGCAAGTTCTGTAGAAATTTCTCTATAGATTAGTTAGCTCTGACACCATGTAGAAAATCTGACTGTAGATTAACCTGATAATGCAATATAACCAAAGAAAAATACTATAATCTACTTCTACTATCAATTTGTGGAAGCTTAAAGATCGAGCTGAATCAGAGCTGAAAAATATAGCCAAACGAAGAAGAATCAATCATTCAAGACACATGAAAATACTTTGGGGAAAGCCTCAGCTAAAAATCCCACTATCTGTATTATCATACAAGGTGGAGATACATCAAAATTATACAAAACCTTAGCACTCACAGCTAGCCAGCACTCAGTACAATCCTCCTGGATGCTCACAGGCAAACTTGGCTTCTCACAAGCTTTCCTCTCTGCCCTCCAAGCTCCTATTTCCTTGCACAGTTCCTCTGGGATGATCTCCTTCACCCAGTGGAACACTGCTCTCACACACTACTCTAATACACTATCAGAACTGCGCAATCCTCAAGGAACCTTACCTTGAATGTGTGCATGAGTTTCCTTTATAGGAAAACACATGCAACTGATAGTACACTCTCCTTGACATTTAGCTCAACTGGGTCTTTATCAGAATAGAAATGCATGAGTTTCTGATGAGGAAATCTTCAGTTATGTGGAGTACATTGGTTGAGTGCATGCATGCATCAATTGAGTGATAACTCACAATTAGTTCCTCAAACAGTTTGGAACTAATTTAACTAGACTTAACTCAGTAAACTGAGCTAACTAATTACAACTCAAATATAACTCAATCTTATCTCCTTAATTAAGGGATAATCTCGTTAATTTAAGGGATAACTATTTCATGACTTCAGAAAGACTTCTAACTTGAATTTCTCCAACTAATTAATCCATAATGAATTAATTAATTATTTCCAAGTAGCTGGTGAGACTAAATTCGATTTTAATTCACAATTTCAATTCAAGGACAAATTAAAATTGGAATATTTAGAATTCTATTTTTTATCATTTCTTGTTGCTATTTTCAACACTCCCTCTTAACAAGAAAGGAATTCAACTCGATCCTGATCGTGAACCTTTAGAATGTTATGAATGCAACACTTCTCTCTAGTGTTGTTGCTCTAGAAACTCTAGAAACAAAAAAAAACATCCAACCTGAATCAGTATGATGTATCTTTCATCAAAGTCTCTGACTACTATTGCCTTTGTCAACTGAAAACTTTGTGCTTCTGCTGACTTAGCCTTTCTGCACTGTTGTCAATCCTTATCTACACTGTTCAGTATTTGACTGCTCTAGCCTATGTCACTTTGATCTCTGACTGCATCAATCCCACTGATTCCTCCCACTACTATGTACGTTTGGCTCCCATAGCAAGGTACGATCCATGAGATAAAACCTCTCAATGGACCCTGCGCAATTTCATCCTTCTTGAGACTATCACTTCACATCACCCCACCTCACACCTAGAGGTATGGCTGCATGTGATCCCTCTGCCCACTTCTCCAATTGTGGCTCATGATGTTATTATTGTAAAGCAGTGATGGCGATGTTAAAGCTATGATCTTGTTAAGACAAGAAGCAACTGTGAGCCTGACCTCTACATAAGGATGCTCCCAAAGTTTGGGTTGTATTAATGCAAGCATGGATGGCTTGAGAACCCAACTGAGTTTCTTCCATTTTGGATGTCCCACCTTAGATAGATATGTGTCTAATTCCTCCAACTTAAGAAGGGTATCTCCTGACTTCATACACTGCAACTCGAATCCTACTGAAAAGAGACATTTTCTTCTGACATCTTCCTTCTGAATATCCTTTGACTATAATTGAAGGATAGCATGGATCTTTTGAGAGAAAGGCCAATTGTTCTACTCTTTCTTATGATCTGTACATTTTTTCCATTTTTTACCCACCGAAGTATCGTAGCCTAGAGGACCAATAGATGTACTACTATGTTGATTTCTTAGGCGTTTCCAAAAGTAAAGCAATGAAATTATGGCTTGGCATCAATGGATTTCAATGTTTGGCCTTCTTTCTCTCTCTCCTTGGATTTCTCTGATAAAATTGATTTACCTCCTTTGAGCAAAGATAATAAACCCGTGTAGAAATAATAACAAATTTTTCTCATGCATTAATAACCTTGATCTCGATCTCCTATGTAGTGATAACACTCAAATATAATAGGAGAAGATCAATTGGAAACCTAGGTCCAACTAGCTCAATTTATTGGAGACAACAAAAATAACATCCTTCAAGAAGCTCGATATCTTCTACAACTATGATCAACTGCAGGAAGTGGATAATGACGTGTGGAAGAGGTTGTCATTAGAATTTTGAGATCTTCCCCAAAAAGGTTACATTGGCGCGAGCATCCAGAATGTATTCCATGTGTAATAGAGAATTTGGTAAAGTGGGAAACAAATGATTCCATTCACCATGTATGGGTAATGTGGGAAACACTATTTCAGTACAACATAATTTTTTCAATATATGGGACATGGGATCAAAAAAACAAGGAAAAGGAGTTCAAGGTTAAAGATAAATATTTCAACTTCCTCATAAAGCCTCTTCTCTCAAGCATATAGTCTCTCTAGGGTTGAGCAATGGAATCCTCTTGTTTATGGCTCATTAGTGTTGATGAATTCAAAAGTATATTTGCAGACAAGTTGTAATTTCGATGACCAACTCCAAGAAATGGGAAGAGTATCTACCATTGGTTGAGTTCGCATACAACAATTGTTATCAGGAGTCATTGAGGATGATTCCATTCGAGTCATTATATGGGCAGACTTGTAACACTCCCATCAGTTGGGGTGATCCAGTGAACAGGGTACTTATTGGACCAGACATGTTGGCAGACATGGAGCGGGAAATGCAAGCTATAAAGAATAATCTAAAGGCAACACAAGATAGAAAAAATAATTATGCAGATCAACACAGGGTGGTCAAAGAGTTTTAGGTTGGGGAGCATGTGTATTTGTGCATCAAGCCCAATAAAATCTCTTTGAGGATTGGTTCATGTGCCAAGTTGGCACCACAATATTGCGAGCCTTTCGAGAACCTTGAGAGGATTGGACCAGTGGCATATTTATTTGCATTGCCTCCAACAGTGAAATTCCATCATGTTTTCCATATTTCATTGCTTAAGAAGTATATAAAGGATGTTGATCATGTTATTGATTGGTCTGTATTGCAGGTGGAGAAAGAAGGAGAGTTCTAGCCAGAGCCTCAGTACATAATGTAGTGGAAACATCTCATGCTCAGGAACAGAGCCATAGAGCAAGTTAAAGTGCAGTGGAAGCACTTTGGGTCTGAAGAAGCTGCATGGGAGATGGCGGATCAGATGTAGGCCCTATATCCTTCATTGCTTGTTGGATGAGGCAAAGCAGTTTTGGTTTGATGTTGGTTTATGTTTGGCATATGTTTTGCTAATGTTTTGATATTTGTATATGTATATGTATGTAAATACTGCCATGAGCTAATTTATAAAGCTCCAATAAGAGATATGGGTGTCATGTGTTGATTTGTGGTAGCATCGGATGTGCTCTAGACATGAAAATTGGTGGAGAGGCTAAGGCGCATAAGATCTCCAAGACCCAAAAATGGTTTGGGGAAATTACACCTGCTTGGAGAGATATTAAAATAATTAATATTTTTAATGGGGTTCCTAAGTATAAACTTAAGAAAATTAAAATATTAATGGGTATTAATATAAAAATGGGTGAGAATGTTCTAAATGACATGGATCAAGCCAAATCTAATCTTATCCGTTGATTAGGGACTTAATCTCAGCCATTTAAGACTCAAAAGGAAAAGTATAAGAGGAGGCTTGAGGGTCAATTGGAGATACACCAAATTGATCAGTCAGTTCGATTTTCTAGAGCAGAGTTTTGTTGAGAGAATCGAACTAGTGATCTGTTGCAGCGAGGGACAATTCGGCACAAGGCTAAGAATACAGAGCAGAGAGTTAGAGATAGTATCACAGAGACAACGCAGAGCCAGGAGAGGTTGACACAAAGGCAGCTGGGAGCTACATAGAGGCTAGTGTGGGTGATGCAGAGGATCTGAGGGCTGACACCAAGGCTTTAGTAGTTGTGTAGAGGCTAGAAGAGCTGACACAGGGCCAAGAGGCAGCGCCGGAAGAATTTTTGTGGGGCAGACTGAATGCTGGTGAGCTGGGAAGGGTGATGCACTCCCTGCAGAGTGGCGCAAAGCAGCAGAGAAGCTTGGAGCAGCTTTCTTTGTCCAGCTAAGGAGCTGCCATTGTTGCTATGGGATCGTTCATCTGGTGATTGATCAGCTGAAATATTTGTCTCCTACAGCTGAGGGCATTCTTTGTTGGGTGAGCCATTTCTGGCACCCTAGATGTATTCAGAAATTGCATAATAATAAAACCCTCATGTCTATTGCACTAGTTTTCCTGCATTGGGTTTTTCTAAGGATGCATTTGTGTTTATTTAAGTATTTATATTTGTAAATAACTTGTTAATGGAATAAAAAAGTAGGAGAACTTAAACCAAATAATGCAGTAGGGATTTCTAACATGTTAGACTTAGAAATTTCAACATGGTATTAGAGGGTTGCATATCATAAGAGGACTGAAGGCACCAATAGTAATCGGAAGAATTTGCAGTAGTACCAGCTATCCTGAGAGACAACGTTGTTCCAGAGGAGAAGAAACAAAGAAGAACTGACATAGAGGGCCTACGTCATCATTTCGAGCTAGGAGGAGGGTTAGCACAGAGGAAGAGAGGGGAAGATCATACCCACACAGTGCCTAGTCATCTTTCTCAGCCAGGAAGGATTGAAGTTGTGGCCAGGAGGAACAAATTATGTCGTTGCTGGGATTGCGCAAAGCCTGAAAGGCTCAATTTCTTCAGTTGCCGGGGCTTGAGGAGATGTGGACAAATTGTGATTGAGAAGGTGGTGGGGCGTTGTTTCTATCAGTATAGAACAGTACCTAAGGGGACATAACTAAGGTAGAGAGAGTCGCTACCTTGACATATTTTTAGCCAAGAAATCCAGATCTGATTTGGAGTTGCAAGGAGTATTGGAGAGGAGTGGTTCGACATTTGGTGGGAGGATTTCCAGCAAGGAAATCGGGACTTAGAGGGAGATTTCTAGGAGGGAATTCAAAACTCAGAGGGAGTCCAGAGGAGGAGCTGAAATGGCAGTGAACGGACTAAGGGATCAGGACAAGTTGGATGGGGCTTCTAACTTTGTCATCTGGAAGGCCAGGATCATGGTAGTCCTGGATCAACATCGCATCAAGGACTTTTCCTTGAGAACCGTGGCTATCCCAGTCAACCCAGCTGAAAATGAGAAGTATCAGGATGAAATGGCGAGGGCAAGGTACATGATCCTTGACGGG
The DNA here is from genome assembly GCA_031772625.1 of Pinus tabuliformis. Taxonomy (NCBI): domain Eukaryota; kingdom Viridiplantae; phylum Streptophyta; class Pinopsida; order Pinales; family Pinaceae; genus Pinus; species Pinus tabuliformis. The sequence continues at coordinate 48,366,498 of CM062804.1, read as the reverse complement.
GTCAAAGATCATGTCGTACCAAATATTGCTGAAAAGAACACAGCAAAGGAAATGTGGGATACTTTAACGAACTTGTATCAGGGCACTTTTGTGCAGCAGAATATGTTATTGGATAATCAACTGCAGTCATATCAGATGTAGAAGGGACAAAAGATAGATCCATTCCTCCTAAGATTGTAGGAGATTCGTGAGCAACTTACTTCCATAGGGTCGACACCGGATCCAGAGTTCATGGTGAGGACCGCCCTAAATGCAGTCTCCAAGGAGTGGGAGACATTTGTCCAAGGCATTTTGGGTAGAGATACTCTTCTAGGATGGGAGGATATTTGGGTAGCTCTTCGCCAAGAAGAGATCAGGAGGTTGAACAAGGTGGGGAGTAGTGGTAAGGGAAGTCGAATCAAGAAAAAGGAGGAGTAGGATGCAACTCTAGCATCTGCAGGACAACAAGGGAAGAGGAAGAAGAAAGACATCTCCAAGGTGAAGTGCTTGCACTGTGGGGAGCTAGAACATTATGCATCCTAGTGTCCAAGGAAGAGAAACAAGGGAGAGGCTTCTCCAAGACCACTCTAGCTAAGGTGGAGAAAGAGGTCAAGACTGATGACGATTGTGTCATGAGTGCTCATGCACCTCTAGAGAAGAGGTGGGGAGACATCGAGTTATAGTTAGGAGGACTACAAACTAGGGGCAGGATCCTTGAGGTGCCCAAACTCTTGAATCATATCCGACTATGGGAGCCTTTAACGACAGTAGAAGAATGACAAATGTCGGGTGGAGCAAAGTGTAGTGGAGTAGCAAGGCAATACTTGGGTGCTGAAATCTGAGGAAGTGCAATGGAGGGTGTAGCAGTGCGAGAGACAAAGAGCTATATGTAATAACGCAGTGGCAACAGAGGGAGCACATGATAGCAGCAGAGGAAAATTTAGTTTCATGTGGATTCTAAACTGACTGGGATGTCATTATTTGGGAGAATTCATTTACCTACTTCTCGGTAACTGAGTTGCAATGTAGCAGTTAGCAGTGGCAGTGATAGGGGAAGCATGGGAAACATATTGAGAGGGAGATGCAGTACAGATGTGGTAGTGGAAGTGGAAGTGTCATGGGAAATAGTACAAGAAGCAACAATGCAGATGATGTGAGGCAACAGGCCTAGCATCAACATAGGTACCGGTGTGTAGGATCAGTGTGATGTTTCCAAGGTGAAGCATTATTAGAGCACATTCCTCTCTAAGATGGAGTGTTGATTTGTAGTAGCATCGGATGTTCTCTAGCCATGAAAATTTGTGGAGAGGCTAAGGCACATAAGGTCTCCAAGACCCGGAAATAGTTTACAAAAATTCTACCTGGTTGGAGAGATATTAAAATAATTAATATTTTTAATGGGGTTCCTATGTATAAACTTAGGAAAACTAAAATATTAATGGGTATTAATATAAAATTGGGTGAGAATGATCTAAATGACATGGATCAAGCAAAATCTAATATTAGTCGTTGATTAGGGACTTAATATTGGTCGTTGAAGACTCAACAGGAAAAGTATAAGAGGAGGCTTGAGGGTCTGTTGGAGATACACCAAATTGATCAGTCAGTTCGATTTTTTGGAGCGGGGTTTTGCTGAAAGAATCGAGCTAGTGATATGTTGCAGCGAGGGAAAGTTCGGCACGAGCACGAGAATACATAGTAGAGAGGTAAAGATAGCACTAGAGAGACATCACAAATCCTAGAAAGGCTGACGCAGAGGGTCTAAGGGCTAACAAAGAGGCTTCAGTAGCTGCGCAGAGGCTAGCAAAGTTGATGCAGGGCCAAGAGGCAGCGTTGAAAGAATTTTTGTGGGGCAGATTGAGTTTTGGTGAGTTGGGAAGGGTGATGCAGTCCCTGCAGGGTGACACAGAGCATCAGAGAAGCTTGGAGAAACTTTCCTTGTCCAGCTAAGGAGTTGCCATCATTGTTGTCGGATCGTTCATCTAGTGACATGACTAATCAACCAGAATATCTATCTTTGAGGATAGGTACTACTAATGAGGGAATTCTTTGTTGGGTGAGCCATTTCTGGCACCCTAGATGTATTCAAAAACTGCATAATAATAAAACCCTAATATCTGTTGCACCGGTTTTCCCTCATTAGGTTTTTCCGGGGACGATTGTCCAAAAATAACAATGTCCTTTCTGTGTTTGTCTCAATTATTTCAGTTGTTGATATGTATATGAGTTAAGGTCACATTTGTGTTTATTTCAGTATTTATATTTATAAATAACTTGTTAATGGAATAAACAAGTAGGAGAAATTAAACCAGATAATGCAGTAGTGATTTCTAATGTGTCAGACTTAGAAATTTCAACATCATGTTATTATGGTTATTATCTTGTCAATTTGTCATGATATTTTGATTTTGAGCAGGTTCTGTAGAAATTTCTCTATAGATTAGCTAGCTCTAATACCATGTAGAAATTCTGTAAATTCTCTACAAATATCGCTCTAATACCATGTAGAAAATATGACTGTAGATTAACCCGATAATGCAATATAACCAAAGAAAAATACAATAATCTACTTCTACTATCAATTTGCAGAAGATTAAAGATCGAGTTGAATCAGAGTTGAACAATATAACCAGAAGAAGAAGAATCAATCATTCAAGACACATGAAAATACTTTGGGGAAAGCCTCAACTAAAAACACCACTATCTGTATTTTAAGACAAGGTGGAAATACATCAAAATTATAGAAAGCCTTAACTCTCACAACTAGCCAACTCTCAGTACAATCCTCTTGGATGCGCACAGGCAAACTTGGCTTCTAACAAGATTTCCTCTTTGCCCTCCAAGCTCATATTTCCTTGCACAGTTCCTCTGGGATGATCTCCTTCACCCAGTGGAACAATGCTCTCACACACTACTCTAACACACTGTCAGAACTGTGCAATCCTCAAGGAACCTTACCTTGACTGCGTGCATGAGTTTCCTTTATAGGAAAACACATGCAACTGATAGTACACTCTCCTTGATATTTAGCTCAACTGTGTCTTTCTCAAAATAGACATGCACGAGTTTCTGATGAGGGAATCTTCAGTTATTTGGAGTACACTGGTTGAGTGCATGCATGCATCAACTGACTGATAACTCACAATTATTTCCTCAAATAGTTTGGAACTAATTTAACTAGACTTAACTCAGTAAACTGAGCTAACTAATTAAAACTCAAATATAACTCAATTATCTCCTTAATTAAGGGATAATCTCCTTAATTTAAGGGATAATTGTTGCATGACTTCAGAAAGACTTCTAACTTGAATTTCTCCAACTAATTAATCCATAATGAATTAATTAATTATTTCCAAGCAGCTGGTGAGACTAAATTCAATTTTAATTCACAATTTTAATTCAAGGACAAATTAAAATTGGAATATTCTGGATTCTATTTTTTATCATTTCTTGTTGCTATTTTCAACACTCCCTCTCAACAAGAAAGGAATTCAACTCAATCCCGATCATGAACCTTTGGAATGTTATGCATGCAACACTTCTCTCTAGTGTTGTTGCTCCAGCAACTCCAGAAACAAAAAAAAAAACATCCAACCTAAATCAGTATGATGCATCTGTCATCAAAGTCTCTGACTGTTATTGCCTCTGTCAATTGAAAACTTTGCGCTTCTGCTGACTCAGCCTTTCTGCACTATTGTCAATCCTTCTCTGTGCTCTTCAGTATCTGACTGCTCTAGCCTCTGTCACTTTGATCTCTAACTGCATCAATCCCACTGATTCCTTCAGCTACTATGTACTTTGGGCTCCTGTAGCAAGGTACGATCCATGAGATAAAACCTCTCAATGGACCGTGCCCAATTTCAACCTTCTTGAGACTATCACTTCACATCACCCCACCTTACACCTGGAGGTATGGCTGCATGTGATCCCTCTACCCACTTCTCCAATTGTGGCTCCTCCACAATTGTCCAAGACTTCTTCTAGAGCTGCATGTTGAGAGGTAATTTACTCTCCCTCTCAACCACCAAGTCTCTAACATTTGCCTTGCTCCTCAAGGCTTTGCATGCAACTTGAACCTCAAGAGCATATAGGTTCTTAACTCGTGAACTGATCTATTTCACCTGTCTCGTGGTGATGTGTCTAAGGAATTCCTTTTCTTTACTGAAGACAACATCATAGCATTTTTCCTCCAACATCGTGACCGATACCAAGTTCTTGTTCAGTCTAGGCACATACTTCACATCTGTCAAGGTGATAGGAGCTCCATGCTCCCTCTGAAAAGAAACCATGCCCTCTCCTAAAACACTATACCTTTCGTCATCACCCATCTCTATGCACATCTTGAGGTCTTTCTCCTCCAAGGTACTGAATAAACTTTTATCGCCGATCATGTGAAATGAGGCTCCACTATCAAGATACCAAACACAACCCATCATTGATGACACCATGCATGCGATGAGGATAAAGTCCATTTCGACTGAGAGGCTAATGCCTCACCTTCCGATCCATCCGAGGATCCCTTCTTGTACTTCTTCGATGGGAAATTAGTCGCATAGTGTCCCATCTCAATTGAAGTATGATATGAATTCGATTTGCACCTACAACCCAGAACTTAAAACTTCAAATTCTCTTCTTTGTATACTGTTCACAACTCCAATAAACTTAGCTCTGATAAACTTGTCTCTGATACCATATAGAAATTTCTCTATAGATCAGCTAGCTTTAATACCATGTAGAAATTCTGCAAATTCTCTACAAATCTCGCTCTAAGACCATGTAGAAAATCTGACTGTAGATTAACCCAATAATGCAATATAACAAAAGAAAAACACTATAATCTACTTCTACAATCAATTTGCGGAAGCTTAAAGATCGAGCTGAATCATAGTTGAACAATATAACCAGAAGAAAAAGAATCAATCATTTAAGACACATGAAAATACTTTGGGGAAAGCCTTAGCTAAAAACCCCACCATCTGTATTATCATACAAGGTGGAAATACGTCAAAATTATACAAAGCCTTAGCTCTCATAGCTAGCCAGCTCTCAGTACAATCCTCTTGGATGCTCATAGGAAAACTTGGCTTCTCACAAGCCTTCCTCTCTACCCTCCAAGCTCCTATTTCCTTGCGCATTTCCTCTGGGATGATCTCATTCACCCAGTCGAACACTACTCTCACACACTTCTCTAACAGACTATCAAAACTGCGCAATCCTCAAGGAACCTTACCTTGACTGCATGCATGAGTTTACTTTATAGGAAAACACATGCAACTGATAGTAAATTGTCCTTGACATTTAGCTCAACTGGGTCTTTCTCAGAAAGACATGCATGAGTTTCTGATGAGGGAATCTTCAGTTATCTGGAGTACACTGGTTGAGCGCATGCATGCATCAACTGACTAATAACACACAATTAGTTCCTCAAATAGTTTGGAACTAATTTAACTGGACTTAACTGAGTAAACTGAGCTAACTAATTACTACTCAAATATAACTCAATCTTATCTCCTTAATTAAGGGATAATATCCTTAATTTAAGGGATAATTGTTGCATGACTTCAAAAAGAATTCTAACTTGAATTTCTCCAACTAATTAATCCATAATGAATTAATTAATTATTTCCAAGCAGCTAGTGAGACTAAATTCATTCTTAATACACAATTTTAAAATTTCATGGACAAATTAAAATTGGAATATTCTGGATTCTATTTTTTTATCATTTCTTGTTGCTATTTTCAACAAGTTCTTCATTGTAAATAATACAACAAGCTAATTTATAAAGATCCAAAGGTAGTATGTTTTCTTTTTAGTGATTTTGTTGAGGTCTTGGTGTGGTTTAACACCGAGGACAGTGTTCCCCAAGGGGGAGGGTTCTGTAACAGCCCTGCTGAAAAGTTTATGTAATAAAAGTTAATAAAGGAAAAATAAGACCACGGTTAAGGGACACTTATTCCAAGCTGAATGTTGGGAAAATATATCCTAGTATGCATCACTAGATATGTGTTTTTGGCTAAGGAATTTGGCAAAGGCATTAAAAGGAAAAAACACATTTTTGGCACATTTATTTATGAAAATAAAGGAAATTAGGAGAAAAGGAAGGTAAAAGGTCACAAGTTGCATGTGAGGAGGAAATTGAAGGAAAATAATGGAAAATGAAGAAATTAGAGGCCTCATGCATAAAAAGGCTTCTAAGGACCAATTCATGGCTTTTGTCAAGTTCAAGTTTGGAGCTCTCTCATTATTCTCTCACTCTCTCGGTCACTTAGAGTTTTCTTGGAGCACTCTAGTCTAGAGCAAAGGAAAGGGAAGGCAAGGAAAGGCAAGGAAAATCAAGAAAGGAACAAGGAAAGAAAAGCAGGATCAAGTAGCTTTAGCAGGAATACTTGCAGGTAACCTTTTGCATGTGTGATTTCCTTGCTGGTTTAGACATGCATGGATTTACATGTTGGTGTATGGTTCTCTTGTTATCGGTGGCATGGTCTTGCCAAGCTATGACAGTGGTAATTTTTCTGGATGCCATGGTATGTTGGGATGTTTATTTTCGTTTTGGAACTTTGGAATTTCCAGATGGATTTCAGAATCCGAGGTGGAGGTGGGCTCATTCCCAAAGGCCTAGGAATCCCTTGAACAGTTTTGGCGAGATACACGGTAAAGCCTGAGGGAGCAGTCTCTGTTTAGGGTCTAATGATCTGGGTTTGGATTGCGGTAAAGCCCAAGACAAGGAGCCAGAAAATTACTCAAGGATAGCGATGGATTCTGGATGGCATTCCAAGTTTTATTCAATTGTGATCATAGCACCGATTTTGGTGTGATCACGGTTTGGTGAGGGTGGAGGTGGTTTAACCTCTGGATTCCCTTGGTTGTTCTTGGATTGGTTGTTCTATGAGATCCCACATTCATGCTTAGAATATGGCATGGGGTTGACTGGCTGAAAGAGAGATTTGGTCCAACCATGTCTATGGTCGGGTGGTATGTGGAAGTCTCAAACCTGGTTGGATTTTCCTATGATTAATAAAAGTTAAGTTCTATTACTTTTCCACTGATTTATATGTGGGTTTAATGGTTTTCATATCTCTAATATTTATATGGTTTTATGCTGGTTATAAGCATGGTTGAATGACTAGTTCATGTCATGGTTATTTCATATATTTACTTGTAACTGTTAAATGGATGGATGTAATACCTAATTGATGATGTAGTAGTTCAATGGAGAAGGAGGAGATCCTTCTGATGATGTTTCATAAGTTGTTTCAATCATTTATGCTCTATGTTGTATCCTAGACCTCTAGGTTACATTGATGCCAAGTGTTTGACAAAATGTCATTCCCTGTTGGGGATGCTCATGCCTAGTCCTGAGGTTGATTTTTTATTGATAAAAATTGTTATCATGTTTTTAATGATTTATGAAAGTTGTAACAATTTCTGGGCAGAGGCCATGATTCTGGGCTAAAAAGTGGCCCAAATCTCGGGGTTGCTGGCACAAAACTAGAAATTCTGGACCACAGTCATTGGCAAGCAGTCCTGTGAGAGAGAATTTAGGTTGTTGGTCACTCCCCTTCCCATAGAGCCCTAAGAGTTGCAAAATAGCAGTGGGACCCAAAGACAGGTTGTTTGAGTGGTTGACTTATCTCCTGAGGTATTTGTTGATGATGTTGGATGACTGTATGTGATGTTTTTTCAATTCCACTTCCTTAAAGTGACATAGGAGGTCGAATTGGATTATAGTAGCCTCTATTCTCATGTTTACCCTGGTGGGCATGGTTACTTTGGGTAGACATGGGAGGGGTTGTTACAAATCCATTTGGAGAACTTTTCCCTGCTCTCCCCAATGTATAAAGGAGTGTTGGTAGTGTTGCAAGCCTTATCTATGTACTCTTGGAGATGGTTTCTCTGGAACTCTCAACTATACTCCTCTTGTTGCCTTACGAGGGACTTGTGTCGTTCCTCAACACTAGACAACTTGGTCGTTGATTCAGTGCTTACCTCCATGAGCTCCTCAATTTTCCTATTCATTATGAGATAGTGTCTCGGACTATACAAAATCTCTACTTCAACATCATAATATTTGTCTTGAAATGAATGATCTTTTCCTAAAATTCCTCTACTGGGAATTTCGGTGCTCTGTTGAATGCCTATGTATCTGTTAGCACCATATGCTCAATTATCATAGCTCCATCTTGAACCTTTGACTGACTCTCTAGAAATGGCTCATCCTGCATACTATATTTTTCATGTTTCCCCTCATGGTCATGCTCATCATGTTGGTTTATTACTACTAGCTCCTCACTTGATTCTCCTTGAATGCCTTCTTCCTAGCCTTTTCAATGTGTGGGGACAATTTGTTGTTCACCTTCTCTATTTTTCAAACATGGATGTACTGGTGGATTTTTATCTACACTCGATTTCTCATACTCTTCATGGGTGTCCTCCTGGATATCTATGGACTCAACTATACTAGAGTCTACTACATCGTTAGGAGTAATTAACTCCTTCCTTTCCCCATGTACTTTGTCAAGCTTATTTATTATCATCGGCTTGTCTTGTAAGTCTCTCTAAAAATTGATGAACCCAACTATGGAAGAATCCCCATGATTTGTAGGAGTCTTTATCTGTTCCACCTTTTTGCTTCCTTATCACTTGGACATGAATGTTTAAGTGCCCAAGATCCCTTGTACATAAAACATAGTCCTCTCCTTCATATTTCATTCTTGCTATAGGTTTGACTACCTTTGTTCTTGCTTCATCAATCATTTTAAGTTCCTTCTTAGTCAACACTCTTCCGAGCGAATTTATGTTTTGCATGACCAACTTCTCGACTAGATCATAGGAGGATAGTGATACAATTAGTTCCTTTCTCCAAATGGTCAACAGTTTGGATCTTACTATTTTTCAGATGTCAAAATCTCCTTTCTAAAAACAAGGACATAATCTTTTGCATGCTTGTTTTGATACTGTCTGGATGAGATGATGTAATGCTGGTGTAAAATTTCTAGAACACTTAAAAGATGAAGTCCTCACATTCTAGATTCAACATGAATGTGCCAAATCTAAACTCTGCGATGAGCTGTACAATTTTACGTTGCTTCTGAAAGGTACGAAGCATGATGTTGTTCAACCCCTGAAGGACTTCTACTATCAACTACATTATCTCTCTCATGATATCATTATTGTAAGGCAGTACTGGTGATGTTAAAAATATGATCCTGCTAAGACAAGAAGCAATTGTGAGCTCGACCTCTTCATAAGGATGCTCCCAGAGTTTGGGTTGTATTAATGCAAGCATGGATGGCTTGAGAGACCAACTGAGTTTCTTCCATTCTGGTTATCCCACCTTGGATAGACATGTGTCTAATTCCTCCAACTTAAGAATGGCATATCCTCACTTCATACACTGCAACTTGAAGCCAAGTGCAAAGAGACACCTGCTTCTGACATCTTCCTTTCAAATATCCTTTGACTGTTGATAGCGTGGATGTTCTGAGAGAAAGGAAAATTATTTTGCTCTTGCTTCTGATCTGTAAGTTGTTGCCATTTTTTATCCACCGAAGTATTGTAGCCCAGATGACCAGCAGATGTACTACTATGTTGGTTCCTTAGGCATTTCCAAAAGTAAAGCGATGTCATTATGGCTTTGCATCAATGCATTTCAATGCTTGGCCTTCTTTCTCTCTCTCCTTGGATTTCTCCAATAAAATTGATTTACCTCCTTTGAGAAGAGATAATAAACCCTTGTAGAAATAATAACAAATTGTTCTCATGAAATAATAACCTTGACCTTGATCTCCTATGCGATGATAACACTCAAATATAATAGGAGCAAATCAATTGGAAGCCTGGGTCCAGCTAGCTCAAGCTACTGGAGACAACAAACATAACATCCTTCAAGAAACTTGATCTCTGCTACAACTCTCATCAACTGTAGGAAGTGGATAATGATGCTTGGTAGAGGTTGTCTTTAGAATTCTGAGATATTCCCCAAATAGGTTACATTGGTGCGGGCATCCATAATGTAGTCTGTGTGTAATAGAGATTTTGGTAAAGTGGGAAATAAATGATTCCATTCACCATGTATGAGTAAAGTGGGAAACATTGTTTAAGTACAACATAAGGTTTTCAATGTTTTTCAATATATGGGACATGGGATCAGAAAAACAAGGAAAACAAATTCAAGGTTAAAGATAAATAGCCCAACTTCCTCATAAATCCTCTTCTCTCAAGCATAAAGTCTCTCTAGGTTTGAGCAATGTTGTCCTCATGTTGAGGAATTCAAAAGTATCTTTGTATAGAAGATGTAATTCTGATGACCAACTCCAAGAAAAAAAGCATATTTTAGATTCAAAATAAATTAAAAAAAAAAAAAAAAAAATCACAAGAAATATATTTATAGATGCATGCATCATGAAAGTTTCAAAGACATCTCATATTAGGATTCACAAGAAAACGTGAACAAATATTTGGGTTGTAAATTTAGACAACAATCCTCATCCTTGAAGGAGTTAAGTAGGTAATAAAAATAGAGAAAGTGTCATATTTCTTAGGCATCTACATTTCAACTCAATTTGTCATAAGTTAAATAAAAAACAGATACACAAAAGTTTGCTTTCAATAGATTATAAGAGTTGAGACCAAACTTCTCATTTGGCCTATAAGGGAGCCTGAAAACTTTGAATCTCATACGGAAATATATTCAAAATTCTTTACAATATAGAGAGCAAGGCAACTAGCATAGAAATAAGTTATATTAAAATCCATGGATGACAAAAGCTCAATCGAATGGAGAATTACAAAGTATGTTACATATAGTCAAGTGGAAACTATAATTATCTAAAAACTTTGAAAAAACACCTTGAGAATGCATTCCTGCAGCTCTTGGATCATCTACCCAAGATTTTTATGCTTTCGGGAAATTACAGTACTAAATCTGAATTTCACATTCAATGAATGTATGCACAAGGGTCGCAGAACCACAATGGCTTAAGGGTTTTGAAACCATGTAGAATGTTTGCTAGCCACCAAAACTCATTAAGAAAAAATTATTATCTTATCTTATCCACTACAAAAACTAACAAGTAATAGGGACATGCATTGGAAGCCTCTTCAGCATGGTAGAGTATTATGCTCAATTCAATAACGTCACCCCATGTGGATAGCCTAACTATAGGAAAAATACAGACCCATACGACGACCATATGTACACAAATCCATAATACAATTACATAATATGTTGGAAAGGGGCACCCACATGGATTTCCATTCCAACATGGCAAGCAAAGGAAAGTCCCTTTCATAAATTGGGTAGGTACTCTACAAGAGAAGGTAAGGTTATGATGTTCCTGCCATAGAAAATGGTCATTATTGCTTTATTTGTATAGCAAATAGAAGGCACTTTCATGTATGTTTTCAAGAAATGGAAGGTTGAATTCATCATTACTTTCCACACACTGAAACAAGTCTTTCTGAGACAATCCAGGAAACTTCCTCTGCCACTCAGCTTCATCGACTTTGGATATCATAGGAATGGACTTGTTGTCTATTATAACAATATTCCATCATTTTTAATTTTGATTAAGGAGGATTCCATCAACTCCCTCTATTGTGACAATACCCTCTATCATGAAAGCAAATCTTCTTGTCATTGTTTCTCCCTCTGTCATGTGATTCCTTCTACTTTTGTTAGAAAAAAAACATATAATAACAAAATCAACTAGGATTTGTTAGATTTCCATCATGTTATGGCTGAGTTTCAACAAATTTCTTCTTGGTATGGGGAAATATTCTTCATAGCTCTCTCTCCCTCTTGCTGGTAGAATCCTCTTCCAAAAATGTTGCTTTGCTCTTCAAATACTTCCATCTGCTGCCAAAGCCTTGGCAAGGATTCATGGCGTACCTACAATACTCACTAGGAGGTCATGCAAGAATTATTATAACCCAGCAAAGAGAACGAAAGACAAGAGGTTAGCTAATAGTAAACCAACAACAATAATAATCAAGAAAGAGAGATATAAGATGCATATCTTTTGAGGATGGAGGGTAATTTGACAACTCCCACTTGATCATTGCTTTCTTGCAGAATTCATCATGAGTTCATCATCCTAGTCTTCTTCATCAACATGTTGTCATTTCTTCCATTAGAAAGTGTTTCTTCTTTCAGCGGAAGCATCCATCTTCAATACTTAAGGTCTTGTACTAGGGTTTTGTCAACAAACCCTAGGTTTTCTCTTAATCATATCCTTCAAATCTTACTTAAGGTTTACAAACTCCAGAGCAAACGACATTATTGAATTTTTTCATATGCATCCCTTTTAAAGAAGAATCGTAAGTTTTGCACGATAGCCCTTCATTAATGTTGTCAAAGAAACCCGTTATCACTATCAACATCAATTTCTTACCGAGTATTTGAAATTATTTTTCAATATCCAAAAAGTCCAAAACCATGGAATCTTCACGCCTCTGCATATGTGATGAAATCAAGGATGTTCCATCCAAGAAGGCGTATCAAGATTAATAGCCCACTCTACCTTCATTTGGCACTTTAAATGAACAACATTCTCTAGCCATAACAGGGAAAGACACAAATACAAATTATGAAAGTTAGTGTCTTAAGGGGAGGAAATTCCATTGACTTCTATAGCAATTTTATAAGAGAACTTGTACCATCAACTAGTCCAAGAAATGAAAAATGGGAAGGTTGAGCTGCATTCATATAAAATTAAAGCTTGAGTTAGCAGTAACAAAAAAAATGGTGAGTTTAGATAATTTTCATTTAACTATGATACAAGCAATTCTGAAATTTAATGGAAGATTCCTTAGAGATATTTGATGCATATCTTGAGGGGTTTTTCATTGAAGTATGGGAAATTAGTCGCATAGTGTCCCATCTCAATTGAAGTATGATATGAATTCGATTTGCACCTACAACCCAGAACTTAAAACTTCGAATTCTCTTCTTTGTATATTGTTCACAACTCCAATAGACTTAGCTCTGATAAACTTGGCTCTGATACAATGTAGAAATTTCTCTATAGATCAGCTAGCTTTAATACCATGTAGAAATTCTGCAAATTCTCTACAAATCTCGCTCTAAGACCATGTAGAAAATCCGACTGTAGATTAACCCAATAATGCAATATAACAAAAGAAAAACACTATAATCTACTTCTACTATCAATTTGCAGAAGCTTAAAGATCGAGCTGAATCATAGTTGAACAATATAACCAGAAGAAAAAGAATCAATCATTTAAGACACATGAAAATACTTTGGGGAAAGCCTTAGCTAAAAACCCCACTATCTGTATTATCATACACGGTGGAAATACGTCAAAATTATATAAAGCCTTAGCTCTCATAGCTAGCCAGCTCTGAGTACAATCCTCTTGGATGCTCATAGGAAAACTTGGCTTCTCACAAGCCTTCCTCTCTACCCTCCAAGCTCCTATTTCCTTGCGCATTTCCTCTGGGATGATCTCCTTCACCCAGTCGAACACTACTCTCACACACTTCTCTAACACACTATCAGAACTGCGTAATCCTCAAGGAACCTTACCTTGACTGCATGCATGAGTTTACTTTATAGGAAAGCACATGCAACTGATAGTACATTGTCCTTGACATTTAGCTCAACTGGGTCTTTCTCAGAAAGACATGCATGAGTTTCTGATGAGGGAATCTTCAGTTATCTGGAGTACACTGGTTGAGCCCATGCATGCATCAACTGACTAATAACACACAATTAGTTCCTCAAATAGTTTGGAACTAATTTAACTAGACTTAACTGAGTAAACTGAGCTAACTAATTACTACTCAAATATAACTCAATCTTATCTCCTTAATTAAGGGATAATATCCTTAATTTAAGGGATAATTGTTGCATGACTTCAGAAAGAATTCTAACTTGAATTTCTCCAACTAATTAATCCCTAATGAATTAATTAATTATTTCCAAGCAACTAGTGAGACTAAATTCATTTTTAATACACAATTTTAAAATTTCATGGACAAATTAAAATTGGAATATTCTGGATTCTATTTTTTTATCATTTCTTGTTGCTATTTTCAACAAGTTCTTCATTGTAAATAATACAACAAGCTAATTTATAAAGATCCAAAGGTAGTATGTTTCCTTTTTAGTGATTTTGTTGAGGTCTTGGTGTGGTTTAACACCGAGGACAGTGTTCCCCAAGGGGGAGGGTTCTGTAACAACCCTGCTGAAAAGTTTATGTAATAAAAGTTAATAAAGGAAAAATAAGACCACGGTTAAGGGACACTTATTCCAAGCTGAATGTTGGGAAAATATATCCTAGTATGCATCACTAGATATGTGTTTTTGGCTAAGGAATTTGGCAAAGGCATTAAAAGGAAAAAACACATTTTTGGCACATTTATTTATGAAAATAAAGGAAATTAGGAGAAAAGGAAGGTAAAAGGTCACAAGTTGCATGTGAGGAGGAAATTGAAGGAAAATAATGGAAAATGAAGACATTAGAGGCCTCATGCATAAAAAGGCTTCTAAGGATCAATTCATGGCTTTTGTCAAGTTCAAGTTTGGAGCTCTCTCATTATTCTCTTACTCTCTCGGTCACTTAGAGTTTTCTTGGAGCACTCTAGTCTAGAGCAAAGGAAAGGGAAGGAAAGGAAAGGCAAGAAAAATCAAGAAAGGAACAAGGAAAGAAAAGCAGGATCAAGTAGCTTCAGCAGGAATACTTGCAGGTAACCTTTTGCATGTGTGATTTCCTTGCTGGTTTAGACATGCATGGATTTACATGTTGGTGTATGGTTCTCTTGTTATCGGTGGCATGGTCTTGCCAAGCTATGATAGTGGTAATTTTTCTGGATGCCATGGTATGTTGGGATGTTTATTTTCGTTTTGGAACTTTGGAATTTCCAGATGGATTTCAGAATCCGAGGTGGAGGTGGTCTCAAGGCTCATTCCCAAAGGCCTAGGAATCCCTTGAACAGTTTTGGCGAGATACACGGTAAAGCCTGAGGGAGCAATCTCTGTTTAGGGTCTAATGATCTGGGTTTGGATTGCGGTAAAGCCCAAGACAAGGAGACAGAAAATTACTCAAGGATAGCGATGGATTCTGGATGGCATTCCAAGTTTTATTCGATTGTGATCATAGCACCGATTTTGGTGTGATCACGGTTTGGTGAGGGTGGAGGTGGTTTAACCTCTGGATTCCCTTGGTTGTTCTTGGATTGGTTGTTCTATGAGATCCCACATTCATGCTTAGAATATGGCATGGGGTTGACTGGCTGAAAGAGAGATTTGGTTCAACCATGTCTATGGTCGGGTGGTATGTGGGAGTCTCAAACCTGGTTGGATTTGCCTATGATTAATAAAAGTTAAGTTCTATTACTTTTCCACTGATTTATATGTGGGTTTAATGGTTTTCATATCTCTAATATTTATATGGTTTTATGCTGGTTATAAGCATGGTTGAATGACTAGTTCATGTCATGGTTATTTCATATATTTATTTGTAACTCTTAAATGGATGGATGTAATACCTAATTGATGATGTAGTAGTTCAATGGAGAAGGAGGAGATCCTTCTGATGATGTTTCATAAGTTGTTTCAATCATTTATGCTCTATGTTGTATCCTAGACCTCTAGGTTACATTGATGCCAAGTGTTTGACAAAATGTCATTCCCTATTGGGGATGCTCATGCCTAGTCCTGAGGTTGATTTTTTATTGATAAAAATTGTTATCATGTTTTTAATGATTTCTGAAAGTTATAACAGTTTCTGGGCAAAGGCCATGATTCTGGGCTAAAAAAGTGGCCCAAATCTCGGGGTTGCTGGCACAAAACTAGAAATTCTGGACCACAGTCATTGGCAAGCAGTCCTGTGAGAGATAATTTAGGTTGTTGGTCACTCCCCTTCCCATAGAGGCCTAAGAGTTGCAAAATAGCAGTGGGACCCAAAGACAGGTTGTTTGAGTGGTTGACTTATCTCCTGAGGGATTTGTTGATGATGTTGGATGACTGTATGTGATGTTTTGTCAATTCCACTTCCTTAAGGTGACATAGGAGGTCGAATTGGATCATAGTAGCCTCTATTCTCATGTTTACCCTGGTGGGCATGGTTACTTTGGGTAGACATGGGAGGGGGTGTTACAAATCCATTTGGAGAACTTTTCCCTACTCTCCCCAATGTATAAAGGAGTGTTGGTAGTGTTGCAAGCCTTATCTATGTACTCTTGGAGATGGTTTCTCTGGAACTCTCAACTATACTCCTCTTGTTGCCTTGCGAGGGACTTGTGTCGTTCCTCAACACTAGACAACTTGGTCGTTGATTCAGTGCTTACCTCCATGAGCTCCTCAATTTTCCTATTCATTATGAGATAGTGTCTCGGACTATACAAAATCTCTACTTCAACATCATAATATTTGTCTTGAAATGAATGATCTTTTCCTAAAATTCCTCTACTGGGAATTCCGGTGCTCTGTTGAATGCCTATGTATCTGTTAGCACCATATGCTCAATTATCATAGCTCCATCTTGAACCTTTGACTGACTCTCTAGAAATGGCTCATCCTGCATACTATATTTTTCATGTTTCCCCTCATGGTCATGCTCATCATGTTGGTTTATTACTACTAGCTCCTCACTTGATTCTCCTTGAATGCCTTCTTCCTAGCCTTTTCAATGTGTGGGGACAATTTGTTGTTCACCTTCTCTATTTTTCAAACATGGATGTACTGGTGGATTTTTATCTACACTCGATTTCTCATACTCTTCATGGGTGTCCTCCTGGATATCTATGGACTCAACTGTACTAGAGTCTACTACATCGTTAGGAGTAATTAACTCCTTCCTTTCCCCATGTACTTTGTCAAGATTATTTATTATCATCGGCTTGTCTTGTAAGTCTCTCTAAAAATTGATGAACCCAACTATGGAAGAATCCCCATGATTTGTAGGAGTCTTTATCTATTCCACCTGTTTTCTTCCTTATCACTTGGACATGAATATTTAAGTGCCCAAGATCCCTTGTAGATAAAACATAGTCCTCTCCTTCATATTCCATTCTTGCTATAGGTTTGACTACCTTTGTTCTTGCTTCATCAATCATTTTAAGTTCCTTCTTAGTCAACACTCTTCCGAGCAAATTTATGTTTTGCATGACCAACTTCTCGACTAGACCATAGGAGGCTAGTGATACAATTAGTTCCTTTCTCCAAATGGTCAACATTTTGGATCTTACTATTTGTCAGATGTCAAAATCTCCTTTCTAAAAACAAGGACATAATCTTTTGCATGCTTGTTTTGATACTGTCTGGATGAGATGATGTAATTCTGGTGTAAAATTTCTAGAGCACTTAAAAGATGAAGTCCTCACATTCTAGATTCAACATGAATGTGCCAAATCTAAACTCTGCGATGAGCTGTACAATTTTACGTTGCTTCTGAAAGGTACGAAGCATGATGTTGTTCAACCCCTGAAGGACTTCTACTATCAACTACATTATCTCTCTCATGATATCATTATTGTAAGGCAGTACTGGTGATGTTAAAAATATGATCCTGCTAAGAAAAGAAGCAATTGTGAGCCTGACCTCTTCATAAGGATGCTCCCAGAGTTTGGGTTGTATTAATGCAAGCATGGATGGCTTGAGAGACCAACTGAGTTTCTTCCATTCTGGCTATCCCACCTTGGATAGACATTTGTCTAATTCCTCCAACTTAAGAATGGCATATCCTCACTTCATACACTGCAACTTGAAGCCAAGTGCAAAGAGACACCTGCTTCTGACATCTTCCTTTCAAATATCCTTTGACTGTTGATAGCGTGGATCTTCTGAGAGAAAGGAAAATTATTTTGCTCTTGCTTCTGATCTGTAAGTTGTTGCCATTTTTTATCCACCGAATTATTGTAGCCCAGATGACCAGCAGATGTACTACTATGTTGGTTCCTTAGGCATTTTCAAAAGTAAAGCGATGTCATTATGGCTTTGCATCAATGCATTTCAATGCTTGGCCTTCTTTCTCTCTCTCCTTGGATTTCTCCAATAAAATTGATTTACCTCCTTTGAGAAGAGATAATAAACCCTTGTAGAAATAATAACAAATTGTTCTCATGAAATAATAACCTTGATCTTGATCTCCTATGCGATGATAACACTCAAATATAATAGGAGCAAATCAATTGGAAGCCTGGGTCCAGCTAGCTCAAGCTACTGGAGACAACAAACATAACATCCTTCAAGAACCTCGATCTCTGCTACAACTCTCATCAACTATAGGAAGTGGATAACGATGCTTGGTAGAGGTTGTCTTTAGAATTATGAGATATTACCCAAATAGGTTACATTGGTGCGAGCATCCATAATGTAGTCTGTGTGTAATAGAGATTTTGGTAAAGTGGGAAATAAATGATTCCATTCACCATGTATGAGTAAAGTGGGAAACATTGTTTAAGTACAACATAAGGTTTTCAATGTTTTTCAATATATGGGACATGGGATCAGAAAAACAAGGAAAATGAATTCAAGGTTAAAGATAAATAGCCCAACTTCCTCATAAATCCTCTTCTCTCAAGCATAAAGTCTCTCTAGGTTTGAGCAATGTTCTCCTCATGTTGAGGAATTAAAAAGTATCTTTGTATAGAAGATGTAATTCTGATGACCAACTCCAAGAAAAAAAGCATATTTTAGATTAAAAATAAATTAAAAAAAAAAATCACAAGAAATATACTTACAGATGCATGCATCATGAAAGTTTCAAAGACATCTCATATTAGGGTTCACAAGAAAACGTGAACAAATATTTGGGTTGTAAATTTAGACAACAATCCTCATCCTTGAAGAAGTTAAGTAGGTAATAAAAATAGAGAAAGTGTCATATTTCTTAGGCATCTACATTTCAACTCAATTTGTCATAAGTTAAATAAAAAACAGATACACAAAAGTTTGCTTTCAATAGATTATAAGAGTTGAGACCAAACTTCTCATTTGGCCTATAAGGGAGCCTGAAAACTTTGAATCTCATACGGAAATATATCCAAAATGTTTTACAATATAGAGAGCAAGGCAACTAGCATAGAAATAAGTTATATTAAAATCCATGGATGACAAAAGCTCAATGGAATGGAGAATTACAAAGTATGTTACATATAGTCAAGTGGAAACTATAATTATCTAAAAACTTTGAAAAAACACCTTGAGAATGCATTCCTGCATCTCTTGGATCATCTACCCAAGATTTGTATGCTTTCGGGAAATTACAGTACTAAATCTGAATTTCACATTCAATGAATGTATGCACAAGGGTCGCAGAACCACAATGGCTTAAGGGTTTTGAAACCATGTAGAATGTTTGCTAGCCACCAAAACTCATTAAGAAAAAATTATTATCTTATCTTATCCACTACAAAAACTAACAAGTAATAGGGACATGCATTGGAAGCCTCTTCAGCATGGTAGAGCATTATGCTCAATTCGATAACGTCACCCCATGTGGATAGCCTAACTATGGGAAAAATACAGACCCATACGACGACCATATGTACACAAATCCATAATACAATTACATAATATGTTGGAAAGGGGCACCCACATGGATTTCCATTCCAACATGGCAAGCAAAGGAAAGTCCCTTTCATAAATTGGGTAGGTACTCTACAAGAGAAGGTAAGGTTATGATGTTCCTGCCATAGAAAATGGTCATTATTGCTTTATTTGTATAGCAAATAGAAGGCACTTTCATGTATGTTTTCAAGAAATGGAAGGTTGAATTCATCATTACTTTCCACACACTGAAACAAGTCTTTCTGAGACAATCCAGGAAACTTCCTCTGCCACTCAGCTTCATCGACTTTGGATACCATAGGAATGGACTTGTTTTCTATTATAACAATATTCCATCATTTTCAATTTTTATTAAGGAGGATTCCATCAACTCCCTCTATTGTGACAATACCCTCTATAATGAAAGCAAATCTTCTTGTCATTGTTTCTCCCTCTGTCATGTGATTCCTTCTACTTTTGTTAGAAAAAAAACATATAATAACAAAATCAACTAGGATTTGTTAGATTTCCATCATGTTATGGCTGAGTTTCATCAAATTTCTTCTTGGTATGGGGAAATATTCTTCATAGCTCTCTCTCCCTCTTGCTGGGAGAATCCTCTTCCAAAAATGTTGCTTTGCTCTTCAAATACTTCCATCTGCTGCCAAAGCCTTGGCAAGGCTTCATGGCGTACCTACAATACTCACTAGGAGGTCATGCAAGAATTATTATAACCCAGCAAAGAGAACGAAAGACAAGAGGCTAGCTAATAGTAAACCAACAACAATAATAATCAAGAAAGAGAGATATAAGATGCATATCTTTTGAGGATGGAGGGTAATTTGACAACTCCCACTTGATCATTGCTTTCTTGCAGAATTCATCATGAGTTCATCATCCTAGTCTTCTTCATCAACATGTTTTCATTTCTTCCATTAGAAAGTGTTTCTTCTTTCATCGGAAGCATCAACCTTCAATACTTAAGGTCTTGTACTAGGGTTTTGTCCACAAACCCTAGGTTTTCTCTTAATCATATCCTTCAAATCTTACTTAAGGTTTACAAACTCCAGAGCAAACGACATTATTGAATTTTGTCTTATGCATCCCTTTTAAAGAAGAATCGTAAGTCTTGCATGATAGCCCTTCATTAATGTTGTCAAAGAAACCCGTTATCACTATCAACATCAATTGCTTACCGAGTATTTGAAATTATTTTTCAATATCCAAAAAGTCCAAAACCATGGAATCTTCATGCCTCTGCATATGTGATGAAATCAAGGATGTTCCATCCAAGAAGGTGTATCAAGATTAATAGCCCACTCTACCTTCATTTAGCACTTTAAATTAACAACATTCTCTAGCCATAACAGGGAAAGACACAAATACAAATTATGAAAGTTAGTGTCTTAAGGGGAGGAAATTCCATTGACTTCTATAGCAATTTTATAAGAGAACTTGTACCATCAACTAGTCCAAGAAATGAAAAATGGGAAGGTTGAGCTGCATTCATATAAAATTAAAGCTTGAGTTAACAGTAACAAAAAAAATGGTGAGTTCAGATAATTTCCATTTAACTATGATACAAGCAATTCTGAAATTTAATGGAAGATTCCTTAGAGATATTTGATGCATATTTTGAGGGGTTTTTCATTGTTCCCTTCTCAACAAAGTCAACACATACTAAAACCAGGCATCAAGCCCACCAAGCTACCTCATCAAAAATTGCATACAAGGTTGAAGAATCACATAAGACTATTTTTTGGAACTTATCTATTCATTGCATCATTAATAAACATTGGTATTAAACTGTCTACAAACATTTTCCAATACTATACAACACATAAATGCCAAATCTTAGAGAGAATATATCAATGGCATTCTCAAATGTCCAATAAAAATTTGGAATGTGTTATATCATTCTAAGCAATTCATTTTCTTCCCTGCTAAAATCCTCATAAACTCCAACATGGAAAAATCCATGGAATAACAACATCTAACTTAAATAAGGTCTTGAAAATGCAAAAAAAATAATAAACTTATCATAAATTATCGCAACAATAAGCATAATGAATTGTTAAAGAAAATACAAAAGCTCCGTCAAGTAAGAGACTAAATGCAATATAAATATTTTGAATTTCCCCAACTCTATTAGGGAACGATATGTATTAATAACAAAATGAAATTCTGATATCTTTCCAACTTCATTTAAGTGATAGATATGTATAAATGACAAAACAAACTATTCAATTCCTCTACATATATTGATATCAGTTTTATCAATGTTTAGTGGGCTCAATAGCAGGGCACTCTTTAAGCTGGCACAAACAATGGAGTCATTCATATTAGGATATCTTTTAGTTTTCACCTTCTGTTAGTCAGTGAATGGATCAATTAACACATGATATTAGCCACACCTCCATTATAAACATCTTGAACCCTTAGATCAATAAATAATGATCACTATCTGTCAGTGACAGTCAGCAATGGCACGTTTTCAAAATGATGTACACAAGCACTAGAGTGTAACAGGGCATGCAGGAACATAAGGTCTACTCATTTTAAGGCTCAAGTAATTCTATAACTAAAATGGCAGATGCAAGAGCATCTACAGGATCATATTTCCCTGTTGCTTGGACATCAAGTGCTAGGTGTTTTGGATGTGGGAAACCATGCAAAGGCCAGAGGAAAGATTCATGTTATGTATGCTCTCTCTCTTTTAAATGGGGGTAATGGAAGTGGATATTAGTCCAACCATTCACCCTTAACAACAAGGATAAGCTTTTGTCTTTTTGACATGCTCATAAGAATCTATACATTAGATTCTGTGTAAAACTTGATCCAAGGGGGCCTGTAGCAGTAAAGGAAAATATTGTCAGAATGAGTTGTATATCTATAATTGCATTTAAGAGAAAATTAAGATAGCACATATATGTAGAATGTTTAATGCCCAGCAATTCAACAATTTTACTTACTGTAAGTCAGCAACAGTCATCAATAGCAATGGCATGCTTTCAAAATGTTGTACTTGTTGGAATTTAACAACTAATTATGTAAATATGTGTAAATTGTATTTGTTACTGTCAAGTTAGTTTTATACCGAAGCAGTAGTTATGTAACAGAGGAGGCTCTTATAAAATTGATGAATGCCCAAACTATTGTAATCGTGGAGAATAATTGTTGATTTAATAAAGAATCCAATCCCTTGCCCCATGGATGTTTCCTTGACACCCTGTCAAGGTTTTACCACATAGCATCTTGTGTTTTTACTTGTCTCTTTGTGTTAGGTTTCCATTCAGTTTCATTTATATATTTCTTGTTTAATTAACCGCAATACCAACAAGTGGTATCAGTGCTAGGAATGAGAAGAGCTTGAGTTGTGAGAGGCCATCGTTCTAAACAATGCAATTAAAGATCAAGCAATCATTTGAGAGAAAAGCAGCCCAGACGAGAACCGATGTCACAGAGCCTCCAAAGTCACACAGACCTCAGGAAGCCACCAATGAAGAGCGATGTCCATTGTTGAGAAAGCAGTGGAGAGGAGCAGATGAGCAGTCGTTTAACTGTACAAAGGTGCCACATTTTTTTAGGAGCCATTGACCCTGGCTGTAGGAATAAGTTCACAGACAGAGCCAAAGTCGCTATCAAGAGACAAAGCCGCATTTTTTTTAATGTTGACCAACTGAGCCTAAACTAAGCCGCCTGTTGAAGGAACCGCGCTGCTAGAAACCCCAGCTGGATGAGCAAGACACTGCCGCCTGAGAGAAAGAAGGATGTCGCAGAGTTGAACGCTCGAGTTTTAGGAGGAAGTCATATTGTGCCAAATAGCTCATAAGAAAGCCTTTGATTAGAAGTCCGGGTATTTATTTTTAAAAAAATCAGAAATTATTTGAAGATATATTGAGCATATGGTCTAAATTTTTTAAATACAAAAATTTATGTGTATTTGAGGCAATCTCAGGGTTTGAAGTCTGTGAAGTAAATTAAAAAAGAAGGGGAATTTGTGAAATTTTTCAGAAAAGGATTTCATTTCATTGATTTCTAGAAAAGGGTTTCATTGAAGAATGAAGGAAAGCGAATTCTTCCAGAAAAACTGTTGTAGATTTTTAAGTCAATTTGAAGAAAAAAAAATTGGGAAAGAAAAATTCTGAATTTTGTTTGAAGAAGGAAAAATTGAAAACCCTTGTTGGAAGAAGACAAATCATTTTTTATTTTTTAGTTGAAAGACTGAAACCCTAGGAGGAAAGAAATGGCCAAGATGATGAATGCAAAGTTTGAGGTGGAGAAATTCATCGGCAAGAACAACTTTTCTCTATGGAAACTGAAAGTTAAGGATTTGCTGGTGCAACAAGGGTTGCACAAAGCATTAGACAGGGCAAATAAGAAACCTGTTAGCATGACATATTTAGACTGGGAGGACTTGGATGCCCGAGTTCTCAGTACCATCAGGTACACCTGGCGGATGAAGTTTTTTTCAACATTTTTGAAGAGAGTACAGCAGAAGGTTTATGGGAAAAACTGGAAAAACTATATATGACAAAATCGTTAACCAATAGAATTTATTTGAAAAGACAATTGTACAATCTATGGATGAAGGAGGGTACAAAAGTTGCAGAACATTTAAATATTTTTAATACACTTATATGCCAATTATCATATATGGAAGTTAAAATTTAGAAAGAAGACAAAGCTATAACCTTGTTGTGTTCTCTTCCCGAGTCGTGGGACCGCTTCATAACTTCAATCAGTTTGAGCACTATTGATTCTTTGAAATTTGAATCAGTTGTGGGAACTCTCTTGTCTGAATAAGTACGAAGGAAATCCAGTACTGAAACAGTTGCACCAGAAGCCATGATAACTAGAGGACAGTCAAAGGAAAGAGGAGAAAAACAAGGGGATCTTCCAAAACAAAATCAAAGGGAAAGAAGTGTAAGTAAAAACGTTGGCACTACAATAAAATTGGACACCTTAAGAAACACTGTTGGAAACAAAAAGAGTCTGATAACCCAAAGAAGGAAGAAAATCAGGTTGATTCAGGTATGATAGACGAAGTTTTATCTGTTGAAGATTTATATATGATAGATGAAACTTTACCTATGTGTAATGTCTCTCAGGATTTTGAAAGTTGGTTGTTAGACTCTGGTGCTTCTCATCACATGTGTCCACACAGAAATTGGTTTACTTCATATGAAGTTGTAAATGGTAGTTCTGTGTTTATGGGTAATAATGTATCATGTCAAACTGTTGGGATGGGAAATATCAGGATTAAAATGTATGATAACATAGTTAGAACATTAACTAGTGTTAGACATGTACCTGAATTGAAGAAAAATTTGATTTCTTTGGGAGTGTTGGATTCATATGGTTATAAGTTTACAGGTCAGAATGGAGTGCTGAAAGTCTCAAAAGGCGCCCTAGTTGTTATGAAAGCAGAAAAGGTCGAAAATATTTACAGACTCAAAGGAAGTACTCAGGTCAGTGAAGCAATGATTGTGTCAGAGAAAGAAGAAGAAGGTACTCACCTATGGCATCAGTGATTGGGTCACATGAGCGAGAAAGGTCTTCATGTATTGATGAACTGTAAATTACTTCCTGATTTGAAATCCTTGAAGTTGGATTTTTGTAAACA
This sequence comes from Pinus tabuliformis, assembly GCA_031772625.1. Taxonomy (NCBI): domain Eukaryota; kingdom Viridiplantae; phylum Streptophyta; class Pinopsida; order Pinales; family Pinaceae; genus Pinus; species Pinus tabuliformis. Next base: position 48,341,378 of record CM062804.1, on the reverse strand, counting down.
TTGTGTGTATGGAAAACAATGTAAATAGAGGTTTAAAACTGGAAGTCATAATAGTAAAGAAATTTTGGACTATATTCATTCTAATCTGTGGGAACCATCTCCTGTTGTATCATATGGAGGTGCTTTATATTTTTTAACGTTTATTGATGATTTCTTTCATAAATTTTGGGTCTTTATGCTGAAAAAGAAAGTTGATGTATTCTATGTCTTTAAGAAATTTAAAGCAATGGTAGAAAAAAGAACAAGCAAATCAATTAAATGTTTAAGAACTGACAATGGTGGTGAATTTACTTCTCTAGAATTTAAACAATACTATAAGGATGAAGGAATTGTTAGAAACAAAACTGTTGTTTATACTCCTCAACAAAATGGTGTTGCTAAACATATGAATTGGACTCTTATGGAAAGAGCCAGAAGCATGATCAGCAATGCTAACCTGCAAAAGGAATTGTGGGAAGAAGCAGTATTCACTACTTGTTATTTAGTTAACAGATCACCTTCAGTAGAAATTAATTGTAAAATTCCTGAAGAAGTTTGGTCAGGTCAGCCTTGTGATTATTCACATTTAAGGATATTTGGTTGTGATGCCTATGCTCTTATTCCTAAAAATCGGCGTTCAAAATTAGATCCAAAATCAAAATGTTATGTCTTTGTTGGGTATGACTATGCGGTGAAAGGATACAGGTTGTGGGATCCTACGTCGCGGAAGATAGTCATTAGTAGAGATGTAACATTTGATGAATCTTCTCTTTTAAAATCAAATGTTGAAAGAATTGAACAGGAACAGGTATCACCAAATCAACAAATTCAATTGGAGGCTAGACCTTTTTTTGAAAGTCGAAAATAAGGAGAGACTTCTGGAGAAAAAGGTGATGAAGATACAAAGGAAGTTGTTGAAGTTCCTGACCAATTCAGTAACCAGTCACTCTAAGAAGGTCTACAAGGGAAAGAAAAACTCCCAATAGGTATGAAGATACTGCTTCATCTTTTGCTTTGATTACTGAAGATGGGGAACCTTCTTGTTACCAAGAAGCAGTAGATGATACGGATAGCGAAAAATGGAAAACGGATATGGAAGAAGAAATGGATTCCTTAGCCAAAAATAATACCCAGGATCTTGTCAAACTTCCTGAAGGGAGAAGTGTTGTTGGATGCAAATGGGTTTTCAAATTGAAACGAAAATTTGATGGAAGTATCGAAAGGTATAAGGCGAGACTGGTAGCAAAAGGGTATTCTCAAGTTGAATGTATTGACTTTCATGAGATTTTTTCACCAGTTGTAAAACTTGTTTCTATTCGTACTGTGTTGGAACTAACTGCATTACTTAACCTTGAGTTAGAACAGTTAGATGTTAAAACAACTTTTTTACATGGTGATTTGGATGAAGAGATATATATGGAACAACCAGAAGGTTTTGTACAAGGTCGCAGCAGAAGATTAGTTTGCAAGCTCAGGAAATCATTGTATGGCCTGAGGCAGTCTCCTAGGCAATGGTAAAAGAAGTTTGACTCCTTCATGGTGAGCCAAAACTTTATTAGAAGTGAGTATGATCATTGTGTATACTTCAAGAGTTTCAGTGGCATATTAATTATCTTAGTTTTGTATGTTGATGATATGCTTATTGTAAGCAAAAGCATGGAAGAGATCAACATGTTAAAGGCTCAACTCTCTAGGACGTTTGATATGAAGGATCTTGGAGCAACAAAACATATCTTGGGCCTGGAGATACATAGAGACAGGAAAAATGGTAAGTTTTGGTTATCATAGCAGAAGCATTTAGAAAGAGTACTTGAAAAGTTTGGTATGAATAGTGTGAAACCTGTTAATGTCCCATTAGCTTCCCATTTTAAGCTTTCTTCAGTTTTGAGTCCTAGAACTGATGAAGAAAATCAGTATATGTCTCATGTACCATATGCAAATGTTGTAAGCAACTTAATGTATGCAATGTTATCTACCGACCTGACATTTCACATGCAGTTGGAGTTGTCAGCGGATTCATGGCAAATCCAGGTGAAGAACATTGGTGAGCAGTGAAATGGGTGCTTCGGTATTTAAGAGGCACAAGTGATCATTGCATCATCTTTAATGGTAGTGAAGGATCAGTTTGCGAATATGTGGATGCTGATTATGCAGGTGATTTAGAAAAAAGGAGATCTACTACAGGTTATGTCTTTACTCTTGCAGGTGGAGCAATTAGTTGGATGTCAAAGCTTCAAGAAACAATTGCGTTGTCCACTATCGAAGCAGAATATATAGTTGTTTCAGATGCCAATAATGAAGTAATTTTTTTAAAGGGTCTACTTGATGAGATTGGAAGGACGCAATAGAGAGTGAGTGTTCTCTGTGATAGTCAGAGTGCTATTCACTTGGCTACAAATCCAGCTTATCACAGCAAGACCAAGCACATTGATGTAAGGTATCATTTTCTGAGACATGTGATCAATGGCGGAAAAGTAGCTCTCAAGAAGGTCCATACATGGGAGAATTGTGCAGACATATTCACGAAGCCAATTACAGTAGAGAAGTTGTGATGGAGTTTAGCTTCTATTGGCTTGCAGAAGAGATGATGAATGGGTATGGGCAAGGGATTAGGAAAATTGTTGTCAAGGTGGAGTTTGTTGGAATTTGACAACTAATTATGTAAATATGTGTAAATTGTATTAGTTACTGCTAAGTTAGTTTTATACCGAAGCAACAGTTATGTAACGGAGGAGGCTCTTATAAAACTGATGAATGCCCGAACTATTGTAATCATGGAGAATAATTGTTGATTTAATAAATAATCCAATCCCTTGCCCTATGGATGTTTCCTTGACACCTTGTCAAGGTTTTACCACGTAAAATCTTGTGTTTTTACTTGTGTCTTTGTGTTCGGTTTCCATTCAGTTTCATTTATATCTTTCTTGTTTAATTAACCGTAATACCAACAGTACACAAGTTTTTTTTTAAGTGAGACGACCACTGCAGTGGAACAGGTCCTACAAGAACACAAGGTCTGCTCCTTTTTGGCTCAGATAATCTCATCTGTGAAATAGCAGTTGCAAGAGAATCTACAATTTCACATGTCCCTGCTGCTTGGATATCAATCTCTAGCTGTCTTAGACATGAGAAACCCTGCAAAGGCCCGACGAAAGAATCATCTTCTCCATACTACGTTGGAATTGAATTTGCAAACTACGCTCTTTTCTCCCTTTTATATGAAGACAATGGAAGTGGAGTTTCTTCGGAGCATTGATCCTTTCCCTTTTAGAATGTTGGCTGGAATCTTTACATTAGACTCCGTGTAAAACTTGATCCAAGGGTGGCCTGCAGCCACAGATGAAAATATGGTCAATAGATTCATAGTTACATTTTAAGAGAAAATAAAGATAGAAGATATACTCACTCAATACTTCTCAGCAATGCAACCATTTTAATCCCTCAATACTTCCTGTGGAGAAAGTCTCTTTTCCACATCCATTGAAAGCATCCTTAATAGCAAATCCCTTGCTAACTCTGACATGGGCTGCCACACTCACAGTGGATTCATTTGTAATTGGTAGGAAGTCAACAATTTCCATCCAACGTACTACGTCTAGAGAAAGTAAGATAATCCCTTCATTGGTCGATCCCTGCCAACTCGGCATTTATTCACTCAATTTCTTTATTTATCGTTGTCCATACACTTTTCCACGAGTCAAGTTCAACAGTCACTTGGGTACTCACATTAAATGAGTTAGGTCTTTTTTAAGTAAAGATTTTATCCTTGGTAACTTTAATTAAGTTGGACTTAAATTGGATATAGAAATTGTAATGTAACTTAATTATTACAATTGTTTTAATCCATGATTTTCAATATACCATGCATTTATAGTTCTTGAATTCTGTTGGCTTTAAAAGTGTCATTAGTCATTCAAGAATCTAAACAAAATATAAAACCATAGAGGAAGAAGAAAGAAGTTCTAGCCATTTAAGTTATGTTAAAGACTAAAGCAATAATATATATTAAATGGATGGTAAACACTAAGAAGTATCAAAAACACTTAAATCATCATACATCTCACATTTTTCCAGAATTAAAAAAGTTCATGAAAAATAACTAAATTATAAATTAATTTTAAAATCTCTCTCTCTCTCTCTCTCTCTCTCTCTCTCTCTCTCTCTCTCTATATATATATATATATATATATATATATATATATATATATATAAATTATGGTTTAATAGAAAATTATGAAAATGACATTTAGAGAACAAGTCAAATAGGGGGATAGATTCGATGGCGCGACTGCTCCTGCGCTGCAACGATTCTAATTTCGAGTAGGGTTCTCAAGTTTGTTGCTACCGGTTGAGGGCTATGCCCTTATGCTCTACACCTATGAGAGTCTCGGGGAGCCTCTTTTCTCCTCTTTTTCGTCACCTTTCTTGGCATCTAGTGCTGGGTCTTCCACTTTTCCATCACGGTCAGTCGACAGGTTGACGAATATGGAGGAAGATCTGGTTGGCTATACGAACGACCCATATGTATCTGTTCCCATCTGGACAACTTCGTCCCATTCCTGTCGGATGTGTTGATGTCTGTGCCACTGGTCTCCTTTTTCGATTACCCTATGGCCGTTACACCAACTTTTCCATCTAGCCCTAGCTCCTTGTGTCTAGATGTCTCCTCACCTGCATATTCACAACCTTGGTCGGGTTTTGATTACCCTCCCCCTTATCTGGCATCCCTACATTTCTTGGCTACTTTCTTTGACTCCACCTCCCCCTCTTACCCGTCGGGCTACTCACATATTCCTCCTGTTGTTGATTTTCTTCTCATTTTGCTATCAAAACATACATCTTCCCCCCTGGAACGTCTCGTTGGGCCTCCTCCTCTTCAGCCAAACACCCTTACCCATTTTGTATCTGCCCCTCTCTCATCAGGTTGTTTTGACGAACCCCCTATCGACTTGGCTGACTACGACTCTAGCCCTAGGGTTGATGACTCCCTCGACCCCCCTCCCGAACCCTCCTTTGATCCCCAAGCTAATAAGCCACCCAAAACAGTGAATAAGTCCAAGTGTGTCAAAGTAAGGAACAAGAACGTCTATCTTAGATTCAGAAAAGGGATTCAAAAGGGGGATGTAGTTGATATAGTGGATCGAGTTCTAGTCAGGCATGTTTGTGGGCGAACATATTCCGCTATTAGGCTTCGATAATGGATCATTGAAATTTGGGGTCAGATCCTCTCTAAACTTCTATCGGTTACCACTCTCTCGCATGGTTGGTTTGCCCTTCGGTTCCAACGTTCAGACTACACTACGTGGGTGCTTTCGAAATACTGGCATATCGAGCTTGCACCTGTCTTGCTCAAGCGATGGAGTCCCATGTTTGATCTGGAGCGGGAGTAATTGGGGGTTGGTCCTATCTAGGTGTGGTTACCTAGTCTACCGCTACATTTCTGTTCCGAAGAAATTTTCAAGTGCATTAGAAATGCACTTAATACTTACGTGGATTATGACAAATCCTAGATTGTCTCCGGAAATATGTCTTTGGCCTGTATCCTAGTTCATCTTAACACTAGAAAGGGTTTGGAGGAACAAATTACCCTTCACTGGATGCATTTCACCCACATTCAGATCCTCGACTACGAAGGGGTTCCCTTAAGGTGCAGATAATGCCACAAGGTCAGACATCTATATAAGGAATGCCCCCTGGTTCTATCTATTCCCCCTCTGGAGAATGTGATTGATTGATTGGTTGGCAAGTAAATTTCACAATATCAGCAGATGTCCTCATCTCCTAGTAATCAGACTAAGGCAAAGGCTGGAGAGAATAAGAAAGCCTCCATTCTAGTTCGTCCTCCCTCGCCTCCTCTTACTAGATCCTGTGCAGCGGTCGTTGTAGCACTCTCATCGAGTAACCCTTCCCCCTGTTCTTTTGATTCATCTCTTGCTCTTTCTGAATATTTTTTGTCATCCTCTTTATCACCATGCATCTCATCATATGCATCTGCATCGCCACCCCTGTCTTGCCCACCAGTACAACCCCATCTTATTTTTTCCAATACGCTTCCTTCCTTCCCAGACCCCCCCTGACTGTCCCCTTGTCGGAGGCATCGTACTTTTCACGCCCATCCCACTCCTACAATCTACGTTCCTTGTACAAATTCTCTTCCATGGATGTCTATGGAATTGGTATCATCCCTCCCCCTAAGCCCCCCAAACCATCTCAGGGCAGACATTCCTCCATATCCAAAGCCATCCATCAAGATGGTATCGACGTAGCTAAAGGCTAACAACTCGCTATCGATTGGGTTCTTAAAGCATAGAGCAACCTTTCATTGTCTCCCCCATGAAGTGGTTATCCCTTAATTGTCGTGGGCTGGCTAGCCCTGCCAAAAAACTAGCCTTCAGGAGACTTATGGAAACTGAATGGGTGGATGTCCTATTCCTTCAAGAAACCCTTGGCCTTATTGATTTGGTTATACCTGTGCTGGAATCACTTGTACCTGGATGGAAATTTCATGCCCTAGATGTTCGAGGGCGATCTGGGGGCATTGCCTTTGGTTTTAATCCTAGAATTTAATAATGTATCAAAAGGTGGTTAAATGAAGATTTAATATATGTTCAATTTTTATTGTATTAATTAATCAAATTTAAAATAAGATAATTAAAAAAAATCCATGAAAAATAATTATTATATTTTTTTTATATAAATTAGTATGTTTTTTTAATTGGGAAATGAAAATGTTAAGTAAATAAAGGGATATATACATTCAAATGAGGGAAAATATTGATGTTATCTATGATTTAATTAAAGGTTGTACACTAAAAAGAAGATATTATTGTCATTGTATAGTTTGAAGAAAAAATCTAATTTATGTTTAATTTTTGCGTTTTCATGTTATTGAATTTGAAAATTTTAATTAAAATAATTTTTTATCACAAATAATTAGTATTTTTTTTAATTGGGAAATGAGATGGAAACATTGAGACGAGGCAAAAAAAAATGTGGTGTTATTTTTTTTTAAATTCGAATTGTTTTTAGTGAGATTTTTTGGACCTTTTTTGGTGGGTTTTTCCTGTCTAATTTCTCTAAAATCCGACAGGAATTTATTGAAATCACAAGTTTGATGGGTAACTACTGCACAATCCAAGTGCCCTAGGGGTTTTATAGGGTGTTGAATCCATATATATAGTAAAAAAAACCAGTTTAAATAACACAAATCAAGATTTCAAGTCAAATTTTTCCACTGGATTCCATCTAATTTCTCTAAAATCTAGTCGGAATTTATTGAAATCACAATTTTGATGGGTAACCCCTACACAATCCAAGTGCCCTAGGGGTTTTTCACGATGTTGAATCCATACATATAATAAAAAGAACCAGTTTAAATAACATAAATCAAGATTTCAAGTCAAATTTTTCCACCGGATTTTGGCACTAAAAAGTCCAAAATGTCGCAGTAAAAAGAACTCCATTTAAGTTTTGTCACTACAATCCATTTAAGTTTTGTCACTTAGGTACTCACATTAAATGAGTTAGATCTTTTTTAAGGAAACCTTTTATCTTTGGTAGTTTTTAACTAAATTAGACTTAAATTGGATATATAAATTGTAAATGTAACTAAATTATTACAAGTGTTTTAATACATGATTTTCAATATACCATGTATTTATGTTTTTTGAATTGCGTTGGCTAGTGTTATTAATCATTCAAGAATCTAAACAAAAGATAAAACCATAGACGAAGAAGAAAGAAGCTCTCGCCATTTAAGTTATGTTACAGACTAAAGCAATAATATATATTAAATGGATGGTAAACACTTAGAAGTATTAAAAACACTTACATCATGATACATCTCACATTTCTCCAAAACTCAAAAAAATCATTAAAAATAACAAAATTATAAATTTATTATAAATTATTTTATTATTGTTATTATATACTTTTAATAATTAATTATACATACGTGTAACAAGATTCTTAATCATATAGATTCACCTCCACTAAATAGGCTTTGTTACAATACAATGGCCTAAAACCATTGATTACTAATACGACATGCCTAAAAATCCACAACTCGTGTTCATATGACAATTTTATCAATTAACCAATTTAATTAAAAGAAAATGCATAATTTCTTTAGATATAAAGCTCAACCTTTGATTTGTCAAAGCTACTAAGAATATTCTATAATTTTTCATGGAGGTTAAACCCTTACCATCCAACTAATAATTATTGATAATTTAATTTAAATTATGGGTGCTTTATTCCCAAATAGACATACCTATCAATTTAATTTAAAAAGGGCACTAAAAATAAATCAATTAAGGGAAATTCAAGGTTATCAATTGATTTATATTTAATACTTTTTATTTTATTTTATTATGTCTATAAGCATATTATCTTGGAATATGGATTTTAGAATTTTAGTTTAATTATCAATAATTGTCGAAGGCTTAGTCTTAATGCTTATCAATCATTGTAGTGTATTAAAGAGTTTGTTAGGTTGCATTGACTTTTAATAAATTTAAAAAATTATATTTGTGCAACATGGCTCTTTGTCCACCAATTTCCTAGGGATTTGAGATTATTCCAATTCTAATAAGTTCCTCCATGATAAGTTCCTCATTATTATTTATAACATTCATTTATATATAAGCAAATTTTATTTAGCAAAATGGTCTATTACTTTTAATAAATTAAAAAAATTAGATTTGTGCCAATAGCTCCCCACCCACCAATTTCCTAGGGATTTGAGATTATTCCAATTCTAATAAGTTCCTCCATGATAAGTTCTTCATTATTATTTATAACATTCATTTAGAATTCATTTCTTTTGCTAAGTTTAACTTGACCCACACCTTTTTTATACATGGTTAATGGTAAATGTGTGGATTAGTAAGGCATTCTTCGTGTTGCAATAGTTTTTTTGGTTATATTTATGAAGCCTTTAGCTTTATGAACCATATTAATATTTTTAATGTGGTTGTACTAGTTATTAGGTAAATGGTATAGACTTAACATCTATATAATATTCTAAAATATTCTTAATTCTTAATAATAGTAATTGGAAGAATTCATGCACAAAGCAAACAAACATAAATGATTTCATTTCAAAGCCAAAATACATCCCACATATAGAGTGCTTATGAAATCCAATAGATTCTAACCTAGCAGATTGTTTGTTTAGAGAACATCTCAACAACCCAACAAACCAAATCTACAAATATACTATTGTAAGCGTTAATTCTAAGTCCCTCCCTTAATGCTTACATTACAAAGATCAATACAAGAACCATAAGTTACAACAAACATATTTGTTTGATAGTTTGGTATGGTCTTCATCCGCACTTATACCCACTTTGAAGTCTCTCAGACTACGCTCTTTCACCACCACAATCTTCGAGCTTCCCACTTGACACATTTAAGACACAACTTCCTCTCACCATTATTGACGTACTTATATGATCAACAATATTGACATACTCGGTTCATTAGGGATTTTGTAAGAAAAGTTGTCAAATAACTGAACCACTCTATGTACCTACCTCCATCTGTCAAATATTTCGCTTTTAGAGATCCGTCAATTTCTAGGAAGGCAGTATGGATACTGAGTGTATTAAAAAGTTGATCATACAACTTGACTTATCTAACACACAAGGATCTCATACTATAACCTGTAGTTGTTGTTCTTGAGTCACCACATCCTCAAAGAACCACAAATTGTAATAGTATGTAGACACAATCAAATCAGTGATATGTTCAAGGATTTCTAAGCACCAAGAATGATTGATTTAAATTATGCTATATTAAACAAAGTCTTTCGGCTGAAATCACATGAGAGATTATTTTGGCGACGCGTTTCAAACCAACAAGTGCGGTTCCTCATCAGTGCCAGATGAAGAGGCGGACCATGGCAAAGGCTTAAATAAAGAGCAATGTAGAGAGATAATTTCAAGTAACGTCTATATTTGAACAATAATGTTTAAATTATAATATTAATTTATTAATATTAAAAACAAATATTATTAAGTAATGGCTAGTTTTTGAAAAAAATATGTAAATAATGATATTATTTCATTAATTTATTAAAAATATTAATAGGTAGTGGCTATATTAAATGATTAGTTTTTGAAAAATAATATTTAAATTGATTTATTAAAACCAAATATTACTAGTTCTTGAAAAATAATATTTAAATAATGATTTTAGTTTATTAATTTATTAAAATATTAATATGTAACAACTAGTTTTTGAAAAGCTATTTAAATAATGATATTATTTCATTAATTTATTAAAAATATTAATAGGTAACGGCTATATTAAATGCTAATTTTTGAAAAATAATATTTAAATTAATTTATTAAACCAATTATTACTAGTTTTTGAAAAATAATATTTAAATAATGATATTAGTTTATTAATTTATTAAAATATTAATATGTAACAACTATATTAAACGGCTAGTTTTTGAAAAATAATATGTAAATTAATTTATTAAAACCAATTTTTACTAGTTTTTGAAAAATAATATTTAAACTGTGATATTAGTTTATTAATTTATTAAAAGCAAATATTAATAAGTAGCTGCTATATTAAACAGCTAGTTCTTAAAATATATATATATATATATCCAAAGAAAAATAAACAATATATAAAACGGGGTCAAGAATAAAATATGGGGCTCAGGCCCATTAAAAAATAACAAAAATACTAAAAGGAGTTAAGAACGAATAGGATGATAAAATACATAAAAACACTAAGGATCAAGAATAAACTCTAATGAAGAATAAATCAACAATAAATACTATAAAAATGATATCAATACCTACATAAATAAAATAAAAAACAAAAACAAACAAACAAAAAAACAAAACAAAACTATGAGGGCAAGATAGGGACCCAACTTCTACTAATATTCCAACCATCGTCTCTATTCAAATTATTGGGTCTTTTTTCAATTTCTAGAGCCTCCCTCAATTTATGATGATGAAAATGACTAACCTTAGCTATATTGTTTATTAATTGGTTTTACACTTTTTACAAACAAACCTAACTAAAAAATAGAAAAAAAATATTTGAAAAATAAAGTAATAAAACCCATAACAACAAAAGCAACAAAACCCATGATAACAAAACCAATTAACCGCTCTCCCAAACTTTCATAAAGATGATGCATATTGATGCTCTGAAAGCACAAGAAGTCACATTCACTTACCTTTAAAACATACAAACTTACTGATGGGTCCAACCCCTCATTACACTCGGCAACCTTAATGAATGGATAAAAAAATTAATTGAAATGATTAATAGTTTGATTGACTGTGTGATTAGTTTATTCGGCGGATGATTACAATGATTTATTAGATATCTTAGCTCCCGGTATTTATGACTCATACCAGCATTGTTAGTTCTTGGACAGGTGTCCACTCCTCAATAATCCCACTCCTGCTTTGGTAAGTGCCACGCAAACCCTATTCTCTCGGTCATTTGCTCATCATTCTATTGGAGCTCGAGGGTTTCACTGTGTAGTCCTTCTGGTGCGATTTCCACTGTAAGAGTATGCTGCTTCTTGTGCTTTGGTTCGATCTCGACATAGAAACATGTTCAGCTTTAATGTCTGGTGAGATACACTTGTTCAGCTCTGATTTCTCTTGTTCTTCTGCCTCGATGCTTAATATACTCTGTTGTGCTATGGAAATTAGCTTATTTGAAAAGATTGTGAATTTTCTCTGTGTGTGTGGTTACAGTTGGTTGTTTTGCTAGACTGTGCCACTGTTCCTTTCTTGGTTTCTTTGATTCAACCGTTCTCAGAGTTCTCTAGTCATATTGCTTTGTTTCCTTGACAGGTTGTGGTCTCAGGGTCTTCGACTTTGGTTTCTTCTTCAACGGCGAAGGTAAGGTCCCGTTCTATGCCATCATTCTTCTCCTCTTTTTACGCATTTATCTAACTCGCTTGCTCCTTTGTGAGCAGAGGGACCCTTGGTGACTGCAACCCGGCACTCTGTCTCCACATTGGTAAACTCGAACCCTATGTTTCAATATTTTTTTTGTTCCTCGTTTCTTCTATTCTTGTCGCGAAATGCTCACGCTTTATTGTTGGCAATTTTGTTGCTGGTGGGTTCGTCCTGGAGGTCTTGGCTTCGACTTTGTGACATGCTGGCTAGACCCGGGTAAGGTCGCTCCTTGTCAATATTTTTCACTTGTTTATCTCTATCGTTGGCTTTGGTTAGGGTAGTCTGTTGTGAAGACTTTTGTCTGGCCGATATAATGTAGCCGAGTCCGTTAGACTTGCAATGTTTCTGTTTTGGGTTGTTGATGTAGGTTTGTTTACAGTTAGGGTTTCTAAACCCATCCACTATTACAATCTCATTCGATTTGTACAACATTATTTTTCATAGACTGTATGTATATTGAACAGAGATTTATGGTTACTTTTGTGAATAAAAAGAGAGGGTTTCCTCTTCAGAAAATACATGTACTATTGGTCTCTGTGTCTTCTGTTCAGAATTTGTGTATCTTCTAGGAACTCCTTTTGCTCTTTTGATTTAATAATCCTGGGACTATGCGGCCTCGTCTGTGTAGTTTCTTCTGTGTCTATACTTGCAAGATTTTGTTGATTTGTTGGCCTGTTTAGTCAATACAAGTAGAACAATATATATATGCTTTGTAGAATAGATACCAGAGAATTTGCTTTCACTGTATCAAGCAATTCAACAAACCATAGATAGACAACTGTGGGATGCCAAAATATAACTTGTGTGCTCAGAGATTCTTTTATTATATTTCTCTTTCTCTAAAAGTTGAACCTGTTACAATGCATTCTGTCTCCTTTTCAATAATTTCCTGGAAACAATTTCTCTTCACTGCTATTAGTTACATTTTGATAGTTCATTTTTAGTTCTAAAACTGTTTATTTTTCCCTATGCTATGATATGTAAAAGTTAACATGAAAAAAAATGAAAATAATCAACAACAACAGCGTATTTAATTTCAACTTTTATCTTCCTAAGTATTGTTTCTCTAAGAAATTAAAATGATAACAAAAGAAACGAAATTAAAGTGTCCACTTGCAATTTCCTCCTAAGTCCTCTCAGAGACCAAATGACCCTCTGTCATGATGACCTTCGTCAGCTAGATGCTCCTACATCAGGCTCTCGGGTTAATAAAAAGTCATGGCTCCATTCCATGAGCTGCTCCACAGAATAACCTGCCTTATGTATTTGTGCCGCGTCAAGCCACGAACTGTCCTCGATAGGATGGTTCTTCCACTTGACAAGGTACCGCAGATACTACTTCCTATGAGTTCGATTGGCCACCTGTGTGTCAAGAATCTTCTCGATCTCATGGGGATGAGCCGAAGGCATTTGCCTCATCCAAGAATCGCCTTCAAACTGGGTGTCCCATTTTGGTCGTACCACACTGTCATCTTCAGGATTGGCAGTGTATGGGAACAGGTCTGCCACGTTGAAAATAGGCGATATGCCTATATCTGGTGGTAGCTATATTTCATAAGCGTTAGCTGAGAATTTACGTAGAATTTTACAAGGACCAATCTTCTTAAATTTCAGCTTGTTATATGTGCCCTTAGGAAACCGTTCTTTGCGTAAGTGTGCAAGGACTTCACCCCCTACATTGAATTTCACTTCTCGCCGCTTTAAATCTGCCTGCTGTTTGTATTTCTGAATGTTGTCCTGCAACTTTGATTTCACTTGCTCGTGTATATCATTCATCACTTTGGCGAAATCTTCTCCATCAGCACTTCTCTTCTCCAATTTCCCCAAATCCCGCAACTCATGTACTCCACAAGGATGCATGCCATACAGGATCTGAAATGGATTGTGTCTGATGTTGTGGTTCGGTGAATCGTTATAAGTGAATTCTACTTGAGTAAGCACACGATCCCATAACCGTGAATTCTCTCCAGTCAGGCTCCATCGCAGGTTCACCAAACTCTTGTTCACCACTTCCATTTGCCCGTCAGTCTGCATATGATATGCAGAGCTGAAGTTCAATTGTGTATCCAACTTCTTCCACAAGGTGCGCCAAAAGTTCCCGTGAATTTCACGTCCCTGTCAGAAATAATATATCTGGGTAGGCCGTGTAATCTAACAATCGCAGTGAAAAACAGGTGAGCTACATGAGTGGCATCACTAGTTTTTCGACAAGGGATGAAATGTGCCATTTTCGAAAACCTGTCTACCACCACCATCACCAAGTCGTAACCGTGTTGCATTCTAGGCAGTCCCAAGACAAAGTCAATGCTGACTGAGTCCCATGGTCTACTTGGAACAGGCAATGGTGTGGAAAGTCCGGTGTTTTGACAATGTCCTTTCGCCAATTGGCAGACTTTACACCTACTCACATATCGATGCACATCCCTTCGCATTCTTGGCTAGTAATAGAAGTGTCCAAGCTGATCCAAAGTTTTTTCTATACCGAAATGTCTGGCTAGACCTCCACTGTGGTTCTCCCAAATAATATTTTCCCTCATCAATCTGTTAGGTAAACTTGACTCGGGATAGAGTCAAAAGTTGATCAGGGTAAACAGTGATGGTTTTGGGGCACATGGTATTGTGCACCCATGGTATTATGCCCGTGGTATTATATGTAATGGAGCCTATAAAAGGTTGGAAGGACTTCATTGTAATGAAAAGGCATGGAGGTGAGTGGTGAAGGCTCACTTGGCCGGATTGGCCAGGGTTTTGGCCAAGGATAATGAAATTTCATTATGATTGGGTTTTTCCCCAGATTTGGGGGTTTTCCTGGATAAACATGTGTATTTATGTGTTTATGGTTATTGCTGGTAAATTTTATATTTATTCCTCTCAGTATTTATTTATGTTATGTAGTGAATTTCTTAACAATTGGTATCAGAGCCAGATATTGGCTTCAAAGGGATTCTTTGATGCCAGGGGTTTATAGTTCCTGATGAGGTTAATGCAGCGTTTTTCTAGATCTGGGTCTGGAAAATAATGGTGGAACAATCGTACGCGGAAGAACCTCGAGGAGAATGTGCGGAAGATAGTGCCATAACCGCCAGGGATCGCAGTGCATTTGCGATATTTACCGATTTGGAACATTTTGACGAATTGTTCAGGGTTCATGCAGCTTCAAAAATTGTTCATTTTCTGCTACGTGAGGCCACTGGTGCTGGAATCTACAAGCTTCTATCAGGCTCACAGTTGGAGCGGTTTGATAGAAGTTTTTGAGCAAATCAAATTGAGAGAGGATGGATTAGAATCACAACAACAAGAAACGAAAAAAAAAAAAAAAAAATGAATGAAGTCAAAATTATTGCATGTAAATGGGCATACTACTTTAAGACCTGGTAAGGCATGTGTACCCCTGGGTGATCACCGGTAAAGTTTGGGTTAGACCTAGGTGATAGGGGGGATGTCAGGTTAACAATACCCCGGGTAAAAACTCTAAGGGGGGTAAGAGCTAGAGTGAGCGGGATTAGCTCACTTAGCAGGTTTGGCTGGAGTTAGTCAAGGAACCCCAAGTCAAGTTTAAGGGGGGAATAGAGAACGCGAGCCAGGTGTGTTTCGAAAATTATATATTACGGAGCAATGGAACACATAAAATATTGCAGAAATATAAACACAGAAAACGCACAAAACAAGAGAGACACAGATATACGTGGTTCACCCAGTTTGGGCTAGGTCCACCCCGAACAACCAGTCCTTCCTTTCTATTATCCAGCAAAATGAAGAGACACAACCTACAGCAAATCCGCTGTAATATCCTCTGTTTTCTCTAACGGTCTCACCTCTCTGTTTCTCGCTCACATTGAATACACATCTATCACACAGCCTCAAATACAATACCCTCATACCAAGAGAGGGGTTGCCTTCTAGGGCAAAAAACCCTAAACAAACATAAGTTCTACCGTCAGATCATCCGCCTAATGAACGGCCCAGATTGACTAGAAATTAATATACTTTTACAAGGCAATTTTACATTTATTTTTGGCTTCGGGGGCGCTGCCTCCGAGCCCCCGCCGAGGGACCGCTGGCCCCCGGACCCCCGCGAGGGGGAAAAGTCCCCCCCGCGTGGAGGGGTGTACAAAACATCCTGGGGTATACATCCGGATGAAACAAAGACCTCTGAACAATCATGCTCCACGCACAACACAATCAAGAATACATAACTGTCCCCCTTTAAACAATAGCTTCTCCTGCAAATTGTAGTCCAACCATGGACTATTGTTTCTCAGCAAGGGATTCTGACAGGCTTCATAAGCCTCTTTGAAATCCGCATCAATCTGATACAAGTCTTTCAAATTCTCAAAGCCCAGCGCTTGTATTATACTTTCTTGTAAGAGCAAGGCTCTTCTGTTCAACACATCTGCCACCTTGTTGGCATGCCCGTTGATGTGTTTCAACACAAAGGTGAAACTCTGCAAATATTCAACCCACTTGGCATGCTAGTGGTTGAGTTTATGTTGTTGCATCACATATTGCAGCGCAGAGTTATCAGAAAATAACACAAATTCACTCCCCAGCAGATAGTGTCTCCAATGCTTCAGTGCTTGGATGACAGCATAGAATTCCTTGTCATAGGATGAATACTTCTACCTGCTTTCATTCAAATTCTCGCTGAAAAATGCAACAGGTTTGTCTTCTTGGCTGAGTACAACGCCAACAGCGATACTGTTTGCATCGCAGCGAACTTGGAAAAGCTTATTAAAATCTGGTAACCTTAAAATTGGCCTTTCTGTAATTTTATTCTTTAGGAGCTGAAAGCTTTTCTCTGCTGCCTCAGTCCAACGAAAAGGTTGACTTGCCTTTTTTATAGTGCCCAACATAGGCGCGTAGATTTCACTAAAATTTCTTATAAATTTGCGATAAAAACTCGCTAGCCTATGAAAACTACGTACCTCAAACAGGATTTTCGGGGATGGCCAGTTAATGATTGCTGCAATCTTTTATGGGTCCATCTTCAGCTCGTTTTCTGCAATTACAAAGCCTAGATAAACTAGTTCTCTTTGTAGGAAAGTACATTTTTTCAAATTTATCAGTAGCTTATTCTACTGCAATTTCTCCAGCACACTTCGAACATGTCAAAAGTGTTCCTCCTTAGTCTTGCTGAAAATTAATATGTCATCAAGGTACACTATCACAAACTTTCTGATGAACTCTTTCAGCATTTCGTTCATCAACCACATAAAAGTGCTAGGGGTGTTACTCAAACCGAATGACATGACTAGCCACTCGTACAACCCTTCATTGGTCTTGAAGGCTATCTTCCACTCATCTCCTTCCCTGATCTGGATCTAATGATAGCCACTCTTTAGATCAATCTTCGTGAAGTATGCTACCCCACTCAGGCAATCCATCATATCGTCTATCCGTGGTAGTGGAAATTTGTACCTAATGGTGATTTTATTAATGGCCCTCGAATCCGTGCACATTTGCCATTCTCCTCCTTTTTTGGGAGCGAGAACTGTTGGTACTACACAAGGTCTCAAACTCTCCCTTATTAGCCCTTTATCTAGCAACTCCTGCACCTGTTTTCTGATCTCCTCATTATCTTTGGGGCTCATCCGATATGCTGCGTTATTTGGTTGGCTTGCTCCAGGTATAAAGTCAATATGATGACTGATGCTTCTTTTGGGAGGCAACTTGTCTGGCAAATCGTCAACTACAATATCATTGAATTCCTGCAGCATTTACTAAATTTCCACAGGCAAACCAGACATCTCTGTGTGCAACAGCACTGTCTTGGCCCTCCTCACAATAGCATAGTTCACTTCACTTTCGTCGATCTGCTTCAAAAACTGTTTTCCACCCATTAGTAATGCTTTCGTCCCACTTGCTTCTGCTGTCTCCTCCTCCTTGATGGGCACAAGTGTGTGCTTGATCCCATCTTTAACAAACTTGTAGCAGTTTGTCTTCCCGTCGTGTACTACCTTTCGATCATACTGCCATGGTCTTCCTAGCAGTATGTGTCACACGTCCATTGGCATAATATCACAAATAACTTTGTCTTTGTACTTGTCAATGTGGAACTCAACTTCACACTGTTCATCAACCAACAGCTGGTGACCTTTCTGCAGCCATGACACCTTATAAGGGGTGGGGTGCTTCAGCCGCTTCAAACCCAACTTTTCTACCATCTCGGTGACAACCAAATTATCTGTACTCCGACTATCGATGATCAACTTGCATCATTTACGATGCGATTTGCAAACTGTCCGGAATAATGCTTTCCTTTGGGTCTGTTCAGCTGTTTCTTTGGCTGTTTTCAACAAGATTTTGTTCAAAACTAAGGCGTCCCCTGTTTCCGGCACATTTTCTACTTCTTGGGGTGGTGCCTCTACTTCCTCATGCTGTGCAACAAATTTTCTCTCTGGCCAGGTTGTTCCACTTCAGGGCATTCAAAAGACCTGTGCCCCCATTTGTGGCACCTGTAGCACTGATAGTTAGCTCCTCTACCTCGGCCATTGCCTCTTCCTCGCTGATATGGCCTGCCACCTCTAGTGTTGTCTCCTTTTTCTATTGTTCCTGAAGCCTTGGAGCTGCTGCCCTCTTCGCTTTTACTGGAAATTCGTCCTCTGCCATAGGACTGTCCTCGTCCTCTGTTGGTTCCCTGTCCTCTCTTAGCATTTTATTTTCTAGCAATCTTTTCCTCAACCTTCACAATACTCTGATAGGCTTCTTCTATATTTCTCGGGGAAAGAATGTTGATTTCATCCAATATTTCCAGTCTCAAACCATTTACGTATCTTGTTGTCTTCTCCAGGGTGTCCTCAGTGTAACCAGCTCTTAAGTTTACCAGGTAGAATTCTTCCATATACTCTCTCATTGTCATCCCTTTTTTTCTCAAATTCTACACTTGTCGATACAGTGCAACCTGGTAATCCTTAGGCAGAAATCTGCCTTTCAGCTTGGCCACCATCCTTGGCCACTTCTTTATTGGTAACTTGTTCATCCTTCTTCTCTCTGCTTGGACACTGTCCCACCACAGGGCTGCGTGTCCTTTCAACTTTGTTGCAGCGAACTTGACCCTTCGGTCCTCACTAACCTCTTCACATTCAAAATACTTGTCCAACTCGCTAATCCAATCCAACAGAACTTCTGTGGACAGGCTGCCATTGTAATTTGGGATCTCCGGTTTGGGCTTGCTACTGGCCAACAGGACCAACCTCCACTACCTCATTTATGGTCCTTCCTCATCCGACCCGTCTGTTGTAACTATGGCTTCTTCCTCAATGTCATCTCCTATCTCTGGATCCCTTCTCCTTCCTGCTTCCACTGCCTCCAAACGAGCAGTAAGGATATTTATTTCTTTTCTCAGTCCTTCATCTGCTACTCTGCACACACCTCTCCCACATCCTCGTCTTCCAACTTCCATGTCTATCCTGGCACTTTCAATTTCCCGCTCTGATACCACTTGATGGGTCTAGCGCCTCGTTACACTTAGCAACCTTAATGAATGGATAAAAATGAATTGAAATGATTAATAGTTTGATTTGCTATGTGATTAGTTTATTCGGCGAATGATTACAATGATTTATTAGATATCTTGGCTCCCAGTATTTATGACTCGTACCAGCACCGTTAGTTCTTAGACGGGTGTCCACTCCTCGATAATCTCACTCCTGCTTTGGTAAGTGACCCGCAACCCCTATTCTTTCAGTCATTTGCTCGTCATTCTGTTGGAGCTTGAGGGTTTCACTGTGTAGTCCTTCTGGTGTGATTTCCACTGTAAGAGTATGCTGCTTCTTATGCTTTGGTTCGGTCTCGACCTAGAAACTTGTTCAGCTTCACTGTCTGGTGAAATACACTTGTTCGGCTATGGTTTTCTCTTGTTCTTCCGCCTCGGCGCTTAATATACTCTGTTGTGCTATGGAAATTAGCTTATTTGAAAAGATTGTGAATTTTCTCTGTGTGTGGTTACAGTTGGTTGTTTTGCTGGACTGTGCAACTGTTCCTTTCTTGGTTTCTTTGATTCAATTGTTCTCAGAGTTCTCTAGTCATATTGCTCTGTTTCCTTGACAGATTGTGGTCTCAGGGTCTTTGGCTTCGGTTTCTTCTTCAACGGCGAAGGTAAGGTCCCGTTCTATGCCATCATCCTTCTCCCCTTTTTACGCATTTATCTGACTCGCTTGCTCCGTTGTGAGAAATGAAATTAAAGTGTCCACTTGCAATTTCCTCCTCAGTCCTCTCAGAGACCAAATGACCCTCTGTCATGATGACCTTCGTCAGCTAGATGCTCCTGCATCACTTACATAAATATTTCCTTCACATAATATCATCCAGACTAAAAATTCTCCCAAACTAATCCCATCCTATAATTTATGACCGTAATAATAATAATTTATGACCATACAAAAAATATTAATAATTATTATTATTATTATATGAATCCATTGTATCGTGCTGATACTCAACTATAGAAATCCAGGATAAGTTGTTATATATTTGAAATTCGTTAAAGCATTCAGAACTTCTCGTAACGAAAGTGTTTCTATTGAAGGTGTGATTTGGTTAATGAGGTTGGAGATTCGAATCCTTGTGAGAAAGAAAGCTCCATAGTAGAAGGCAGGCATCAACAAGGAATAATTAATAAATTCTAAACCCGCCTTGAATGTAGCAATGCCTGATATTGAACCCTTATATTTGGAAGAGGCCACATCTGATAGGCTCTCCCATAGTTCAGATGGTCCCGTTATGAGGCTTGGATTTGTGTTCAACAAATAAAATGGCTTCAATATTTCCCCAAATTCCTCTACCTCTTCAATTGCAACGTGAACATCAACAACGGTATTCTCATCTAAGTCATCCGAATTGGCCATGAAGGGCTTAGCAGATGCAGCCTCTGAATTGGAAGAATTATCTGTGCAATCCATAAGAGTTCGTAGCAGGTCTTTTCCTCCTCGGGGATCAGTGCTAAAGAAGTCAAACGATCTTCTTGGATCACTGTTTCTAGATATCCAATTTTCAAATTCAAAAAAAATTAAAAGAAAATTTTCATAAAAAATATTTAGTATATTTTTAATTAATTGTTGGAATAATTATTTATTTGTAATTATTATTAAAGTTGTTATTTTGTGTAAGAGAACTGTGGAAAAATTGATGAGAGATTTGTGGAGATGACTTTCTTGGTGTATAAATAAATATTTTTGTTAATGAAATTTGTGAGTTGAGTGTCAATATTGTTGGATGTTTTACTCTTATTATGTTGATGTTTCTCTTCATTAATTAGTATGTTTTTTTAATTGGGAAATGAGAATGTTAAGTGAATAGGATGGACACATTAAGATGAGGAAAAAAACATGTGATGCTATCTTTGATTTCATTTAAGGTTGTGCACTTACAAAAAAAACATTATTGATGCTCTATGGTTTCAAGAAAAATTTTAATCCATGTTTAATTTTCCCTTTTTCATATTATTGAATTTGAAAATTTTAATTAAAAGAAATTTTTTATGATAATATGTTTTTTTATTTGGGAAATGAGAATGTTAGAGTGAATAAGAGGATGGAAACATTGAAATGAGGTCCCTCCAAAAAGAAAATAGAAATAAATAAATATATAATGTGGTATTATTTTTAATTTAATGTTGTTGCTTAGATATGCACATTAAATGAAGTCTTTTTTAAGTAAATAGTTTATCCTTAATAGGCTAAGTTTGACTCAAATTGGATATTCAAATTGTAAATCTAACATAATTATTGCGAGTGTTTAAATAATAATTTTCAATATACAATGCATTTCTAGTTCTTGAATTCTTTGGACTTTAAAAGTGCTCTCAACCTTTCAGGAATACATTTCACTAATCATTCAAGAATTTACGCAAATAATAAAACAATAGAGGAAGAAGAAAGAACTAGTCGTTTAAGTTATGTTAACGACTAAAGCAACAATATAAATTAAATGCCCCCAATGGGGGGTGATTGTACCTTGGATGAGGGGGTCTCTGGATCCCCACTCTCAGCCATATGTTCGCCATGCAATTGGTAAAGCGGGAAGGTGGTGGGCACTCTACCCGATGTAAGATGGTTCTGGAGAATGTTTTGATATTTATTATGCTTTGGCCTAGGAATGATTGTGTTTGACTGTGGAGGGAAATAAGAAGAGGTGTTGTGCACTATGGTGATGATTATAGTAGCATTTCGGGCCTACGACGAAAGTGATATGATTATACCACTCTATAACACCCTCCTCCCACATCTACCCAAGTAGCCGACCAACCGGGGTAAACATGCGACGAGAGGCTACTATGGTTGGATTCAACCTCCTATGTGACCTTAAGGAAATGGAACTGACGGAAACACAACACACAGACCTTCCACATTAGCTACAGGACCCCTAAGAACCATGCCAACACTTCAGGCAACTTGGCCCTGGGTCCCACTGAAGCTTTTGATCACTTTCCCTCTGGACGCTCTCATGCTATGGGCAATGCCAATGTCTAGGTACCTCTAGACACTCTCACAGGCCTGCAAGCCAGCGTTCAGGGAACAATTTGTCTAGTTCTGTACCAGCTTCCCCAATATTTGAGCTACTTTTTCAGGCTCGGAGGCTAGGTCATTGCATAGAATGGAATGCCAGCTTAAGAGCAGTAAAATAATAGAGAAACAATGATGCAAAAGAAATTAGTTAAACAAGCCCTTAACTAGACCCTTACTAGCCATGACAAACATTTCGTCAAACATATCACAAACATGTAATCTACATATGTAAACAACATAATTAAACATATGGATCTCATACTTATATGAGAATCACTAAGAACCAGTGTTCCCTCATGTCATTTGTTGCATTATCATCTATTAGGTCATAGATACATTGTTCATTCATTTACAAGTGAAAACATGATGACGGTCATACATAGTTGTTGTCATAAAACATACATATAACCAACATAGTAATGTCAACAGAAATACCATAAATATATCAACCATAAAATCCACATATAAATCAGTACATTTACACATGAAAACCAAGGGAATGCATTTATCATTAATGAATGTAGAAACCAATTGGGGATGGGGACTACCACATTCCACTCGGCCATATATTTGCTGAGCCAAGTCTCTCTTTAGCCGATCATCCCCGTGCAATATTCCAAGCATGAATGTGGAACTCATAACCAAACAAAAAGAACCAAACAAGCATGGATGCTACTAGAGTTCTCCACCTACACTGTGAGGAATTTGAGTGCCTCCTAGTCTCTCAGGCTCTACCGTAATCCACAGTCCAATCCAGGGATCACTAGGCCTTACACTAAGACCCACTCTCCAGGCTTTACCGTACATCCCATCCCGAGACTACTAGACCCAACGAAGAGAAATCCACCTCTTGGCTTTATCATATATCCTAACATTCACTGACAAGGATTCCTAGGCCGACCGAGGCACACAAAATTTAAGGTTGTGCACTAAAATATAAGGTTGTACTTTATCTCAAACAATATAAGATTTTACTATAGCAAGGCACATAGGGAAAATGAAAATTTAAGAGTGAACAAATTTTGATAGCAAAATTTCCTTAATATCTTCTCTATATGATTTAAGAAGGCTTTGAAGCTCACAAAATTTTACATGAGAAGAATGTAATTTCTCTTGATTCAGATAGTTAGCTTATTTCACAACAAAAATTTACTAGAAAGTAAATTTGCACTATCGATCACTACAAAATTAACAAATGATTCCATTCACTATGTAGGAGTAAAGTGGGAAACACTATTTAAGTACTAAAGAAGTTTTTCAATATATGGGATATGGATCATAAAAACAAGGAAAAAAAGTTCAAGATTAAAGATAAATAGCCCAACTTCCTCATAAAACCTCTTCTCTCACGCATAAAGTCTCTCTAGGGTTGAGAAATGGTGTCCTCGTGTTTAATGCTCATCCATGTTGAGGAATTCAAAAGTATCCTTTTAGACATGAGGTAATTTCGATGACCAACTACAAGACAAGGCATTGAAAACTTTAGCAAAGTTGTGATTGTTCCCTATAGTACATACAAGCAAATTGAATCAACCATATAAAAAAGTTATTTATCTCAAAGGAAACAAGAATATTTTAGATTAAAAAAAAACACAAGAAATATATGTACAAATGCATGCACAATGGAAGTTTCAAAGTCATCTCATATAAGGGTTGACAAAAAAACGTGAACAAAGATTTGGGTTGTAAATTTAGACAACAATCCTCATCCTTGAAGAAGTTAAGAAGGTAAGAAAAGCAGAGAGAGCCTCATATTTTTTAGGCATCTACAGTTCAACTCAATTTGCGGGTACACAAAAGTTTGCTTTCAGTGGATTATAAGAGTTGAGAGCAAACTTCTCATTTGGACTGTGAGGGAGCCTAAAAACTTTGAATCTCATATGGAAATATATCCAAACTTCTTTACAATATAAAGAGCAAGGCAACTAGCATAGAAATAAGTTATATTAAAATTCATGGATGACCAAAGCTCAATGGAATGGAGAATTATAGAGTATGTTACATATAATCAAGTGGAAATTATAGTTAATCTAAAAACTTTGACAAAAGACCTTGAGAATGCATACTTGTAGCTCTTGGACCATCTACCCAAAAATTTTATGGTTTTTGGAAATTACATTGCTAATCTGAATTTCACATTCAATGAATGCATGCACAAAGGTCACAACACCGAAATGGCGGAAGAGTTTTGAAACCCTCCAGAATGGTTGCCAGCCACCAAAACTCATCAAGAAATTTTTAGTATCTTATTTTATCCACTACAAAAACTAACAAGTAATGGGGGCATGCATTGGAAGCCTCTTCGACATGGTAGAGCATTAGGTTCAATTCAATAACGTCACCCGAAGTGGATAGCCTAACTATAGGAAACATACAGGCCCATATGACGACCATAAGTACACAAATAAAAAAACAATTACATAATATGTTGGAAAGGGACACCCACATGGATTGGCATTCCAACATGGCAAGCAAAGGAAAGGCCCTTTCATAAAGTGGGTAGGTACCCTACAAGAGAAGGTAAGGTTATCATGTTCATGCCATAGCAAATGGTCATTTATTGCTTTATTTGTATAGTGAAGAGAAGGCACTTTCATGTCCAAAAAATGGAGGGTTGATTTTTTCTTTTAAAAAATGAGAAGGTTGAGCTGCATTCAAATAAAATTAAAGCTTGAGTTAATAGTAAAAAAAAATGGTAGGTTCAGACTATTCCATTTAACTATGATACATGACCAATTGGTCCAGTCTAAGAATTTCTTAGATTTAATAAAAGATTCCTTAGAGATATTTGATCCATATTCTAAAAGATATTTTGTTGTTACTTTCTCAACAAACTCCCCACATACTAAAACCATACATCAAGCCCACCAAGCTAGCTCATCGGAAATTGCATACAAGGTTGAAAAACCACCAAAGACTAACTTCTGGAAGTTATCTTTTCATTGAATCATTAATAAACATTGGTATTAAATTGTTTATTCATTGAATCATTAATAAGCATTGTATTAAATTGTTTGTGAACATTTACCAATACTATACAACACATAAATACCAAATCTTAGAGAAAATATATCAATGGCATTCTGGAACGTCCAAATTAGACCAATGCAAACTACGAATCGGCAGGAGTATATCATTAACCACATTATTGGTCAATTTAGTAGATATGAGGTTAAATAATGGATAAATTGCAAGCTTATTCTCTTTGGATATCAGGCTAGATTATCTTTGCAGAATCTCCACTCTGTGAAGCCATCAAAAGAATAGATGAAAAATACAACAGTTACATCAGGTCAGACAAAGCTAAGCCTAACCAAACAAAACATGAAGAAATATGAAGATTTGCATCCTTCTTGTTGGTTGAGTCCTGACAAGATAGACTCTGTATCACAGGTCTGAAATGTCGGCATCAATTTCTCAAACAAACTCCGCACATACTAAAACCAGGCATCAAGCACACCAAGCTACCTCATTAGAAATTGCATACAAGGTTGAAGAACCACCAAAGACGAACTTCTGGAAATTATCTGTTCATTTCATTGAGTCATTAATAAACATTGGTATTAAATTGTTTGTGAACATTGGCCAATACTATATAATCCATAAATGCCAAATTTAATGCCAAATTTTAGAGAACATATGTTAGAGAAAATATATCACTAACATTCTGAAATGTCCAATAAAGATTTAGATTGCGTTATATCATTCTGACCAATTCATTTTCCTCCCTGCTAAAATCCTCATAAGCTCCAACATGGAAAATCCATGGACTAACCTCAAATAATGTCTTGAGACACAAAATGAACAAATCTATGATGAATTATAGCAACAATAAACCTAATGAATTGTTAAAGAAGAGACAAAAGCTCCGTTAAGTAAAAGACTAAATGCAATATAAATATTTTGAATCTTCCCAAATCTATTGGGAAACGATATGTATAGATGATAATATACAAAAATGCAATTCTGATATCTTGCATTTTTCCAGCTGCTTTCTCACTTCATTTAAGTGAGAGATATGTATAAATGACAGAACAAACCATTCAATTCCTGTACATATATTGATATCAGTATTTATCAATGTTCAGTGGGCTCAATAGCAGGGCACTTAGTCTAACCATTCACCCTTAACAACAAAGATAAGCTTTTTTATTTTTGACAAGCTCGCCGGAATCTATACATTAGATTCTGTGTAAAAGTTGATCCAAGGGTGGCCTGTAGCAGTAGAGGAAAATATTGTCACAATGAGCCGAATATATATAATTGCATTTAAGAGAAAATAACGATAGCACATATATGCAGAATGTTTAATGCTCAGCAATTCAACAATTTTACCTACTGTAAGTCAGCGACAGTCATCAATGGCATGCTTTCAGAATGCTGTATACAAACTGCATTTGAAGTGAGACGACCACTGCAGTGGAACAGGTCCTGCAGGAACACACGTGCTGCTCCTTTTTGGCTCAGATAATCTCATCTGTGAAATAGCAGCTGCAAGAGCATCTACAATTTCACATGTCCCTGCTGCTTGGATATCAATCTCCGGCTGTCTTAGACGTGAGAAACCCTGCAAAGTCCCGACGAAAGATTCATCTTCTCCATACTCTGTTGGAATTGAATTTGCAAACTGCGCTCTTCTCTCCCTTTTATATGAAGACAATGGAAGTGGGGTTTCTTCTGAGCATTGATCCTTCACAGCAAGGAAACAGTTTTTCCCTTTTGGAATGCTGGGTGGAATCTTTACATTAGACTCCGTGTAAGGAATGCTGGGTGGAATCTTTACATTAGACTCCGTGTAAAACTTGATCCAAGGGTGGCCTGCAGCCACAGATGATGCAAATATGGTCAATAGATTCATAATTACATTTTAAGAGAAAATTATCGATAGTAGATATACAAAAATATTTAATTCTTAGCAATGCAACAAATTTACTCACTCAGTACTTCCTGCGGAGAAAGTCTCTCTTCCACATCCCTTGAAAGCATCCTTGATAGCAAATCCCTTGCTAACCCTGACATGGGCTGCCACACTTCAGAATGAAAATCTAACCGTACTAGTTTTATTGCCTCAAATATGGCTTCAATAGATCCTCCTCGAAATGGTAATATGCCTATCAAAAGGGCATGTAGGAGGACACCAGCCCCCCAAACATCAACCTTTTCTGAATAAGTCGTCCCTGCCAAAACTTCAGGGGCAATATATGAAGGACTCCCTACCACTCCAGATAAATTTTGACCTGTTTGAATGTGAAAACGCACTCTCAGTCAAATACATAAAGAGAACTGGTGAATTATTTAATAATGATGATAATGTTCTTGTATACATGTCTAGTGAGCAGAACCAAAGGACAGACAAATACCTTTTGCAAACCGCATGGACAAACCAAAATCAGCTAGCTTCAGTTGTCCAGAACTGGTTCTGAGAACATTCTCAGGTTTAATATCCCGATGGACAACACCCAACTCATGACAGTATCTAATGACCATTATTAATTCCTTGATCAAGTTTGCTGCCTGATGCTCAGAGTAGCATCCAGTCCGAGACATCTCATCAGTGAGGCGTCCACCAGTGCATAACTCCATCACAAGATGCAAAGATTCTGCATCTTCATACACAGCTCGGAGTGTGACGACATTAGGATGGCCTGACAGATGCTGCATAATCTCAATCTCCTTATACACACTTTCTGCAGTCTTTTTTGGCAGAGTCTTACAGGCGAGCTCTTCCCCAGTAGCTTTGCTCTTGCATATTCTCACCAGACCAAATTTGCCTCGTCCTAATTCGAGGCCGAAATCATAATCTTTTTCAATCTTTCGCTTCCTACCAGTCCGGGTAGAAGCAAGAATACAGCCAACCTTTCTCTTCAATCCTCTTTCTGGTGAATTAGGGAAACAACCCCTTCTTGAAGGAGGAGCAACGGAAGCTGCTGTAGGATGCAGATCTAAGCCCTTTGTCCGCTTCCTCTGCTGTTGGAAAGAAAGGTGCGACGCTAATGATGTGGAAGACTCACCATCATTGCGTAGAGAAGCTGTGTTTTCTAGATTGGCACGGTCTACTGCTGCTCCTCTGTTCCGCTTCCTTGGTAATGAATCCATTTGAACTATGGACTCTGCAAAAAGAGTTTAACCAAAAGATCTGGGGCTGCTCAACCAGATCAGAAGCAGGGAATGTCTATGATAAAGAGGAGTCTAGACTGATTGACTCCATTTAATTTCTGTTAAACAATACCAAAAGATCTGGGGCTGTTCAACCAGACCGGATGCAAGAAATGTCTATGGCAAAGAGAAGTATAGACTGATTGACTCCAATTAATTGGTGCGAAACAATAGAATCTGCGCACACAAACAAATAGCCTGTAAATAAAAACTAAACCACCTGCGCATACGGCTTCGTCGACTACAACATGATAAAGAGTCTTAGCATTATCAAAAGTTCATGCAAATCAGAATTATTATTCTATAGGAGCATTCTGTTTACATCCAGCTTCAATTGTGGCCATTCTTACACTCTTATTGAAGAAACGTTGCACTAATTGGCGTTCCTAATTTTGGCCCAAAATTTGCCTCAAAATACACATCATTGACATCAACTCATGCACATCACCGTTGATGACATTAAACCCTAGGTTAATTTTGCCAAAAATGACGGTATATATTATACTATTAGTCTAGATTTTATTTAATTTTTCAAAAAATATTGTAATATTGAATTGCTAATCTAAATTTCATCTTAATTTTATATCTATCAGAGTTCAGAGGTATCAAATCACATTTTACTCTAAAACATGTTTGTGTTTTAAAATATTTGATCTTTTTATACTTTTAGTAGATTTGGAGTTAAAATGTGTCTCTCTAAATTTAATTATTAATTAAATTTATAACTATAAATATAATTTTATTTTGACCAAATCAAAATATTAAACAGATATTACAACATGTACCATAATAGACTGGAAAGAATTATTTGTTTTTTCTTATTTTTTATTTTGACCAAATAAAAATATTTAACAAAATATTTACCATTCTACCATACTAAAAGGGAAACCTCCCAACAAAACTTTAAAGATTTTTCAAAACCTATTTCAAATTAGTGAAGCATATCAAAAACCCTTATGAAAATTCAGATAAAACACTATAAACCCAACAAAGTTTTAAGGATTTTTCAAAACCTATTTCAAATTAGTGAAACATATCAAAAATAAAACCCTATAAACCCAACAAAATTATAGGTTTTTCGAAACCTATTTCAAATTAGTGAAACATATCAAAAACCCTTATGAAAATTCAGATAAAAATAATTTATTTTTATATTAATATTTAACAAAAATATTACTATCATACTACTATACTATATAGAAAACCACTATAAACCCAACAAAACTTTAAAAGTTTTTCAAAACCCATTTCAAATTAGTAAAACCTTTATAAAAATTCAGATGAAACGAGTCTAATTTCAAATCCCATTCCTCACAACTATGTCTTCAGCGACTTAAAATATATTTCAATCCTGTTTTTCCTTTATAAAAATAAAAAACATAAGAAAACAAGTACCCAAAATCAAAAAACCATTTACATACCACTGTAAATAAACTAAATTTGAGTGAAGGAATCTGAACTTCTTGGCCTCCAAAAAAATGAATGAAGAAATCTGAAATTCTCGTCCAGCGAGTGCATGCACACGGGTGGCAGGACACCAAAGGAATTTGAAATCCTCGATGTTTACAGAGATTTATTGCGACCGCCAGCACTCGTAAAGATTTTGAAATCCTCGATGTTTATTGCAAGCCCCGGCGCTCGTAAAGAATACTCCGTTGGGTATTTATATAATTGGCGTACAAAATTTTAATTGGTTATGAATAGATTTGTGGGCGAGTCACAGTCGATTGATTTGTAATTGGTGCGGAAGTCCAGAATTTGCTCCGAAACTGTCGATCCAACGTGCCTCTCCGGCGCCAGAGAAAGTCAGATAATCCATTCATTGGTCGATCCCTGCCAACTCAGCATTTATTCACTCAGGTTTCTTTATTATCGCAGTCCGTACACTTTTCCACGTGTCAAATTCAACTGTCAACCAAAGTCTTGCAAATTAAATTTTAAAACGATAAATTTTAAATTTAGTTCAGTTTAGTTAAATTTTAAATTTAGTTGTGATATTTTTAGTTCAGTTTCAACTGCCAGTGATCTCTTTGTCGGAACCACAATGAAGTGAAATGATTTCCCTGTTTGGAATTATAAATTATCTTCGGGTTAATATATTGGTTTTAGTTCAAGTAGTCTTAAGAGTTAGTTTAATCGGTCAAACCAGTGCCTCCCTATACGAAGGTCACAGGGTCGAATCTACCCGAAAGCTCTTGGGGTCAGGTCAATGCATAGGCCACGAGGATGTGATCCCCTTTGGGGTCGATCTGCCCAGATTTACTATGGACGCGACTACCCTATGACAAAGGGTGCCCATAAACCACCAAGAAAAAAATTTGGTTTTAGTTCAAATTAATTTATCACTGTAAGGCTTTTATTAAGCACCAATAACATAATTTTTTCAAGAAAAATGAAAAGATAGTGATGGTCCTTTCAGCTTTAACATTAGTGGAAACTATATCTCAAACTTTAGAGTGGTAATGTGTTGATTAGAACTATGTATTAATGTGTTAAATTTTAAAGTGGTAATGGTTGATTGGAATCTTTGTGTTTGTTAATTATTTTTAAGAAAAGTGATAATTATGTACAAAGGTAAAATTATAAATAAAATGATAATTTTGTATTGCTTCAACTTTGTAGCTGGAGCTTGTTTCCATAGTTCATCAAGCTCAATCCACTAGTTGTATTGGTTTTTAATGGTTTGTGAGGATTTTGGTGTTGTTCGGTAACATTTGTAGTGTTATTGTCAGGGGTCTATGTCCACTTTTAGAGTTAGTTTACCCTTGTCGTGTTGGGGAGTCCAGGGGCATCTAGTTCTGGGATGGTGGATCCAGTATTTTGCCTCCTTGTTGTTGTGGTGTCTCGCAGTGGGGAATTGGGATTTTGTCGTATAGTGGTGGTTAGGCAGGTCAGTTGGTCTAGAGTCCTGCTCTGTCCAAGGAATTCCCATTGTATGTAGGTATGTCGCGACAGAGAGGATGACCCCACAGAGGAGGAGGACATCATGGGCACCCCATCATTGGTGCGGGTGGAGCCTCTTCCTCCAATGAGGAATGCCCAACCAGTGTGGATAAAGAAGAGGAGATAACAAAGAACCATATTCATTCTCCTAGTCGTGTGGTGCACGCTCCCTCCATGGAATCGATTGCTGCTCAATTGCAGGGAATCTAGGGCAACCTGGATATCGTTCGTGATCATAGGCACGAGGATCACAACGAAATGGTGGCATAATGGAATGACATGCAGTTCTCTCAATCTAAAATTCTAGAACAACAAGGGAATGTTCGCATAAGCCAGTGATGAACAAACGAACGTTTGTAAGAGTTGGAGGCTCGATTGGAACACATAGACTTCCATATGCACAAGCAACAAGGCTAGTTAGCTGCAATAAACATGCATCATTCGTGTCCGCCACCTTGAAATGCCGTTGATAGGTTGTTTGCTCATTTTGTTAGTTTTTTTGTTAATATGACTTTGTAGCCCTCGAGAAATAAGACCGATTGGAACACATAGACTTCCATATGCACAAGCAACGAGGCTAGTTAGCTACGGTAAACATGCATCATTCGTGTCCACCACCTTGAAATGCCTTTGATAGGTTGTTTGCTTATTTTGTTAGTTTTTTTGTTAATATGGCTTTGTAGCCCTCAGGAAATAACACGTAAACTGCTAAATCTGTTGCTCTATATTCCAACTCTCCTCACCAACAAATCTGATCAGAATGAGCTCATGAAACTATGTATGTACTTGTTTTCAGCGTGGTAATATAACTTTAATGATTTGATCAACAAAAAAATAAAATAGTATAATTTAAATGGAAGGTAAATGTTGATAGGTATCAAACCACTTGCCTCATAATACATCTCACATTTTTCCAAAATTTAAAAAAAAAAAAAAAAAAAAAAAAAATTAAAAACTAAATTTATTTTTATATATATATAACTCTAAATCTATGGGCTCCGAGAGGGATCAAATTTCTAGAGGTGTAGACCTCTTTTTTGAGTGCAAAACTTGAAAAAATGTTTGCACCTCTAGAGATTTGATCCCTCTCGGGGCTTGATAGATCCAGAGGCTTGATAGATCCAGAGTTAAGATGGATATAGGCTGAGACTGGTTTCAGTGTTGTGCTACCAAGGAAAATCTATGTATCCAATATATGATTAATTTTATCAATAATATGTAAATACATCTAATATTAATATTATAATTTTAAATATGCTAAAAAAAATTCGGATTAATTTGGTCATTTTAATTTTAACTTTGCTTACTTACCTCAGTTTGTTGAGATGGTAAATATTGTTAATAACTTTAATGATGAAAAATGATCAAATAGAAATTTTGAATGCAAAGTGACAATGTAATAGTATTGAATGATAGAAAATGTGAATAATAAGAGTGTAGTCATTTACAAAAGTCTTCATTGTGATCAATCTCAAACTATTTTCTTCTACTATTATTATTGTCATGCTTGTTAATTTTTTCATCTTTTCATGTTGATTATATGAAAATGACAGTTGAAACCGTAAACCATTTAAATCTTTAGATGAGTTGTTAGTAAACATCATACCTTGTCTCTCTTGCTCTCCAATATTAATAAGTTGAATTACTATAACACAAAAATCACACTATAATGGCAGAGGTGTCCTCACACACATAATTTTATTAATCATAAAAAATAATACATAATTGATTTTGCAAGAGTTTACACCCGAACAACTCAAACACTCTTGCAATGAGCTATTTATAAGCTTCATGTCCTAACTACCTCTAATTATGGATCACTTATTAAATAACAAGTGTCCATTTACAATAAATGCTATAAAAACCAACTAGCTAACAAATACCCTAAAATAGAGCCTAAGATACGACACATTTGGAGAGTCATATTTAGTTACAACAATATGCTAATTCTAAAAGTCTCCATTAAATAATTAAACATTCTAGAATAATAATTATTAATTTAATATCTTAAATTAATATTTATTTTATTCTAATTTTATAACCTATGATAAAATTGTATTTTTGGATCATCTAACATTCCCCCCTATGATCCAAAAATACATTACAACAGATACCAAGTTCATCCCTGAACTTAGTAAATTTTATTCTGCCAAGCTGTTTCGTGAAAATGTCGGAGATCTGATCTTCGGAAGGACAATAAACTGGCTTGAGGACATCTTTGGCAACGAGAGATCTGATATGATGATACTTGGTGTCCACATGCTTTGTCTTTGAATGAAAAACTAGGTTCTTGGCAAGTTTGATGGCTGATTGGCTGTCAATGAATAATGATGTAGCTTATGCCTAAGAAATTCCCAAGTCCTGCAAAATTCTGCGCAACCAAACAATTTCACATGCTGCTTCCCATGCTGAAATGTATTCTGCTTCTGCTGAAGAAGTGGCCACTGTAGCTTGTTTCTTACAACTCCAAGATACTGCTGCTGACCCCATATTCATTAAATAACCTGATGTTGATGCTCGATCATCAATACTCCCAGCAAAGTCAGCATCGGAATATCCACCAAGTACAAAATTTTTAGTCTTTGTGTAAAGAAGACCAAAATCTTTTGTTCCTTAGATATATCGAAGAACTCTTTTAGCTGCATTCCAGTGGCTGTCTCGTGGTTCCTGCATAAAACGTGAAAGAATACTGACTGCATAAGATAAATCAGGACGAGTATTTGTCAAATAAATCAAGCTGCCAATCAACTGTCTGTAAGTTGTACTGTCCCCCTTTCCCCCCTTCAAATTTTGAAAGTTTCAAGTTTTGCTCCATGGGGGTGAGAACAGGCTTGCAATCTTGCATGCCAAATCGTTGAAGAACCTCTACTGCATACTTACTCTGAGAAAGGAAAATATGATGTGGACGTTGGAAGACTTCAACTCCAAGATAGTAGTGAAGTAATCCCAAATCTATCATCTTAAAACTTGCATGTAACTCCTTTTTCACCTGTGCAATATGATCATCATGGTTGCCAGTAATGATCAAATCATCTACATACATAACAAGAATGACCAGATATTTTCCCTGTTGTCGCACATACAAAGTATCATCAGATTCACTTCGTTGAAAACCAACTTTCTTAAGGTAGTCATCCATCTTTGCGTACCAAGCGCGGGGAGCTTGTTTTAATCCATATAAAGCCTTGATCAATTTGCAGACTTTATGTTCTTGTCCTTCAACTTCAAAACCTGGTGGTTGGGTCATATACACTTCCTCCTGTAAATCCCCGTTGAGAAAAGCACTTTTCACATCCATTTGATGAACTTTCCATCCTTTTTGAGCGGCCAATGCAAGTGTTAATCGGATGGTGTTCCATTTAGCTGTAGGAGCAAAAGTTTCCTCATAATCAATGCCTTCCTGCTGCGCAAAACCTTTTGTGACAAGTCGTGCTTTATACTTTTCAAGTTCTCCCTTTTGATTGTACTTAATTCTGTAAACCCATTTGCATCCTATGGGTTTAACATTTGCTGGACAATCAACAAGTTTCCAAGTGTTGTTATCAATTACTTCTTGATATTCTTCAACCATAGCCTGTTGCCATTCTTTATGTTTTACTGCTTCTTTGTATGTGGAAGGTTCAGTAAAATCATTTGCTATCAAGGCAAAATTTCCTTCACTTCTATGTGCCCTTCTGGTGCCTGTTTTATTCTGTTCATCAGGCTTTACATCTTTCAAAAGTTGAACTGCCCATTTCGGAAGTTGGTGCTCACTTGTTTGCGCTTCTGTAAAGTCCCCATCATTGTAAAGAGGATTAACATAAACTGATGTTCGTCGTTCAGGTGAAGAATGTGGAGAATCATTGTCAGAAGAACTGCTGCTGCTTGGAGATGCGGATGAACTACTAGAAGACCCAGATGATGTTGTTGATGTAGATGGACTGGATGACTCATCTTCAGAGGAAGGAAAATCAAGTTCATACCAATTTGGTGAAGTTGGTTGAATTTGCATTTTTCCATTTCTTTTACTTCCCTTAGTTTCTAACTTGTGAAGAAGATTTTCAATTTCTTCAGCACTCTTACTTTCAATTTCATCAAAAATGACATCCTTGCTTACAATAAATTTCCCATTGGTCAAAAGACGATACCCTTTCTTCTCATCAGAATAGCCAATCATTGTGCATTTTAAACTTCTTGAGTCAAGCTTAGTTCGTTTTTCTTTCGGAACTAAGGCATAACACATTGACCCAAAAACTCTAAGATGTTTAACTCGAGGTTTGAAACCAAACCAAGCTTCATAAGGTGTGATTCCGTCTAAAGAAGCAGTTGGAGATCTGTTTCTTAAGTAGACAGCTGTATGTATTGCTTCCGCCCAATATGTTGGACTTAACCTCTTGAAAGTTAACATGGATCTCGCCATTCCTAACAAAGTGCGATTCATTCTTTCGACTACTCCATTTTGCTGTGGAGTGTAAACATTAGTAAGATGTCGTCTTATGCCATTTTCACTGCAATAAGTTTTGAATTCATTTGAAGTGAATTCTCCCCCATTATCTGTCCTGAGAGTACCTATCTTTTCTTTGACTTCATTTTCAACAAGTTGGCGAAAAATTTTAAATTTATCAAATGCTTCTGACTTGTTCTTCAAAAAGTAAACCCAAGTCATTCTGCTGAAATCATCAATGAATAGTAAGAAATATTTGCATCCACCAAAGGAAGTTTGTAGTGGTCCACAAACATCACTGTGAACTAGTTGTAGCCGCCTGTTTGCACGCCATGAACTTGTTGGAAAACTTTCTCGACTTTGTTTGCCATAAATGCAAGCTTCACATTTTGCATTTTCCCTTTTGAATGTGGGAAGTCCTTTAACCATTCCTTGTTTCTGCAATTGAGAAAGACTCTCAAAATTCAAATGTCCATATCTTACATGACATAGTCTTATAGGTGAAATACTTGTAGTCACTGCCCCTGCAAAATCAGAATGCCTTGGAATAACTGTCCCTTTCATTCGTAACAGTTTTCCATCTTCATAACCTGTCATGACTGTTTTCAAGTTCTGTTTCACTGAATTAATTGTCACTAAACCATCTTCCATAATCACCTGATGTCCTGCTTGTCGAATCGTGACTAAAGAGAGCAATTTTTTCTTGAAACTGGGTACATACCATACATTGGAAATCATTTTTTCTCCAAAGCCAGGGAGAAAAACTTTTACTACTCCTTTTCCATAAGGAGTATGTTTTGTATCATCAGCAAGAAAAATGGAATTAATTTGGCAATCTTGAAAATTCCAGAAAAAATCACGTCGAAAAGTCATGTGCTGAGTTGCCCCGGAATCCAAGATCCAGGCATCTTCATAGTCACTTCTAAGATGGGATGAAATTTGTGATGCTGACGAGGAAGTAAAAACATATTCTAAGTTATCTTCATCTTGATCATTTGCAAATTGTGCTGAATGCTGCTGAAACTTGGGAATTTTATTAAGTGATGTTCGACAATCTTCAGCATAATGTCCAACTTTGTTACATCTTCGACACACAATTTTACTTAAGTATCTTCCTCTTCCTGTAGATTGTCCTCTGCCTCTGCTTTGACTTCTATTTTGAGATTGTCCTCTACCTTGATTATTATATCCTTGTCCTTGAAAATTGCCTCTTCCTTGGTTGTTTCCTCTACCTTGAAAATTATTTCTTCCTCCTCTGTTAAAATTGTTTCCTCTGCTTTGGCTTCGACCTCGATTATGTGCTGCTTGATTCTGATTCCATCTGCCTCTTCCTCGAGAACTATCTGCTGATGACTTACTAGTGCTGGCCTCTGTGAGAAAAACATCTTCACCAACTTTCTTCTTCTTCCCAAAAGTTTTATCATGTTGAGTTAACATTTCACAGAGTTCATCAAACTTTAGTTTCTCTAATTTCCCAGTTACTTGTAGAGTCTCCAAAAAATGCGTATAGGAAGAAGGAAGTCCAACAATTACAATTGTGACCATAAAGCTATCATCAATTGCGGGAAAACCAGCATTAATAATTTCTTGCCTAATATTCTTAAGTCTTGATATATATTCAAGAACATCACCGCCTTCAGTTAATTTTTGTTGCAACAATTTTAATTGTAGATCAACTTTCTTTGATTCAGGCTGAGTATCAAAGAGGTCTTTAAAAGTTTTCAAGGCAGACCATGCATCTGTAGCATTTTCTATATGGACATACATTTCATCATTCACAAACGATTTAATAAGAGCTAAGGCTTTAGCATTCTTGATTTCCCATTTTGCTAGTGCAGCTGCATCTGTGGGTTTATTCGGCTTAACATCTCCATCACATATACCCTGCCATAATTCATTGTAAATGAGTGTGCTTTCGATGAGACGATGCCATGTTTTATAAGATTTGGTGCCTTCAAGTTTGTCGGAATCAGAAAACAAATTAATCAACTTAGACATTGTAGTGTTAAGACTTCACACCACGAATCAAGCTCCAAAAAACTCAAGATGCGCAACACAACAACAACACACGACGCAAGAAACGAACTATTGGGGCTTGGCCTTGACCCTCGAATAGTCGTCAAAACAGGAGAAAATTGACTGAGCTTTGCACTTGGCTCTAGTCAATTTCTCAAATTTTTACAAGGCAACTTTCAAAATTTGATTTTTACAATGGTGCTTTTGCACAATCTGGTAAAAAAATTACCCCCCCTCAAAGTAAAATTACTTTGAGTTACAATGTGATGATCCCATTTGAAAAATAAAAAAGAACTTCTTGAAAACAAACTACCCAACACACCTTATCTCTCCAATTTACAAATTACAAATAAAACTCCTTATTACTCCCAAAAGAAATTATAAATCACCCTATAGCTCCATACAATAAATTCCCAACATTAAAAAACATCTCTCCAAAATATAAATTACAAACAAGGGAAACAAAAACTTATCACTCCATTACCATTGGCATTTAAACTCATTTATTTTAATTGCCCATGGCAGACTGCAACACGAAGTCCAATATCTTCAATCTAGTAGTCTCAATAATTGTGAAATACGGATTTCAATCCCAGGTCCTTTGAGCGAGAAAGCCCATATCCATCTTTTGCAAAAATTCAACAGTCGTGCCACAATTCATGGATTACATATAAATCGATATCGTTGACAATTTTAATAGTTTTGGCGAGCAGATCCAAAAAATACAGGCGAGATCCGGGGTCCCTTTCAGTCCAAGACACGTTGTTTATTTTAAAAAGAGACTATCAGGTGCTAAGAAGGCGTTACCACAAGGTGCTGGGCTCGAATCCGAGTGGTATTACGGAGCTGGACAGAGACCGGGCCTGGCGTGGCATAAAATGAGGCAATAGATTTGTGGTCGTTGAACTGATGACTCCGCAGGAACCGTATTTCAATAAGCAAAACCTGAAGACTGTCCAAGGCATATCATGAAGATCGCTAAACCAATAAGCGCCGACCCCTCTGCAATCTTAAAATCACTGTGGTTTTCTGCAGGCTTGCAGTGCGAGTGGTTGGAACGCTGACTGGCAGTGTGATTTGTTGGAACACTGGCTGGCAGTTAATGTATCCAAATGCTCTGAAGGAAGTCCAGAGTTCGAAACCGAGGAATGCAATCACAACTAAAGCAGAAACCAAAACAGAAAAATGAAAAAACAACCCGTAAAACCCTTCTAGAATTTGGTCGTGTAAAATCTTGAAGTATGCCCAGCGCCGCAGAACGTTCTGAAATCTCTCAAGACAATGGAGAAGTAAAATGACAACAAGACATCAATTGTCCCATTACTAATTCGTAAATGTATTCTGCAAAAGTCTTCATTTTAGAATTTATAAAAATCACTGCAGGCCAAGCTCTGTATCTTGGTCTTTTAACACAGGTGCCTTCAAAAATTTTCTTGCAACACTACAGTAATTGAAACTAAAATAAAACCAATAATTGCAAATGGGACTGGCTCACAGTTTCCACAAGAAATTGCACACACCACAACCATTGCGTTCTCCTGGGGAGGTGTGCTTTGATACCACAAATTCTGCTACCAACTCCAAACCCATGGTCGCATGTTAAAGTGCTCCACTTTAGCACAATTTTAAAGACCAACGCAAAAAAAAATCATGTGGTACATTTTGGCAGTAAAAGTAATCTTATAATAATACACAAATTGATTTACAGATTAAAAATCTAAAATCAATAAGACATATTTTTTTGTTGAACACAAAACTGGACAATTTCCATACCAATAGTTCGCTGATCAATTCAATGGAGTTTTCCAAAAACTTGTAGAGCTGGAATCTCCTCTTCACATCCACTGCAGCATTACTGGAGCTCTGATACCACAATAATGGCAGAAGTGTCCTCAGACACATAATTTTATTAATCAGAAAAAATAATTACATAATTGATTTTGCAAGAGTTTACACCCGAACAACTCAAACACTCTTGCAATGAGCTATTTATAAGCTCCATGTCCTAACTACCTCTAATTATGGATCACTTATTAAATAACAAGTGTCCATTTACAATAAATGCTATAAAAACCAACTAGCTAACAAATCTCCTAAAATAGAGCCTAAGATATGACACATTTGGAGATTCATATCTAGTTACAACAATATGCTAATTCTAAAAGTCTCCATTACATAATTAAACATTCTAGAATAATAATTATTAATTTAATATCTTAAATTAATAATTATTTTATTCTAATTTTATAACCTATGATAAAATTGTATTTTTGGATCATCTAACACACTATAACACTGAAATTTATGCATTTAGTGGAGCAATAAAATAGGATTAGAAATCATCGACATTGAAATCAATGCATCTAGTGCAAACAATCAAATATCATTAGAAATCAACATCTAAACTAAAATCTACGCGTCTAGTGCAAGAAATCAAATAGGATTAGAAATTGCCATCTACACTGAAATCAATGCATATAGTGAAAGAAATCTTCTTCAACTCTCTCCCTCCTCCATCTATACCTATAGCTCTCTCCATATCTCCTCTTTTGTCTCTCTATCTCACCCCCCAAACCCACACACTCTCTCCCTCCATATTTATCAATCTCTCTATACCCCCCTCCCTCTCTCCATCTCTCTCTTCTTCCCCTCTTCACCTTCCATCAATACCTCTATCTCCATTTGTCTCTCTATATCACCCTAAAAAAATACACTTTCTTCTCCAATCTATCTATCTATCCCTCCCTCCTCCTCTTCCTCTCTTTCTCTCTCTATCTTCCCCTTCTCTCCCTCTCCCCCGCTTCTCTCTCTTTCGCCCTATTGTCCTCTCTCCCTCTCTCTCCATATTCCTTATCACTCCCTCTCTCTCTCCACTTTTCTCTCTCTATGTCTTTCTTCTTACCTCCCTCTCTCCCCCCCTCCAACTTCATATCTCTTTCCCTCCCTCTCTTCACTCTCTCACATCCTCTCTCTTCCTTCCTCTCTCTCCCTTTTTCTCCCTCTCTCTCTCTCTCTCTCTCTCTCTCTCTTCACGCTCCAACTCTGTTACTATATCCCTCCCTCTCTCTTTCTCTCCATCTCTCCTTCTTTGTCTCTTTATCTCACCCCCAAACATACACACTTTCTATCCATCTCTCCCTTGTCACTCCCTCTCTCTCTCTTCATTCCTCCTCTTCCCTCTCCTTCAGTTTATTTCCATCTCTCCCTTATCACTCTCCTTATCTCTCCAGCTCTATCGCTGTATGTATTTGTTCTTCCCTCCCATGTATATCTAGAGTTAATATATATCATGATAATATAACAAATTTAATATTGTATTAATCCAAAGTTATTAAATTTAATAATATTAATATTATAATAAATTAATATGAATATTAGATTTAATAATTATATTAATAATATTTTAATATTAATAATAGAGATAATAATGTTTTTTTGCATGGTATTAATAATAATTTGGCTCATGGTATTTGGCCCATAGACTTCACCTAAATAAAACCTCTTTTTTAGTGTTCTTAAATATGAAGTGGATTATGGATTAAATATAAAAAATGTTTTATTTATTTACCATACTTTTGGTTTATTTATGTTTATATTTTTTCACCATACCTCTTTTATTTACCATGGTATTTGGCCCATTGTATTTTTATGTAGGCTAGATCTAGGAGTTTAGATGTGGTTTCTAATCCTATTTGATGTATTTTTATTTATTTACCATCTCTCTTAATACGTCTTCTATATTTATTTATTTACCATACTTCTTTTATAAATATGGTATTTGGCTCATAGGCTTCACCTAAATAAGACCTCTTTTTTGGGTTTTGGTAATTATAAAGAGGTTTATGGAGTAAATATAAGAAGACATTTTATTTATTTACTATATCTCTAGTTTATTTATATTTTATTTATTTACCATACCTTTGGAGTAAGTATAAATTTATATTGTGTTTATACATAATAATAACTAGATTGAATTTTAAATAGGACCGACATTAGATTATAAATGTTAAATATTTGCGTTTACATATTTAGTGAGATCTACCCCATACTGGTTGTAGAGGGCCTCTCGTGCAATCAACATAATTAAAAAAGTGTACTAAATTAAATCAATTAAGGACTTTTATTTTTTTATTTTTTTATTATGTCAATAAGCATGTCTATTTTGGAATTGGGTTTTTAGAATTTTAATTTAATTATCAATCATTATTAGGTAAATGTTATGGACTTAACCTCTATAAATTTTCTAAAATATTCTTAATAAGGGAGAAATTAAAAATTGAGATTTAACTAAAAAATAGTTAGGTCATTTCTGCCCTTTTTAACTAAATTGATTAATTAATCAAGTGTCATATGAAATATGTTATGTTTTTTTGGGCATGTAGTATTTATAGATCATGATATTGTAACAAAACTTATTTACAAGTTAATAATTTCTATACTTAATGATATTTTTATATGACTTTCTAAATATATTAATTCTTTTTATAATTAACCTAGGTCCATATTAATTGCTTTAGAGAGGGATTAAATCTCTTGAGATGTAAACCTCTTTTAAAATTAAAAGAGATTTGATCCCGCCCAACCCTTAGTACATCCAAAATTAAAATAAATTTAAAATGTTTTTAAAATTCAACATAAAACAATAGTGATAACCCTTTCAAAACAAACATCAACATTGAAAACAACTTTATTTGAAACTTTAAAATAAATAATATGTTGATTGAAACCCTGCACCAATTACATTATTAGAACTGACAACTATGTAACTGGTAAAATTACCAATAAAATGATAACTGGATTACGCTCTTTACTTTTTTCCTTTTTATGTTATTGAAATCTGAAATTTGAAATATCTATATATATAAAGTTAGTATGAATTTTTAATTGAAGAATGGAAATGTTAAAATAAATATGAATGAGAATATTGAAATGTGGAAAATAAATTTGTCATTGTTTTTATTATATTGATAAGTATGTTTATTTTAGAATAGACGTTTTAAAATTTTAATTAATTATTAAATAAATAGTAGAGATTAAATTATTGAATTTAGGTTTCTGTGATCTATATCAATTTTTTAGAAGATTCTTCGGCGAAAATCACATAGAGATACTTTTGTCAACGCGTTTTGTGGTTCATGACGATGAACCACACTGGTTGGTTCGAAACGCGTCGACAAAAGTATCTCTATGTGATTTTCGTAGTAGAGATTTAATATGTATGGAATATGTGAGAATATTCACACATCAAGGGTTAATATTTATCTCCAAATTAGTATACCGTTTTGATGAATTTATCTCAACTTAATTAATTAAAGAAAATATCATATCAACATGTGTCATATTGGCATGTGGTATTGGCATGGTATTGTAACAAATGTTATTTACAAGGGAAAATTTTGTAAAATGGAGATTAATATGTGAGAATATTCAAAGTAATATTCACACATCAAGGGTTAATATTTATCTCCAAATTAGTATATCGTTTTGATGAATTTATCTCAACTTAATTAATTAAAGAAAATATCATATCAACATGTGTCATATTGGCATGGTATTGTAACAAATGTTATTTACAAGGGAAAATTTTGTAAAATGAGAGTGAATCTCCATGGTTAAGAATATTGTTTAACTCATATATTAATTATTTTTACAACCAACTTAGATCTATCTTAACTGTGGATCTATTATGCAAATATTAATTATTAATATTTCTACTATTATTATTATTAATTTAAAATAATTTAGTTAATTTTTATGATTTTTTTAATCCAGACAATGTGAGATGTACAATGGGGTAAGTGTTTTGATACTTATAATGGATTATCGACATGGATGTGGAAGTTTAATGTTGTGTATCAAAAATAAGGTATTGTTATCACTTCATAGTTTTAAGATAATTTCTAATTCATATTTAACTTTTACTTTCTCATGTTATTGAATTTGAAATTTTCAATTAAAAGAATTTTTTCATGATAAATAATTAGCCTAACTTTTTAAATTGGGAAATGGAAATGATAGAGTGAACTGTGTTGTATGACACTTTAGTTCCTTTGAGAATAGTTAGAAAATATATAAGATGTTGTCTAAAAATGCTATGATTTGGAGTTTTTTGCTAGAATCTGACGATTTTTTTTGGCCAAATCTTATTTTTTGTTGTTTAAAATGAATTTTTGACTGTATATATGGATTTAGTGCCCTAAAAAACCCATGGGGCACTAACGAGACCTAGGAAAATTAGACAGGTATTTTCATGGAAATACAAATCTAGCTAGTATAAGAGCTTGCACTACAAAGGTTAAACAAGGCTAGGGTCATCATCAATATAAGGTTGAGGGGACACAAGCAAAGCAAGGCCTAACGAAAGTATAGGACAATCCACCACTAGCCTGTAAGTCGACTCAAATATATGCAGGGGAGATGAAATTGAAAAGAAAATCCACCACAACACAGGGGTAGATCCCATTGTTGAAACTACGAAACAAATCCACTCTTAACACCACACCACTAAACCATTCACAGTTACTGTTGTACCAACACCGGAAACCAAACAAAGCACAAGCATATAATTTATGAAAATAACTAAATGGATTCAGAGTTACCCAGGTTGTGGTAGTCGTTGAATTCCAAGGGTAAAGAGTTGGAGAATACCCCCAGTGATTGTTGATGGAAGCACATACAAAAAACTGTGAATTTCTAAAGGAGAGAGTCTAGTTCTCTCTGCAATTTTCCTAATCCCCGTGCTCCACAGTAGTAACACTAAATTTTACCCTGAACAACCTTCTCGCAAAGCCCCTCTGTTGTCAAATCTCCCCAAAGTTGCTCCTAAGGGTGACAAGT
Organism: Pinus tabuliformis; assembly: GCA_031772625.1. NCBI lineage: Eukaryota > Viridiplantae > Streptophyta > Pinopsida > Pinales > Pinaceae > Pinus > Pinus tabuliformis. The sequence continues at coordinate 48,296,574 of CM062804.1, read as the reverse complement.
AACTCTTTCCCTACAAACATTAGTAAATAGTTAAATATTGATAGTTAAAGGATAACTAATACAAAACGAATATTGATGAATTGGTTGCTATAGTTCTTGCATTAAACATAGATTAAAATGTTGATGGACACACTGGGATGAGACAAAAAGAATGTGATTTCATATTTGATTTAAGATTGTGATTGAACTCACAGCCACATTAAGTGTGCTAAGTTTTTTTTAAGCAGCAACATCTTATCCTTAGTAATCTTTGGCTAAGTTAGATTTAAATTGGATATAAAAATTGTAAATGTAACTTAGTTATTACATGTGTTTACCTTATACAAATAATTTTCAATAGATCATGCTCTCTTATTATGGAGAATTCTTAACTTTCTGTACACTTTAAAAGTATTCTCAACTTTATCCACACAAAATAAAAGATAAAATGATATAGGAAGAAGATGGAACTAGCCATGTCAGTGATGTTAAAGATAAATAAATAATTATAAAGTATTGACAATAAAATAATAATGTAGAATAGTGCAATAACCAACATAGATCCATTTAATTCCGGCTTTACCAAGCATAGAGAGGGATCAAATTTCTCAAGATGCAAATCTCTCTTTGAGTGAGTTAGATAGATCTATGCTAATGTTATTTTTGAGCAATGCACTAGTAAAATATTTAACTATAATAAAAATTTTATTATTAATTTTTTTTCGAGGAAAAAATCATATGTCTCTATGAATAAAAACAAAAAGTTACATTAGTACATGCATAAGTGAATTCCTCTACTATCCGGAAAGTCCATTTGTATGTCCCTAAACCACCAATCTTAGCCTAACTACCAAATATGACATTTATCTAGATAAACTAAGTTTCTCTTTTTATTTTTTTGCCAAACCCAAAAATTTGGAGTGGTTATTACAATTGTAATTTCTTCTCCTTCTAATTTTGTTGGCACTTCTTTATCTGAATCTCAACTCTCAAATGCATGTCTTTGCTTTGTTTTGATTTCTCCTTGGTTGTTACTGATTTCCTCATGTTGCTTTCCAAGATTCCGAATCATTGCTAAATCGTTGGTTTTCTCTACAAGTTTGGTATGATCCTTCTGCTTATTTTCTCCCTCCTATTCTAGTTTTTTATGAATCTCATCCAATTCTTCATCTTTGTTGTCTAAAGAAGGCAGTTCTCAAAATTTCTATCCCTTTGGATTTTGTGCTATTTTCTTTGTCCTTTTTTTTTCTTGAGGGCATGAATTCTACAGGTGCCCTGTCTAATGACAGATTTGGCACCTGAAAGTAGTATTTTCAAAATATAACAATTGTGTCCACTTGAAATCTTGGTGAACTAGCTGGTAGTCCTTTACTTAGGTCTATCTCCACGCAAATATAGGAAAAAGTAAAAATACCCTTTTCAATGCTTTTTTGATCCATCTTCAGAAATCTCCCCAATGTGTTTCAAATGTCTTCTAAAACTTGGTGGTGCCAAAAAGGAAGAGTGAGTTCGTGTAACCTTACCCATACTGGCATCTTTGTAACCACCATTGTTGTGGCATCCTGGAAATCACAGAGTTACGAAGAGACTCACCATTCCCAAAAACCATGGTCCCTCGCTTATGACATATTCCAAATATTCCTTATTATCGAATTGAACCACAAATAATCCCTTTGGACATAGGTAAATATCACATTTATTGCCCCAGTTGAAGAAGATCCATTGATTTAGATCTTTTGACTTTGGCTAAAAGCCATCAAATTGGTAGATAATAGCTCTGGCTTGGAGAACAGTAAAAAGACCAATTACTTCTGGCAATTTTACTGACAGATCTAATGTTTTCTCCATCTACTCACCTAGGTAAGGACCCAAGATTATCAGAATAGGGATACATTTCTCATTAACGTTCTCTTTGATGTAGATCCATCTGGGGGTTTTGGATTTACATTAGGAGTTATTGTCACTGATGAACCTCCTTTCATCCAAAAATTTAATATTATGGTTGAGTCCTTTCCCACACCATATTCTTCTAGTTGTAAATTATCCTTAAGAACTTTGCCTAAATATATTCCAATACTTGGAGTACTATTGGAGTTCCTGTATTGTTCTAGATTTCTTGCTTCAACGTTTCCACTAGATCCCCTCCCCGGATTTAGTAGAAAGAGGTATTCTTGTTGAAATTTTTTTAGAAAAAATTGAAATTTTACTAACTTCTTATTTCAATACTTTAGATTTGACTGAGGTCATCTAGATTCGTTGTTTTTCTAGAGGGTTTGATTGGAAATCAATTCTCGCTACACAAATTGTTTCTCATCCAAATATGAGGATATAATGGAATTTTTCAACCCAAGCTTCGAAGCCCGTGGATACCATAGCTTCAAAACCCCCCAACATCCTTGCATCCTCATCTATTTCATGCACGATAGAAGAAACATAAGTAGACCTCCATGATTTTGCAGGTATTATATAGTCCACTTCCCTATCTTTGTCAAGGTCTATCTGAAAACAAGTTTGAGAGCACGAATCTTGCATGGTAGGTCTCTTCTAGATCTGTGGGTGAATAAAGTATATTTATGCCAAGAACCATATCTTTTAGCATATACATGGACGAAAGGAAAAACCTGCATCTGGGTGGTAGATCAAGGCAGAAAACCCTCACATCATTTTCCATCTCTTTCTATCCACGAGAACATTGATAATATATTTACAAGAGGGTTTACACTGCCTTTTTCATCTTCTAGAGAAGCTGCGACTATCGTTCGGGTTTCATACTAGGGTACAATCTCCCAAATTTTTTTTATTAGTGTTCTTTCTCTCTTTATATATATATATTCCCGAAAGATTTTTCTTTTATTGAAGAAGAAGGAGAGGTGCGAGCGGGATGAATATCTCTTGTCGAGGGAAAAGTCCATTCTAGAGTTTTATGAAAAACTCTACTGTGTAAGTGGCGATTTGGTATTTTCCGAGTCTCTATGTAAATAATTGCAAGAATATTTTATTTTTTATTTATTTATTTTTTTATTTATTTATTATTTATTATTTATTTATTTATTTTTATTTTATTATTATTATTATTATTATTTTTATTTTTTTTCGACAAAGATGTGAATTAGGAAATATTGGTCGACGAAATCTAAACCAAAAACTGAACCTTGATATACTTAAGAACGAGATTTTTTCATTACCACAAAATGTATTGGCTATTGTGGATTACCTTATCGGGGTGAAATTTGGAATGGGTACACTCGATGATATAGATCACCTAAGAAATCAATGTATTCATTCTGTAGCAAATTTATTACATAATCAATTTAGATTAACTCTAGGTTATTGCTTGTTGGTTGATTACTGGATGAAATCCCAAAATACACATACCCAGTATACTCGTCGCATGATACAAAGTCATGTTTCCACTAGAGGAGATTGAGCCAAGTTTTCACCATACGATGAGGCACATTGATCCAACATGGGGACGGTACATAATGATCAACAAGTCACACATACCTGCTAATCGATTGAAATTGTTTGTTGTTGAAGGTCTCTTTCTTTCTCTCTCTCTTGCTATCCCTGGAGATGGAGAACTTGCCATGGAAAGGCTTGCTTTCTTGGGCAGAACATTGTCATTCAGTTTCCTCAAATTACCTTTCTTTACTTATGGGTTACCTACTCTCCTTCCACTTTTTCTTTTACCCAACTTACTAATGCCCTAACCTCTTGAATGGGTGAATACAACCACTATCTTCTCTTTTCAGACTAGGCTTAACCCACAAACAGATATGTCTTGATGGATTCATACAACATTGCTAGGAAAAGCCAGTTCTGCATCCTATTTATGGGACCTATTTGGACCTATTGGGACTATATAGACTCCTACTATACATGCTAGAGCTGCTAGGTTTATCTCACCCACTTCGACTACTTGTTTGGCTGGGCTACTTAAGAGAAACTATTTAGCATGGATAAATTTTCCGCCTTGCTTGTATCCTATTCGCTTCGGGGCAGGTCAATAACAGAGTAAGAGTTTTCATCTCTAGATAACTCTATCCAGCAATGAGAACCACTTCTATCGAGTGCGATATTTCTTGCAGTATTTGTCATGTTGAAAGTCGGGTGTCGTGGGGCATTAACCTATTGACTGATGGGGATGTGTGATTGGGTTAGTTGTAACTCGATCTCCTGGAAGATGTATCAGTTGGAACTTGATTCGAGCACAGGAATTGAAAGTCCAAGTGGATAATGTCCAAGACCGATAGATCCATATCTTCTCACAAACCTAGCAAGCTCAAAGTATACTACAAGTTTCTAAGAGGAAAAGCATACATGACAACCAATTGGGTCAAACAATTCTAGGACACACACATTTACTTTGATATTGTTGTAATATTCATGCATGAGTTTTAGATGTCCCTACACTTATTTTTCATTCTTAGGCTTTCCAAAAATAAAATCCTTGAAAAAAAAATCATACATGAGTTAATAACATCCTTACCATCATTTATCTTCCACTATAACTTAAGCAAATATTTGCATAAATATGGATAAGAATAAGATGTAAATAAATATACCTAACTGGGGTTACTTCCACCATTATCTATGTATTCCTCAACATTTATATAGGAGTAAAATTGTAAATATGTAGTTTTACTGGTGGTTACTACTCACCAAAATTTATGCAAGTCCTTGTTTGTGAGTAAGCATTTTTTTCCCAACAAAAAAATCGTAATTTTATTCAACCTGAAAAAGCAAGGACAAAGTTACAGTTTTTAAATGCCCAAATATATTCAAACAATTCATCTTTTCAACTGATGTGCCACCATAAGGATAAGTCCAAAATAAAAAGAAAACAGGAAATATAATTTTTGGGGTTAAATATGATAAAAATTGTTTATTTTCCCCTTTTTCCCTTTTTTTTTTCTTTCCAAATTTCTCCAAACCTCTTGATTGGAAGTGAAGTAACTATTTCCATATGATTTTCTGCCACTTTTGGACGAGATTCTTTGTTTGAATCTGAACTTTAAGATACATGTGTCCGCTTTGTCCCCCCTGAATCTTTTCCTATGTGCATTTCCTCTTTCATCTTCTCAGAGTCGATAATCTCCTTTGAAGTTGCGCCTCTTGGGTGTATTTTCTTGGTCCGTTGTTTTTCTCTTCACCTCCATAAGCTTGAGTCTAATCTTCTAGGTTTTCATTCTCTTCCTCTAACTCTTCATCATCCCCTTTTGTATTATTTGGAAACTGTCAACCCCTCTACTTTGGACCTTGCTTCTTTTTCTTTTTTGGAGCCTGTTGATGGTGCTGGAAATCCGTCAACCAAGGGGTCTCCCTGATGTGAAGTCCCAATTAGACCTCACACCATTTGGAGTAGGAGCCCCATCCGGAATATCAGCTCGATTGCCATATATCTTAAAGATATTCCTTGGCTCTAACCATCAACAAGAGAGAGAAGTGCATGATGCCTTCAAAAATAAAGGGGGGTGTGTTTTCTAAGTGTTCGATCATATGTGTGTCAAAGTTCTTTCACTATGGAGGGGAGGAAAAGTGAGCCTCTAAGAGAGAGGTAGTAGTACCACCCTAGTAGAGACACACATGAACAAGAAGGGTTTGTACAACATCAAGCAAAATAGTCCACATAGATGCGATGGTCATTGAAACCAATATAAAAAGGAAGATCTGTATAATATCTAACATAATAGTCCACGAGGATGTGACAATGATAATAGAAATTACAACTCTTCTCACTATGATAAACACCAAAATAACTGAAATAGTTCAACTACATTAGCACACATGAAAGAAAACACGAATTGCAAACATTCAAAAAATAGTCTTACAAATACCCATATTCCATGCATGAAGAACGTGCTGGCCCATAGGGCTTCTGTTATTAAGTAAAAGTTCCAAGACACATGTATACAATGAAAATCACTAGCTCCAATAGTGGAGTATTGGAGCCACTCCTTTCTCCTCAAAAGAACTGATATGTCTCTCTAATGCCTTGCGGGAGGAGCCAAGGTGAAAATTCCCTTTCTCATACAATGAGGGAGTATATATAACCAAGGGGTGATGCTTCCCCTTCCTTGTAAATCTTTGACTACCCTTGTGACTATTTAACTTCCTATGACTTTTCAACTTACACGACTGTTTATATTCCATGTGTGTCCTTTGGACTTCCACTTTACAATACATTTTGAATACCATTTACATGATCCACAATGACGATGTCGCATATGACAAATCATGTCATGACATGACATGACATGGACTTATTGATAATGTGGTAGTGTCAAGACTCTGTTGTTGTTGTGTGTTGAGTGTATTCTTGAGAATTCTCTTCTTTTCACCTCTATATGAATTGGTGATAAGGAGTCTTCAATGATCTTAAGTCTTGAGTTGCGATCACAAACTAATGTCCCTTTGCTTTCTTGTGATTGATCAACTTGCATGTTCAACTACAAGAGTGTCTTTTAGCATGTTTCCCTCCTTCATCTCTTTCTTCATCATCTCTCCATAGCATGGTAAGGTACTTGTATCTATAAATCACCCATGACAAGACAACATCAGTCTGGTAAACCCCTAGTCTATTATGGTGCACATTGATCCATTGACTGAGCCGGAACCATATGAAAGTATGGGAAAAAGGTTCAGTAATTGTGCAATTGTACAACTTAGGAAGTCAGGGGTGAAGCTTGATCCTTGAGACTGCGCAACACATAGTTCATGTTGGGTTGAAGAAGAAAATTGCATAATCTGGGAGCTCAGGATGATAGGATGAGGGGATAGGCACTGAATCAACCTATTGCGTAGTTCTATATGATAGATGAGCCCAGGTGATTACAAAATTACGTATTTCAAGAGATTAAGGCCAAGGCTTGAGCCTTGAGATTGCATAGTGCGCAGTTCAGGCTAGACTTAGCAAGAAAATTACGCAGTTCTGGGAGCCAATGAGGCAGGCTGAGGGGATGGACAATGAGTGAAGACACTACGTAGTTCCAAGAGGCAAGGGAGGTTGGGCTATTGTGTAATTGTGTAGTTCATAGGCTCGGGGAATGAGCTTGAGACTTGTGATTACGAAGTGCGCAGTTGAGGCTAGGTTGGGAGAAGGAATTGTGCAATTCTGGAAGGCAAGGATTGGGCTTGAGTATTGAAGTTGTGAAATACACAGTTCATGGATTGAGCACTGAGGTTTTGAAATGCGTAGTTCAGGGCTTGAGCACTGCGGTTGTGAAATGCAAAGTTTTGGAGAGCTGGATGAGGCTAGGTTGCCAAGAATTTTCCGAAATTTGGCTAAGTGTGCGACTGAACAGATTGTAGTGAACAATGATATGACTTAACTGTGATCATGCACTTGAAACACTTTGACGACACAACAACATAGATCATACAAAAGACATTAACAACATATTTCCCTTAATGCGACAACTTTTCAGCAACTTTACGACAAGTGCGACACTAAAAGTACACTTTGCGGGGACCGTGACAACACTTGTGCGACAATGCTTAAAACTTTGAGAATGAGTATGAAAGATGTTTAAATGGTTAATAAAAACTCATATTCACAAAGATAGACCCTTGAAACCACCAAAACAGACTTCTATACATTGTGCTACAGCTAATCATGCAAAAAGACGATAATTTACCCAACTTGCAAAGGGGAGAAAAATAACTCAAGAAAGTACATGAAATGAGTTTTGGCGTTTGCGACAACAATGTGCAACACCAAGGAAGGATCCAAAATTTTGGAGGGTGTTGTTGTAGTTACAACACTTGGTGACACACTGGTAGAATTCCATCTTCTCTGCCTTGGTTAAATTCTTCTGTGCAGGGCCTTGGTTCTTCAAGGAGTATTGATTCATCGTGCATATTACTTTGGCCTCCCCACTTACCCCATGAATAGACATGGTCCCCTTTATGCCTTCTTGGTTGAACACAACATAAGATTCAATGATATCACAATGTTTCGAGTTGGGAAGGGTAGTGTAGCTCGCGAGCTTAAGATTTTCAGAGTATAATTTTTCATCTCTGGTGCTTCTCTATTGCCAACAGGCCTGGATAGTACCCTGACGAAGTCACGCAGGAAGACAAACATTTATTTGCTTCCAGAGAGCCTAGAAAGTACCCCAACGAAGTTGCCTGCTTCACTCTCTATGCAGGAATCCTTTCTCTTCTTTCACCTTTATTTATTTATTTTAAAGAGGATTGCACATTCATTTTTGGGCGGAAGAGAGATCTCGATTTTTTGAGAGCATAAGAGGTTGTTCCTTCAGAGAAGCATATAGAGACCTCTGATTTAGGTTTGATCATTTATATTTCCCCCTTCTCCTCTTCTACTGATTGGATAAGCATGAAAACACTAAAACAAAAAACCAACTGTAGGAATACGATTTCCTGAATAGACATAGGTTCATGGTTGGACCAAAACTCTCCTTATGGAAAGTTCATATTTTCCATCATAACTTCATCGACCAAAAGATATAACTGACACAAGGAAGATAGAATGGAGGTTAGCCAAATGTTGAAGTGTCACAAGACTCTTTAGACTTCAGCCACACACATACTAAGAAGACAAAACAGGTCCAGGCACAACACTTATTCACATGATGAAAACAAAAGGAGACAGAAAAAAAGAAAGAAAAATCAAAAGAAATAAAACAAAAGGAAAGACAACACACAAAAAAGAAACAAAACGAGAAGACAAGCAAAAGAAGCTAAACAAATGCATAATGCAAGAGGAAAGTAAGACAAGACAGGAGAGACTAAAGAGAACAACATGATATGAGTGCAAGGTAAGGAAAACTAGGATACAACTAATCCTTCTCCTAACCTAACAACTAGTAAGTTGGGGTCGCGATAATGGAATTTCCAATGTAGCCACCGTAATCATTCCCGACTTTAAATCACAAATATACGATCGATTAAAATAGATATAAATCAATGTGCAAGAGAAAAGATGAGAGCTTGAATAATTTGCACAACAAAAGGAATGTCTTGTCTGTGGGCATAAAGTTGTGCCACAATCATTACTTTCATCCAATTCACAATCTTACCTTTTCAATGAATACCATTTTCCAACAAACCTCGAAAGCTTCTCGCATATGTGTATCCATCTACACCGAACTCCTTAGCAAGTGCGAGGGAAGATCGAAATTTATTATTTGTGACAGAGCTTGCCAGGTAATATTGTTCCAACCATTCAATGATTAGATCATAAAATTCATAATGCTCCTCTTGAAAACACTGAAATATTTGAAAAGATGATTTTCAATTAGAGGCAAAAGATTACGATGGGAATATTTTCAGGGGAAAAAGACATGATCATATTCAACAATCATGTTGAGACAGTGAGGACCTAACATAACCATCATCCAAGGCTGAAGTTCCTCAACTTCTCAACAAAAATACAAAGAGTGAGATTTTGAACGATGAAGATCGAAGGATGTAAGAAACTATCATTGGATGTGCTGATGGGAAAATGATAAAACGAATAGCAGCCATCAAAGACATAATAATGATAAAATGGGTTGATTAATCATTAAAGCATCAGATTTCCAATTTGTAATTAATGAAAATAAATCAATTTAAACAATTATGTAAATGCTCTGAACACTCGAACCAAGTTCCTCGCAAGCCAAATGTGAGAAACTATTTTCCGATAACTGGTGACAAACTGTACAATAATCGTAATCATCAAAAGAGTTTAAAAGGGATGTTAGCACAACAAATACATGGGATTAGTTAGGGCATGGTGAATGGAGAAGAAATTGATTCATGTGATAACTCGTGCATTCATTATCACTCAAGAGGATTTCCGATGTGATGAAAGGACAAATTTGCAATTAAAAATTCACAAGAAGAACCAAGAGCTGACTATTAAGGAATGCATTCGATAAGAATGATTCCTTCAACCAAAGATAGTCCTTGGAATGATCAACTTCGCAATTCCATAACTCTATGAGAGATACACATTCCAAACCCAAGTTTGATGCGAGAGATTTACATGACGATGAATGAAATGAAACAGATTCTTGAATTTGGTTAGAGGTAAAATCTTGAAAATTTTAAAGATCACATCCAAGATACCAAACATTTTTAAAAAAGAAATTTTCATCGAGTGAAACGATGCAAAGAGAAGGATTTTGTGAGAGAAACCATGTAAAGAGAAGGATTTTGTGAGAGAAACCAAATTTGTCTTAGTTCGAGGGGCTTACTAGAGTCACGAGATCTTGACATAACCATCAAATGAAGTTGAAGTGCCTCGACTCCCTGGCAGGTCCCAAAACTTTCAAGGATCGTAAAATCAAATTTCGAATACTAAGTTAGATCGTGCATGGTGTGAGGATAGATGCTACCACTGGTTTCAATTAGACCACTGTTAACCGAAGGACAACTATCTATGTCACTGATTTCACTAGATTTTTCAACTTCAACAACCAGGTTACTCAAGTTGAAAGGTTCTTCTGATCACAAATTTAAAGATGAATAAATTGGGGAGATTTCATGAGAAAATTGATTTGAAGAGTTGTATTCATGTAATAGAAGTGATGATGAGGGATGGGAAGAGTACTCAATGATTTGATTGTTTTCATTTGCATCAGGGATAATCTCACCAAATTATGCCAATTGAGAGGCTAACTCATCAGATGATGGACTTGAAGAACATGAAGTATCTCTGTCGTAAGTAGATGCATCGCAGATGGTAGAGCACAAGGGATAGTGAGATGAAGAGGAAGTTTCGATTAACAAATCTTCTTTGATTGAATCAGATTCTGGATCCAAAGTAAAATCTTCTTGAGAAACCAAAAGACCATCTGATACACCTTGGAATTCGTGATTGCATACATCAATAGGGTCATCATCATTGGAATGATTTTTTTCCCAAGGATATGGATTGATCGAAACAGTTGATTACATTTGATTCAGTATCAAGATTAGTAGATCAAGAATCATCCAAGAATCAAAGAGCATCATCTTCACATAGAGAATTTCGGAAAATAAAAGAGGGCTTGAAAGCATCTTCACCTTTTTTCCTCCTCCACCTATGTAATGTGTATACCTTGTATCTGATCATAATTTGAACCAGCAAAGCAAAAATCAAGACAGTGGAAAACTAGGTGGTGGACCATATTTATCATGCAGATCATGGTACAAAGATTCATGGCATGTAGATGATAGAGGATAACAAAAATCTAAATCAGATCCAAGACAAGAATTATGAACAGTAACGTCATCTTGCAGAATGGAGGAGTTAGTCTTCACCATGGGCTTCATGAGCCATTCTAGGATCTCCTCCATTGAATCTGATTCATCGAAAGCAGAAGAGGAATGAGAAGATGGATTAGGAATTTGATTAGTAGATTTCCTAACTTTATTATCATCACACGGAGACACCCTCATTGGAACTGGAAAAGGAGGAGGACAAAGAACAAAAGGAGCAGTAAATTCCTCCTCTAAAATTAAAGGTGTCTCATGATTTACAAGAGTTGGGGAAGCAGAAATGCTAGGTGCTTTGGATTTCACTGTGAAAATAGATATGAACCAAACACTTGAATTTTTTTTTAAAGAAATCCCAATCCATATTTTCTTCAGGAAATTCATAGAAAAGGTGAAGGAAACGATTAGAGAAATCCTTAATTGATTCATTAGGATTCATTATTAGTTGATTAATTCATTTAAGAACATCTCAGTAATCATACATATCAAATTATTTACGAATCGCCTTCACAAGCTGGTCGAATGAATGGATCGAAGCATCGACTAATGTATGATACCATCTCTTAACACGACCTTCAAATGTGGGGGTCAGAAATCTAGCCATAACATACTTGCAATGTATTATGTTAGAAAAGAGAAAAACGTACAACTTGAAAAGCATGTTCACGAAGAGTTACTTTACCTCCACCATCAAGCTTAAATTGGAATAGGTTATGAACAAATTCTACAGGGATGGTAAGCTTAAGCTCTTTAGAAAAAAATCCCAGGATTATGATTTGAGGAAGATCCATTTTGGATAGGAGATTCAAAGAAGAATCAATGGGCATAGCCTGTTGTGTGGCCCTCCTTCTAGCATCAATGTTGACAGTGCTAGAAATATGTCAACCAAGGGGTCTCCCCGATGTGAAGTCCCAATTAGACCTCAGACTGTTTTGAGTAGGAGCCCCATCCGAAATATCGGTCCGGTTGCCATATATGTCAAATATATGCTTTGGCTCTAGCTTTCAGCAAGAGAGAGGAGTGCATGGTGCCTTCAAAAAGTAAGGGGGTGTGCATGGCGAGTGTTTGATTGTGTGTGTGTCAAAGTTCTTTCACTGCAGAGGGGAGGAAAAGTGAGCCTCTAAGAGAGAGTTAATAGTACCACCCTAATATAGACACACATGAACAAGAAAGGTTTGTACAACATCAAGCATAATAGTCCATAGATATGTGACGATCATTGAAACCAATATAACAAGGAAGCTCTGTCTAATATCCAACGGAATAGTCACTCACTATGATAAGTACCAAAATAACCGAAATAGTTCAACTACTTTAGCACTTATGAAATCAAACATGAATTACAAACAGTCACATAATATTCTTACAAATATCCATAATCCATGCATGAAGAATGTGCTAGCCCATAGGGCTTCTGTTACTAAGTAAAAGTTCCAAGACACATGTATACAATGAACATCACTAGCTCCAATAGTGGAGCTTTCGAGCCATTCCTTGCTCCTCAAAAGAATTGATATGTCTCTCTAATGCCTTGCAGGAGGAGCCAAGGTGAAAAGTCCCTTGCTCATATAATAAGGGAGTATATATAACCAAGGGGTATGCTTCCCCTTCCTTATGACTCTTTGACTACCCTCATGACTATTTGTTTTCCTATGACTTTTCAACTTACATGACTCTTTATATTCATGTGTGTCTTTTGGACTTCCACTTTGCAATACATTTTGAATACCATTTACATGATCCACAATGACGATGTGGCATATGAAAACTCATGACATGACACTGCTAACATGGACTGCTTGCATTAGGGGAATTTTGAGGTCTAAAATGGGCCTCCTAAGAAAAATGTACAACCAGAATAAAATTTATAAGAACCAATAGGATTCAAGATGATGATGTCAAACATGGGGGATGATTCACCATCTTTTGGAGTAAAAAAGTAAAAAGATTAAAAAATAATAAAATAATAAAACTACTTTTTCAACTTGTATTTTCAACTTATCTCCCTAAGGTTTTACTCGAATTTCAAGCAGGAGTACTTGTTGGATGAAAAATTTAATTCCTCATCCAAGGAGTACCCTTTTTGCATACTTTCGATTGACCCTGCTACATGAAAAAATGTGATTGCAATCACATTTTTCATGTATTTCTAATTTTTCATGTAGAAGGGTCCATATAAAATATGAAACATGGGTACTCCTTGGATGAGGAATCAAATTTTGATCCAACGAGTGTTTATACTCGAAATTTGAGTAAACCCGTAGGGAGATAAGTTGAAAATATCAGTAGAAAAATAGTTTTTTCTTTTTTTCCCTTTAAATTTTGATGATGTCATCTAATCTTATTTTATTACTTCCGCTATTATTTTATAATTTCCTTAGGAGGACCATTTTAGACCTCAAAATTTCCCTAATGATAATGTGGCAGTGTCAAGCCACTGTTGCTGCTGTGTGCTGAGTGTATGCTTGAGAATACTCTTCTTTTCTCATGTATGACTTGGTGATAAGGAGTCTTCAATGATCTTAAGTCTTCAGTTGTGATTGCAAACTAATGTCCCTTTTATTTCTTGTGATTGATCAACTTGCATGTTTAGCTGCAAGAGTGTCTTTCAACATATTTCCCTCCTTCATCTCTTTCTTCATCATCTAACCATAACATGGTAAGGTACCTGCATCTGTAAATCACCCATGACAAGACGACATCAATATGATAAACCCCTAGTCTAAGGTGGTGCACATTGATCCAATGATTGAGTCAGAACCAAGTGACAAGTTGGAAAAGAGGCTCAGTAACTGCGCAATTTCACAACTCAGGCAGTCATGGGTGAAGCTTGATCCTTGAGACTACACAATGCACAATTCAGGCTGGGTTGAGGAAGAAAATTGCATAATCTCAGAGCTAAGGATGAAAGGATGAGGGGATAGGCACTAGATCAGCTTATTGCGAAGTTTTGGAGGAAAGATGAGCCCAGGTGACTGCGCAATTGCTCAGTTCAATAGGTCAGGGATGAGGCTTGAGCCTTGAGATTACGCAGTGCATAGTTTAGGCTGGATTGAGGGAGAAAATTGTTGAGTTCTGAGAGCTAGTGAGGCAGGATAAGGGGATAGACATAGTGTGAACACACTATGTATTTATGGGAGACAAAGGAGGTTTTCCGTAGTTCAGAGGCTTGAGGAATGAGCTTGAGGCTTGTGATTGCGAAGTGCATAGTTGAGGCCAGGCTAGGAGAAGGAATTGCACAATTTTGGGAGGCAAGGTCTGGGATTGAGAACTAAAGTTGCGAAATATGTAGTTCAGGGCTTGAGCAATGAGGTTGAAAAATGTGTAGTTGCGGGCTTGAGCACTTAGGTTGTGAAATGTGTAGTTCTGGAGGGTTGGATGAGGCTAGGTTGCTGGGAATTTTTTGAAATTTGGTTGTGTGTGGAACAAAAACATCTATCATAGGGTGGATGTTAACAACATATTTCCCCCAATGTGACAACTTTGCAACAACTTTATGACAAGTGCGACACCAAGTACACTTTGCGACGACCGTGACAACACTTGTGTGGAAATGCTTAAAACTTTGGGAATGAGCGCGATAGATGTTTACATGGTTAGAACAACTCATATTCACAAAGATAGACCCTTGAAACTACCAAAATAGGCTTTTATGCATTGTGCGACAACGAATCATGTGAAAAGACGACAATTTACCCAACTTGCAAAGGGGAGAAAAATACTTCAAGAAAGTACATGAAATGAGTTTCGATGTTTGCAAAAACAATGTGCAAGACCAAGGAAGGCTCCAAAGTTGGGTGTAAGCCAAAATTTTGAAGGGTGTTGTAGCAACTAGAACATAGCCTTTTCTACTTGAGGGCAAGAATTATGTTGATGCCTTGTTTGGAAATAGTGATGGCATCTGAAATCCGTGTTCTCATAATCGAGCATCTGTGACCACTCAAAAATTTCATCTTTTAATAGGATACGATCTGGAAGACCCTTATTGAGGTCCATTTTAACACATATTCAGGAAAATGTAAAAAAATCCCTTTGATATTCTATCTGTGTTTGATGTTTGAAACTTGCCAAGGATATTTCCAAAGACCTCCAATATTGGAAGATGCCAGAAGGGAAGAGGAAGATTTTGTAACCTTACCCATACTGGCATCATTATTATAACCATATTTGTTGCATAAAATCTTGGAAACCAAGGGATTACAAAGAGCCAAAATCTACCCCAGAACCATGAAACTTCATTGAAAACTTTGTCCCTTTCTTGTTGTGTTTCAAAATGTACTATGAAGAAACCTTTTGAGCACAAATCAATATCACACTTATTTGTCCAAGAAGAGTGCACCCAAGAAAATAAGTCTTCTGGTTTGGACCAGAAACCATTAAATCTAAATATTAATGTTGTTTTTTGTACATCGGCAAAATCAATTTTCAAATATGGGGATTTAAATTCCATGATTGGTTATCCATTTGGTCCACTATGTAGGGACCATGCAAAAAAAGGAGGTTGCTTGGCTGAAGGGGCATTGTTCCCTTTAAGTGTGTCTTTAAATAAAGTGGCTCCGTTAGTGTTCTTGGGATCTACATTAGTGTTTCTTTGGGAAGAGGACCCTTCTACACCTAAAACTCCACCCCACAACATCAGGTTTATGACAATGGTTGAATTATGGGTGATGCCATATTCCTACAACTAGATGTCATCTTGTGAAAGATTTCATCCGTAAACAAACTCTAAAAATTTGCGAGAAAACCTAGGTTACTTTGCACTTTATGTTTCAGAACTCTTATTTGTAATGCCACCTCCAACATTTACCCACTTTCACTGGCCAGTCAGGGTAAAATTGAATGAAGGGCTACTATAACATGACTCAACCTCCTAAGTATAGTTAAGGAATTGGAATCGACAACTTGAAACTTTATTGACCTTCCTAAGGAGCTATAGGACCCACAAGAGCTAAACAACCACTCCAAATGCCCAAACCTTGATCCAACTTTCTTTTTGAGTGATATGAACTCCCAATCACTTGCATAACAAGGCAAGATAGTGACTATAGCTCTCCAGTCACATGGATGACCCTACCTCTCAATGACTGCAGTCTAAATTACACAATTTTGTGCATGCGACCCTAATATCTGAGCCACTTTTTCAGGGCTAGGACATAGACCTTTTCCCTCAACTTGATAGAGCTATCAGAAATGATAAATCACACAAAAAGAAAGACTTTAACATAAAACTTAGACAAGGACTTGACCTAGCCAGGTCTAACCATGAAAGTTATTCCGTCAAACACATAGTGAACATGAAATTTGTAGGTCATGAATGCATATATGAACAAAGAGATCTGAAGCTTATTTTACAATCAACTCTCAATATCACCAAGAGTATCCTGAGACTAAACTGCTTCAATCCTCAATATCAAAAACAAGGGTATCCAAAGACTAAACCACCTCAACCCTCAATAACAACAAGGGTATCGTGAGACTAAACCACCTCAACCCTATATATCAACAACAAGGTCACCCAGAGACTAAACCACCCCAACCTTGTTGGCGGGAAAAGTTCCCTAAGGTAAGGTTTGACAACCTCAATAGAGCGGAACAAGAAAATCAATAAGAAGCAGTCAAGCAAGCATGCCAAACATGTGAATTATTAAATGTGGACTTGGGAACTTACTCGAATGTCCTACTTTTGAATATATTCCCGTAGGGTCAAAACCCTATGCTTCTTCCATAATCGAGCAGACCTGCAAATTAATTCAGAGAAGCATACACATGATATATAATTCAATGTGCTTACATAAAATATATGTTAGATCGTCATATATAAACATAGAAATTGTTATCCATGAGACAATAACATATCAGGAACAAGACATGGGATTATTTATTGATAATCAACAATAGGTACAAGAAATGTACAACATGATCCAAGCTAAATCACTGAGGAAGCCTTCCTTCAGATCCATCCTGTAGCACCCCCCTCCCACATCTACCCAAGCAACTGTCCAGTCATGGTAAACATGCAACGAGAGGCCACTGTGATATGATTCGACCTCCTAATTCATGTTAAGGAAGTGGAACCAATAGAAATACAACATACAAACATTCAACATCAGCTTCAGGAACCAATCCAACACTTTAGATAGCTTGCCCTTGGGTCCCATTGAGTTTTTGGACAACTTAAGCCTCAGTCGCTATCATGCTATAGGCATTACAACATATAAAAACCTAGATTCACTCTCATAAGCTTGCTTGCCAGCATCCATAGAATCATTTAGTCAGTTCTATGCCAGCATCCCCAAGATTTGAGCCACTTTTTGAGGCCCAGAGCCCAGGTCACTGCCCATAATTGAACCATCTCTTTAGAATAGTAAAATAACATGGAAATGAGAGTACTAAAGCAAATTATTGTTTGTGTTGGGTGTGTGTTATATTATTTCCACAACTACCCAATGCATGGGGGGGGGGGTCATATGGGGGGGCTGGTAGCCACTCTACACGGGGTCTGGGGTTGCACCTCGAGAAAATTTGTTTTGGACCCTATATTAGGTGGGTGAACCTACCTATGGTTTTGTGCATGGATTTCACACATGATTTTGGGCATGATGGTTTTCTGTCCATGGCATTTTGTAAATCCGGTCAAGGGAACTATGATTATGTTCTAATCCAAGGTTAATGGATGCTTCAGCATGTATATATGTATTGTAACATTGAAAGGAATATAATGAAAAATTAATCTGGTAGTCCTGGTTTTGGGATCCAGGCGAAAATCTCTGTGTTTATCTGTTTTATGTTTTACGATCTCGCCATTGTTTATTTTATGCTTTTAAGAATTTGTTTGCAGGCAATTTATATACGAGGTTAAAACATACATTTGGTATTAGAGCTATTTTAGCTTCAATGGGATGCCTTTGCTGCTGAAGGGTTTTTCTCGGGCCTGTGGTAGACCCTATTCAGTGGGAGATTTAGAGGATCGATTCCTGTGGTGAAAGAAGATGGCGACCAATGTAAAGATAAAGATCAAGAATTTAAGGCTTTGGTGGAAAACCAGACAAAGAAGAATATAAAGGTGCTAAGGACAGATAATGGTGGAGAGTTTTGCAAAAAGGAATTTGAAGAGTTCTGTAAGAAGTGTGGTATAGCACAGAAGAAGACTACTCCGTACATACCTGAAGAAAATGGAGTTGCAGAAAGAATGAAAAAGACAGTGATGGAAAGGTCAAGAAGCATGCTCAGTGGTGTCGAGTTAGGACATGAATTCTGGGCAGAGGTGGTGGAGACTACATGTTACCTGGTCAATAGATCACTTTCATCAGCGTTGGAGGATAACACTCCACAAGAGGTATGTACTAGTAACAAACCTTATCTTTCGCATCTAAGGGTATTTGGATGTGATGCATATGTACATGTTCCAAAGGAGAAAATAAAAAAGGTGGATAGTAAATATGAAAAGTGCATCTTTATTGGATATAAGGATGGTTTGAAAGGTTATAAGCTTTGGAACCCAGAAACAAGGAAGGTTGTGTACAACCTAGATGTGGTGTTTAGAGAGGTGAAAGATGTTATTAAACATGAATTCCTACCAAAGGAACTTTAGAAGATAAAGTTTGAGCTAAATGAGGAAGAATTAGACTCTACAACAGAAGAAGAATCAGAAGATGAAGAGCCACAAACTCCGGCTATGAGAAGATCAGTTCAAGAAAGAAGGCAGCTAGAAAGGTATAGTCCATTTTCTTTCTGTTCAAATTTTTCTTTATCTATTATTGATGATGATCCTAGAACTATGAAGGAAGCAGTAGATTTAGAGGATCACAAACTCTGGAAAGTGGCCACGCTTAATGAAATGGCATATTTTCACAAAAATGAGGCTTGGGATTAGGTGGAGTTTCTGTCTGGAAGGAGACCCATTGGCAAAAAATGGGTGTTTAAGAAGAAGATGAGTGTAGAAGGAAAGGTGGAGAAATAAAAATCTTGGTTGATAGAAAAAGGTTATTCCCAAGTGCCGGGAATTGATTTTGGTGATATTTTTTCTCCTGTTGCCAAGGTAGCTTCTATTATATTACTTTTATATGTTACCGCTGCTTTTGATTTTGAGGTAGAAAAGATGGATGTGAAGACAACATTTCTTCATGGGGATATGGAAGAAGAGATCTACATGAAGCAACCTGAAGGATTTGAGGTGAAGGGTAAGAAGGAACCGGTATGCAAGTTAAAAGAGTCTCTTTATGGGCTAAAATAGTAACCAAGGATGTGGTATTAGAAATTTGATACATTTATACGGGGACTTGGCTTCACCATAAGTAAAGCAGGTCATTGTGTGTATTTTAAATTAATTGGTGACTGTGTTATTTATTTGGTCTTGTATGTGGATGATATGTTGTTGATTAGAAATGACAAAGAAATTATCCAGGATTTGAAGACCCAATTTTCCTCCAAATTTGACATGAAAGATATTGGTGCTGCAAACTAGATTTTGAGTATGGAAATTAAATGAGATCAGGCATAGAGGAATCTTTGGTTACACCAGAGGAAGCATGTTGAGAAACTATTGCAGAGGTTTAATATGCAGGATAGTAAACCGATGAAAGTTCCTATTCCTGTAGGTGTAAAGTTATCTGCTAAACAGTGTCCCAAGACACAACAAGAGGAAGATGACATGTCCCGTGTTCCATATGCAAGTGCAGTCGGTAGCCTGATGTATTCAACGGTCTATTCCAGACCATACATTGCACATGCAGTGGGAGTATTGAGCAGGTTTATGTCAAAACTAGGGAAGGAGCATAGGACAATAGTGAAGCGATTTTTCAGGTATTTTCATGGCACTAATGATTATGGTTTGTGCTACCAAGGAAGACCAAGATTGGATAGAGTTTTTGAAATTCGTGGCTTTGTTGATGTAGACTGGGCTGGAGATCTGGATCGAAGAAGATCTACAAGTGGGTATGTGTTTAACCTATTTTGAGGTGCAATCAATTAGATGAGTAAGAGACAGTCTGTAGTGTCCCTTTCAACTACAGAGGCAGAATACATGGTAGCCACTCATGCAAGCAAGGAATTAGTTTGGTTGTAGAGATTGTGTTCAAGTATGGGGTTAGTATAATGAGCTATAAGGATAGACTATGACAAGCAAAGTGCAATTTTCTTGGCAAAGAACCCTGCTTATCATTTAAAGGCAAAGCACATTGATGTTTAGTATCACTTTGTGAGGGATATGGTTGAGGAAAAGATGGTGGACACTTTGACGAATACTGCAGATGCATTGACAAATTCTGTGAGCAATGAGAAGTTCTCTTGGTGTAGAGAAACAATGGGCGTTGCAGGGCTGAATCAATGACTAAGCTCTCTTGTGGCTCCCTGTGGAAATAAAGCAACAAGTGGGAGAATGTTTGGTTGTGTTATATTCTTTGCATGACTACCTTATGCGCATGCAGGGGGGTGGTAGTTCCCCTTGTACGTTGCACTGGGGGGGTGGTTACCTGCCCTGTCGGGGGGGGGGGCGTAAGTAGGGGGGCGGTAGCCCCCCTACATGGGGTTTGGGGCAGCACCCTGGGAAAAATATTTTGGACCCTATATTATGTGG
Source organism: Pinus tabuliformis (assembly GCA_031772625.1). Taxonomy (NCBI): domain Eukaryota; kingdom Viridiplantae; phylum Streptophyta; class Pinopsida; order Pinales; family Pinaceae; genus Pinus; species Pinus tabuliformis. The sequence goes on along the minus strand of CM062804.1, from coordinate 48,275,813 downwards.
GCGGACCTACCTATGGTTTTATGCATGGGTTTCGCAAATGGTTTTGGGCATGAAAGTTTTCTGTCCATGGTATTTTGTAGATCCGGTTAAGGGAACTACAGTTATGTTCTAATCCAAGGTTAATGGATTGGGGTTTATGGATGATTTGGCATGTATTGTAACATTGAAAGGAATATAATGAAAAATAAATTTGATAGTATTGGTTTTGGGATCTAGGGGAAAATCTTTGTGTATATCTATTTTATGTTTTATGCTCTCGCCATCGTTTATTTTCTATTTTTAGAATTCATATGCAAGCAATTTCCATACGGGGTTAAAACCTATCAAAAGCATCATACTAGTCATAACATACTCATGGAAATCAATGGACACTATTGGGTACCAGTGTCCCATAATGACCTTGCTCCTGAAGTGCTCTACCAACATACTGTTGCATGTTCCAATTTCTTTCACTGCTACTGCTAATTCTTGCAGTTGATTTTGGCCACTCAACTGGGCATGCTCATGCATGCCTATACTGAGCACATAACTTTCATTAGATTCAAAGTAAATTGAAATGACTTCGAATTATACCTCATAGGTAGCCCGTCGACAAGGTACACTTGAAAACATTTTTACTTCCTATCACAACAAATCAAATTAACATCTTTGACCAAATAATCATGTATAATCATATCACATCGGGTTAGCTCAAAACATAACCATCATAGATCAACATCATAAATCACATGTAACCATCATCAACCAGAACCATAAATCACATGCTTAATAAAACTGAATTAAAACACTAATACTTATCCTTTAATCAATAATTGGCTTCCACCTTTGTCCTCATTTCATACACACACTAGATCAGTTGCCACACCCAACAAACACCCAGTGCCTTCTCCTCAACCATGTGCACATACACATGGTGTGCATTACACCCATACCACCACACACGACATACAACATCATGCAATACATGCATCTACACCTAGTGTACAACACAACACAATACATACTCCTACATCTAGTGAATGACACAACACAACATGTATACGTACACAATGTACATCGCAAGACATACATCTGTACACAACGTGTGACACCACAAAATGTATAAACATACACCCGATATACAACAAAACACATACATCTATACCCGATGTACAATGCAACACAATACATGTACTTACACGTGCCGTGCAACACAACAAAATACATGTATTACACAAAGTACAACACAAGGAATACACATTGCACGATATCGTGACTACACAATGCACATACATAGTACCGCATGCCCGCAACACATCATGTACGACATGCACATAATACCACATGTACACCAATACCATGTGTACAATGTGTACACAGTACCACCTGTACACCACACCACCTGCACAATGTGTGCATAACATCACATGTACATGAAACCACCTGCACAATGTGTACACAACGCCACATGTACACTGCACCACCTATACAATAGATACACAATACCACATGTACATAGTACCTCATGCATTACATGTACATGACACTGTGTGTACACAATACTACATGCATGACATGTACACAACACTACCAGCACATAGTGCACTTGTACAACATGTACACAACACTACCTAAACACAACACCACTTGTACAATCATGCACACAACACAATATGTACCTAGAACCACCTGTAAAACATGCATGCAACCCCATAGGTACATAGAACTGCACATACAACATGTACATAGCATCATTTGTACACAACATTGCATATACAACCTATACATAGCACCATCTATGTCCATCACTGCATATGCAATATTCACACAACACTATCTGCACCATCCTGTACATAACATTACTTAAACAACATGTACACACACTCTATATGCACAACACCGCATGCACACAACAACACATATGCAACATGTACAACATATACAACATATTCACAACAATAGTACCACACATCCAAACCACACTGTCTTTACCAAGCAACTTTGCTTCTAGTGTCTTATCCATGCTTGTCCTAGCATGTTGCAAACCACACTGCTTTCATTTTGTTGATGTATCCCTCAGTATAACTTGTCCATAACATAGACATAATATAATCAAAGAATATCAACTCATAACCACATGATAATGACCTCATAAATCTTTCATGACTACTCTTCCCACTTGATTCCCATAAGACCAGGAACCTCGTCATGCCATTTGCCTGCATAAGAAATCATTCTTGCACAATAATGATTCTTGATGACCCTGTCAAATAGTGACATAGATACATGGATACATACATACATATACATAAACATTAGCATAAAACAATCATGGTATTGTCAGACAATGATATGCACACATACATACATGTATACATATAAACATCAACATAATCATGATCATAACATAATTTCTAGATAAAAAATGGTCTAGGTTAAGAGAACTTCCTTATTTGTGCACAACATGCACAACATTGAGAATCACAGTTCCCAACTTAGCCAAGGCATATGACACCTTAGATCCATTTACAATACCTTTTTTGTTTACCCTTCTCATGTTTGTACTACCACCATCCATTACCACAGTGGATCCAACCAATCCAATCGATTGTCATAGTATTACCTTCCGCTGCGCTTACTTATGCACAAAGCTTCATCTGAATCTTACATTACCTTTTGGGTACCACACAGCTCTCCCTAAGCTCCATTAATTTTCCTCTTTTCCAACCAATTCCCAAGACTGAAAGCATAAAAGGAAAGACAAGAAAAAAACAATAATAAAACCATGAAAACTAGTAGCAATATGACACCACAAAAAAGTGACATGATCATGCACTAGACATAACAAAACTACAAATCAAGTGAAAGAAAATCACAAAAGACCACAAGCACATGACTCTCAAGAAACACCATGACTCGATCCCCATGGTTCCTAGTGCTTCCAAGGAAAGCTCAACCTGAGCTTTCTCTAAGATTTCATGGCAGTCTCTTTGCCATGCAATTCCCTACATCATATTGCCATGAACACATAACTGCTAGTGCATAAATAAACATAACAACATACTTGTTACCTTACCTTATTGTGCCAAGCACATTTCCTTGTAACTAAACATGTCTATGCCATCTCTCAAGGGTTTCCAATTCCTTCACGAATCCATCCTTAACTAGAGACTAGTTGATATACCTGTCAAATACATCTTCATGACTATAACACATATTTGCATGATGTTAGACAAAATCAAGGTTACAAATACTTCCTGTATGCAAGGCACTCATTCTTTTGGAATTAGGGTTTCCAAACATAGCCAAAGGAATTCTTGCCCAATTCCTTCTTTTTACTTTCTTTTTTTTGCAATAGAGTACTACTTTTCCCTATCACATCACCCAACTGTTAGTTGTGTAAACACATCAACTATTACCTTGTCACGATAATACCAAGCATGTTTCCTGCAACTACTCACACATGTCACCCACATGTTCCAAATATCAAAACAATCATATCTATCAATTTCAAATCAACCTTTACCAAGACTAACAATCATGTCATAATCCATAGTCAACTCATAGTCATTAGACATAATGCTACAACTGTCAACTACATTCAAGCACATATCAACTCTCTCAACTCATATGTGTTACTATAATCATCTTGAAAAAATATCATTTGAACACATACTCATATTATGTAATTCATCAAACATTCAACCAAATTGAAAACATACCATGTTAAATAAATCAACTAGACGACGTAATAGACACCAAACACTCGAACACCAAATAGATGACATAATCAAACAATCAAGGACCAAATATACGACATAAGCGAACTCATACCTTAATGTATCTCATGGGAAGCTATCTTGTTTTCACGATCAATATAGTTAGCACGATATAGCTTCACAACATATCAACTCAAACATAAATAAGATCATAATATCCATAATAATCACTATCTAACATGTTCACATCATAAGCCCAGAAACATTTGTCGTTCATGCATAAAAATTGCATATGTATGATCAATCTAGGTTAGTACAACACAATGTTACAATATGTTTACTCATACCTAAATGTCATAACCCTAACCATATGCATAGGCCAATCCAATTTACTATGATACATACAACATAAATATCTTAATGTAATAACCCTAATCATCAAGTTACTAGCATATAATAACCATAAGTTAACCTATAACATACTCATCAACATAATATAACATAATCATTAGGTTTTCTAACATAATAGCAATGCATACAACCACATGCTACTATCACTCATGACTATCTGACACACGTGCATATGACTATACTAATAAACTATCATCTATCATGTATGTGACCACAGCATCAAAAGACATGTACATAAACCTAATGCATATAACAATCCTTAACTTACATACCTGCATGCAAAACATACAATTCTTGTATGACAATCTGATCTTACCCCAAATTATAATGCTGCAACTTCACTTTGATTATCTGCATCTCCTGCTCTATCTCAGCCAACACATTAGCATCCTAACATACCAATATCATCATGATAACCTAAATTGCATATTATGACTTCACAAGGCATGTTCAACCTACATTTCATGCATAACTATAACCAAGACCATGCATGCATAACAACTGCATATAGACATATAACACATGAGTACCAAACCAACACACATCATTCTAGCTAGAGTGCAGTCATCAATGCATGACCATATCAACTACACAAGCCATGACGTCATGCATGAAAACAGCAACCACAACACGTGCACTTAATAACATGTGAACACTGACGTGCATAACAAATGCATATTCAACCATACACTCATGGTGACGATACCATCAACCTTCACATGGAGACATCACTCCAATCATGATCAACATAATGCAAATGCAACAAGCACATGGACTACATGAATAAGCTACACATATGCAACCAAAATGAAAGCATGACCAACACACCGCCTAAGGAGAGCGCAAGAATTCTCTGATACCACTCTGTAACACCCTCCTCTTGTTGAAAGAAATGTAACTAGGTTCGGTCTTCATAATGACATGATATTTGTAAATGATGTAATAAAGAGAATAAATTATTTTTGTATGCCTTGCTACATGGGTTTCATGAGCAAGAAGTGTCACTAGGTGAAATACTTCTTCTTGATGTCTTTAGGATTTATTTATATGTCAAAGAGTCATGTCATATGTATAGAAACTCTTCATGAGTTTATGTAAATGTATACAAGTCCACAAAGTTGTGAAGAAGCCCTCTAAAGACCAAGCATAATCCTCCAAGAAGTCTGCAAGCGAAAACAAGAAGAAATTCTTCATGTCAGCTCCAAAATAGAATTAATTAAATAAATGAAATTCACGTCGACTCAAGAAAATAGTCATGATGGTTCATGTTAGCTCAAATATAGGTCTCTCACCACTATATATACCCCGTCAAGGTATCCAAAAAACATAGATCAATTTCACATTTCTCTCTGAAAATTCATGTGAAGATGGGTGCAGGTCTCCACAAATAAGAAGATACAGATCTCAGGTTCTTTACCTGAAACTTTGCATGAGAACAGAAGGAGAAAATCCACATCACCTTAGGGAAAGAGATCAAGGGTCTGTCTTCACCTCGGATGGGTTTAAGGGCAGACAGACTAGGTATCTGTTAGGTCTCTATACTACTAGTGTAACCCCTTATTGTTATTAGTACAACCCCCTTATTATATTGTTGTTCTCATGTAGTCCCCATACAAGCCCACTATTGTTATTATTATGCTCTTACATTATTATTGTTATGTAAGCTTTTATTATATTATGACCCCTTAAACTCCTGTATATAGAAAGGAGGTCTTGTCATTTGTATCATCCAAGAATTGTTCATTTGTGTAATGTAAAGGAGGTTTCCCCCTCGAAGAGGCTGAATTATAAGGTGTTTAGCTCTCTTTTCTATCTTTTTGTGAGCTGGTTTCATAACATTTGGTATTAGAGCTTTGGATTCTAAGGTTTCGCTTCTCCAAATAGGCCATCGTGGCATTTTCGCTATAACATTTTTTCTGCGATGTTTCAGAAGCGAAAACAAAAAACCAATTTGAGCTGAAATCGTTCTGAACTTTGGGTCTGAATTTTAGAGCTTGTCTCGCTATATTGTCAGAGATATGATATGAGGAAGTTAGGGTTTTTGCAGACTCCCGAATTACATTCCAAACAAGTGACCTAGGGAAAATCATCATAACTTTTGTTCTAAGCATCAGGTTGAAATTTCGTAAGAAGTTTCAAAAAGAGGACAACCTGTAGCTTTCTTTATATCAGTTTCAGGTACTAAGGTCGAAACAGTGACACGTGGAACTTTGTACAAGTTTGCTCTACTGAACTAGTCTATAATAAGGTCATTGTGGGAGATTTGACATAACTCTTCCTTGGAGAATCCAATCTTGATCAGAATTGCAGGGTTAGAAGGAGGAAGGAAAGGGATACCGCAGGATGTGATTTCAGATATTCGAGATTTGCAGTTACAGAGATACAACATATTTAATATCGAGCTCTTACAAAGTGAAAAAAAAGTGTGTAGTTTTTTTAAAATTTTGCATAAGATTAGCTTGAAAAATTACTTTGAAGGAATTCAAAGGGAATAGTAAAGAATTATTAGCATTAATTGATGCCCCAAAGAAAGAAAATGGAAACACCTAGTAAGCAACCTGAAATCTATAGCATGACTCGTGAAGAAGAGGAAGAAATGCAACATGATATATCAAAAGTAAAAGACCAAGTACAACAAATTTCACTCTCACAAAAGGTAACTGAAGCCAAGATGAATGGCGTGGAAGCTAATATGAATGGCGTCCAAGTTAATATGGATGGCATGGAAGCTAAGATGGCAGGCATGGAAGCTAATATGAATGGCATGGACACTAAGATGAATGGCATGGATGCTAAGATGGAAGAATTGAAGATAAATTTGAATAAGTTGCTACAAGAAATGGTTACTAATGGTGAAAGGGTAGTAAAGGAAAATCACGATGAGAACAAAAGAAATGTTAATCATGATTTCATAGACTCTAATGTTGGATTGAAGACCCACCATGTTCCAAAAATCGATATGAGGAAGTTTGATGGCAAGGATCCTGGAACATGGATACTACAGATGGAGCAATTTTTCGATCTCCATAATGTGCGAAACACACAAAAGGTACGTATTGCAACTTTATATTTGGAACCAAATCAGTTTGTATGGTATCGATGGATTTGTTCTCGTAAACAAATTGTCACTTGGGCAATTTTTACGGAAGAAATGGTAGCACATTATGAAGATACAGAAAGCAACACCTTTTTTAGCCAATCAATAAATCTCAAACAAAAGGGTTCAATTATGGAGCACATTGAGGACTTCCAAAAATTGACCATAAGGGTAAAAGATATTCCAGAGGAGCATAGGATTGATGTGTTCATAAGGACTTTAAAGGATAATATCCAACATGAGGTTCGCCTTTGGGAACCTGATTCATTGGAGAAGGCATTCAGGTTAGCAAGAAAAATGGAAAGAAAAATTATGGCAATCAGGAAGCCTACCACACACAACTATAAAGATGGAAGTGTTGTTGCCCCTAGCCTTCCACAACCTACAAGGTTGACACCACAAAAATTGGAAGAAAAAAGAGCAAAAGGGCTTTGTTACAGTTGTGATAGCAAATACACTAAAGGTCATAAGTGTGTTGAGAAGAAATTATTCTATATAGATTGTGAAGAGGAGGAAGAAAAGGAACAAGAAATGTCAAAAGAAGAGGATATACTCCAGGAACAAACCCTAGATAAAGAAGAAATGAATCCGACCATATCTTGTAATGCATTGGGTGGAATTACCACTTGTCAAACTATCAAGATAGAAGGACATATCAAGAAGAAAAAGATAATAGTGTTGATTGATTCGGAAAGTACCCATAATTTTATTCATTGTAAGATAGCCAAGGAATTGAATTGCTTCCTATATCCAACACCAGAGTGTCAAGTGATGGTTGCAAGTGGAGGAACCATAAATTACTCTGGAAAGTGCCATAATATCAAGCTATCCATGGGAGAATAAGTATTGAATAGCCCAATGCTTTCCATTCCAATGGGTGGTGCTGATGTTGTACTAGGAGTCCAATGGCTACAATCCTTGGGTACAATAGCTTTAAATTTTCAAGAACTTTTCATGAAATTTTGCGCGGAAGGAAAGGGAGTTGAATTAAGTGGTATTGAAGGGAAACTGGGAAAGATAATAAGCTCTAACGGTATGACAAAGCTTCTAAACAAGGAACAACGAGGTGTAATTGCACAGTTATGTTCACTAGAGGTACATTGAAATCATCTATTTCTCCAGATCTCCAAAAAGTCTTGGACAATCATTCCAAGGAATTTGAGACTCCCAAAGGCCTCCCACCTATTCGTGATCATGATCATGCTATTCATTTGATTCCAGGAAGTGTTCCTCCAAACATCAGGACGTACAGATATCCCTATGCCCAAAAGAGTGAAATTGAACGTATGGTTGCAGAAATGCTAGAGGCTGGTATAATTCAACCTAGTCAAAATCCTTTCTCTGCTCCAGTAGTATTGGTGCACAAGAAGGATGGATCATGGCGCATGTGCCTAGATTATAGGGAGCTCAACAAGCTCACTATTAAAGATAAATTTCCCATTCCTGTCATTGATGAATTATTGGATGAATTGCATGGATCAATTTACTTCACCAAGTTGGATCTTTGTTCAAGATATCATCAAATCAGAATGAAGACTAAAGACATTCCAAAAACAACATTTAGAACTCATGAGGGTCATTATGAATTTTTGGTCATGCCTTTTGGCCTTACCAATGCACCTTCTACCTTTCAAGGTTTGATGAATTCCATTTTCAAACCCTTCCTTAGAAAATTTGTGTTAGTATTTTTTGATGATATAATAATCTACAACAAGTCTTGGAAGGATCATGTTCAACATGCTGACAGAGTGCTCAAACTATTGGAGGAGAAACAATTATATGCAAAAAGCTCCAAATGTTTCTTTGGAGTACAAGAGGTGGAATATCTGGGTCATATTGTATCTCATGAAGGTGTTAAGGTAGACCCTAGAAAAATTAAAGCCATTAAGGAATGGAAAATCCCCACATCCATAAAGAATCTGTGGGGATTTCTTGGGTTGGTAGGGTATTATCGCAAGTTTGTTAATAATTATGGGAGAATAGCAGCACCTCTAACAACATTATTAAAAAAAGATGCATTTTCATGGACTCCAGAAGCAACAAAGACCTTCGAACATCTTAAAGAGACAATGTGCCAAGCACCAGTCTTAGCTACGCCAGACTTCACAAAAACCTTTATTGTGGAATGTGATGCTTCAGGAAATGGAATTGGTGCTGTTTTAATGCAAGATGAAAGACCCATTGCTTTTGAAAGTTGTCCAATTAAAGGAAAGTATTTACAAAAACATATTTATGAGAAGGAAATGTTGGCAATACTACATGCACTTAAGAAATGGAAACCCTACCTAATGGGAAGACACTTCAAGGTAAAAATGGATCATGATAGCCTTAAATATTTTTTAGAACAAAGATTACCTTTAGAAGAACATAAAAAATGGGTCACAAATATGTTTGGTTATGACTTTGAAATCATCTACAAAAAGGGAAGCAAAATGTTGCTACAGATGCACTCTTAAGAAAGGATGCGGAAGTGGAAGCATTGTTTTGTGCTATTTCTATTATCCACCAAGATTTGATAAACGAAGCAAGGGATGAATGGAAGAAGGACGAAGAAGTGTGGCCACTCATTCAAAAGTTGCAGAAGATCCCATTTCAAACAATATTGCTAGAACTTGACGAGAAAGGAAAAATCATATTGGAACCTGGAGTAGTCACAGAAACAAGAACCCAAAATCTACGAAATTGATCAATTTCAGAGTATCTCATCAAGTGGAAGAACTTACCCACTGAAGATTCCACATGGGAGGACAAGAATTTTATACAGAAGCATCAAGAACTACTCAAGCGTTGAGGACAAAACGTTTTGAAGGAGAGGGGCATTTTAGGTCCCTATACTACTAGTGTAACCCCTTATTGTTATTAGTACAACCCCCTTATTATATTATTGTTCCCATGTAGTCCCCATATTGTTATTATTGTGCCCCATAGAAGCCCACCATTGTTATTATTGTGCCCTTACATTATTATTGTTATGTCGGCTCTGATTATATTATGACCCATTAGACTCCTATATATAGAAAGGAGGTCTTGTCATTTGTATCATCCAAGAATTGTTCATTTGTGTAATGTAAAGGAGGTTGCCCCCTTGAAGAGGCTGAATTCTAAGGTGTTTATATCTCTTTTCTGTCTTTTTGTGAGTTGGTTTCATAACAGTCACAGATTGCTAGAAAGAGCATAAAGGCAAGCTACATCTCAGACACAAAGAGGAGTAGATAGAACTTCAGATAGATGGATAATATCAACATAAGAAGTCTCAGATAGTACCACAGTCTTGATGAGCTGCAGTATCAATAGTGACATGGTTGATCAACCTCAAATTCATGACAAAAAAGGAGCATAATGAGAAGTATTAACTATCAATGTCTCAACCTAGATGGAAAGATAAGATCACACTCTCATTGGATCTGTTTCATAAGCATGAGGACTTCGAAACCTTTATTGTTCTCTTTGACTTGGATGGAAGATCACTATGATCCTAAAGGTGCAACCTCAGTATCGACAAACATATCTTACATAATTATGTTGAAAGAGAACTTCAGAAGTCTAGGCACAATGAGAAGCAGTGACAAGGGTTTCAAGCAGTTTTAAGTGCTACTGTAGTAATGACAGTAATAGCTATCAGCATAATAGAAGGAGCTATGACATGAATGATCAGTGACAAAGTCATGATTTAGTTCTTGTAAAATGATGATCTCGTTGAAGATGTAGAGATCACTTCTATGGTAATTTAAAGGGACAGTCATGGTGCAGCAATGATGTGATCAATGATGGCATCAGTAACAAAGATATCAATGATGCAGTAGTGCAACAGTGATGATGATGATCTCTGCAATGCCCCAGGAAGAGGATTGATGTCTTGGTCTTGGAGTGGCAGAATGTATCTAGGGTCATGGTCTTGGTATTCGTCAATGGAATCTATATAAGAAGAATTTTGCATGGGTTTTCCTCTCCATAGGGAGAGGTTTTGGCCATGGAAGAAAGCTAAACATTTGTGTTCTTGTCTCTTTGTTTTTGTTAGCAGTTTGATGAAGTGAAAACACACACTAATAATGAATGAAAGATCAAGATAATATAAATTGTATAAATAATTCACAAATTGTTATCATGCATTAGGAGAATCATTGTAATTTCTAAATTCCCTAGATTCTTCAACACCTCCCACATCTACCCAAGCAATCGACCAGTCGAGGTAAACATGCGACGATAGGACATTATGATATGATTTCACCTCCTAAGTCATGTTAAGGAAGTGGAACTGATGAAAACACACCATACAAACATTCAACATCAGCTTTAGGACCCTTAGGAACCAATGCAACTCTTTAGATAGCTTGCGCTTAGGTCCCACTGATCTTTTGGAAAACTTAAGCCTCTATCTCTCTCATGCTATAGGCATGAAAGCGTCTGTTAGGCCCCTATACTACTAGTGTAACCCCTTATTTTTATTATTACAACCCACTTATTATATTGATGTACCCATGTAGTGCCCATATTGCTACTATTGTGCCCCATAAAAGCCCACTATTGTTATTATTGTGCCCTTACATTATTATTGTTATGTCGGCTCTGATTATGTTATGACCCCTTAGACTCCTATATATAGAAAGGAGGTCTTTTCATTTGTATCATCCAAGAATTGTTCATTTATGTAATGTAAAGGAGGTTGCCCCCTCGAAGAGGTTGAATTCTAAGGCGTTGATCTATCTTTTCTATCTTTTCTTGAGCTGGTTTCATAACATTTGGTATCAGAGCTTTGGATTCTAGGGTTTTGCTGCTCCAAAAAAGTCATCGTGGCATTTTCGCTATAACTTTTTTCTGCGACATTTCAGAAGCTGAAAAACAAAACCAATTTGAGAAGAATTCATGCTGAATCTTGGGTCCAAATTTCATATCTTTTCGCGCTATATTTGCGGAGATATGATCTGAGGAACTTGGTCTTTTTGCAGACTCCTGAATTACATTCCAAACAGGTGACCTAGGGAAAATAATCATAACTTTCTCTTTGAGCATCAGATTGAAATTTCGTAAGAAGGTAGAGAAATAGGATAGACTGTAGTTCCTTGTATATATTTTTTAGAGCCAAAGGTTGAAACAGTGACACGTGGCACTTCATACAAGTTTTCTCTTCTGGAAAGGTCTATAATCAGGTCATCTTGGGAGATTGTGCATAACTCTTTCTTGGAGAATCCAATTTGGATCAGACTGGTGGCATTGGAAAGAGGACACAGAGGGCTACTACAGGTCACAATTTTAGAACTTAAAGATCCAAAAGTACAGAGTTATAGTCGTTTCAATATCGAGCTCCTAAAATCAAGAAAAAGCAAGATGAGGAAGTTTGATGGCAAGGATCCGGTAAATTGGATACTTCAGATGGAGCAATATTTTGATCTACATGGTGTACCACTGTTAAAAAAGGTATGTATTGCATCTTCATATTTAGAACTGGATCAATTTTTATGGTATGAAGGGTTTTTTTCTCGTAAAAAACTTGTTACGTGGTCAATTTTCACAGAGGAAATGATAGCACATTATGAGGATACAAAGAGCAACACATTCTTTAGAGCAACACCACAACAATTGGAAAGAGTAAAAGGGCTTTGTGACATAGTGGAAAGAAAAATTATGGAAAACATGAAGCATACCCCTCACAACTATAAATATGGAAGTGTTGTTTCTCCTAGCCTTCCACAACCTACAAGGGTTACACCACAACAATTGGAAGAAAAAAGAGAAAAAGGGCTTTGTTACAATTGTGATAGCAAATGCACTAAAGGTCATAAGTGTGTTGACAAGAAATTATTTTACATAGAATATGAAGAGGAGGAAGAAAAGGATCAAGAAACATCAAAAGAAGAAGATATACGCCAGGACCCCACCCCAGAGAAAGAAGAAATGAATCAGACCATATCTTGTAAAGCATTGGAAAGAATTACCACTCCTAAAACTATCAAGATAGAAGGACATATCAAGAAGAAAAAGGTACAAGAAGTGAAAGATCACATCGAGAAAGAAGAAATGAATCCAACCATATCTTGTAATTCATTCGTCGAAATTACCACTCCTCAAACTATCAAGATAGAAGGACATATCAAGAAGAAAAATGTTCAAGAAGTGAAAGATCACATCGAGCATCAAGAAATGAATCCGACCATATCTTGTAAAGGATTGGAAGAAATTACCACTCCTCAGACTCTAGAGATAGAAGGACATATCAAGAAGAAAAAGGTTCAAGCAGTGAAAGATCACATCGAGCATCAACAACAAGCTCTCCAACTTTTAAAGGATAACACCACTTCGGTGCAAAATCAAATGAAACAACAGGTAGATCGACATTGTAGTGAAAAATGTTTTGATGTAGGTGATTGGGTATTTTTACTACTACATCTCAAGCAAGCTATTTATGAGAAGGAAATGTTGGCAATACTACATGCACTTAAAAAATGGCGACCTTTCCGAATGGGAAGACTCTTCAAGGATGAGGATGTGGAAGCATTGTTTTGTGCTATTTCTATTATCCAGCCAGATTAGATAAATGAAGCAAGGGATGAATGGAAGAAGGACAAAGAAATATGGCCGCTTATTCAAAAGTTGCAAAAGATCCCAATTCAAACAATATTGCCCGAAATTGAAGAGGAAGGAAAAATCATATTGGAACCTGGAGCAGTCACAGAAATAAGAACCCGATAGCTACGAAATCGATCAATTTCAGAGTATCTCATCAAGTGGAAGAACTTACCCACTGAAGATTCCACATGGGAGGACAAGAATTTTATACAGAAGCATCAAGAACTACTCAAGCGTTGAGGACAACTCTTTTTGAAGGAGAGGGGCATGTTAGGCCCCTATACTACTAGTGTAACCCCTTATTGTTATTAGTACAACCCACTTATTATATTGATGTACCCATGTAGTGCCCATATTGTTACTATTGTACCCCATAGAAGCCCACTATTGTTATTATTGTGCTCTTACATTATTATTGTTATGTCGGCTCTGATTATGTTATGACCCCTTAGACTCCTATATATAGAAAGGAGGTCTTTTCATTTGTATCATCCAAGAATTGTTCATTTATGTAATGTAAAGGAGGTTTCCCCCTCGAAGAGGTTGAATTCTAAGGCATTGATCTATCTTTTCTATATTTTCTTGACCTGGTTTCATAACATCGTCTAAAAACCCAGAGTCGTTCTCATAGGCTTGCCTTCCACTGTCCAGAGACTCATTTAGTTAGTGCTATGCTAGCATCCCCAAGATTTGAGCCACTTTTTCAGGCCCAGAGCCCAAGTCACTACCCAGAATTGAACAATCTCTTCAAAACAATAAAATACCATTATACTGATAGTACTAAAGAAAATTCTTGTTTAATATTTTGACTGGACCCCTACTAGCCATGAGAGGAATTTCATTAAACATATCACGAATATGTAAAATACAAGTGTAAATAATAGTTTTGAGCATAGGGGTCTCATACTTAGCTGAGAATCACTAAGAACCGTTGATGCCTCAACACATCAACTACCATTCCATCCATTAGGTCACAGATACATTGATCATTATGTTACAAGTAAAAACATGATGAAATCCATACATGGTTGTTGTCATAAAATACATACATAACCAACATAATAGTAGCAAAAATACTCATGAAAGTACATCCATATAGACCACATATAATCCATCAAAATACTCATATAAATACATGGAAAAATAGACTTTCATTAATGATTCAAAATCCAAACCCAGGATGGGACTTCCACATTCCACCCGACCATAGAATGACTGAGCCAAATCTCTCTTCAGCCATTCACCCTCGTGCCATATTCCAAGCTTGGATGTGGGATCTCATAGAATACATCAATCAAAACTCATCCAGGTCTTCTATAGGCCATCCACCTCAACCTATCAAACAATGATTCCACCTCATGGTTAGACATCACAAAACCATCATCAAATTGGTCTCTATCCAAGCCTTCCAGGGCTTCCGGAGCGTTTGTTACAACTAAGGCTTCCAGGACTAGTAACTCAACCCACAACTGTCACTCAGCTTCCAGAGCGTTTTCCAACCAAGGATTCCACAACTAGTAAGTCAACCCACAAGGGCTTCTAGAGCATTTTTCCAACGAAGGCTTCCAGGACTAGTAACTCAACCCAAGCTGTTACAAGGCTTCCATAGTGTTTTTCCAACCAGGGCTTCCAAGAACTAATAACTCAACCCAAGCTAAGGAAACATGAGAACCAACCAAAAACAAACAATGAAAGTAAACCCACAATCACCATGGCTATCTAGGAAATGGAAAGGCTAGGCAATCCACTATCAATCCAGGAAATCCTCTATGTCATTGGGATATCATGACTAAGAATCCACATGCATATGTCATGCATGCCAAAAATAGTGAAGAAATCATACATGCAACTCGGTACCTGCAAGAAAATCTAATGTAGTTGTTGATCTCGATGCCCTCTTGCACTTTCCTGCTCTTCCTTTGCTTTCATGCTCCAATAATCCAAGTATTCCACACCCACCAAGAGTGCTCCAAGAAAACTCTAAGTCTCCAAGAGTATTAGAGAGAGAGAGAGAGAATAATGAGAGAGCTCCAAAACTAAACTGACAAGAGGTTGCACTGACCAAGCTTGAGCCAAGAGCTTGCCAACTAATCCTCAGAAGCCTTTTAATTAATGAGACCTCTATTTTCTTCATTTTCCATTTTTTTCCTTCAATTTCATCCTCACATGCAACTTGTGAACTTTCACCTTCCTTTTCCTTTATTTTCATAAATAAATGTACCAAAAGTGCCATTTTCCTTTCCAAAGCCTTAGCTATTACCTTTGCCAATTTCCTTAAACATAATAAACCAAATCAACACCCACTAGGATGTTTTCCCCACCATTCAGCTTGGAATATGTGTCCCATCACCATGGCCTTATATATTTTTACATGAGTTTTTAACCAGGGTTATTACACGTCCACCTTGAGCCATGAAAACAACCTATCTAACAAATGCAAGGAGATGCTATAAAGATGATGAAAATATTTCCAAAGGAAACAAGGGTTTCCATAGAGACTGGGAGTGCAGGAGGCATGGGAAAATCAAACTTGATCTGGGAGAAAAATTGGAATAACGTCGATATCCCTTCTCTTATATATTTTACGCCTACCCAAGGTGTGTATATACACCACCTGAAATTCGTTAATTCAGTTGTGCTATGGGCTCCTGTAGTTGGGCTCTCTGTAAAACCCGTGAACCCCGCCTGAAGAATAGCATAATATTTTATTTTTTTCATATTTAAAATGGTATACATATGTATACAATTATAGAACCCGCACATGTACACGCTTTTGAATGGGCAGAGTCGCATATGGAATTTGAAATATTGTTTTTTAATAAATGATCAAGTATGCATGGGAAAAGGCTTCCCAAGGCCATATAAGAGCATCAAAATCTACATGAGTGCTAAATGATCCTATAAAAGATTCCCCCTAATATATGAGGTTAGAAAATGTATATGATGGCAGGAATATATTAAATATAGAGAGAGGAGTTATCCGGAAACCTGAGAGGAGATCATCAGATTCCAACTCATCGAATACCTGTGGAAATGAGTCAGAAATAAAATTCAGGTCTGAGGCAGGCATACCCATGCTTAGAAGTAATAAAGCATATTCGTTGATAAAGTATAAAGCGGATCCAAAATGTATACATAAGTGAACAAAAGGAGATGTAAAATACATAATGGATCATCAAATCATAGATGCAAAAGAACACTACGGAGCTATGTCTCAATATCACATATAGAAGGACATTCATTGAATGATGCAAGAAGATTATCTGATCAATGATGTTGCATAATTGATCCTCATAAAAGTACCAAGTCATAAAGGTGGAATAGTGGTACTGCATAAACTCGGGTGCCAACATATAGGATGTTGTTGTGAAGAACTACAACATATAAGGTGGAAGGTATCACTGGCAGAAAACTAAAGGAGTTGTCAAGTGAACCAAGATGTTGACACAACCTAAGGTCTTCATCGACCGCAGATGGTACATTTCTACACCATGGGAATAAATGAGCTGAAGTTGACCATGTGAGAAATTGTTTGATTATCGGTCATTGATGTATACTGTTAACAAACGTGAGACAATTCACCAATAATGATAATGAGTGTCAAGGTACCCCAATAAAATATAACAAGTGCGGATAAAAGTTTTGAAGTTGAACACTTGAAAGAATATATCAATGAGGATACATTGATGTATTCTCACTGTCGATAGTGAAGGAGTCTACCACTAATGACTGGAAACCCTAAGGTACTGAAAAAAGGACTCTAGACTCTATTCCCAGAGAAATGATTCAAAGTCGATGGGAGAAGATCCACTGGAAGGAAGGAATTAAGGACTTCCACATCAACTAGTGCGAGTGTAACCCGTTGGACAATAATTTGGAAGAACTCGAACGAAGAGAGATGAAGTAACTGCTCCGAAGTACAATTCCGGAATACACAAGATGTGGCTAGCTCATGACAGAAATCATTTGAACCAACCAATAAAGAAAGCCGACACAGATGCAGGGAATCCACCAATAGGGTCAAATGGAAACCAAGGTACTGCACAAATCCCAATGTGTGATAATGTAAGCTGACGTCGAACATAAGGGAAACCACTCAGTCAAAGACCCATGATACTGATCGATGTTGAGCACAAGGTCACCTATCAATGATGTAAATAGGGCCAAGGTGCGACTCTAGGTTTACTCTTAGAGCAATTTGTCAAAGTCGATAAGAGAAAACCCGCTAGCAAGAAGTCAATGGGGACCTCCTTAAATAGCACGAGTAAAGGACCAAATAGCTGATGTGATAATGATGATAACTTGATAGACCTAGTATGTTCAATAAAAATGAGTCAAGAGACATTGCAAAGTGGTTGACAACAGGTTTACTTCCCTTGAACAAAAACACGACTGAATGTGACTTTATGGTAGCATAAAATAACTTTATATAAGTTTGCAATGCAGGAGGCATTAACAAACTCTCCAAATGATTAGAAGAGATAAGCAACCGGAGGAGGAGACTCACAAAAAAGGTTATGGCTTCCTTAAAGCTAGACTAAGTCCCATCCTAATGGAGGAAAGATTCATTTTAAGTTCTTTGTTCAAGGGTGGCACAACTGACTCTAGCTACCATAAAATGATGAAGAAATTGTCCCTTTCCCACTCTTTTTAGAATAATTGTTTTTTTTGTCTTTTTCATATTTAAATCCTGTAAAAGAATAAAATAATGCCTATAGTATAGTGGAAAGAATGATTGTCAAGGGAAAGTGCACTAGTTCCTGGGACTGGAACAATCCTATGCTCAATGCAAGGTGGCATATGCTGGTCATTATAGATTTTTCTATAGATTCAATAGCTCATGTGATGTACTAAAACATAAGACAAGAATCTACTCTAATCTTCTTAGCAAAAACCAAAAATGATCGATTGAAAAAATAAGCAAAAAGAGGAAGAATATCAATTCCACATAACACAATATTTCTATGGGGAAAGAAACTGCTCAAAACCTCAACTATATATATATTGCATTAAACAAAAGATCTAAGAAGAAAATAAAATTCTTGTTCACACTAGAACAGTCCCTGCACAAGTATGATCTAACTCGCTGCCTCACAAGCCACCTCAAGTCAATACTTAGCCAATTTTGTTGCCTGTCAAGCCCCTTCTTCTTGTGTAATTCCTAGAGGAATCAACCCATATTTAATTGGGAAATCCACTGTCCATAACAATGCAATACAAAAATAGGTCGTCAACTAATTGCATGCACCATATGTATAACTTGGAAAATTATACAACTGATAGTACATTGTCCCTGCACTCTAGTCTCAACTGGGTATTCATCTGAACTGACATGCATGAATTATTTGTGAGTGAATCTTCAGTTAACTAGTGTGGTATTGGTAATGCACTGGTTCACTACTCCACTACTATACCTCTACTAGCTCCTCCAATAGTTAGAACTAGTTTAACTGACTATAATTCAATTAGAATGATTTATCTAATTACAACTCCAAAGAACTCAACCTTGGCCCCTAAAATTTAGGGATCACTCTAAATGACTCTACATAGAATTCCAACTTGAATTTCCTAAGCTAACTAAGTCAAGTTAACTTAGTTAACTATTACAAGTTGCTATGGGAATAGAATTACCATTTTAATTCACAATTTAATTCAAGGAAAAATTAAATTGGAATTTCTTGTTTATATTTTTAACACTCCCTCTCAACAAGAAAGGGATTATCAACTAACCCGATCCAGTCTCTGTGAAACTCGAATTTACATCTTGACAATGCCTTTGTCAATATATCTGCATCTTGCTCCTCTGTGGGAATGTACTCCAACAACATAATCTGCCTCTGAATACAATCTCGAAGATGATGATACCGGATATCAATATGCTTGGACTGATCATGAAAAACTAGATTTTCAGAGAGTTTGATACAACTCTGATTGTCACAGTAAATCACAGTGGGATCTAGTTTTTGACCAAACAAACCAACCAGAATTTTCTTAATCCAGATGGCCTCACAAGTCGCTTGACTAGCAACCATGTACTCTACCTCTGTTGAATTGAGTGCATTTGATCTTTGTTTCCTATTGTACCAAGAGACAAGTCCTGACCCAATATTGAAGATCCCTCTTGATGTGCTCTTCATGTTGGATGGACTCCCTCACTAATCTCCATCGGTGAAGCCTTGAAGCTTCACTCCCTCTGTCCATATGTACCACAAACCATACTGAGTAGTGCCTCTGAGGTATCTCAACACATGCTTAATCGCCTTCCAATATAGCTTGGTCGGCCTAACAATCTCTTGACTAAGCTGGTTAAATTCATAGCTCATGTCCATTCGTTTGTTCACCAAATACATGTGTGAAACCACAATCTGCCTATAAATGGTAGCTTCCACTACTTCACTAGAAGTAGCATCCTCCTTCCTCCAGTTACCTGCTAGAGGAGTATCCATGGGTTTACTACACTCCATGTGGAACCTTTTCAATATCTCGTTGGCATACTTTCCCCGAGAGACAAAAATTTCCCCATCACCTTGTCATACTTCCATGCCTAGAAAGTAGTGCATGAGCCCCAAGTCCTTAATTTAGAACTCTCTTGCAAGATCCTCTTTTCAAGGCTTGATCAGCTTATCATCACTTGTCAAAATCAAATTGTCGTAATGTAAAACAATAATCAACAATCTACCTTCAACCACAATATGGTAAAGGTTCACATCTGCTTCACTTTTGGTGAAGCCCAACCCGGTGAAGTAGCTATCAATCTTAGTGTACCAAGCACAGGGTGCTTACTTCAGCCCATACAACACTCGCTTGAGTTGGCACACATGCAACTCTCGGTCAAAGGTCTCAAAACCTTTAGGCTGCTCAATATACACCTCTTCCCCAATCATGCCATTAAGGAAGGTTGTCTTTACATCCATCTAATGTATCTTCCAACCCATTTGTGCTGATAGTGACAAAATGGATATGATTGATGAGTAGCTTGCAATCGGAGCAAAGGTCTCATTGTAATCAATCCCCTCCACCTGAGAAAATCCTAGGATGACGAACCTGGCCTTATGTTTCTCCACACTACCATATGTTGCTTGCTTTAACTTGTAAAGACATTGGGAGCTCACCATTGACTTGTCTGCTGGTCTTGGGACCACATCCCAAACATTGTTCCTAACATTGAAGTCATACTCCTGAACCATGGCATCAACCCAAAATGGTTGTTGCACTGCCTCCTCAAAAGAATATGGATCTGTATCAAAGCATCTGCTCATAAGAGCCATGTATCTAGTGTACATCTCATGTGACCTCCTGTTATTTTTGGTATGTTCTATGCTAGAGAAATTTATTTAATTTCTTTTCCATATTAGCAATCACATCAGCGTAAAGTAAACTGCAGATAGAACATAAATATAAATCACAGAAGACAAGCCAAGAGAAGAGGACACAAGATGTGGCACCAGCCAAGAACAAACCCCACAATGTGTGGGGAAACCCTTTGATCAAATCTTCTTTTATCTTCAAAGTTCAGCAGAGAAAGAGAGAGAGAGAGATAGTACATTTTCAACAGAAGTCAACACTTTGACTTGTCTAGATCTAAGCATAGATCATCTCCTATAACGATGAGATCAGTTGAAGACATTTTTCTTCAACGGATACCTATCATCGTGTTGCATCCTCTAGTTGCACCATTGCATACTGCACCATGCTGCACTAGACATGATAATCATCATGCTACCCATACTAATATGCATCATCATCATGCTGTTGTCCTTACAGATATGTCTCTAGAGAGTAGACTGAGACAAGGAGTGTCCCTTCAAGATTCTTGTCTTCACAAGTATAGCATATCTCCATGACTGTGCATAAGGTGTCAACATGACAGTGTATAGATGTATCCATGACCTACATATAAATGTTGCCATGGCCTGCATATAAAAGATTCCATGTCCTGTATATAATTTCCATGGCCTATATATAAATTCCATGGCTGCGTATATGTTTCTCAATGCCCTGCGCATAAGTCTACTCCTTTACAGTGTTAAGGGCATCACGTGGCTGTAGTTTAGGGTTACGTAATGATGTCATCTTCACACTGAGATTGGCAGTTACAGGTCTCTCATGACTGCGGCTTCCTTCTATGACTATGTTGATCTGTCTCCCATGACAGCGTGAAGATGCCACTGTCTTCATTTGCCTGCGGATCTTTATGTCCTGCATATGTGTCTCCATTGCATGCGGAGACTGCATCTATTCCTTCCTTACTGCGGCTTGATGGCATATATATTCCTGCGGTTAGGCTCCACTACAGTGTATAAGCTAGGGTTGCGTATAGCATTGACTGCAGACAGCGTGATGACTACGTACAACTATCCAGCGTGAACATTGAGACTGCGTGGTAGTGTTGTGCGCTGAATGGACTGGGTATAGCGTGGTTCCATATATATACGTGGTTTCATATAACGTGGTTCCATATTCATATGACTGTGTATAAATGAACGTGAATAGCTTATATGAATAGCGTTTGATATATAACATGAACAACGTTTGCATACATATGTTCCATGCACAGCGTATAGGTCTTACCATGCTATCTGCGGCATTTTCATCACGTTGACTGCTGCTTCAATCTAGACATTGCCAGGACTGCGTTTTATCATAATGCCACAACGTTCAATATGATTGTGTTTCACCATAATGCCACGACTACCCAGATTACACGCTACTTGTTGTTCTACGCTGTTTCTTCTTGGACTGTGTTATGAGATCTTGAGCCTTCCTGTTGTTGCATATTTAGTGACAGCTTCTAGGGTTTCTTTCATAGCAGTGTTTAGATCTAGATCATTATGCTACTGCAGCTAGGGCATCATAGAAAATACTCTTGGCGTTTTCTCCTTCTCCAAAAACCCAGACGTGGAGAAGATATCACATGAAGAGTGTCTAAATGACTTCAAATCCTCTTCTTTTTATACCAAAACGTATAGGTTCAATAGACATGACGTTTGGGCTTATAGAGCCTACATAAGAGCTGGTCGGCTTGATAATAATTACATAAACAAAATAAATTCATATCTCCATAAATACTTATTGGAATTGGATGATCCTTGGATCAATTCTGCACCTCTCGACGAGAGGGATCCAATAAAAATATTAGCTGCCATAAATAAGCTGACCCACATGGAGTTTGGTCCTAGTTGCCAATTTAACACTCCCTCTCAACTAGGGAGAACTCCATCTAGTGATCCATAAGTCTGATTGTACTATCTCTGCCATCAGTGCCCTGCACTTCTCTGCCCAGCTCTGCTCAGCTCTACTAGCTTTGCTTGCTATGTTCTGCTCAGCTCAACTCAGCTCTGCTATGCTCTGCTCAACTCTGCTGGCTCTGCTTTGCTCTTCTGGCTCTACTCTACTCTACTCTACTCAGCTCTGCTAGCTCTGCTTTGCTCTACTCAGCTCTGCTGGCTCTACTCTACTGAACTATGAAGAAGAAGAATTGATCGAGAATTTATTATACCATTCTCCACTGACCCGAAGTCAGTCTCAGAGTGCGTACCACTGGTCCCAGACTAGTCTCAACCGACCCAAAGTCAGCGTCATCTTGGGTACCACTCCTACCACTGGTCCCAGACCAGTATCACAGGCTCAGAGAGTGTACCACTGGTCCTAGACTAGTCTCAACCGACACGAAGTCAGCGTCATAGTATGTATCACTCTCACTAGTCCCAGACCAGTCCTGCATTGACACGAAGTTAGTCTCGGAGTATGTACCACTGGTCCCAGACCAGTCTCAACCGACCCAAAGTTAGTGTCATAGTAAGATACAACTCCTACCACTGGTCCCAGACCAGTATCGCAGGCTCAGAGAGTGTACCACTAGTCCTAGACCAGTCTCAATCGACCCGAAGTCAGTGTCATAGTATGTACCACTCTCACTGGTCCCAGACCAGTCCTGCACTGACACACAGTCAGTCTTGGAGTATGTACCACTGGTCCTAGACCAGTCTCAACCGACCCGAAGTCAGTGTCATAGTAAGGTACAACTCCTACCACTGGTCCCAGACCAATATCATTGATCCCACATCAATGGAGGTCATCCTAGTGTAGGGAGTACGGTAGATACAACGATGCGTCCATCGGTATTACTATGGTCCCTAACTTCATTTCCCTACTCATTGATCAGATGAGAGGTACTTCCCATGAGTCCTAGACTACATGGGTAGGATGCCTCGACAGGAGAACTAATCAATCCTGTCCTCACAAGAGAACACATCAATCTTGCTACAATCGCCATGGAGAACACATCAATCCAGGCCGCCATGGAGAACACATCAATCTAGGCCGCCATGAAGAACACATCAATCCAGGCCTCATAGGAGAACACATCAATCCTGCTACAATCACCGTGGAGAACACATCAATCCATGCCTCATAGGAGAACTAATCATCCTACTACACAGGAGAGCGAATCATCATGTTCCACAAGAGAGCAAATCATCTTGTCCCACAAGAGAGCGAATTGTCTTGTTCCAGTGTGCACCACCAGGAGAGGGTCAGTCACCCTATGGTTGTATGTTGCTCTAGTAAGAACCACAAGCCCCCCAGAGCTCCCGGAGCTCAATGTATGAAACATGCAAGACCCTTTTATAAAGGTCTCTCGACGACTCAAAGTCATTCAAGAAGATCACAAATTTGATCTTTCTCGGGGCTCTGACTTGTACATCATCTCAGTACGATGGAGCCTCCTTGCTCATTGACTTACCATATCCTAGATAAGGCAGTATTTGATGTCTATCTGCTGGAGCAATCATTGAATACGAGATTCCTCATTAATCGAATCCCACCTCTGGTTGTCACAGAGAATCACAGTGGTATTCATCATGTGTACTTATTGAAGAGTTTCCATAGCCAGACAACTTCATACGAGGTCATACTTGTAGTTATGTATCTAGTCTCGGCGGTATTTATAACAACCGATTTCTGCTTCCTGCTCATCAATGATATCGAAGTAGAATCCAAAGAGAACCAACACTGAGAAGTGCTCTAGTGATTCTCCACAATGCCTGCCCAGTCAGCATTCGAATAATCATGCAGTTTTTATATTTCCGACAGTGTATCTCAATCCATGAGAGATTGAGCCCTGAAGATATCTCAGAGGATTCTTGGCACCAATCCAGTGAGGCTCAACCAAATATGAGCTCACCATGCTAACTACAAAACATATGTCTGGACGGAAGTTCACCAAGAACATCAACGTGAAACTCAGAGGCATTTCCCAAATCTGGTCCGACATCACTACCATATAGCTTCTGAAAGTTAATATCCTTCAGGTAGTCACAGGCTTGAAGTTTATCATTCCACATATAGAATCCAACTTCCTCTGTCTCCCACAAATGAGAGGGTCTACACCTGTTAGACATAGGTGTCGGTATGAGAGGTTTATCATCCACAACCTTCGAGTACTGGTTTGGATCGATTTCACTCCTATTGAATCTCAGCTTCATCAGACATCTATATATCCTCTCATACTATGCCCGGGGTGTTTTGCTTCAAGCCATATAGGGCTTTCTTCCACCTGTATACATGAGATTCCTATTCATGAATCTCAAACTCTAGGGGTTGTTCCAAACCTGTGGACTTGCTACATGAGGGGGAATGGTCCCCTTGTAAGATTTTTCTTTGGTACATCTCCGACATGTACCTTCATGCTCTTTTTGAATTCAGGCATCTTTATCACCATCTGACTCACAGACCTCCAGTGTTGTGTCAATGGACGTGGTCCCTAGTGGACTTCCTACAACTTGATACAACCCTGAACTCAAAAACATTTTTGAAAATTCAATTTTCAAACACGTACCTTTCCATTGATGAATGCCACCATAAAAACTTTGACTTCCATTCCCTTTTCAGGATAGGTGGCATTGGCTCCAAGTGTAATCCCATGATTGTTTCCATATCTACCAAATTAGAGAGTGCACCCTTCTATCCGATGAAGTGCCTTGAAGCACTACAATCAATATGCCCGATTCCCAAAGAATCTGAAGGAGAGGGCCAATACAAGATAACACTTCTTTATTAGAAACAATATTTTATTCTTCTTACCTGGGGTTCCTTGCTTCCTTGAAGAGTCGGCCGTGTCTTTGATGACATGCATCTCTGTCATTCGAACACTACTTTGCATAAGGGCCAAACTCATAACCAAGACATCTACCTTTCCATCCACTCTTAGATTCGAACTTCCCAATGAAGTGATCTTTAGGTATGTCATCAGAAACTTCCGCTGCATCATTCTGATAAAATTCTCTGCTTCAACTTCACTCTAGGTGAATTATGAGGAACCCATTGATCCTTTTGTCTTGTCCCAACTGTCTTCGGTGATTTATCTTTCACTCTTGCTTGGGCATTGTCTTCACGTCAGCTCTAATACCATGTTATTTTTGGTATGTTCTATGCTAGAGCAATTTATTTAATTTCTTTTCCATATTATCAATCACATCAGCATAAAGTAAATTGCAAATAGAACATAAATATAAATCGCAGAAGACAAGCCAAGAGAAGAGGACACAAGATGTGGCACCAGCCAGGGACAAACCCCACAATGTGTGGGGAAACCCTTTGATCAAATCTTCTTTTATCTTCAAAGTTCAGTAGAGAAAGAGAGAGAGAGAGAGAGATAGTACATTTACAACAGATTTCAACACTTTGACTTGTCTAGATCTAAGCATAGATCATCTCCTATAACGATGAGATCAGTTGAAGACATTCTGCTTCAACTGATACCTATCATCATGCTGCATCCTCTAGTTGCACCACTGCATACTGCACCATGCTGCACTAGACATGATAATCATCATGCTGCCCATACTAATATGCATCATCATCATGCTACTGTCCTTACAGATATGTCTCTAGAGAGTAGACCGAGACAAGGAGTGTCCCTTCAAGATTCTTGTCTTCACAAGTATAGCGTATCTCCATGACTGTGCATAAGGTGTCAACATGACAGTGTATAGATGTATCCATGACCTGCATATAAATGTTGCCATGGCCTGCATATAAAAGATTCCATGTCCTGTATATAATTTCCATCGCCTATATATAAATTCCATGGCTGCGTATATGTTTCTCAATGCCCTGCACATAAGTCTACTCCTTTACAGTGTTAAGGGCATCACATGGCTGTAGTTTGGGGTTACGCAATGATGTCATCTTCACTCTGAGATTGGCAATTACAGGTCTCTCATGACTGCAGCCTCCTTCTATGACTATGTTGATCTGTCTCCCATGACAGCATGAAGATGCCACTGTCTCATTTGCCTACGGATCTTTATGTCCTGCATATATGTCGCCATTGCATGCGGAGACTGCATCTATTCCTTCCTTACTGTGGCTTGATGACTTATATATTCCCGCTGTTAGGCTTCACTACAGTGTATAAACTAGGGCTGCGTATAGCATTGACTATGGACAGCGTGATGACAGCGTACAGCTATCCAGTGTGAACATTGAGACTGCGTGGTAGTGCTGTGCGCTGAATGGACTCGGTATAGTGTGGTTCCATATATATACATGGTTTCATATAACGTGGTTCCATATTCATATGACTGTGTATAAATGAACGTGAACAACTTATATGAACAACGTTTGATATATAACATGAACATCGTTGCATACATATGTTCCATGCACAGCGTATAGGTCTTACCATGCTATTTGCGGCATTTTCATCACGTTGACTGTTGCTTCAATCTAGACATTTCCAGGACTGGGTTTTATCATAATGTCACAGCATTCAATATGACTACGTTTCACCATAATGCCACGGCTGCCCAGATTACACGCTGCCGGTTGTTCTACGCTGTTTCTTCTTGGACTGCGTTATGAGATCTGGAGCCTTCCTGTTGCTGCATATTTAGTGACGGCTTCTAAGGTTTCTTCCATAGCAGTGTTTAGATCTAGATCATTATCCTACTGCAGCTAGGGCATCATAGCAAATACTCTTGGCATCTTCTCCTTCTCCAAAAACCCAGACGTGGAGAAGAGATCACATGAAGAGTGTCTAAATGACTTCAAATCCTTTTCTATTTATACCAAAACATATAGGTTCAATAGACATGACGTTTGGGCTTCTAGAGCCTACATAAGAGCTGGTCGGCTTGATAATAATTACATAAACAAAATAAATTCATATCCCCATAAATACTTATCGGAATTAGATGATCTTTGGATCAATTCTACACCTCTCTACGAGAGGGATCCAATAAAAATATCAGATGCCATAAATAAGCTGACCCACATGGAGTTTGGTCCTAGTTGCCAATTTAACACCTCCTCTACCTGCATTGTGTTGTGGGTGCCTCGACATTCTCTCTAGCATCATGCAATATCTTGTCAACCTCTTTGGTGCATTTTCTCCCATCTTTGGAAGACTCTACCTAAATTGATGTCTCCACTCCCGAATCCTCTGCATTTGGCTGCTCCACATCAATCTGACATTCCTCCTTAAGAGCTAAAATGTCCTCAACTGCATGTAGTTGAAGCTCCCTATCAAGGGAACATCTCATGGCCTTCGCTTCATCGAATTTTACATCCTTGTGAACCACTGTCATCCTACTGGTCGACAGGTACACTTAATAGTTGTGAGGTGTATCAGTGTACCCCACAAATATCTCCAACTATGGTGTCGGCTTAAGCTTCTTCTGTGCATCTTTGGTCACATGGAAATATATCGATAATCAAAAAATCTTGAAGTGACCCATATCTGCCCTCTTCCCTTAGAAAGCCTCCTCTGGTGTATTCTTCCCAAGAATTTGATGAGGGCTTCTGTTTTGTAAATAAACAATTGTTTTTCATGCCTCGGCCCACAAGTGTAGTGTTAGGACCTGATCATGAAACATCACTCGTGCTGCCCCGACAATGCTTCTTTTCTTCCTTTCAGCCACCCCATTTTTCTGTGGGTTATGAGGTGCTTTCAACTCTCATCGAATTCCTTCTGCCACACAAAATTTTCTAAACTCATTCGACACATACTCTCCACCATTATCAGTCCTAATAGATTTAACCTTCTTGCTAGTATATTTCTCGACCAATGCTTTAAATTCACAAAACTTTGCAAAAGTCTGATCTTTCTTTTGCATGAAGAAGATCCAACATTTACGAGAAAAATCAGCAACAAATATAACATAAAGCACGTGCTTGGTCGTGGATGTTGTCGAGAATAGTCCACACACATCTAAATGGACTCGATCGAGGATCGCCTGTGCTTGACTATCTTTGTCGTGAAAGGAAGCTTTGGTATATTTTCCCAAAGTAAACCCTTTGCATGTGTCAAATTTCTCTAGTGTACCTTTGGGAAGACTGGTAGAAATTTGCTGCATGATTTTCAAAGCGCCATGATGCAAGTGACCCAATCTCTTGTGCCACAACTCACCGATGTCTCGGCTCTGCACCTTCTCTACTTTTGTGCTCAAGGTAGTACAATCTTCTACCTCCAACTTGTAGAGATTCTTCACCTAAATCTCTATCCTCTTTACCTGTCCCATGGCTATGTGATGAAGGAACACCTTTCCTTTACTAAAGAACACATCGAAGCCTCTTGTTGGGCGCAGCCCAACTTGGCTAGATTTTGGGCAAGGAATCTGAATTTTATGGGTAGAGCGCACAGTATAAAGGATGTCACGGAGTGCGAAGTGGACAACGCAGTAGAGTAGCAGAGCATAATGAGGACCACACAAAAAACTCGCCACGCAGTATAGGGGTTTTGTGGCGAAGCCCCTCCCTTTTTGTAAAAGAATATAATATTGTAAAATTTGAATCGTTTTGGACTACAATCCCTTGTATTTTGGAAAACATAGTATTGGGTCCATGGTAATGTCGTGATGTAATCCCTTAATGTAATAGTATATATAGGGATGAATAATAAAGAAGGAAGCCATGAATTGGATCCATCTCTATGTCTATGGTTGTATTTTTTTGATCTGTACTTTGGAGAAAGGGGCAAGGCTCTGTAACTAAGTGCGCAGAGGCCTGGGTCTACAGCTTAGTGCGCAAACCATTTGTAGCTTAGTGCGCAAACAACCTGTTGTTGTGTGCACAAGTGAAAAACTGTTTGTTGTACCAAAATATCTATTATAAGAAACAATTATTGTGGACATAGTCCCACATTAGGATGAACCATGGTAAAATATGTGTCTTCATGTGTTGATTTGCTTATTATCTGCACTATATTTTAGTACTGTGAAGTTTATGGATGTTTATGATATGTTTAAGTGATGAATGAAATTCTGCAAAGAAATATATAAATGCGAAGTAGGTCATGGATGCGAAGAAGTTTATAAGTGTTAAAGCATAAGAAAATATAAATTTACCACATCACAGTATAATCCCTCGAGGCTGTAGAAACATGGTTCTACAACCTCCCATAGTCACTTCTGGTGAGACTGTGACTTGCTTATAGGTCGTTGTTGAAAGGGCCAGTGATTGAGGGTTTTGTTGGTGCGCAGTGAAGAATTGAACCTGGGTCAACCCAACCTAAGCCAACAAATTGTTCTGTTTCTGGGATCGAGATCTGTTTGAGGGATATGTTTATGTGGCATTCGTTGAAGAAATAAATTCAAGATTTGGTATAACAGAAGGAATGAGAATTTGTAGAAAAAGAAAATAGAAGCCCTCTTCTGTCAACTGAAAGGTGTTTGGAGAAGTATACTTTTGAAGATCAATATGAAATCTTGTTCAGTTCGTTCCATGTGGAGCTATATGAGTGGATAGCAAGGTTGATCAAGAGAAATGATTGTTTTAAAGGAGACAAACCTAAGGAGTGGACTCCTGAACATATACAACGACTCAATAACACTGACAATAGGATGTAAATAGCTGTTGATTTCTGGATTGATAGCATGTTGGGAGGATTCATTATTGAGTTTGTGGTAGACTCGATTGTGTCCTATAGCCAAGCAAAATGGAATTTTTTCAAAGGAACACAAGGTAAGTTCTTGAGATATCTAAAACTTTGGATTAAGATGCTTTGTGCGAAAAGAGAATTTTACAAATGCGGTCGGATTATTAGCTACTTATGTTTGGGAGGATATTCGAAGAAGAAAATGGAACAACACGAAGTGGAAAAATATATAGAATAGACATTAGAAAGAGATCTTGTGGCCAATATCCAAAGACATTTATAGAAACTGATTATAGCCCTCTGTTAAGTGAGTCTGAAAGTGAAGAAAACACCCCGAGAACCATGAATTAACTCCGTAGTATTCACCCTTCCAACTTGAAAGTTTGTCGAAGCCATAATCAAGTAGTAATCAGGGTGCTTTTGGGTTTCCCCGTCCCCCTACCTAGCCTACCTTCTCGCCTTACAATTCCCCCTCCCCCACCCCCTCCCCCTCCCCCTCTGAGAAGAACTATGGCTGATGATATTAAGCTACCTATCTTTAAAGGGACCGTATCAGAGGATCTAGAGCAGTTCTGGTTCTTATGTGAAGAAGTATGAACACCGAAGCAGGTCCCTGAAGAAAATATAAAGAAAGTGTAGTTTGCCACGACATTCCGAGATAGAGGGTTGATGTGGTACATGAAGTATTCAAGCAATCATATTAGAGAATTTGCAGACATTAAAATATCGTTGGTAAAAGAATTTAAGAATCCAAAGTCTGAGTCACAATGTATCACGTAATTAAAATAAATCAAACAAAAGACTAGTGATTATGTTTAGGAATTTGATCAAAGATTCAAGATATTATTGGATTAGGTGAGCTTTGAAATAGATCTGCAACAACATAAATAATGGTTTATAGTTGTGCCACTTCCACATATAAGATTTCCTTTGTCACAACAGAATATAGAAACTAAAGTTGAAGCTTTAGATCTTGCGATGAAATTAGAAGCTTCACCTATAGGGGATACCAATGCAGGTATGCAGTAGATCCAGAGTCAACTGGAAAATTTGACTATGAAGATACAAGATATGAAGAAAAGTAAGCAAGTAAGAGAGCAAGTGTGATGTAGAAAGTGTAAAGGAAAAGGTCATTCTAAAGAAAATTTCCCTCTCTTTAGAAACTACATGGCTACTGGAGCACCAAACCCCTTGAACGCTGGATCTAGCCTACGGTGTGAGATATGTAAAACTAGAAATGAACATCACTCAAAAGATCGCAACCTATTGTAGAAGTATGTTAAGATTCCAAGAAACTTATATTGAGAATTCTACAAATTAGTAGGGCATGATGAGAACAACTGTTGAGCTTATGAATTGATGATGGAGCGTAGTACTAATGCCTATAAAATGAAAGCTGAAGAACATGGACATGAGGAACATGCAAAACATAGTGGTTGAGGTGGTTATCAAGGAGGAGATCGATGTGTTGGTCGAAGTGGAGGAGTTAGTCGAGGATTAGGAAAGATTATCTGCTATAACTGTGGCCAGCCAGGACACTTCGCAACAGACTGTCAGAATCCCACCACCACATGTAAGTATTGCAAATCCTTTGATCATGTAATTGAAGGGTGTTTGGTATGTTAGCCTCCTGCTGCAGCAGGTTAATCATCTTTCATGATCGACATTTTTACATGCCAAATATGTCGTACTATGCATGCTGCAATGCTCCATATTTGCTACAGATGACCAGAGAAGTATCCATGAAGGTGTGCCAGTTTTAATGCCACTGCTGTGTTCCATTTTTGATGAGTTTTCAGCTAAGGGAGGTCCAAAAAGCTTAATCTTGGTCTCCCTAGGTTTCAATTTCCTGTAGTAGAATATAGAGAATGAACATCTGTCCAAACAGCTTAATCTTGGCAGATTTGTAGATAGGTAGAGAAACAAGGGTGCTCAACAGCTTAATCTGAGCCCCTGGATGCAATAAGTGTAGTTGTAGATAGGAGGACAGCAAGAAGAAAAGAACAAAAAGCTGGGTATGCTAGTTCAAGTGCACCCAAACCAAAAAGAAGAGAAAATGCTAGGTGAATAGGCCGGGTGGGTAGCTTTGTGGTTGCAGAATCATGGCTTGTGATCCATTTCATATTGTCAAGTGTTATATCTATCATATCACAAGTTGAAGGTGATTTTTCAGTTGGAGGACTTCAAGAAATGCATGTCTAACTTCCCCTTCTCCCTCTTTCCCAAATCACTCACTAACTTCCCCTAAAGAGGTCAAGATCTGCTTGATACCTCTGAGATTCATCATTCTACATATCATCTGCCTTGGTGAAGATCTGCTTCACTAAAGGAATGTTCACACTTCTTCTATCAGTCATCTTCCCCCATTGATAGCCTAAGACTTCATTCTTAGCGCTTTTTCTCATCATTATCATATTAACTAGTAACTTTATTATGTAACTCCCTATCTCTTTTCCCTTCTCCTACTAAAACTATCTCTATAACTCCCCTATATACTTATCCCCTCCCCTTGGTTGAAAAATAACCATATACATCCTTGGGAATTGCTAAGTTTATCTGAAACTCAGCAAGAACCCTCATTGACCCCTCTGACCATCTTCCAAATGCATAAGGACTCATTCCTTTGCATAGTTTCCCTTCATATGTATAAAAATCATCTCTTTGGCCTTGATAAGGCATGAAACCCTCTTTGGCCACTAAACTCCTCTCAAAACCACATCACTTTCCCCCTAAGTGCCTTTGGACTCCTTCCAAGGCATAAGAATACAAAAACCATGCAAAAACCATGAAAAACCTTCAAAAAAGGATAAAATCCTCCCTTTTTTGGCTATCGAACCCCTTCCGATGCCTTAGAATCCATGCCAAACTATAAAGGAACCCTTCCGATTTCCCAAAAGGCTTGGCAGTTCACAAAAACATGGGTCCGATATAATAAAGTTTCATTTGGACCCCCTCCGATGCGATATCGCTATAGGGAGGGGGCAATCATAGGTTTAAAACATCATATATAACCCCTCCGAATTCATTTGCCTTGCCTTTTCATAAAAAGCGTGCTCCGAAGAGATAAAGATCTGTTTGATCCCCCTCCGATGCGATATCGCTATCGGGAGGGGGCAGTGGCATATATAAGCGAAAATGGCTAAGTCTCAAGGCATGGGGCATAGTGCCGATGGGCCGGACCCGAAAACATATAAAGTGGACCGGTAATAGCATATCGGGTCCGCGCAGTTCGGCGATTCCATATGTGCCGCCCTCTGGTCCCTCCGACTGCCGATTTGCCGACGGATCCAGGACCGTTGGATCGGGCCCCAGATCTGACAGTCCAGATCTTGTCGCGCGGCCCCACACTTCGTATCGCCCCATATATTGCTCCGATTTGACGGAGCCGATGAGTTATCAAATGCAGTGTTAAGGGTTTTCGGGTCCGCGGACCCATTCCACTGTTAAAACCGCCGATTTGGGTCCCGCCGATGGGTCGGACCCAAAATAAAATAAAGACGGCTTGTATAACTTATCGGGTCCAATGGGTTTCGACGTTTCTATGTGGCAACCCCATGACCCCGCCGATAGCGAATTGCCGAGTTAATCTCAGCCGCCATTCAAGCCCAGAGATCAACGGCCCATATTTAATCGCATCACTCCTATATGGCTCCGACCAGCGGAGCCGAAAAATATTAAAGGGCAGTTTTAAAGGATTTCGGGTCCGCAAACCAAATTTTTATAAATCCGCCGATATGAAAGCTCCGATGGGCCGGACCCGATCTCCATAAAGAAAGAGCCTATAAGCATTTCGGGTCCGTCAGGTTCATCGCTATTCAGAGGTTTTATGTGTTGGGACCAATGGTCTGCCCCGATGCGAGTTAGCGCCAGCTGTTGGATCTGCCTTCGCGCGATCCAATGGCCAGGATTTAATCTCCGCTACAGTGCCGCTCCCGCCTATGTTTTTCAAGAATTTTACATAGAAATTGGTCTTTTTCTGTGTAAAAGAAAAGGCGGCATTTGTTCATATTTTCACATATATGCCCACGCCTGGCTCCCGATAAGGGAATTCATGCATCCCTAAGCTTTCTGAGATCGCTCCAAGGCCCAGTTTTGCTTCAGATAGCCAGTTTCGGCCTTGGTACAGTCGGCAGCATACAAATCCTCCTTTTTTGCGGCATTTTTGCAAGGTTTAATGCTATTTTTGATCGGCCAAGCACCGATTGCACCCAAAGGCCACGGAGGACATTAGCAGCAGTTATTTTTGCATTAAGAGGCAGAAGGGGGCGATGGGACAGTTTAAAGAGCATCAGCCGTGAGAAAAGGCCCAGATTCAGTGCCAAAGTGTATCAGGATGCAGCAAAGAGTATCAGTCCAGTTTTTCAAAGCAGATGAAAGAAAAGCAAGCCCAGCAAAGTCAACAAAGCATCATTCAGCCATTAAGGCTCACCAACACTTATTTTGTTGCTTTAAAGCCACCTAAAGGCATAGATGAAGGCTTTCAAGGCAGAGTTACTGTAGAGACATTGTTCCCAGTCATATTTTTGGAGTAGCGCTGCTTCCTTAATTGCGCAGTTATCACACAGAGGACAACGCGTGGCTCAAGGCACTCTTTCAGTCCATTTTTGAAGCTGCAGGACCCTGTGCAGCCCTAAAGAGCCATTTTGATGAGGCTGCTCCCTCATGTGCAGCTGTTTTAGATATTTTATTGCATTTATTTCCAGCACAACTTAGCATTAGAAGCAGTTATTGCACAGATCTCTTTTGGCTCTGTTTTGATAGATATTTTGAGATATTTTCTCCTTTGACACCTGTTCAAGGGATGTTTGTAAATATTTTCTATTTAAACAACCCTCTGGATTTATGTTATGAAACCAGCTCACAAAAAGATAGAAAAGAGAGATCCACGCCTTAGAATTCAGCCTCTTCGAGGGGGCAACCTCCTTTACATTACATAAATGAACAATTCTTGGATGATACAAATGACAAAACCTCCTTTCTATATATAAGAGTCTAAGGAGTCACAATATAATCCAGCCGACCTAACAATAATAATATAAAGCCACAAAAATAACAATAGAGGGATTCTATGGGGCACAGAAATAACAATATGGGGGTAATAGGGGCACAACAATATAAATAAGGGGTATAACTACAATAGTAATGGGGTAATCACTAGTATTATAGGGACCCAACATGCCCCTCTCCTTCAAAAAAGTGTTGTCCTCAACGCTTGAGTAGTTCTGGATACTTCTGCATAAAATTCTCATCCTCCCATGTGGAATCTTCAGCGGATAAGTTCTTCCACTTGATAAGATACTCTGAAATTGATCGATTTCGTAGCTGTCGAGTTCTTGTTTCTGTGACTGCTTCCGGTTCCAATATAATTTTTCCTTCCTCGTCAAGTTCTGGCAATATTGTTTGAATTGGGAGCTTGTCACCTATAACCTTCTTTAAACATGAAACATGGAAAACTGGGTGCAATCGAGAAGCTGCAGGAAGCTCCAATTTGTATGCCATAGTACCAATCTTTTGCAACACCTTGTACGGACCATAATACTTTGGTGATAATTTATTATCCTTCTTAGCTTGCTTTAGGGACATTTGCTTATATGGTTGTAGCCGTAGGAATACCCAATCACCTACATCAAAACTTCTTTCACTGCGATGTTGATCTGCCTGTTGTTTCATTCTATTTTGTGCCAACACGAGGTTATCCTTTAAGAGTTGGAGGACTTGTTGTTGATGTTCGATGTGATGTTCCACTGCCTGAACCTTAGAATTTTCTCTTAAATATGATGTGATGGATGGTGGTTGATACCCATAAAGTGCCATAAATGGGGTCATTTTTGTTGCTGTATGGAAGGAAGTGTTATACCACCATTCAGCCAGAGGCAACCATTTGACCCATTGTGTCTGTTTATCAGATACAAAGCAACGAAGATATCCTTCCAAACATTTGTTTACTATCTCAGTTTGCCCATCAGATTGAGGATGATAAGATGAGCTATGAGCTAACTGAGTACCAAGACAAGAAAATAATTCTGTCCAAAAATTTCCAGTGAAAATGGGATCTCTGTCACTTACAATAATCTTTGGGTTTCCATGTAGCTTTTGAACTGTTTCCATAAATGCAGTAGAAACTGTACTGGCTTTAAATGGATGTGATAATGCACAAAAGTGTGCATACTTGGTAAGTCTGTCAACTACCACCATGATGACACTCTTTCCCTCAGACTTGGGTAAACCTGTGATAAAATCCATTGAAACCTCCTCCCAACGTTGGCTTGGAATGGATAAAGGTTGTAATAGACCCGGTGTCTTAATTGTTTCAACTTTATTTTGCTGGCAAACCAAACATTCCGCCACAAACTTTTGAATATCTGATTTAAGGCCATCCCAAAAAAATTCCTTCTTAACCCTGTGGTAAGTTTTTAAAAATCCTGAGTGCCCTCCTAAGGGAGAAGTGTGCAATTCCATAAGAATCTTTTGTTTTAGCTGGGAATTCTTACAGAGGTATAAGCGATCTTTGTACCATAACGAATCATTTTTCCAGCTAAATGTATCAGAAGTACTGGAATCTTGTTGTAACTTTCGAATAAGTGCCCACACTTCTTCGTCATTCTTCCATTCCTCCCTTGCTTCGTTTATCCAATCTGGTTGGATAATAGAAATGGCACACAACAATGCTTCCACATCCTCATCCTTTCTTGAGAGTGCATCTGCCACCACATTTTGCTTCCCTTTTTTGTAGATGATTTCAAAGTCATAACCCAACATCTTTGTGACCCACTTTTGTTGCTCTTCAGAGGATAATCTTTGTTCTAAAAAGTATTTAAGGCTATCATGATCCGTTTTTACCTTGAAGTGTCTTCCCATTAGGTAGGGTCGCCATTTCTTAAGTGCATGGAGTATTGCCAACATTTCCTTCTCATAAATAGCTTTGCTTAAAAACTTTCCCTTGATTGGACGACTTTCAAAAGCAATGGGTCTTTCATCTTGCATTAGAACAGCACCAATTCCATTTCCTGAAGCATCACATTCCACAATAAAGGTTTTTGTGAAGTCCGGTGTAGCTAAGACCGGTGCTTGGCACATTGCCTCTTTAAGATGTTCAAAGGCCTTTGTTGCTTCCGGAGTCCATGAAAATGAATCTTTCTTCAATAATGTTGTTAGAGGTGCTGCTATTCTCCCATAATTCTTAACAAACTTGCGATAATACCCTGTCAACCCAAGAAATCCTCGCAGATGCTTTATGGATGTGGGGATTTTCCATTCCTTAATGGCTTTAATTTTGCTAGGGTCTACCTTAACTCCTTCATGAGATACAATATGACCCAAATATTCCACCTCCTGGACTCCAAAGAAACATTTGGATCTTTTTGCATATAATTGTTTCTCCTCCAATAGTTGTAGCACCCTGTCAACATGTTCAACATGATCCTTCCAAGACTTGCTGTAGATTAGTATATCATCAAAAAATACTAACACAAATTTTCTAAGGAATGGTTTGAAAATTGAATTCATCAAACCTTGAAATGTTGAAGGTGCATTGGTAAGGCCAAAAGGCATGACCAAAAATTCATAATGACCCTCATGAGTTCTAAATGCCGTTTTCGGAATGTCTTCAATCTTCATTCTGATTTGATGATATCCCGAACGAAGATCCAACTTGGTGAAGTAAATTGATCCATGCAATTCATCCAGTAATTCATCAATAACAGGAATGGGGAACTTATCTTTAATAGTGAGCTTGTTGAGCTCCCTATAATTCGGACACATGCGCCATGATCCATCCTTCTTGTGCACCAATACTACTGGAGCTGAGAAAGAACTTTGACTCGGTTGAATTATACCAGCCTCTAGCATTTCTGCAACCATACGTTCAATTTCACTTTTTTGGACATAGGGATATCTGTACGGCCTGATGTTTGGAGGAACACTTCCTGGAATCAGATGAATAGCATGATCATGATCACGCATAGGTGGGAGACCTTTGGGAGTCTCAAATACCTTGGAATGATTGTCCAGGACTTTTTGGAGATCTGGAGAAATAGATGATTCCAATGTGGAAACATCTAGCGAACATAATTGTGCAATTACACCTCTTTGCTCCTTTTTTAGAAGCTTTGTCATGCCATTAGAGCTGATTATCTTTCCTGGTTTCCCTGCAATACCCCTTAATTCAACTTCCTTTCCTTCCACAGAAAATTTCATGAAAAGTTCTTGAAAATTAAAAGCTATTGTACCCAAGGATTGTAGCCATTGGACTCCTAGTACAACATCAGCACCTCCCATTGGAATGGAAAGCATTGGGCTAGTCAATACATATTCTCCCATGGATAGCTTGATATTATGGCACTTTCCAGAAAAATTTATTGTTCCTCCATTTGCAATCATCACTTGACACTCTGGTGCTGGATATAGGAAGCAATTCAATTCTTTTGCTACCCTACAATGAATAAAATTGTGGGTGCTTCCTGAATCAATCAACACTATTACCTTTTTCTTCTTGATTTGTCCTTCTATCTTGATGGTTTGAGGAGTGGTAATTCCTGCCAATGCATTACAAGATATGGTCGGATTTATTTGTTCTTCATCTAGGCTTTGTTCCTGGAATATATCCTCTTCTTTTGACCTTTCTTGCTCCTTTTCTTCTTCCTCTTCACAATCTATGTAGAATAATTTCTTCTCAGCACACTTATGACCTTTTGTGTATTTGCTATCACAATTGTAACAAAGCCCTTTTGCTCTTTTTTCTTCCAATTGTTGTGGTGTCAACCTTGTAGGTTGTGGAAGACTATGGGCAACAACACTTCCGTCTTTATAGTTGTGAACGGTATGCTTCCTAGTTGCCATAATTTTGCTTTCCATTTTTCTTGCTAACCTGAATGCCTTCTCTAATGAATCAGGTTCCCAAAGGCGCACATCATGTTGGATATTATCCTTTAAAGACCCTATGAACACATCAATCCTATGCTCCTCTGGAATATCTTTTACCCTTATGTTCAATTTTTGGAACTCCTCAATGTGCTCCATTATTGAACCCTTTTGTTTGAGACTTATCAATTGGCTAAAAAAAGTGTTGCTTTTTGTATCCTCATAATGTGCTATCAATTCTTCCGTAAAAATTGCCCAAGTGATAAATTGTTTACGAGAACAAAGCCATTGATACCATACAAACTGATTTGGTTCCAAATATAAAGTTGCCATACGTACCTTTTGTGTGTTTTGCACATTATTGAGATCGAAGAATTGCTCCATCTGTAATATCCATGTGGCGGGATCCTTGCCATCAAACTTCCTCATATCGATTTTTGGAACATGGTGAGTCTTCGATCCAACATTAGAGTCTATGGAATCATGATTAACATTTCTTTTGTTCTCATCATGAGTTTCCTTTACTACCTTTTCACCATTAGTGACCCTTTCTTGTAGCAACTTCTTCAATTCATCCATCTTATCATCCATGCCATCAAATTTAGCGTCAATCTGAGCTTCCATGCCATCCATCTTAGCTTCCATTCCCTTTATCTTAGATTCCACGCCATTTACCTTAGATTCCACGCCACTTATCTTAGCTTCTGTTAGCTTTTGTGAGCGTGACATTTGTTGCACTTGTTCTTGTAATTTTGATATATCATGTAGCATTTCTTCCTCTTCTTCATGAGTCATGCTAGAGCTTTCAGGTTCCTTACTAGGTGTTTGCATTTTCTTTCCTCGGGGCATCAGTTACCGATAATAATGTTTTACTATGCCCTTTGAATTCCGTTAAACCAAGCTTACACAAAAATTAAAAAAAAAACTACACACCTTTTTTCACTTTATAGAAGCCTGATATTGAATCTGATGTATCTCTGTAATTTTGGATCATCCAATTCTAAAATTGCTACCTGTAGTAGCCTTCTACGTCCTCTTTCCAATGCCACAAGTCTGAGCCAAATTGGATTCTCCAAGGAAGAGTTATGTGAAATCTCCCACAGTGACTTGCTTTTAGACTGGTTCAGTAGAGCGAACTTGTACGACGTGCCACGAGTCACTGTTTCAACCTTTGAATCTAAAACACACACACAAGAAACTACAGTCCGTCCTCTTTCTGTACCTTTTTACGAAATTTCAATCCGATCCTCAGAGAGAGAGTTATGACGATTTTCCCCAGGTCACCTGTTTTGAATGTAATTCAGGAGTCTGCAAAAAGACCAACTTCCTCAGATCATATCTCTGAAAATATCGCGCGAAAAGCTCTGAAATTTGGATCCAAGGTTCAGCGTCAATTCTTCTCAAATGGGTTTTTTTTGCGACTTCTGAAACGTCACAGAAAAAAAGTTATAGCGAAAATGCCACGATGACCTGTTTGGAGCAGCGAAACCCTAGAATCCAAAGCTCTGATACCAAATGTTATGAAACCAGCTCACAAAAAGATAGAAAAGAGAGATCCACGCCTTAGAATTCAGCCTCTTCGAGGGGGCAACCTCCTTTACATTACATAAATGAACAATTCTTGGATGATACAAATGACAAAACCTCCTTTCTATATATAGGAGTCTAGGGAGTCACAATATAATCCAGCCGACCTAACAATAATAATATAAAGCCACAAAAATAACAATAGAGGGATTCTATGGGGCACAGAAATAACAATATGGGGGTAATAGGGGCACAACAATATAAATAAGGGGTATAACTACAATAGTAATGGGGTAATCACTAGTATTATAGGGACCCAACAATTTATGTAAAGGGTTGGTTGGTCGATAACTTCCTCTCTAGACTTGCACTGTATTTTCTGAGAGTCTCTATAATCAAAGATCACTGGAATGTTTGGGAGATGAACTGGCTGTTGTGTTTTAATGACTCAAGAGTGACTATGGAATCCTAATGCTTCTACATAGCCCAATAAGTGTTTCTTATCTCTGTTTACAGTTTATATGTTTTATGCCATCATTGTTTCACTATCTAAATAGCAGAAAGAAATAATAGTTCAGAGCTCACTTAGTTGTATTCTGTTCTCAATTTCTGTGATTTATCTATGTTTTCCTCTGAATTAGTCCTGAATATGAATACTGATTGGCTCATATTTACACTAGTTCCTTCATATATGAATGTTGTTTAGGAATCCTTGATTGCTCCTATATAAATGTTCTTTCACCTTCCCTCTGTTAGCATAATGAGAGCTACTTAGTTGCCTTTCATTCGCTGACCTTCATTCCATCCTTATTCCAGCTTGATATTGTTTTATGTGTAGCTATCCTGCTCTGTATTCCTCTTGTGACCAAGAAAACGCAACAGCAAGCCTAATCCACGACTCCATGCCCAATGGTTTGAACTTCTCACACTATGCATCCCAACTCTGTTTGAAAGAATCCCCCATCCCACCAAACATAAACAAAACCCCCTTGAACTCATTAGCTAGCCTAATATCATCTTCAACAAAGCGAAATCATAAAGAGAGAGCCCTCTCTGATTGCAGGTAGGCTAGGACCTGCAGTCCAAAGATTGGTTTGTGGTTACCTCGGCCGTATCCTTTAAGGAGCTTTAAGGACAACTTGAGTGATAATATAATGGCGACTCCACTGGGGAACATCCTCAGATAATTTCACAAATCAAGGTGGAAAGCTCCACTGGGAAGGAACTAGACCTTCAAAAGTTTCTTTCTAACCCTTATATTCTTAGAAAAATCCCCAAAAAACAAGCTAGAAGCTGGCTCCCAAAAAGAATTCACGTTATAAAAGGTCAAATCCAGACCCAAATCCCCCAGCAGCTTTTGAAAATCCCAATATAATCCCAAGGAACCTCAGGAAGCTAGAGCGAAGAGAGGATTTTGCTGATAATAGTCCTGAAGCAGTTCACCCACGCTGTGGCCCAACCCCTGTCAAAGTTTTATTTCGTTCAACCCCTAGTTCCCCTTGTTCTTCATCCACCTCTCAAAGCACTCCTTCCACACCTCCATTCACTGCACATACTACCACTACTACTCCTATTATCCCAGTTGTTCTAGCTGTTCCGTTTATCCCTGTTGTTCCATTTATCCCTGCCAACATGGCGAACAGATATGCACCTTTGCAATTACCTGCTAATCCCGGGGCCATGCCTCAAGATTACCAGACTAAAATCACATATTTTGATGGCACAAGTGCTTGCACAACCCTTCAGCATACAAAGAAAATGCAGGATTACTTTGAAAGCTATGAGATTGACGATGATGGTGTGAGAATGAAGATTTTTGTCCAAAGCTTGTTTGGTGATGTCAGGACTTGGTTTAGAGCACTTCCAGCCAATTCCATAGCAGACCCAGAAGCCTTATACCAATCATTTATCAATAGATGGGAGAAAAAGAAAGACCCCTTGCACATACTAGCTGAATACGATACAATCAAAAGAGGTCCACAAGAAACAGTCTTGGACTATTGTGCAAGGTTCAATAGTGTTTATAATGCTATCCCACAAAACTTAAGGCCCCCACCTGACCTTGCTTTATATAAATTCCTTGATGGATTCGACCCAGATATGGCCTACCAATTAAAAGAAAGAGCCCCTAACAGCCTTGCAGACATGCAAAACGTTGCTGTCACTGTGGAGGCAAATTTAATTGCCAAAAGAAACAGAGCTAGAACTGAGAGAAGAAACACCTTCAAGGAAGAGCCCTCAGCCTTAGATCAAAAGCTAGATGTTATTATCAATGGTATGCACAGGCTGGGAGACAGAGTAGAGAGTGTTGAGAGGAAATCATCATGGGAACGGCAATAGCCCAATACCATAAGGAACCCAAATTTCAGGAAAACTCAAAATCCAAACGCTGGTAGGTCTAGCCCAGACCATGATATAAGACCTCCTTTCCAAGAAAACTACGCAGAGGCATCCACTTCTAATGAACCCATAGAGGACACTCACATGAACTTGGTGGATTTGAAGGGTGAGCAACAAATTTTCCTAACTCAAGAAGACCAAGATGACCATGAGATAAATCAATTTCAGACTAAGTCTGGTGAGTCTTTTGACTTTAAACAAGGTTATGATTCAGCTGTTTATGAAGTCCACAAACAGTATAAGCTGAGGACAAGAACCATAGATGTGCCCGAAAAAGTTAAACCAAAGGAGGGCAAACAGCCCAACCAGATTAGAGGCAAGGCTATTATGACAGAAACATCTGATATAACTGTCCCAAACCCGCACCAAGTGACTATAGAGGACATAACAGACATACAACCTTCTGTTGATCAACCTCTGCCACCTTCTTCCTCGAATGAGAACTTGAACAGTGTTCCAAAAATCCCTCTTAAAACTGAAAAACCGCAAGCAATCAATTCCCATAACGTTGATATACAAGAGAAAATCGCTGATAATCCAAATGAAAAAGAAAAAATTGCCGTCATCAACACCAAGACTCCATTGGAAAAGCCATTTAATTTAGAGGCAGAGATTGGAAAACTTAAAATATCCATCCCCCTCTCAGAACTTGCCAAACATTATGTGTATAGGCAAAAAATTCAAAGATCACTTCAAATGCCAGAGGTCAAGGATGATGTAAATGTTTTAGATGATACCCCTGAGCTGTTGTTCGGTCCTGAAGTTAATGGAAAATCAACACATGGAGCTGTTCTACCCTTTTATGTCAGTCTGCACATACATGATAAAGTTTTACATAATGCAATGTTTGACTCAGGTGGCTCACACAACCTTATGCCCAAAGCTGTAATGGAGAAGCTAAACCTTGATGTAACAAGCCCATACAAAGATCTATTCTCCTTTGACTCAAGTCAGGTCAAATGTTTAGGCCTCATCAAAGACTTGTGTGTCTCCTTAGTCCAATACCCAAACAAGACAATCCTCATGGATGTGGTGGTTGCTGACATTC
Source organism: Pinus tabuliformis (assembly GCA_031772625.1). Classification (NCBI taxonomy): domain Eukaryota; kingdom Viridiplantae; phylum Streptophyta; class Pinopsida; order Pinales; family Pinaceae; genus Pinus; species Pinus tabuliformis. The sequence continues at coordinate 48,231,330 of CM062804.1, read as the reverse complement.
CACCAAAGTATGGCATGCTGTTGTCAAGATCTTGGGGGGCAAAACTCTAAGGATCTCTCCAATTAGACCTCTCCTATGCCACTATTTTAGTCTTTGGGCAACCAAAGCGACTGTATAGAGAAACACTGATGAAGTATGTGGTAAGTAGTGAGGAAAAGACCCAGAATTTCCCTATCTATTCAATCCATTCTGATATGGATTCTTTCATTTTGTTTAATGATGAAACAAGTCCACCAACTAATCAGAGGCCTTTGCCTTTAGAACAAGAAACATGCATCAATCAAAAATCGGTTGCTCATACCCAGGAAACTGTCAAAACAGTCAGCGTAACCAGCATACAAGAAGAACCACATGAAGCACAAAACCTAGGTCTGCCCAATCCTAAAATGACTAAAACTCTTAATGTCAACCACAAGCAAGAAATCACATGGTATTTAGAGTTTGATGGTTCTGTTAATAAGCTAGGAGCAGGGGCAGGAATATGGATTCACAATACACATAATAGCCATGCAGAGGGTCATGCTTACAGACTTAACTTCAGATGTACCAACAACATGGCAGAGTATGAAGCTCTCCTTTTAGGCCTTAAGCTGCTCAAAGCTTTAGGAGCTGCCAAAGTTTCCATTCTAGGTGACTCAGACCTAGTAATCCAACAAATGAAAGGCAACTTTGTTACCAATGATAGAAGGCTAAGAGCTTATAGGACTGCTACCACTGCAATACTTGATACATTCACTGAATCCAAGCTTGCAAAGATTTCAATAAATCATAACATTCATGCTCACAGCCTAGCTACTTTTGCTAGCACTTGCAAGCTTCCTTTTGAGCCCAATCACCACTTTACTGCTGAGATAAAGCACAGGCCTGCTGTCCCTAACAATGTTAAGGATTGGCAAGTGTTTGAGGATGATGCTCAAATCAACAATTTTCTTACCTTACAGCATGAGTTTTCAGGCCTAAACATTGATATGGATGCTATGGATGATCCACTGCAAGCAATAAACCAAATCCAGCAAACTGTAACAGCTGAAACAGCTAGAAAATTGCTACAGCCAACCATCTTTGATGAAGAAAACATAGAAGAGCTGAAACAGATGCATTTGGAGGAAATAGCCAAAACAGAGGCCGAAATCATTGATCTAAAGGACAATTTTCTCCCGGTTGGCCTCACTCCACTAGAAGACATGTTTGATGCAAATGATGTGCCCAAAAAGCCAAAAATGCAGCCTATAAACACTGCCATAGAAGAATACAACATTGGAACAGCAGAGAAGCCCAAAATGATCAAATTGTCTAAATCTTTGCCTCCTGATCAAAAACCAAAGTATGTGGATTTGTTCAAAGAATTCCAAGATGTATTTGCTTGGAGTTATGAGGACTTGAAGTCCTATGACACCTCAATTATTCAACATACCATTCCCTTAAAGCCAAATCAAAAGCCCTTCAAACAGAAACTGAGGAGAATCAATCCTGTGCTTCTTCCTTTAATTGAGAAAGAAGTGAAAAGAATGTTTGAAGCAGGTATCATAGCACCCATTAGATTTTCTGAATGGGTATCCAATCTTTTTCCCACAAGAAAGAAAACAGGTGAGATTAGGCTTTGTGTAGATTTGAGAAACTTAAACCAAGTCTCCCTTAAAGACCACTACCCATTGCCCAAAATGGACCACATCCTACAAAGAGTAGTAGGGTCATCTAGAATCTCTTTGCTAGATGGCTTTTCAGGTTTTAATCAAATACTGGTTCACCCAAATGATCAAGACAAGACAGCCTTTACAACACCTTGGGGAACATTTAAATATGTGAAAATGCCTTTCAGCCTAAAGAACGCAGGTGCCACCTTTCAAAGGGCCATGGACATTGCATTTGCCAAGGAAATCCATGATTTCTTAGTTGTCTATCTTGATGATCTTACCCCTTTCTCCAAATCTGATCAAGAGCACCTAAGACATTTGAGACAAGTGTTCCTAACATGTAGGAAATATGTCATTTCGTTGAACCCCAAGAAGTCTTTATTTGGCCTTGAAGAAGGAAAATTACTTGGACATATCATTTCAAAAGACGAGATTAGAATTGATCCGGAAAGGATCCAAGCCATTCTCCAAATCCCATATCCAAGAAACATAAAAGAGCTACAAGCATTCCTAGGAAAGATCAATTTCCTAAGGAGATTTATCCCAAATCTAGCCGAGTTGATAAGACTGTTGAGCAACATGTTAAAGAAGGATGCCAAGGTAAAATGGTCTCTTGAAACCAAGCAAGCATTTGAGAGTATCAAATTTGCCTTAACTCAAGCCCCAGTCCTCACAAGTCCTCAATTTGATAGGGACTTTATCATATTTTCATTCGCATCTGATAATACCATAGCTGTTGTCCTATTGCAAAAGGATGACCAAGGAAATGAAAAGCCAATTGCTTTTTTCAGCCGAGCCTTAAGAGATGCACCCCTGAAATACCAAATCATGGAGAAGCAGGCCTATGCCCTTGTTAAAGCAATCAAAGACTTCAGAATTTATATTTTATGCTCACACGTGATTGCCTATGTCCCAAATGCTGTTGTAAAAGACATATTAACCCAAGAAGGATTAGAAGGCAAAAGAGGCAAGTGGATTGCTAACATTCTTGAGTATGACATAGAAATAAAACCAACCAAGCTAATAAAGGGACAAGGTTTAGCCAAACTGATGTCCGAAACAAACTTTCAAGCCTTAGACATCAACCAACTGGACAATGAACAAGAGCTGGCGACTCCACAGATCAGTGACACCTTTTTGCAATCCCCATGGTATGCTGATATTTGCTTTGTATTGTTAAACCTGTTTGCTCCCCAAGGATTGTCCAGGACCAAGAAGAGATTTTTAAGAATGAAGGCTTTGAAATTTTGTGTCTTAGATGGTGCTTTATTTTGGAATAATCATGAAGGCATATTGCTTAATTGTTTGACCATGAATGAAACTAATAATGTCATGAAAGAATTCCATGCAGGGGACTGTGGAGGACATCTATATTGGAAGTCCACTGCTGATAAAATTTTAAGGGCTGGTTTCTATTGGCCCTCTTTGTTTGCAGATGTAAAGAAGTTTGCTATCTCATGTCACAAATGCCAAATCTTTGAGGGCAAAATAAAGCTGTTGCCCTTGCCTCTTAAGCCCATCTCAACCGAAAAGCCTTTTCAGCAATGGGGTCTTGACTTCATTGGAGAAATCCATCCCTCTTCCTCAGGCCAGCATAAGTGGATTCTAACTGCCACCGACTATTTCACCAAGTGGATTGAAGCCATTCCATGCAGGCAGGCCAATGACACCACCATTATCCAATTCCTTGAGTGCAATATCATGTCTAGATTTGGCTGCCCTGAGAAGATCATCACTGACAATGTCGCTGCTTTCAAATCCAAAAAGATGATCAATTTTTGCCATAAATTCCATATCACTTTAGGCCATTCCACAGCCTATTACCCTCAAGGTAATGACTTAGCCAAGTCATCTAATAAGAGCCTGATCAGTATCATTAAGAATACCTTGGAAGAAAGCAAGAAGAACTGGCATAAAAAGCTCACCAATGCCCTTTGGGCAGACAGGCTTTCGACAAAAAAATCAATTGGGATGAGCCCTTATGAGCTTGTTTATGGTATGGAAGCTAGATTCCCATCTTCTTTGGGCATTTCCATTATGAGGCTGTTGCAGGAGGTTCAAGCTAAACCAAATGATATTCAACACAGGATCAATCAGACCATTCACCTTCAGCAAACCAGAGAACAGGTGTATGACAGAGCTCAAATGTTACAAGAAAAGCTCAAAAGGATGTTTGATAACAGGACTAAGGCTGAGAATTTCTGTGTTGGCAACAAAGTTCTAAGGTGGGACTCACGAAGAGAAGACAAGGGAAAACATGCAAAATTCGATTTCCTTTGGAGAGGGCCATTTGTTATTTCTGCTGTTAAGGGAAATAACACATATTTCCTCAAATCTGTAGAGGGCAGCACTGCTGAAGAAGGCCCTGTAAATGGCCGTATGCTGAAGCATTATCATGATCCCTTTTGTTGAACATAACATAGCTTTGTAAATATCTCTTTGTACATTTATATTTGTATATATCAGCACTTTTGTTTTTATTTTGTATAAACAGTCCGATTGTTAGAGGAACAGCAACAAAGTTTGTGAAGACACGGCCAATGCAAGTCCTCTATTTTTAATCTTTGTCTCTGCAGTAATCTCAGCAAAACAACAAGAGCAGCGTTGTCATATCACAGTGATTCATGTTAAAGAGAAGCTGTTTGCAGCTTGTAGTCTTCAAGTTAACAGTATCAAAAAGAAAGGAGGATTTTCAGTTTACTTCAGCACCCTTTCAAAGACAAGAAAATAAGAGCTCCAATTTTATTCCCTTTTTGTGTCTATTTAACAAGGCAGTGCTCAAGCAAAAGTGTATGCAATATCAAGCACGCAGAAGAAAGCAGGCGATGCTTTATTTTTTCATAGTGTTTCAGATAAGGAGGAGTGTTGCATTCAGAAGTTAAAGTTCTAGTCATTCAGAAGTTAACACGGAAGAGATTTTCAATTAACAGCAACTACAGAGGATCAAGGCATTCTGACCTGTTGTTCTTGGCTTGTCACAAGGAAAAGCCATCCCCAAGTGGAGCCACTGTTAGCCTCCTGCTGCAGCAGGTTAATCATCTTTCATGATCGACATTTTTACATGCCAAATATGTCGTACTATGCATGCTGCAATGCTCCATACTTGCTACAGATGACCAGAGAAGTATCCATGAAGGTGTGCCAGTTTTAATGCCACTGTTGTGTTCCATTTTTGATGAGTTTTCAGCTAAGGGAGGTCCAAACAGCTTAATCTTGGTCTCCCTAGGTTTCAATTTCCTGTAGTAGAATATAGAGAATGAACATCTGTCCAAACAGCTTAATCTTGGCAGATTTGTAGATAGGTAAAGAAACAAGGGTGCTCAACAGCTTAATCTGAGCCCCTGGATGCAATAAGTGTAGTTGTAGATAGGAGGACAACAAGAACAAAAGAATAAAAAGCTGGGTATGCTAGTTCAAGTGCACCCAAACCAAAAAGAAGAGAAAATGCTAGGTGAATAGGCCGGGTAGGTAGCTTTGTGGTTGCAGAATCATGGCTTGTGATCCATTTCATATTGTCAAGTGTTATATCTATCATATCACAAGTTGAAGGTGATTTTTCAGTTGGAGGACTTCAAGAAATGCATGTCTAACTACCCCTTCTCCCTCTTTCCCAAATCACTCACTAACTTCCCCTAAAGAGGTCAAGATCTGCTTGATACCTCTGAGATTCATCATTCTCCATATCATCTGCCTTGGTGAAGATCTACTTCACTAAAGGAATGTTCACACTTCTTCTATCAGTCATCTTCCCCCATTGATAGCCTAAGACTTCATTCTTAGCGCTTTTTCTCATCATTATCATATTAACTACTAACTTTATTATGTAACTCCCTATCTCTTTTCCCTTCTCCTACTAAAACTATCTCTATAACTCCCCTATATACTTATCCCCTCCCCTTTGTTGAAAAATAACCATATACATCCTTGGGAATTGCTAAGTTTATCTGAAACTCAGCAAGAACCCTCATTGACCCCTCTGACCATCTTCCAAATGCATAAGGACTCATTCCTTTGCATAGTTTCCCTTCATATGTATAAAAATCATCTCTTTGGCCTTGATAAGGCATGAAACCCTCTTTGGCCACTAAACTCCTCTCAAAACCACATCACTTTCCCCCTAAGTGCCTTTGGACTCCTTCCAAGGCATAAGAATACAAAAACCATGCAAAAACCATGAAAAACCTTCAAAAAAGGATAAAATCCTCCCTTTTTTGGCTATCGGACCCCTTCCGATGCCTTAGAATCCATGCCAAACTATAAAGGAACCCTTCCGATTTCCCAAAAGGCTTGGCAGTTCACAAAAACATGGGTCTGATATAATAAAGTTTCATTTGGACCCCCTCCCATGCGATATCGCTATCAGGAGGGGGCAATCATAGGTTTAAAACATCATATATAACCCCTCCGAATTCATTTGCCTTGCCTTTTCATAAAAAGCGTGCTCCGAAGAGATAAAGATCTGTTTGATCCCCCTCCGATGCGATATCGCTATCGGGAGGGGGCAGTGGCATATATAAGCGAAAATGGCTAAGTCTCAAGGCATGGGGCATAGTGTCGATGGGCCGGACCCGAAAACATATAAAGTGGACCGGTAATAGCATATCGGGTCCGCGCAGTTCAGCGATTCCATATGTGCCGCCCTCTGGTCCCTCCGACTGCCGATTCACCGACGGATCGAGGACCGTTGGATCGGGCCCCAGATCTGACGGTCCAGATCTTGTCGCGCGGCCCCCCACTTCGCATCGCCCCATATATTGCTCCGATTTGGCGGAGCTGATGAGTTATCAAATGCAATGTTAAGGGTTTTTGGGTCCGCGGACCCATTCCACTGTTAAAACCGCCGATTTGGGTTCCGCCGATGGGTTGGACCTGAAATAAAATAAAGAGGGCCTGTATAACTTATCGGGTCCGATGGGTTTCGGTGTTTCTATGTGGCAACCCCATGACCCCACCGATAGCGAATTGCCGAGTTAATCTCAGTTGCCCATTCAGGCCCAGAGATCAACGACCCATATTTAATCGCATCACTCCTATATGGCTCCAACCAGCGGAGCCGAAAAATATTAAAGGGCAGTTTTAAAGGATTTCGGGTCCGCAAACCAAATTTTTATAAATCCGCCGATATGAAAGCTCCGATGGGCCGGACCCGATCTCCATAAAGAAAGAGCCTATAAGCATTTCGGGTCCGCCAGGTTCATCGCTATTCAGAGGTTTTATGTGTTGGGACCAATGGTCCGCCCCGATGCGAGTTAGCGCCAGCCGTTGGATCTGCCTTCGCGCGATCCAACGGCCAGGATTTAATCTCCGCTACAGTGCCGCTCCCGCCTATGTTTTTCACGAATTTTACATAGAAATTGGTCTTTTTCTGTGTAAAAGAAAAGGCGGCATTTGTTCATATTTTCACATATATGCCTGCGCCCGGCTCCCGATAAGGGAATTCATGCATCCCTAAGATTTCTGAGATCGCTCCAAGGCCCAGTTTTGCTTCAGATAGCCAGTTTCGGCCTCGGTACAGTCGGCAGCATACAAATCCTCCTTTTTTGCGGCATTTTTGCAAGGTTTAATGCTAGTTTTGATCGGCCAAGCGCCGATTGCACCCAAAGGCCACGGAGGACATTAGCAGCAGTTATTTTTGCATTAAGAGGCAGAAGGGGGCGATGGGACAATTTAAAGAGCATCAGCGGTGGGAAAAGGCCCAGATTCAGTGCCAAAGTGTATCAGGATGCGGCAAAGAGTATCAGTCCAGTTTTTCAAAGCAGATGAAAGCAAAGCAAGCCCAGAAAAGTCAACAAAGCATCATTCAGCCATTAAGGCTCACCAACACTTCTTTTGTTGCTTTAAAGCCACCTAAAGGCATAGATGAAGGCTTTCAAGGCAGAGTTATTGCAGAGACATTGTTCCCAGTCATATTTTTGGAGCAGCGCTGCTTCCTTAATTGCGCAGTTATCACACAGAGGACAGCGTGTGGCTCAAGGCACTCTTTCAGTCCATTTTTGAAGCTGCAGGACCCTGTGCAGCCCTAAAGAGCCATTTTGATGAGGCTGCTCCCTCATGTGCAGTTGTTTTAGATATTTTATTGCATTTATTTCCAGCACAACTTAGCATTAGAAGCAGTTATTGCACATATCTCTTTTGGCTCTGTTTTGATAGATATTTTGAGATATTTTCTCCTTTGACACCTGTTCAAGGGATGTTTGTAAATATTTTCTATTTAAACAACCCTCTGGATTTATGTAAAGGGTTGGTTGGTCGATAACTTCCTCTCTAGACTTGCACTGTATTTTCTGAGAGTCTTTATAATCAAAGATCGCTGGAATGTTTGGGAGATGAACTGGCTGTTGTGTTTTAATGACTGAAGAGTGACTATGGAATCCTAACGCTTCTACATAGCCCAATAAGTGTTTCTTATCTCTGTTTACAGTTTATGTGTTTTATGCCATCATTGTTTCACTATCTAAATAGCAGAAAGAAAGAATAGTTCAGAGCTCACTTAGTTGTATTCTGTTCTCAATTTCTGTGATTTATCTATGTTTTCCTCTGAATTAGTCTGAATATGAATACTGATTGGCTCATATTTACACTAGTTCCTTCATATATGAATGTTGTTTAGGAATCCTTGATTTCTCCTATATAAATGTTCATTCACCTTCCCTCTGTTAGCATAATGAGAGCTACTTAGTTGCCTTTCATTCGCTGACCTTCATTCCATCCTTATTCCAGCTTGATATTGTTTTATGTGTAGCTATCCTGCTCTGTATTCCTCTTGTGACCAAGAAAACGCAACAGCAAGCCTAATCCACGACTCCATGCCCAATGGTTTGAACTTCTCACACTATGCATCCCAACTCTGTTTGAAAGAATCCCCCATCCCACCAAACATAAACAAAACCCCCTTGAACTCATTAGCTAGCCTAATATCATCTTCAACAAAGCTAAATCATAAAGAGAGAGCCCTCTCTGATTGCAGGTAGGCTAGGACCTGCAGTCCAAAGATTGGTTTGTGGTTACCTCGGCCGTATCCTTTAAGGAGCTTTAAGGACAACCTGAGTGATAACATGGTACTTATGGACAAAATTCAAGAAAAAATAAACCAGCAGCCCACACAAAATATCCAAATGATGACCGTGGAACCGAGGACCGATGAACCTCGTGTTAGTATTGTAACAAGGAGTGGAATTACGACTGGAGGTGATAAAGCAGATGGAAAGAAGGAATTTGAAGCTACATGGGTTAGAAATACTACTGAGAAATCCACTATGTTTGATATTCAAAAGGAAAAATAAGTCTTTATGGAAGTGAATTGAATCTTTATGGATGCGGGAACTTTGACATCTAGCATGCAACATAAACAAAAGAATAGTTGTGGTGTATCATCTTCAACACAAGGCCAAGCTCTGACAATACAGGAACATCATGCAACATATAAGGTAGATACTTTAAAATATTTTCTTCAAAATTGTATGAAATTGTTGTGAGATCAAATATTTGTAGAAGGACTTCAAGAATTGATAAATTCCTATGCATCCAAAGAAGTACCATGGAGTGAGATGTACGAATTTAACAATTTACATAGACAGAACATAGCTAGAAATGAAATGAGGCTTAGTGCACAAATAGGAGAATATGACATGGACCAAGTTATTTTAGATCTAGGATCTGAAGCTAATGTCGTGACAAAGAAAACATGGGAGTTAATGGATAAACCAAAGTTTCAATGGTCACCTATTTAGCTATGAATGGCGAATCAACAAAATATTGTTCCTCTAGGAAGATTACCAGGCATTACAGTGGACACTGAAGGGGTGTGCACTACTACTAATTTTGAAGTAATAGAAATTGTGGATGACAGTAACCCCTATCCTGCATTACTTAGACTAGATTGGGAATTTTCCATGTTGGCTATAATCAACTTAAAGAATAGGAAAATGATATTTGAAAGCAACAATATAAGAGTGAATGTTCCCTTGGATCCATTAGAAGGAGCAAGGTATATTGAACCAGTTAAAGAGGAGTACAATGCAGCTGATATAGATAACATCTATCAGATGACAACAAAAGAACAAGATTGTGTTAACCCTACTGAAGGCAAGTTGAGTTGGGAGCATGACAGTTCATGTGCTTCAGATTCAGAAGAAGAATTGGAAAATTGGAAAAACAGGTTACATGAAGTATCTACGAGGTGATGTGAAAGAGTTACTAAAGAAGTTCATTGTATGAAAGCTGAGGTATGTGACTTAACCTTTTATGATGGTTTGGGTGATATAAATACTTTTCTTGAAGAATATGAAGAATAGGTACCAGAGTGTCAAAGATTGTTAGCTCTGGATATATCCCTAAGAGCCACTCCTGCTAGATCGTGCAGTACACATAAGAAGAATATAGGAACATGGAAAGAATGTCGAAGGTTGATATGGATAAGGTTTGGTTAGGTAGAAAAAAAGATGGAAAATAAATATGATGGTCAAGTTGATCATAGAGAGCACATCCAGCTTTACATGACAACATGGAAGGAGATTCCACAAGAAGAATGGGTGCATGGGTTCATCCATATGTTGGAGACAATTCCTCACAACTGGTACCTGGAAACAGAACTTCGACATGGTACTGCAAACTGGGCAGAGATGGTTGATGGGTTTATATTGAAATTTAGCTTTGAAGATGATTGTCCATATATAGATTCAATTCTCCAGATAGTTAAAAAGAATATTTTTGATAATGAAATTCCACTCACTTGGCATCCTAATTGGGTTGCACAACTGCAAAATGTTTTGGAATGCTACAACATCACTGCAGAAGAAGATGAATACCCTCACAATATTGACATAGCAGAATCTGAAGGCTACCATGAAGTGAATGGACCTGAGTTACAAATGCTTGATATAAAAAAGACATTGAAGACAAAGAAGGTGAATATAGGATCAGAAGAGGAGCCGAAGTTTGCAATGATAGGAGATTATTGGGATGAAGAAACAGTTAGCAAAGTGACATATCTTCTACATGAATATCAGGAGTTATTTCCCACTAATATTTCAGATATGAAGGGCATAGTAGGAGATTTAGGAGTTATAAAGATTCCTCTAAAGCCTGATGTGAAGCCAGTTAAGAAAAGGCCTTATAGATTGAATCAAAGTACAAAGAAAAATTGAAGAGAGAACTTGACAAAATGGTAGCAGCTGGAATCATTGAACCCGTGGAAGAATCCGAGTGGGTAATTCCTATGGTGGTACAATAAAAGAAAATACAAGGATAAATCAAGATTTGTGTTGACTTAAGGAAGTTAAATGATGCATGTCTACATGACCCATTCCCTACTCCTTTCACTGATGAAGTATTGGACAATGTAGGAGGTCATGAAGCCTATTCATTTACAAATGGATTTTCAGGATACCATTAGATTAGAATTGCACTAGAGGATCGACATAAGACCACCTTCACTATAGAATAAGGTTCATATCAATATACAATGATGCCTTTTGGGCTGAAGAATGTCCCTGCCACATTTTCAAGGGTGGTGGTTGCAGATTTCAAATAATATATTCACAAGTTTTTAGAAGTATACTTCAATGATTAGAAAATATTTGGGTTATTGAAGAAACATGTTGCGAGCTTAAGATTGATGCTCGACACATGTAGGCAGTATCAAATTTCTCTGAATATCAAGAAGTGCATATTTTGTGTACCTTTTGGTATATTGTTGGGACATATTGTTTGCAAACAAGGATTGATGGTGGATCCTGTGAAGATTTCTATTATTGTGAATTTACCTCCACCAAATACAGTGAGACAACTTCGCACCACATTGGGACATACAAGATATTATAGAAAATTTATCAAAGGATATGCACAAATCACTGCGCTTATGGAAAAATTACTGAAGAAAGATGTAACATTCTTATGGAATGAAGAATGTCAAAAGAGCCTCGACACACTAAAAGAAAAGATGGTAACTTCTCCTATACTGGTATTCCCAGATTGGAATAAGGAATTTCATGTTCATGTGGATGCTTCATGCATAGCTTTAGGAGTGGTATTGGCACAACCTAGTGCAGGAGAAATCGATCACCCTATAGATTTTGCAAGTAGGAAACTGTCTAAAGTAGAGAAGAACTATACAACTACATAAAGGGAAGGACTGGCTATGGTATATGCTTTACAGAAGTTTAGACATTATTTGTTGGGATCACATTTCAAGATGTTCACAGATCACTCTACACTAAAGTATTTGGTCAATAAGCCTATTTTAGGAGGAAAAAATTGCAGATGGCTATTATTATTTCAAGAGTATTACTTTGAAGTTGTTGTTAATCTAGGAATACTAAATGTTGGACCTGATCATTTATCAAGATTAGAAACAGGAGAAGAACCAATGAATATAGAGGATAATCTTCTTGATGTGAAACTATTTGCAATCAGACTAGTGGATGATCACTTCGCTAATATTATTCACTTCTTAACCACATGGATGGACCCTTCAGAATACACTACGTATCAGAAGAAAGAATTGGTGGTTAAGGCAATACATTTTTCACTAATAGGAGGACATTTGTATAAGATGGGACCAGATGAAATATTGTGCAGGTATGTTCTTGAGCACGAAAGACAAATAATTTTAACAGAAGCACGTAGTGGCATAACCGGTGGAAATTATGCAGGAAAGATACTATGCATAAAGTTTTAAGAGAAGGATTATCGTGGCCTACATTATAAAAAGATGCAAAGGAGTATTGTCGAGCTTGTGATGTCAGCCAAAGAACAGGAAAACCTTAAAGAAGAGATGAAATTCCACTAGTGCCACAAGTAACATTACATCCTTTTGATAAATGGGCTATTGATTTTGTTGGACCTATAAATCCACCAGGAAAAAGGACTGGTGTGAGGTATATAATCACTGCGACTGATTATTTGAAAACGTGGGCCAATGCACAGCCAGTGAAGGATTGTAGCGCCGAAACCACTGCAAAGTTCATATTTGAATACATACTATCCAGATTTTGGTGTTCGTAAAATATTGATAAGTGACCAATGGTCACATTTCTTGAATAAGACCATTGAAGAATTAAATGAGGAATTTCAAGTTTACCACCAAAAGAGCACTCCTTATCATCCTTAGGTAAATGGAACTATGGAAGCATTCAATAAAATTTTGGAGAATGCATTGACCAAGGTATGTAATGTAAATAGGGATGACTGGGATCTTAGGATTACAACAATATTATGGGCTTATAGGACTACATGCAAAAAGTTGATAGGACAGGCACCCTTTAGGTTAGTTTATGGGCAAGAAGTTGTGATTCCCACGGAATAAATTTTCCAAAGCCTAAGAATTGTATCTTTTACAAATATGGTAGACCTTGACATAATGGATGAAAGGATGTCACAGTTACTTGCTCTGGAAGAAGAAATTTTTATAGTAGGATTTCATCAACAACTAAAAGAAGCGAGAGAAAAGGCTTGGCAGGACAATTACATTAAGCAAAAGAAGTTTCAGGTAGGAGACCTTGTTCTCCTCTATGACAATAAATTTGTGAAATTTCTAGGGAAATTCAAAACACACTGGTTAGGGCCATATGTTATTAAGTATATAATTGATGGAGGCACAATGAAGTTAGAGAAGTTAAATAGAGAATTAATTCAGGGAAAAGTAAATGGAAATAGGTTGAATTTGTACAGGGAAAACCCTGCCCCTATAACTTCACCCTAGAGAAGAAAGAAGGAAAGTCTTTGTGTCACACGAAATTGAAAGTGGGCATTGGACTATAAACTCTGCTGGAGAGAGGAGATTCAACGAAGAAAGTACTTTTCTATAGTCAGGAATATGTCGAAGTTCGCTGCAAGCTGAGACATATGATAGAGGTGCGGTAAAATAGGGAACGTGTCGAAGTTTGTTGGGAAAGTAGAAATATGACCGTTAAAAGGGAAAAGACACACACAAAGTTGCATTTAATATGACATATTGGCAAAATTTAATGATAAATATGCATTTAATGACAAAATCTGAACAAAATCGGGACAAAATAAAATCTAATGATGAGGTTTGAAGGCTGGAGTTGTTATAAATACCCGAATCCTGCAGAGATTAAGAAATTTGTTGAATCAAGAGCTCGAGTGATTAATAGTGTGAAGAAGTTGTAAGAGACTTCGTTGTATATGTCGTCTGAGCGATCTTGGGAGGAGATTGTGCGAAATTTTCATGAGAAGGGATTGTCTGGAGTCATGGAAACTGTTGATATGTCTACATGAGTAATTGAAACACTCGCAGTAGCATAACCCGCAGTAGCAGTACCGCTGCCACAGAAACAACAAAAATCACCAAGGAAGAAGCAAACCAAGGAAGAAAGAACCAAGAAAAAGAAAGACAAGAAGCCTGCCAAACCTGTGAAACCTTAGAAGCAACCTAAGAAAATCAATATTGGTGAAGAAGAAGTGGAGGAAATACAAGTGGAGGAAGGTGGCGCAATGTTCAACTTGCCTCTACCCTCATACATCTCATTGAGGAAGCCAAGTGCCAAATCAGGAAAGGACATTTACAGCACTATTGAAGGAAGTTGTGTCATTTTTAGGAGAGATTTTAGGGAAAAATTTGCAGCTCAAATTTACATATTATGATTTTAATGACGGTAAGAAGTACCCTCAGTTCGCACCAGACTGCTACTTGAAGCAGGTTCACTACCTAGAGATAGGAGTGATAAGATTGGAACCACAATAGTGGGCGAATGGGTTGGCACAGTAAGGACTTTTCAATATGTTGAATGTGTCGCACTTCGACATAAGCTCAATGAGCATAGCATGTGTGTGACAATTGTTGGTATTAATACATGATGGAAACTTGTGGATGGGTAATAATATCCCCATAGACCAAATGTTGATATGGAGGATCACAAAATTACCATACCAAAGGCGGAACCCCACGTTGGAGTTCGTGGGAAAGGATTAGGATTGCACTTTGGCAGACAATATGAAGAAGAAGTATGGTTTAATCAAAGGCAAAAGGGGCTATGAAATAAAATTGATCGACGACCAAGCAGTCCGCTTCACCACACACATTTTGGCCAGAAAGATTATGAGGAAGTGTCGCGCAAATATAGTTCCTGCGTCGGTGGTGTCTTTAGTCACGCAATGCGCAAATAGAGTCCATTATAACTGGGGTGGATACTTATGAAAGGAATTCCTAGATGATTATCATGAGGTTCAGGAGAGAGGTACATCTTTTCACTACGCCTGGTTAATCTTGATCATTGTTATGTTAGGGTGGAAAGAGCCGGAGGACACACAATTCCCTTTTGTGCCTTCAAATGTATGTGAGGCCGCGACGTATGCTTCACTGTGGCATACCACTCAAGCATTGCGAGTGAAAGAGAATATAATAATTTTCATATTATATCAAATGGACCTACAAATGTTATTACACCGACATCCGTGACTTTCGTTGAGTTTGCACAAACAATACAACCCTGTGGCGAGGTTCAAGCCAGATTTTCATAAATTGTACATACATGTGCACAAAAACACGGAGAATAAATAGCATGCGTTGCCATATACAGTCAAATAATATGATCTGGTAGAATTAGTATGGACATGGATCACATAATGGATGACTTCACTGGAGGAAGTAGGAGACAACACGACAGAAGAAGAAGAGTTGGACACTTCGACGCATGGCGAAGCTAGTGGAAAATACCAGGAGCAGGAATCATAAGAAGAGGAAGAAGAAGAAGAAAACCACGAAGAATAACACCAACAGGAAGAACCTGAAGGAGGCAAGGATACGACTAAGGAGATAGAAAAGGCAGAAATAGAGAAAACTTCCGCGGAGAAAAGAAAGATCGAAGGCGAAGCTACCATTAAGAGCAGAAAAAAACATAAGGTGGATAAAACAAAATAAATCACACCAATGGTTCTCACTGAGGGTGACCTGGATCAAATAAGATACAAGGTCCAGGAGATAAGAATGGAATCCTAGAATAGGGTGGAAGATCGCTATGTCGAGCTTATCACAAGTGTGAAGGATAGGATTACAGAGTTAAATATTTTTGCATTATCAGTTAGACAACCTGCATAAATAGAGGAAAGGGTTACAGAAGGAAGGCCGATAGATCCTACCCTTGCAACGAGGCTGACACAGATACCTACAAGGGCTCTACAATTTGAATCAGTAGAAATCCAGTAGCAGGCCAAGGAGTGGACGCATATCAACATGAAAATAGCAAAAATGCCACTTCCAAGACTACACAAGCTGCACGAGGAGATTATAGAAGAACTAAAGCCAAGGGAAAAACATATGTCACAGCTTAATATATAGGTGGAAAAGGAGTGGGTTGCGCTATGGAAGAAGCATGAGTAGACAATACAAGAAAAATAACAAATAGAAAAAAGAGTATCAAAAGCTCAAGGATGCAGTGGAAATAACATGTAAAGGAATTCCAGACCTTGACGTCCGTGAAGAAGAGCCAACATGAGACAAGGTTGTGAAGCTCAACCTTGCAATTAAGGAGCAGAAGGATAAAATTACCACAATGCAATTCAAGTATGAGATACATATCAGTGAGCTATAAATGAAGTTGCATCCAATTACGCCGCAGGAGGAAAGAGACCAGAGGGAGATAGACTAAAATACTGGGATGGCCAACATCTCCACAACATTGGTAGACTATGGAAGATTGTTGGATGAGAGAATGAAAATTTGGACTTCGCTGCAGGAAGATCCAAATGTTCAGAAACTGTAGGAGGAAATGCAGCAAAAACAACATCAATGGAGGGAGAGTTGGGCAACTGTGAAGACTTTTCCAATCTCACAGATGCTCGCAAAAATTAATGAGTCAAAGGAGCTACAAAAGAAAATCGAAGAGTTGAAGAAGGAGGAGCAAATTTTGATAGAAAGGACTTAGCCTTGGCAGGATGAGGCCCTCCATCTATCATAGGGAGTGCATGAGAAGTTTCATCAACTTTGACAAAGGGAGATAGAATTGGCAAAGAAGGCTGCAGAACATGTCACAGAAGCATTATTAGAAGAAGTGCACATCGAGGAAAAGCAACTAAAAGAGATTCTGCACCAATTCAACAAGACATATAACAGCATTGCAGACAAGATCACAGGCAAAGCAGCTGAGTGACTCGGGACAAGTCACATGTGACTATTGGGGGCCTCTTGGGCACAACCCAACTTGGCCATATTTTGGGCAAGGAATCTGAATTTTTTGGGTAGAGCACACAGTAGAAAGGATGTCGCAGAGTGTGAAGTGGACTACGCAGCAGAGAAATGGAGCACAACGAGGACGACACAACAACTCACCACACAGTATAGGGGATTTGCGATGAAGTTTGAGGCAAATGGTTTTGGACCATAGTCCCTTGTATTTTGGAAACCATGGTATTGGGTCCATGGTAATGTAGTGATGTAATCCCTTAATGTAATAGTATATATAGGGATGAATAATAAAGAAGGAAGGCATGAATTGGATCTAGATCTATGTTTATGGTTGTATTTTTTTGATTTGTACTTCGAAGAAAGGGGCAAGGATCCACAACTGAGTGCGCGGAGGCTTGGGTCTACATCTTAGTGTGCAGACTGTCTGCAGCTTAGTGCGCAGACAACCTGCAACTATGTGCGTAGGTGAAGAACTATTTTTTGTACAAAATTATCTATTATAAGCAACAATTATTTTGGATGTAGTCCCACTTTGGGATGAACCCCGGTAAAATTTGTGTCTTCATGTGCTGATTTTCTTATTATTTGCATTTTATTTCAGTACTATGAAGTATATGGATGTTTATGATATGTTTAAGTGATGAATGTAGTTCTGCGAATAAATATATAAATGCAAATTAGTTCATGAATGTGAAGTATTTTATAAGTGTTAAAGCATAAGAAAATATAAATTTACCACATCGCAGTATCCCTTAAGGCTGCAGAAACCTCGATCTACAACCTCCCATAGTAACTTCAAGTGAGACTGCAACTTGCTTGCTAGTCCTTACCAAAAGGGCCAGTGATTGAGGGTTTTGTTGGTGCACAGTAAAGAATTGAACCTGGTTCAGCCCAACCTAAGCCAACACCTCTATCCTCCAACATGGAAATAGATACCAAGTTCTTCTTCAAACCAGGAACATACATAACATCTCGCAAAGTGAGGGGAGCACCCAACTCCCTCTAAAAGTTACTATACCAAGATTGTTAGCACTATACATCCCTTCATCAAAGATATCGATATGCATATGGAGATCCTTCTCCACCAAGTTATTGAAGAGCTCCTTGTTACCAACCATGTGGAAGGAAGCTCCACAGTATAGGTACCATACACTACCCATCATTGATGACACCATATGTCATTCAATGAGGGTAAAGTCCAGTTCGAATTGTGAGGTAAGCGCCTCACCTCCTGCTTCTCCTCCTGAGGGCTTCTTCTTGGACTTCTTGAGTGGAAAATTTGTAGCAAAATGTATCATCTCATGACAATGAAATCACTTGACTTTCAATATGTCCTTATTCTTGCCTCCATGACAAGAATATGATTTGGAATGGGATGCCTTCCCTTTCCCTTTCCTTTCCTTACCCACTAAGGCACAAGTTTCCTCATCATCAGTCTTTGATGAGTATCTATCTTTGGTGTTCCTCTGAATCTCTTCCTGTAACAAATCTGACCACAACTGTTCCCAATTTGTTAGCTTCTCCCTCCCATTGACAGAATCCTAATAACTATGCCAACTCTTGGGAAGTCTTAGAAGAGCTAGGCTCACCATATCGTCCTTGGAAATAGTAATCCCGACACTTCCAAGCTCATCATGATAATGAGAGATCTTGGTCAAGTATTTCAGAATAGAGTCGCCCTTCTCCATCTTGATCTTTCTAATTTTTTCCTTCAGTGCCAATTTCCTATGGTCACTGTTATTCTGAAACATGTCCATCATTGCCTTCCACATTGAGTATGGAGTTTCCTTGCCATGGAGACTGGAGAAAATGTGATCTCGAACTCCCTCATGGATAATTTGTCTAAACTTTGCCGCACACTTTCTCCATTCAACCAGATCTTGAGAATATGATGCTGGAGGCTTAGGAATGTCTCGATCAATGAATTCCTTGAGGCCATTGTATTCCAGTATTGCTTCCATCCTATCCTTCAATGGTATGTAATTTGATCTGCCTTCCAAGGCATACTCAAGTCGCAACCCTTAGAAAGAAATATTATTGATCTGAAGTATGAACTTGAAAATTCGATTGTCACCTGCACAAAAAAACTTGAAATCTACTCTTCTATATTGCCTTCAGCTCCGATACCATGTATATTTTTCTGTAGATTCAACAACTCATGTGATATACTAAAAATCTACTCTGCTCTTCTAAGTGGAAACCAAAAATGATCAATGAAAACAATAAGAAGAAAGAGGAAGAATACCAATCCCACATAACAGAATATTTGTCTGGGGAAACCAACTGCTCAAAACCCCGACTATCTATATTTCTTAACTAGAAGATTTGAGAAGAAAATACAATGCTTGTTCACACTATAACAATCCCTGCATAAGTATGATCTAAATATTTGCCTCACAAGCTAGCTCAAGTCAACACTTAGCCAATTCTGTTGCCTGCCAAGCCCCTACTTGCTTGCATAATTCCTAGAGGAATCAACCCATATTTAATTGGGAAATCCACTTTCCATCACTGTGCAATCTAAACATAGGTCCTCAACTGATTGTATGCACCATCTGTACAACTTAGAAAATTATACAATTGATAGTACATTGCCCCTGCACTCTAGTCTCAACTAGGTCTTCCTCTGAACTGACATGCATGAATTACTTGTGAGTGAATCTTTAGTTAACTAGTGTGGCATTGGTGATGCACTAGTGCACTACTCCACTATTAGACATCTACTAGTTCCTCCAACAATTAGAACTAGTTTAACTGACTATAAATCAGATAGATTGAGTTGTCTAATTACAACACCAAAGAAATCAACCTGGGCCCCTAAACTTTAGGGATCACTCTACATGACTCTAGATATAATTCCAACTTGAATTTCCTAAGCTAAGTCAACTTAACTTAGTTAACTATTACAAGTTGCTACGGGAATATAATTACAATTTTAATTCACAATTTAATTCAAGGACAAATTAAATTGGAATTTTTTGTTTCTATTTTTAACAGTCATCAACACTCGGGGGAATGTTCTTTCCACAGAAAATAAGTGTCAAGTCGCAAAGGCTAATGAATGCATGGTTTGAACTTGCTAAAGGTCATGATTAAAAGTGGATTATACACGAGGCCAAATGAAGTCTTCTTAAGGCCAAAATAGGTACAAGTAGTCAAAATGCAATGTCGTAGTACAATTTAACATATGGGAGCCTCTAGGGTATAAAGCCAAAATATAGAGGAGAAGAAGAAGAATGAGGCTTCAACGCAAAGTCATGGCGGGACTAAAGAGGACTATCAAACCTACACAGTACTTGCAGCATATGATGAGTGGCATATGTCTGCGAGGATCTAACTAGGGCACCAATGGAAGGAAAGGATCTACCACTATGTTACGAATTTATAAGACGATCAATGAAAGTGGTTTAAAATTGCAACATAGTGGTTTAAAATTGCAACATAATTATAGAAATAAAAATTTTGAACTTTAGAAAAGTGGGTTTTCAAAATTTGGCTATAAAATGACTTTTCAAACTCACCCAAACTAATTCTTTCCATTCAAGTGTTGAGAGGAGAACTACTGGAGAAAATTTGGGCAAACCACATCGATCAAATCATCCAACGAACTCAATATCTATAGTCTCCAGGTACTTCTATCCTGTTAGAGTCGGTATTTTAATCCCTCCGTCAGAGATCAAATCCTCTTGTTGCATTTCATATTAGGTGTCCCACCTAGCCATTTGCATTCCATTAGGCGCATAGATCATCTGACAGTAGTGGCATTCCTATAGTTTCCCTCATGTTTTCTACCTGCTGGCTCATGTTTGTTCATTTAAAAAACATATACAGTCTTCCTTTTATCTCGAAAATTGCAAAAAATGTCTTTAGGGTTTCATGGTCAATTAGGTCTAGGGTTTCATTAGGGTTTCGTCAAAAAATGTGTCAAAATGTCCAATAATTACCCGTAGGCCATGAGGAGGTTGCAACATCAATAAGTTTCATCACCAAGTGTTCGAAAATGTGTTTTTCCTCAAAATTCTGTATTGAGGAAAAAAAAGAGTATTTAGCTTTTATTGTACAAAAATCATGAAAATTTTGTTTCCCTCATTGTAAATTTCTTCATCTGTACCCTGGTTTCTTTCCTTAGCCCAAAAGCTCCAACACCTACAAAAACAAGCAAAGCTCAGGTCATTTAGTTCATCACAAAGCCAAAAAGGTGAAAAAGTCCAAAAAACAGAGTTTGAAATAAAGTCATTTGTAAAACATTATGAAAGTGGGTTTGGCAAAATAAAATTTGAAAAGCTCATGCATAAATCATTTCTCCAAGTGTTTGAATTTCATTTCTATTCCACGAGCAAAGAGAACCAAAGAAAAACGATTTGGGTGACTGAGTATGAAGTTTGGGTAAAAAATTGTTGTAAGTTGCTGGCGCGGCGCACTGGGCAGGAGGCGCGGCGCACTCACCGGGCGCGGAGCATTGGGCCTCAAGAGTCTATGTAATTTTACAAGGGTGTGGTGCATTGGGTTTTATACACGGCGCATACAGCGAAAGGGATCGAAAAATCCCCAAAACAACCACCAATCACCCAAAAATCGCACGGTTTTTCCTTGTGACAAGTAGGTTAACCCTTTGTCACTAATTTGCATCCAAGTTTGATGATTGTGTGATGGTGTTTATTGGATGATGAATGTGTAAAGGAAAACAAACCCTATCTCTTCAAACTATCAAAGGAGATTGCTGCTAGGGTTTTAAGTGACTGTTTTGCTACTAAGTGTATCATTCCTCCATCACTCCCTTATCCCATTTGTCCCTTGATTTCATTATTCCCTAAGTTCCCCTACCCCCTAAATTCATTAATCCCCTATCCCAAGTTCCCTTTCCCAAATTTCCAAATGTAAAACCCCAAACCCTAATCCTATGTAAAAACTCCCAAAACATCCCATATTTCCCCTAACTAAATCTATTCCAACAGCCCCTAATCCGCCACTATTTTTCCCTCCCCTTATAGTCCCTCATTTTACTATTTTCCCTTGGTGGCAGAGGTCAAGCACATCACCAAAAACAGTCCACCACAGTTTGACACATCAACACCCATTTCTCCAAGGCAATTTGCCTATCAGTAGTTATGGCATCTGACCCTTCATATGCTTATGATGAGGAGACCCAAGTGACTCACCCACGGAGGGACATGCACCCAGGAGGCCTCATAGAGGTGGCAGACATATCAGAGAGGAACCAACCACTCTTACTGAATTAAAGGCCTACCCCCTTGCCATTTTTTGTTTCCAGCATCAGTCATGTTATGAATTTTGTGAGAAGGTTGCTAATATTCAGTTTCATCATGAGTTGGCCCACTTATTTGTGTTACATTTACATGGTGATCAAGCCACTCTTTCTGGTGTCACTTTCACATTAACACCAGAAACCATTTCATTAGCAACCAGCATACCAAACATTGGAGAACCATGGAACAAGAGGCAGAAAATTGATCGGTAGCACTATGAACCGTACATCAAACCCGGCTTTTTGAGACAGCTCAAGGGAGTGTTTCCTTTTTGGTACCTCAAGGATGAATATGCTCCTTGGTTGAAAGTCATCATGAAGTATTTCACCTGTGAGGGTCGGTTCTCCTGCTTGTATGCTTATCACATCAGGCTGCTAATGCATTTTACTCAGGTACGAATGATGAACATTCCTTATTTCATATGCCAAAACATAGAGAAGATGAGCACTCTTGTGCAGCACAAGACCCCTCAACAGTAGTTCAATAGTATTTATCATTTTGCTCTCATCAAAATTGTGGTCGTTCATCAGCTTGGTTTACAGGGCATCACTTGGGATGAATTCATCTCTCGTGAGTTTTTCAGAGCTTCACAGGGACCTTCAGAGGCTGGGCATGAGACATGTGGATCTTCTTATCAGCATGAGGGCCATGAGACTGCTAGTGTGCCGGTGTTCATCTCCTATCAGAGGGGTACTAGACAGTTGTTTGCAGCAGCAAAGCGAGTGTTATCTCCACCCGGGGTGGAAGGGGCCTCGCTTCCTTCATCAGCACAGCAGGTTCAGGACTGAGGCAAGAGGCCACTACAGGAGGAAGGACCATCAGGTGAGCGAGAGATTGATTTCATCCTCATTGAGGGTGATGATACTGATATGGGATCACAAAGTGCAAATCTTAGAGAGATCATTAAGGAGCAGCAGGCGGAAATTGATGTCTTGTCTACCAACTTGGATAGAGCCCAATGGACTATGCAGTATTTGGAGCAGAGGAATAAGCAGCTTGAGGATCAATAGGTGGTTATGGAGTTGCAAAACATTCAACAAAACCGCCAAGCTGCCCGAAGGAGGAGGGTGGAGTTCACTTCATTGGAGCAAGAGATCAATGCCGATAGGGAGTCATGGCTCGAAAGAGTCAATATCCACTTGGAGAGGAAGCTGGAGAAGGCAATAAATGAGAAGAATATGCTTAGAAACTTGTCATATCATTACTTGTCCCGGAACTTGGTGTGCCAAGCGAGAATCAGGAATTTGAAAGCAAAGTTGAAGAGAGCATCAAGGAGGAAAAAAGAGGATGAAGGACTTCAGATCTTGGCTGAGGCTTCCTTGGCCCATCACAACACTTGATAGAGAAGACTCAGCCCAAATTTCAAGAAATTTGGAGCAATTTTTGCATTTTTGCAAATTTTTGGCACAAAAAACAGGTTTTTCTGCCCTATGCGCCATGCCATGTGGCGCTCGCTTTTGCTAGAGGCCTCCAAATCTCAAAAACTCAGCATTTTTGGATTTTTCATGAAAAATTACACTTTTCTACCTATGGCCAAGAAATTTGGGCAGGTTTTGAGCCCTCAAAAAGGTCAAAAACACTCAAAAAATGACCTCACTGCCCCTATTTTGACACACAGGAAGCAGTGTTGGGAGAATGGACTTTTGGGGGGGCAAATGGAGGCCAAATTGAAAAATTCCACTTGGGTTGGAAAGTAGACAGGTAGACCTTTCTAGCAAGCACACCTGGAGCTCATTTGGACATCAAGAAGGCCTCCAAAGGGGGTCCAAACAGGCGCTATGCATAGAGAATCAAGCGTGGCGCATAGAGGAAAAATTGCTAGTTTGACCAAGTTTTGCTCTGTTTTTCACCCAGCTTCGCCTAGTTTGACTTTTTCACTTTCCTAATGGAAAATTTATGATGTAATTTGATGAAAATTGATGGATTATGATGTAAATATGTTGGATTTTCACTTGTATAGGTAGATTCATCAGTTTAGAGGTTGTTTGAAACTGAATGAATCAATTCCCTTGTTTCTAGAGGCATGCTGTTATGTTGCCTAGTTTCTAGTTCTCAGTTTAGAATCAGTTGGATTATATCCTAAACTTGTGAGCTCGACCCCTAGAGGCAAGGATGAGCTATGTTTTTCTATATTATGTTATTTTTCAGTCATTAGCATGGTTGGACTCTTGAGAAAGCCTTGAGCTTCATTGTACATTCATTTTCAGTATTTTGGCTAAGGAATTGAGACCAGGATTTGCAGCACTCTTTGGGATTCATGTGGAAATTTGTCTTGGTACAGTGCTTCTCCTTGTGATTGTGAATTTTTTTATGTGATTGCATTATCTATCTTATTTATTCTGAACTAAACAAACAAGAGTGTAAGTAGAATTCATTGAAAGTGCAATGCTCTACTTGAAGTTTGCTTTAGTTGTTTGATGTTTTCAGTTGTTTGGGGAGGATTCATGATTGCTCTTTCCCTCTTCAACACCTCACATGTCTTTTCCTTCCATCTCACTAAAATTTAAGTGCCAAAATGATTGCCTACCTTGCCCCATAGAGATCTCCGCAGAACTAAGCTTCAATCCCCGCACCCCAAAATGTGTCTTTCTCTCTGAGCCAACAAATCATCATTTTATCAAATCAAACTCTCTTGCACATATACCTAGCCTAAAATCAGAGTATATTTCAGTCATCTCAAGCCCCATAGATCATCATTTGCTGAGATTGACCAGGAGAGAGCCCTCTCTTGACCTGGTAGGGCTAGCTACCAGGCTGAGCGTGGTTTGATGTTGGCCCTAGATCTTACCTTTTCAGCCTAAGGTAAATCTAGGCTCTAACATAGTGGGGACCATACTGGGGAAGTAAATTTTGTTTGTTGGTATTTTTCATTTTATAAACTACAGAGGGAGCCTAAAGATTAGCCAGATAGCCTTCGAAATGCTTTTGCTTTGCATTAGCGCAAGTAGATAAACACTACTTCAGTCAATCTCCGGTCTAGTTTTATAAACAGAGTATCTAACTTGTAGATCACCCCAATACATCTGAGAATTCTAAGCTTTTGAATGATAAGTTTAGGATTTGATAGGCTGAACAAGTTTTTAATGTCGTTTTGATTTCTTGGAAATAATATCACACTGGCTTCCAGAAGATATACCAGGGCAAATCCGAATCCTGATCCTCCTCCTGTCTACGAAAATCCCAATCTTATTCCAAGAATCGTTCACCAAGGAAGTTCTATTATTCCCATGTTCAAAGCTCAATCATGTCCTATTGGTTTTGAGTATATCGAGGATCTTGAGTTTGATGAGCAGTTTGAGTTGTCTTTGTTTGAAACAAAATCTGAAAGCGTTGTTGCTTCAACTGCCTTAAATCCTGAGTTTGATAGAAATCTTGAAACTGAAAGGGCCAATAAATCCATTGATGATTATATTTTGAACTAGATCCAGACTTCAATTGTGGCTTCTAATATTGCTGATTTCCTAGAGACTGCTTCTGCAACCCTTGGGTCATCTGCAATTGTGTCTAGTTCAAGAATTCCCACCGAACCTCCTTTCATTCCTACCATTCCTATGCAGCCTATTGTTTCTGATCAAAATATACTATAGTATCACCTCCATCTACTCCGTCTACTCCTAAAATAGCCAAGATTGCTTCACCTTCGCATACACCTCCTCATACCCCCCATACATCAGCTCCACCTACTCCCCCAACATCCCCAAGACTGATTGCAAATCCACCAAGAGCAATGGCTGCTCGTTTTGCACCTCTTGTACTGCCTCAAAATTTGGATGATATGCCTGCCGATTATTAAAGCAAAATTCCTTTGTTTGATGGCACTCCTCATGGTGTCATAGCTCAACAACATGTGGACAGAATGACAGATTTCTTCGATCTTCATGAGATTGATGCAGAAAATGTAACCATGAGACTTTTTGTACAAACATTTGGTGGTGAAGTAAGGAAATGGTTATGGGCTTTGCCGGCTGCAAGCGTCACTACATTGGCCAATCTATAGAGACAATTATTAAACCGCTGGGAAGTGAAGAAAAATCCCATTTAGATTCTTTCCGAGTATGAGCACATCAAACGAAATGCTGGTGAGTCTGTTCAAGATTGATGTATTAGATTCAATTCAATTTACAATGCAATCCCTGATCATATAAAGCCACCCATGGGGCTAGCCTTGATTAAGTTTCCGGACGGCTTTGACACTGATATGGATTACCAATTAAGAGAAAGAGATCCGACTACTTTGGAAGACATGCAGAAGATTGCAGTCAGCGTTGAAGCAAATCCGCTGGCCAAGAGAGCTAGGGCAAGAGCTGAAAAGAAAGTCACAATTAAAGAAGATTCTTCCTCGTCAGGTCAAGTGCTTCGAAAGGTGGAACAGATGCTTGATAGACTGAAACTTGAAAATTATAAACCACAGATCAGAAATCCTAACTTTTGTGGCCAGCAGCAGCCCCAATACAGGATCAAACAAAGAGAGTAGTGAGCCAAAGACCAAACAGCGCAGCAGCAAGTGCAGACACCTCTACAACATAATGTTGTACTTGGTTCGGAATCAGAAGAGGAGGAGAATGTGATTGGAGAAGAAAATCATTTCTTTACGCCCGATGACATGCAAATTTACATCACTGAAGATGAGGAGTACTCCGAGAATCCAGTTGAACGAGGGGATGAAAATTTTATTTTGGCAAATGAGACAGTTCTTGAGGAAGAGTCCAATGATTACCAAAGAGGATACATGAATGCTTTGTCAGCTCATCAGTGGCAATATTCACTTCGAAATAGAGATGTGCCTGTAAATCCAATTTAGAAAAGGAAGGAGGCAGCAACGTCAAAGAATGATCCTACTAATGTGCAGAAAAAGGGAAAAGAGACAGTTGATCCTAGCACCAACAAAACAACATCAGCAAGTGAAAGACCAAATCAGCCAAATGTGTCAAAGGAGAAAATGGAAAAGAAGGATGTTCCAGTGAAAGAGGTAGAAAAAGTTTCAGTTTTTAACTTAGAAAATGAAATTGCTAAGTTAAAAATATCCATTCCTTTGACCGAGCTGATGAAGAACAACAATTATAAAAGTCAGGTGTCTAAAATTTTGAGTTTAGATCCATCATCAGACATGGTAAATGTGGAGGATGACAGTCCCGAGCTGATCTTTGGGCCAGCTTTGGAAGGTCAGTCCCAAGATAGTGATGTTGCTCCTTTCTATATCAGTCTCAGGGTGCATGACTTTATTTTACATAATGCTATGTTTGATTCCGGAGCTTCTCATAATCTTATGCCGAAAGCCATCATGGAGAAATTGGGATTGGACATCACTAGGAAATACCATGACCTTTACTCTTTCGATTCCGGTAGAGTAAGGTGCATTGGGCTTATCAAAGATTTGGTGGTCAGTTTGGATCAGATTCCGGCTAAAAATGTTTTGATGGATGTGGTGGTGGCAGATATACCTCCTAGATTTGGCATGCTTCTTTACAGATCTTGGCGAGAAAAGATTAAAGGGACAATGCAACTTGATTTCTCCTATGCTACGATTCCAGTGTTCGGTCAGATGAGGAAGCTATACCGGGAAGAGAAGATGAAGTACATGATCACTATCAAGGAGAAACCGGTAAATCATCCGATCAACTATGTACATACTGATCTAGAGTCATTTGTTTTGTATTCAGATAGTTTTAATGATGTAAATAGCCAACTAGTGGAAGTAGAAGACACTCCCGAGATTACTGAAAATTTTAGAGAAGTCTTGAGACAAGAGCGGAAAAGACTTGATGGCACCGTTGAAAAATTAGCAATCCGACAGCAGCAACATATTGATGGACAACAAGGTAAAGAAAAAGAGTTTCAACATTTGGAAGAGGATGAAACAGGCCTATGGAGTATGGACTTTGATGGTGCTGTAGGAAGGGAAGGTGATGGAATTGGTATTTGGATACACAGCCTGGTTTTCACCCCAAAAAAACTGCCAAGTAATGTAAGGGTTTGCTCTTATAAATTAGATTTTGACTGTTCAAACAATGAGGCTGAATATGAAGCTTTGATTGTCGGTTTGAAATTTCTTAGAAAATTAAATGCTAAGAGGATTTCAGTGTATGGCAACTCCGAGTTAGTTATCAAGCAGGTGAAAGGTGAGTACCAAGCTAAGCATCCTCGAATGCGGGCCTACCGCAATGCGGTTTTGGATATCTTGAAGGTATTTTCTGATTGCACTATAACTTGTGTGCACCATGCTTAGAATGTCATTGCAGATTCACTTGCAAAAACAGCAAGCAATTTGAAGATTTCTATGAACTCAAATAATAAGTTTGAGATTCATGTGAAGCATAGCCCTGCTGTGCCCGATAATCAAAGGTATTAACAAGTGTTCCAAGACGATGATGAGATTAATGAATTTCTGCAAAATAAAGGTAAATTCAAGGACATTTCTATTGACATGGAGTATGATGATGGTGATGAGAATATGGAAGTCAATTAGATGGAAGTTTTGCAGCTCAAAGACAACATCATTCCCAAAGGTCTAATACCTTTAGAGGAGCTCTTCGATCAGGACGATGTGGCTAAAAAACCAACCTTGCTGCCAACCGAAAAAGGAGTTGAAGATGTGAACATTAGATCAGCTGAACATCCCAAGATGGTAAAATTATCGAAGGCACTGCCCCCACAGGTAAAGGAAAAATATATCAGTTTGTTATCCTCTTTTACTGATGTATTCGCTTGGGATTATTCAGATTTGAAGGCATATGACACAAGCATAACTCAACATGTAATCCCGATCAAGCCAAATCAAAAGCCTTTTCGCCAAAAGCTAAGAAGAATATATCCAAAGCTGCTGCCCTCAATCGAAAAGGAAGTGAACAGGTTGTATAAAGCTGGTATCATAGTCCCCATCAGATTTTCAGATTGGATTTCAAGCTTGGTTCCCGTCCGCAGGAAAACAGGTGAGATTCGGTTATGCATTGATTTTAGAAATCTGAACAAAATTTACTTGAAAGACAATTATCCATTGCCCAAGATGGATCACATACTTTAGTGAGTAGTTGGAGCATCACAAATGTCACCACTCCGCGGGGAACTTTTCATTATGCAAAGATGCCGTTTGGATTGAAAAATGCTGGTGCAACCTTTCAGCGGGCGATGGATGTAGCGTTTGCCAATGAAAAAGATGTTTTTCTAGTTGTTTATCTTGATAAATTAACAATTTTCTCTAATACAGATGAAGAGCACCTCTATCATTTGAAGATTATTTTTCAGTGGTGTAGGAAGTATGGCATCTTGCTCAATCCAAAGAAAAGCTTGTTTGCCATGGATGAAGGCAAGCTTCTCGGGCATATTATCTCAAAGGAGGGTATCTGCATCGATCCAGCTCAGGTGGAGGCCATTCAAAAGATTGATTTCCCACAAAGTAAGAAAGAAATCCAATCCTTCAATGGTAAGATAAATTTCCTACGTCGCTTTGTTCCTAATCTTGCAGAACACTTAAGAGAGATCACAGACATGCTAAAAAAGGATAGTGCAATAAGGTGGACCGATGAAGCAGTTAAGTCTTTTAATTTGGTGAAATTAGCTCTTTCTTCAGCTCCGGTTTTGATCAGCCTGGACTATACTCAAGATTTTATTTTTTTTCCTTTGCCTTGGATCATGTTATGGCAGCGGTCTTGATGCAGAAAAGAGACCAGCTCGAGAAGCCAATTGCATTCTTCAGCAGAACCATAAGGGATGCGGCATTGAAGTATAATATTATTGAAAAATAGGCCCTTGCATTGGTTAAAGCATTGAAAGATTTTCGGGTTTATATTTTGCATTATCACATCCTTGCTTATGTTCATAATGCTGCTGTCAAAGAATTCCTAGTGCAAACAGATCCAGAGGGAAGGAGAGGCAAATGGATCGCTGCCTTGCTGGAATATGATGTAGAAATCAAACCGACAAAGCTCAATAAAGGACAGGGGCTGGTTAAACTCATGGATGAGTCAAATCTGCACGCTTTGGACATTAATCTGATTACTGCTATGTCGGAGGAAGATGAAGAAAATTTTTCCACTCAGGTATCAGAAATTTTCCTCCTTTCTCCTTGGTATTCGGACATCGTTTATGTGCTTCAAAATCTATCATCACCTCTCAGAATGGCCAAGAACAAAAGTAGGACATTGAAGTTGAAGGCTACAAAATTTTGTATCATGAATGGTGCACTTTATTGGAAAGATCCTGGTGGTGTTCTGCTGAATTGTTTGGTAGAAGAAGAGGCAAAACAAGTTAAGGAAGATTTTCACAAAGGAGATTGCAGAGGCCATCTTTTCTAGAAGACAACAGCCAATAAAATCTTGAGAGCGAGGTATTATTGGCCAATTCTATTTGCTGATGTGTACAAAATAGTGGCCAGCTATCACGAATGTCAAATTTTTCAAGGTAAGTGGAAGTTGCAGCCTTTACCACTCAAGCCCATTGAAGTAAGCCCTCCATTTCAATAGTGGGGTTTAGATTTTATTGGTGAGATTCATCCTTCTTCTTTAGCACAGCATAAGTGGATCCTCACAATGACGGATTATTTCACCAAATGGATTGAGGCAATTCCTACAAGGCAGGCCACCGATTCGGTAATTATTTCATTTCTTGAAAACAATATTTTGTCTCGTTTTGGATGTCCAAATAAGTTGATCACTGACAATGCAGCAACCTTTAAATCGAAACGAATGATTAAATTTTGTCATAAGTATCAAATTACTTTGGGGCATTCGACTGCCTATTACCCACAAGGTAATGGTTTAGCGAAATCCTCAGACAAATCTCTTGTCAACATCATCAAAAAGCTGTTGGAAACTAACAATAAGAGTTGGCACAAAAAGCTGATCAATGCACTTTAGGAAGATAGGTTAAGTCAAAAGAAATCTATCGGCATGTCTCCTTTTGAGCTTGTGTATGGTGTGGACACAGTTTTCCCGACATCTTTGGCAGTCCCGGTGATAAAATTGTTGCAAGAGGCTAGCAACGAGGATGATGGTTTGCAGTGGAGGATCAACCAAATGATACATTTGCAACAAACTAGAGAGGAGGTATTTCAGCATACTTCCAAGCTGCAGGAAAGAATTAAGAGGATATATGACCAAAAAGCCAAGGTGGACAGGTTTGAAATCGGAGACATCGTGTTGAAATGGGATGCAAGGAATGAAGAGAAGGGTAAGCACAACAAATTTGAAAATCTTTGGAAAGGACCGTACAAGATTGCTGCACATCGGGGCCAGAATGCTTTCCTTTTGCAAGAGATGAATGGTGAAGACTATCCTGGTGGGCCGGTCAATGGTCGGCTCCTCAAACGGTATATTGTGTGAACTGTTTTCTGCTGTCCTATTCATCATTGTATATACCAGTTTGTTTAAATTCCATTGCAAGAGTGTGCTATTTTCATTCTTTAGCTTGGGGCCCGAGGTGAAGGCTATAAAGCTGAAGTTTGATTTCAGTTTGGTTTGGTTTGTTAGAGTCAAGTCTTTCGGTCAATTTTAGTCTTGAAAATGAGTCCACTTGAGTCACGTTCAGTCCTGAAATTGAGTCTTTAAGTCAAGAGTTCAGTTTTGTTTTGTCGAATTTATTGACTCTATAGCCCAATGGACGAAAGCACTGCCTGCTTTCCCAGAGATCTGTAGTTCTTGGCACCTCCAAGGAGCTACCATCCCCATTGGAGCCAATGTTAGAGTCGGTATTTTCATCCGTCAAAGATCAAATCCTCTTGTTGCATTTCATATTAGGTGTCCCGCCCAGTCAATTGCATTCCATTAGGTGCATAGATCATCTGACGGTAGTGGAATTCCTACAGTTTCCCTCATGTTTTCTACCTACTGGCTCATGTTTGTTCATTTAAAAAACATATACAGTCTTCCTTTTATCTCGAAAATTGCAAAAGTTGTCTTTAGGGTTTCATGGTCAATTAGGTCTAGGGTTTCATTAGGGTTTCGTCAAAAAATATGTCAAAATGTCCAATAATTACCAGCAGGCCATGAGGAGGTTTCAACATTAATAAATTTCACCACCAAGTGTTCGAAAATGTGTTTTTCCTCAAAACTCTATTTTGAGGAAAAAACAAAGTATTTAGATTTTATTGTACAAAAATCATGAAAATTTTGTTTCCCTCATTGTAAATTTCTTCATCTGCACCCTAGTTTCTTTCCTTAGCCCAAAAGCTCCAACACCTACAAAAACAAGCAAAGCTCAGGTCATTTAGTTCATCACAAAGCCAAAAAGGTGAAAAAGTCCAAAAAACAAAGTTTGAAATAAAGTCATTTGCAAAACATTATGAAAGTGGGTTTGGCAAAATTAAATTTGAAAAGCTCATGCATAAATCATTTCTCCAAGTGTTTGAAGTTCATTTCTATTCCACGAGCAAAGAGAACCAAAGCAAAATGATTTGGGTGAGTGAGTATGAAGTTTGGGTAAAAAATTGTTGTAAGTTGCCGGTGCGGTGCACTCATCGGGTGCGGCGCATTGGGCCTCAAGAGTCTGTGTAATTTTACAAGGGCGTGGCGCATTGGGTTGTATGTGCGGTGCATACAGCCAGAGGTCCGAAAATCGCCAGAACAACCGCCAATCGCCCAAAAGTCGCACGGTTTTGCCTTGTGACAAGTAGGTTAACCCTTTGTCACTAATTTGCATCCAAGTTTGATGATTGTGTGATGGTGTTTATTGCATGATGAATGTGTAAAGGAAAACAAACCCTCTCTCTTCAAACTGTCAAAGGAGATTGCTGCTAGGGTTTTAAGTGATTGTTTTGCTACTAAGTGTATCATTCCTCCATCACTCCCTTATCCCATTTGTCCCTTGATTTCATTATTCCCTAAGTTCCCCTACCCCCTAAATTCATTAATCCCCTATCCCAAGTTCCCTTTCCCAAATTTCCAAATGTAAAACCCCAAACCCTAATCCTATATAAAAACTCCCAAAACATCCCATATTTCCCCTAACTAAATCTATCCCAACAGCCCCTAATCCCCCACTATTTTTCCCTCCCCTTACAGTCCCTCATTTCACTGTTTTCCCTTGGTGGCAGAGGTCAAGCACATCACCAAAAACAGTCCACCATAGTTTGACACAACAACACCTATTTCTCCAAGGCAATTTACCTATCAGTAGCTATGGCATCTGACCCTTCATATGATTATGAAGAGGAGACCCAAAGTGACTCACCCACGGAGGGACATGCACCCAGGAGGCCTCATAGAGGTGGCAGACATATCAGAGAGGAACCAACTACACTTACTAAATTGCAGGCCTACCCTCTTGCCATTTTTTGTTTCCAACATTAGTCATGTTATGAATTTTGTGAGAATGTTGCTAATATTCAGTTTCATCATGAGTTGGCCTACTTATTTGTGTTACATTTACATGGTTATCAAGCCACTCTTGCTGGTGTCACTTTCACATTAACACCAGAAACCATTTCATTAGCAACCGGCATACCAAACATTGGAGAATCATGAACCGTACATCAAGCACAATTTTTTGGGAAAGCTCAAGAGAGTGTTTCCTTTTCGTTACCTCAAGGATGAATATGCTCCTTTGATGAAACTCATCATGAAGTATTTCACCTGTGAGGGCCGGTTCTCCCGCTTGTATGCTTATCACATCAGGCTGCTGATGCATTTTACTCGGGTACGAATGATGAACATTCCTTATTTCATATGCCGAAACATAGAGAAGATGACCACTCTTGTGCAGCACAAGACCCCTCAGCAACAGTTCAACAGTATTTATCATTTTGCTCTCATCAAAATTGTGGTCGTTCATCAGCTTGGTTTACAGGGCATCACTTGGGATGACTTCATCTCTCGTGAGTTTTTCAAAGCTTCACAGGGACATTCAGAGCCTGGGCATGAGACATGTGGATCTTCTTATCATCATGAGGGCCATGAGCCTGCTAGTGTGCCGGTGTTCATCTCCTATCAGAGGGGTACTAGACAATTGTTTGCAGCAGCAAAGCGAGTTTTATCTCCACCCGAGGTGGAAGGGGCCTCGCTTCCTTCATCAGCACAGTAGGTTCAGGACCGAGGCAAGAGGCCACTACAAGAGGAAGGACCATCAGGTGAGCGGGAGATTGATTTCATCCTCATTGAGGGTGATGATACTGATATGGGCTCACAAAGTGCAAATCTTAGAGAGATAATTAAGGAGCAGCAAGTGGAAATTGATGCCTTGTCTACCAACTTGGATAGAGCCCAATGGACTATACGTATTTGGAGCAGAGGAATAAGCAGCTTGAGGATCAGCAAGTGGTTATGGAGTTGCAAAACATTCGGCAAAATCACCAAGTTGCCCGAAGGAGGAGGGTGGAGTTCACTTCATTGGAGCAAGAGATCAATGCCGATGGGGAGTCATGGCTTGAAAGAGTCAATATCCACTTGGAGAGGAAGCTGGAGAAGGCAATAAATGAGAAGAATATGCTTAGAAACTTGTCATATCATTACTTGTCCCAGAACTTGGTGTGCCAAGCGAGAATCAGGAATTTGAAAGCAAAGTTGAAGAGAGCATCAAGGAGGCAAAAAGAGGATGAAGGACTTCAGATCTTGGCTGAGGCTTCCTTGGCCCATCACAGCACTTGATAGAGAAGACTCAGCCCAAATTTCAAGAAATTTGGAGCAATTTTTGCATTTTTGCAATTTTTTGGCACAAAAAACAGGTTTTTCTGCCCTATGCGCTGCGCCACGTGGCGCTCGCTTTTGCTAGGGGCCTCCAAATCTCAAAAACTCAGCATTTTTGGATTTTTCATGCAAAATTACACTTGTCTACCTATGGCCAAGAAATTTGGGCAGGTTTTGAGCCCTCAAAAAGGTCAAAAACACTCAAAAAATGACCTCACTGCCCCTATTTTGACACACAGGAAGCAGTGTTGGGAGAATGGAATTTTGTGGGGGGGGGGGGGAATGGAGGCCAAATTGAAAAATTCCACTTGGGTTGGAAAGTAGATAGGCATACCTTTCCAACAAGCACACTTGGAGCTCATTTGGACATCGGGAAGGCATCCAAAGGGGGGTCCAAACAGGCGCTACGCATAGAGAATCAGGCGCGGTGCATAGAGGAAAAATTGCCAGCTTGACCAAGTTTTGCTCTGTTTTTCACCCAGCTTCGCCTAGTTTGACATTTTCACTTTCCTAATGGAAAATTTATGATGTAATTTAATGAACATTGATGGATTATGATGTAAATATGTTGGATTTTCACTTGTAGAGGTAGATTCATCAGTTTAGAGGTTTTTTGAAACTGAATGAATTAGTTCCCTTGTTTCTAGAGGCATGTTGTTATGTTGCCTAGTTTCTAGTTCTCAATTTAGAATCAGTTGGATTAGCTCCTAAACTTGTGAGCTTGACCCCTAGAGGCAAGTATAAGCTATTTTTGTCTATATTATGTTATTTTTCAGTCATTAGCATGGTTGGACTCTTGAGAAAGCCTTGAGCTTCATTGTACATTCAT
The DNA here is from genome assembly GCA_031772625.1 of Pinus tabuliformis. Taxonomy (NCBI): domain Eukaryota; kingdom Viridiplantae; phylum Streptophyta; class Pinopsida; order Pinales; family Pinaceae; genus Pinus; species Pinus tabuliformis. The sequence goes on along the minus strand of CM062804.1, from coordinate 48,195,841 downwards.
TTTCAGTATTTTGGCTAAGGAATTGAGACTAGGATTTGCAGCACTCTTTGGGATTCATGTGGCAATTTGTCTTGGTATAGTGCTTCTCCTTGTGATTGTGAATTTGTTTATGTGATTGCATTATCTATCTTATTTCTTCTGAACTAAACAAACAAGAGTGTAAGTAGAATTCATTGAAAGTGCAATGCTCTACTTGAAGTTTGCTTTAGTTGTTTGATGTTTTCAGCTGTTTGGGGATGATTCATGATTTCTCTTGCCCTCTTCAACACATCACCTGTCTTTTCCTTCCATCTCACTAAGATTTAAGTGCCAAAACGATTGCCTACCTTGCCCCATCGAGATCTCTGCAGAACTGAGCCTCAATCCCCGCACCCCAAAATGTGTCTTTTCCTCTGAGCCAACAAATCATCATTTTATCAAATCAAACTCTCTTGCACATATACCTAGCCTAAAATTAGAAGATATTTCGGCCATCTCAAGCCCCATAGATCATCATTTGCTGAGATTGACACGGAGAGAGCCCTCTCCTGACCTGGTAGGGCTAGCTACCAGGCTGAGCGTGGTTTGATGTTGGCCCTGGATCCTACCTTTTCAACCTGAGGTAAATCTAGGCTCTAACATATCCCTTAAAATTGTTCAATTGATTCAAGAATTCAATATTTTAACTGGATTTTAAAGACAGATTTTTAATTTAAAATTATTCTCGACATGTACGCGGTTCGATATCAAGAAAACCACGTATAGAAAACCCTACACATGATTTTTCAGAGGAAAATCCATGTACGTACGTGACTGTTCTTTAAAAAACAAGCTTACACATAGAGGAAAATGAAAATATAAAATTCTAATGGATAAATTCTTTCAATTTTGCAGGATCTCCATTGTTTGGAGAGAGAGAGAGCATACAAATGTTGATAATGCAGTTTTACAAGATCAAGAATTGTTGGATGCATTAAAAAATTGTGGTTTACTTAAGTTCTTCATGATGCCCAATATGAAGACACAAACTCGACTGCTAGAGATGTTGATTCATTATTGGGATGCAGAGCAGGGAATGTTCATTATAGATGGTATACCTTTACAGATTGATGTAGAGGACATATACTTAATAACAGGGCTTTCCCAAATAAGGGGAGCAGTTGATATGGAAGGAAAGGCCCATGGAGGCCTTAACATTGAAGATTACATTTCCGTATATTGTGCAGAAAATACAAGCAAATTTGGATCACAGGTTGCAACCAAGGAAATGACAAATTTACCGATCAAAATCATCCTTTTTACTATTGCCATATTAGCAGGGTTAGCTTCACTTCACCAAGCTTCATGGATTCCTATGTTCATGGTAGTAGAATTCATGATACCAATTGTTTATGATTGGTATACAATGCTCCTAACTAACATGAAAAGAAATTGTCTTCAATTAGACGGGGGAATATGAAGAACTTTGGATATGGTAGCATCCTTTGCACATTCTTCTTTCAGAGGATTCTAGCGCTATGACCCAGAGTAGTTACCTTCATCGACAGTCCTAATGATCCTAGGATGGCTAAATGGGTGGATATGATGAAGCAACTTGGCGGAGGCTGTAATAGATCTGACCTAAAAATATATAAAAATAGAAATATACACAATACTGCAATTAAACCCAAGAGCCAATACAAGATAAAAATAGATAAACTTTAGATATTTATTAATATCAAAACCCTTGAGGTAGGGTAACACCATACAATCACTCCTTAAGAAAGGAGAACACTACATAAGCCATATGCTTGTCCATAAAATAATCCTTCACATCTCTCAATGGGGAGTATGTAGCCTCTATATAGGCTTCACAGATGCAATACCATGGGTCATTATGATGGGTCTCTCAATACCATGTATCTAATACAATGGGATTATCACATTATTCCTAACTACTTGTGGTCCCTTGCATGATGTGGGTTAACCAATTTATTTATTAACTATGGCTCATCACATTATTACATTATTCCTTTGGGTACCTCCCTCTGTACCCCATAATATCCCCCCTAGGTATACTACTTTCCACCCCCTTTAAACATGTTTCATCCCCAAAACATAATAAGAACACAAATAATAAGATCTACTCAAAATAGTAGTCCACTGGTACCATGCACGTGCATCTAGCCATCTCAGAGACAGGTGATTACTCGATCTAGCCGGTGCCTCGCTCGCTTGAGATGGGAGTTGATCTTGGCGGTTCCTCTGTGTTGATGTGTTGTGGGTGGATTTTCACACCGCTTTATCTATCATGCAGGGGTGTTTTCCTTGTTGTTGATTTGTTGCCATATTGTTGGTTGTTTTCTTGCTGGGTGATGTGGGTGGTGATATGCTGAAGTTTTAACTAATGGTGTATCTTTCTTTAATTCGCCACTTAATGGAGCCTGATTGGTATCTAGTACATGTTGTGGCACCTACAATTGTTGTTTATCTTCTAGTATTACTTCAACCATAGTCTCCTCATCTGATGTATTGGTACTTGTAATATTTTCTTCTTCAGCCTCCTTGGACTCTACCTGTTTATTGATGTAAATATTTGTAATGTAATTTTCTTCTTTTTATACCAGAGCTTTAGGAATTTCTTCTACACATTAATATTGACAGTACCAATAGATTCCATACAAGGGTATCCCAAAACAACATCCACATTAGCCATATCTGAAGTATAGAAACCTAAATGCAATACATACTTGTTCATAGCAATCTTCAAATCTTTATAAACTTGAACATCCTCATTATCAGTCTGTGCATTTTCAATGTGTTTTGTTGGAACTTGCAATTTTTTTGCCAAATTAACCTTGATAAGATTTTTCTTGCGACTAGGATTTATAGAGACAATGATCTTGTCCTTCTGAACTCATCCATGAACCTATAACAAGGAGATACCTGTAGAAAATAACCCCACATGTTATCATTATCTTGTTTTCCAGCATGAGACCATTTGTCTAAAAGGAATTTTTCAAATTCTTCATCTGAAACTTTGCACAACTTCGTGTTGTCAAGTGATCTCCACCATATGGCAACCTCATCTTTCAAACCATGCCACGCTAAACCTTTCCATTTTTTCCCAAATGCTAACTTTTCCCTTCTTATGAATTCTTCAATAATAGGGCCATCATCTTTTCCTGTAAAAATCTGCTCTGTAGAAGCCATGAAGTAGAATGATGGTTTTGAAAAAATTACCTACTTTATGCGGAAAATTTAAAATGGCCACAACTCGATCAATATTGCTCAAAATCCTTACTATAACCTATTTTTCGAAATGGAATAACCATTCTGCATCTTCCCATGTGACAGAAATCCCGATCTAGGCACTCTGGAATTTCAAATTTGCACTACAACCGTCTTGTCGTCACAATTATTTTTGAAAAAATAGCTAATTTTAAATCAACAATATCTCCCTCATCCATACCCTGATTCGACCGATTGTTTTTTCAAAATTGGGTAATTTTTCAAGAGGATATCAGATTTGCAATTAGTTTCTTGAAATTCCCCTCAAAAACTATAAAAATTAATTGGAGATACGTCGTCCACAAATTTTCATCAAAAACATTCTGTAACACAACTGATTTTTAAATCAGCGATATCTCCCTCATCCGGACTCCAATTCGGCTGATTTTTATTTTTATTTTTTTTATTTTTTATTTATTTTATTTTATTTTTATTTATTTATTTATTTATTTTTAATTTTTAATTTGGGTATTGTTTTGCAAAAAATCCAGATCTATAATTTGTTTCTAAAGATTTTACACCAGAAGTTTTAGATCTAATCTTCAAACTCGCCACCCAAAAAATTCCTGCAAAAAATAAAAAACAAATTCTTTCCGCTTTGCCCAAGAAAGTGCTCTGATACCACTTGTAATAGATTTGAATAAAAAAATAAAAAAATATAAATATACCCAATACTGCAATTAAACCCAAGAGCCAATACAAGAGAAAAATAGATAAACTTCATACCTTTATTAATATCAAAACCCTTGAGGTAGGGTAACACCATACAAACACTCCTTAGGGAAGGAGAACACTTCACAAGCCATATGCTTTCCAATACAATACTCCTTAAGGAATATATCTGACCTGCAAATATATAAAAATAGGAATATGCCCAGAAATAACAAGATCTGAATATAGAAATGCTTATCTTTATTAATAAAAAACCCTTAAGGTGAGGTAACATCATACAATCACTCCTTAAGGAAGGAGAACACTCCACAAGCCATATGCTTGCCAATACACTAATCCTTGACATCTCTCAATGGGGAGTATCTAGCCTCTATATAGGCTTCACACATACAATACCATGGGTCATTACCATGAGTCTCTCAATACCATGTATCTAATACAATGGGCTAATCAAATTATTCCTAACTACTTGTGGTCCCTTACATGATGCGAGTTAGCCACTTTATTTATTAACTATGGCCCATCACATTATTACATTATTCCCTTGGGTATCTCCTTCTATACCCGATAATATCTCCCCTAGGTATATTACAGAGGAAAAACCACTCGGGGGGCCTTTGGTGACGAGTTCTTACATTGGTGGGAGCAACAAGTCATGGCCATAGATGACTACCACTATGCAAGTGTGGACTTCTGAGAGGACCCAGAGTTAGCACTTCCACCAGGAGCTGCATGGGGCGACATTGATAAAAAATTTGATTTTAACTTATTCAATTTTTTTGTATTTTTAAAATGTAATCTCAAGAAATTCAAATATTTTTTTGTGAAACAAAAATCTTACAATATTAAATGATCATGATACAGATGTTGGACTAGTGAGACTTGAGGGCCTACTAAGGCATAAGCGTTGTGTCAGATAACAACTGAATTTGAGAGAGTTCTTCACACTATTTAGAGGAACTTGGTATTAGTAGAGTATCTCCCTTAGGTTGTACACAGACGAGTGGTTGAAGTACCACGAGAGTGGGTGCGGCTCTTTCGACTAGTGGTGAATGCCATCGCCTTCTTCTAGGATGCTCATCCAGGGCAGGGCCTGCAACTTTAGATTTTACAGGACTGATCTTTTTTATTATGGACATGATCGGGCTTAAGCCCTCATTTTGTAGGACATTTGTCCACATTTTGTAATATTTTGACATACTCTATCTATCTTATACAAAGACTTCATGATGATTTAATCATAAATACAAATGATTTTGTGATATTTTTTATTTTAATATGATGAATGATTAATGTCCTAATCTAATGCTTGGTTAGCTATAAAATCAACAAATGCATTATTTGATCATGGAATATGAATGAAAGTAATAAATACAAATGATCTTTGCAATAATCTCACTCTCAGAAAATGGTGATGTAATAAAGGATCTCTTACAAGATAAATGTTATTTAATTGAGACACAGCCAATTATGAATCCAAATAAACCACTAATGATCCAATATGATGAGATATTGATTCAAATAGTAAATTAAAAATGACACTATATTCAACCATATTATTAGAAACAAGACCAATACATATGCCTCTTGAGACTAATAACTGACCAGATGGATAATATATTAACCAAGCGGCGGAAACTAAATTATGTGTATGTCTACTAGCACCATTGATGAATCCTAAATACACTAGGATTACCCATCGAAACCTGCCAAAGCAGATCAAAAATATCATCATCACCACAAGAACCATAAACATAAATAAAAGACTATGCAAACTATTTACAAAACAAAGAAAATGTTAGGCAAGAGCCTAGGCATAATACTTCTTGATATAGAGCCCATTTCTAGGCTCCGACAAAACATTTCCCTCAAAGTCAACCAATTCATATGCAACCTTATTTAAGACCTTCTTAACGATATAGGGACCATACCACATAGATTTAAACTTTCTTACCCCCAAGGTGTCTTTGTCTTGGTCATAGACCAAAACAAGTCACCTTCAAAGAAAACCATAGGTCATACAATCTTGTCATACTATGATTTTACTCGTTTCTTATGCACTTCATTCATTGTGGCTACATCCTAACATTTCTCATCGAGATGCTCTAAATGAATGAGGCATTCTTCAAGACTTGAAGTGTTTCGAAGAAGCTAGACTGATAACTTCAGAGATGGAATTTCACATTCTACAAGAAAGATTGATTCCAACCCATAAACGAATTGAAAAGGAGTAAAACCTGTAGCGGTCTTAACAAACATCCGATATGATTAAAGTGTAGGATATAACATGATGTTCCAGTTGGACTTAGACTTAATGATCATCCTTTGTAGGATGATCTTAAGGGATTTATTAACAACTTCTACTTGACAAATTCTCCTGCCGAAATCCCAACTTCAAATCCAACTCAAACATCATCTTATTCTAGAAGTGACTGCCATGATCAGTGACAATATCTCTACGGATACTGAAGCATGAAATGATTTGATTGAATAGGAAAAGAGTTTTGTCTCACTGTCATTATTGAAAGTAGGCATAACTTCTACCCACTTGGTAAAGTAGTCTACTACTACGATGATGTACTTGTGGCCCTTAGCTAATGTCAGATTACAAGTAGTAAAATCAATACCCACTTGGTAAATGGACCAACAGTGACAACAAGAAAAAGTGAAGCTAGATGCACGCACAATTTCTGAGTATAAACCTGACAAGGATGGCATTTATTTCCCACTTCAATGAAATCCTTGAAAATCGAGGGCCAAAAATAGCTTGCACGCAAGATTTTTTGGGTTGTAGGAAGCCTAGATAGATGACCTCTGCAAGCTCCACTGTGGCAGTCATTTAAAACCAACTCAACTTCCTCTAAGGTTAAATAATGTCTAAGGATTGAATCAATCCCTCGGCGATATAAAGTATCACAAATGATATGATCATTTTTAGCCAGGTGATGTAACGTCCAACATTCATCCTTAGAAAAAGACAAAGGGAACTTCGAAGTCTAAAGATATATAATGATATTTCCGTACCAAGGATATTGTGAAGAGATGAGAAAAATATTCTCATCAGGAAATGATTCTTCAAAAACAACATCTTCTTCACAATGAAATTCCGAGATCAATTCTGCAAATACTAAAGATTTCTTTGAATTAGCTGACATAAAATCAAGATCAAACTCTTGTAATATAACAATCCATTTATTATATTTTCCCCCAATCACTCACCTACTGAGAACAAATTTAAATGGTTGATGTCAGCCAATTCAAAGGTTTTTTTAAGCAGAATGTAATGACAGACTCATTGGAAAGCATGGACAGTTGCCAAAGCCAATTTCTCTATATGAGAATACCTAAGTTCAAGACCAACTAAGCCATGACTTAGATAATAAATCACATGCTCCTTAAGGGAATTGTCTTCCTGAACCAGAACCATACCAATGGTTGATTCTGCTACTGCAAGATACAAGAGGAAATCTCTGCTATAATCAGGTGGACTCAAAAGAGGAGTAGAGGTGAATGCCTTTTTCAAGGCATTGAAGGAGCATTGAGCGAAGTCATCCAAAATTAAAGGGACTCATTTCTTGAGTAAATGCATAAACCCTTTTGTAATCTCAGCATAATTTACGATAAATCTCCTTAAAAAATTGGCTTTTCCTTGGAGACTCTGAAGTTGATGGATACTCGACGAGGGAGGCAACTGAAGTATTGCCTCAACCTTGAAGGGGTCTACACGAATCCCTTCATTAGACACGATGAATCCCAATAACCAACCAGATGTAACCGTGAAAACACACTTATTTGGGTTCAACCGGATTTTGTAGTAACGACATCTTTCAAAGACTAAATGAAGGTGCTTTGGATGTTCCGCTCTCTTGTGAGAACAAGCAGCTAAATCATCCAAGTATGCTTCAATTATATGCTTGATGTCATGGAAATCATAGGACATGGCCCATTGAAAGGTAGCCCAAAATTTTTTAGGCCAAAAGGAATTTTCCTATATGCAAACATACCCCAGGGGAAAATAAATGTTGTCTTATGTTGGTCCTTAGGATGAATTGTAATTTGATTATATCTAGAAAATCCATCCATGAAGGAGAATATCTCATTTCCAGCACACTCATCGATGATCTGATCGATAAACAGAGTGGGGAAATTATCTTTAGGACAAACTTTATTCAAATCCATAAAATCGATGCACACACAGATTTTTCCTTGCTTTTTATCAACAGGGACTGGGTTTGAAACACATTCAGTTAAAGGAACAAGGTAGATGAAAATTTCCCTAAGTAGCTTCTCTACCTCAACCTTAATAGTTGCAACTTTTCTAGGATTAATTCGTCAAAGCTTTTGCCGTATAGGCTTTGCATTTTCATATGTCTTGATCTCATTTTGAACTATTGAAGGATCAATTCTAGACATTTCTTCATCAGACCAAGTGAATACATCTCAAAACTCTTTAAAGAGATCGGTATAGATTTTGATTTCTTCAGTGGAACATTGAGCTCCAAAGAAGATGTTCTCAATAACATTGGGATTCTAGGAAATGTTCACCAGAATGGTTTCTGAAATGCTAGACATATTGCCTTCGGCATAAAAATGTGATGGACCCAAAGGGTTATGAACATTTCCACTGAAATAAGGACTAGACAAGTTTGATTCAAACTCACGCAAGTTAGGGAGAAAATAGGACCGATGATGCAGATATCCCATAGTCTTTTTACCCTAGTCATTGCTTCTAGGATTTCTTCATCAGATGGTAAAATAATGTCAAGTCAATCCATAACTAAAGTAGAATCAACTATCCAGACTGGAGCCACATCCCCTTCTTCATCCTTTGATAGGAGAGGGATGGGATCAAAATATGAAAAACTTATAATAGATTGATAAGCAATTTCTGCTGTAGACATTGGATAATTCATTCCACCTACTTGGCCCTCTTCTTATGTGGAAGTAGGAGGTGATAAGGGCCAAGGATTAGAAAAATAATTGGTTATGAAAGAACCATGTCGAGGAACGATCCTGGAAGATGAAATTGCATCGACATGAGAGACAAGAGATGGAATATCAAAAGTTCCCATTAATGAAGAATACATTCCAACTCCCAGATTCTCAATAGGCTACTTGGTATTCTTTACCAATTGAACAATGGAGTCAGTCGATGCATTGGGATCGTTAGGAGAATAAGCTAATTGATCTAGCATAACAATTCTCCCTTCACGAGGGAAACATAAGATGTGAAATAATCATGAAACACTGGCATCCATTGCATAAACCTAGTTGCGACCCAATAAAATATTGTAATCGAGATTAGCATCTACTATCTCTACTTCCACATTAGCGACCTTTCCCCCTACACAAATAGGGAAGGAAGGTAGAATTCCATGAGGCCTATGAGAATTGACATCGAATGCAGTTAAGAGAGTAGGAGAGGGAATAACCTCAGGTGACCCAATAACCTTCCAACATGACATAGACATGACGCATGTGGAAGCCCCTTCATCAACTACAATTCGAAAGATAGTCTTCTTCCGATATGTAGATTTAATCTGGAAAGCCATATGATGAGGGAGTCTAGTCTTAACATTTGACATATCAAATGTGACTACCATAGAATTCTTAGGGTCTACTACTCCAATCGTAGTGAGAAAAGCATTCCTTTGTGCAAGACATGATTGGAGTAACTCTAACGCTGACATGGCAGATGGGATTTGAGTTAAATATTCGAAAATAGAGTATTTCTAAGTAGCCCTCACATTGGAATTATAGGTCAAACATTTTGAGGATCCTTTCGGAATACGAGGTATAGGCTTTACCACGGGCCTCTCAATATGTAGAGGTTTTAAGGTATCAAAAGCATTTTTAGCTTTGGAAGGTTTGGCCTCTCCATAATCATGAGTTCTTGTTGAAATTTCAACATGAGACTTAACCATATATACATTCAATGTACCTTCCCCATCCCGGTTGCCCCCTATGGGGGTTCCAGTACTAGCAATCATGCCATCAAATAATTGTTGGCCTTGGGAAAAATGGTTTGTGAGCATAGCCTGGGAACTAGAAGAACCTTTTTGAGCTAACAAGCATTGAGCATCCTGAATCTTAGGGAAAATATGGGTAAGGTGATCCCCACTGCATAACTTACATGGGAACTTAACCTTCTTCTTAGATTCCTTTTTTCCCTCACTAGTGTTATCACTGGGTTTATTGGCATTTCCCTTGCCTCCCTTATATTTTTTCTTTCCATGCCCTTTCTTCTTCCCATCGAATTGTTGATTTCCTTTGGGATTTTAATATTGGACATTGTTAACCCCTAAACGTTGAGAAGGAGTAGACCCATACGACGTAGTTTGTGTTGCAGAAGCAGATTGTAGAGACAACTATTGTAATTGATTCAACAAAGTAGCCGCATTGTTATCAACTGATCCTATAGCACCGTCGGCATGGGGACCCACTTTTGGTTTGGCGAGGTCGATTTTTGACCAAGCACCTTCAAGAAAAATCTTATAAATAACCCGTAACTGAGAGTAAATGAGCTTTAATTGTTGGGCTTTGAAGATAGCCCACTCTCTAGTGAACACCTTGAAAAGTAATACATGCTTAGAGATCTTTGGTTGCAATGATTTCAAAAACCATTATAGAAGGAATTCATCAGGGATGTAGGCCTTGACCATTCTGTTCCTTCTGCACCACTCTTGGATCTGGTCATAAATATGTGTAGCCTTATCCTGCTCAAAATTGGCTAGAAGCTCAGTTCCGATGTCATAACGGACAAGCAACTGAAACTTGTTTAGAAACATTATGACCAAATCACCAAGCATTGAAAATGTACCCTCCCTTAACTCGATATACCATTTAGCAACATTCCCAGTTAAAGTGTGTTGGAATAATCTCAACCTGATTGAATCATTAATGAGGGAGTTAGAGGAGCACCATAAATGGAAAGTGGTTATATGGTTAGTTGGATCCTCACCTTAATTCCCTTCAAATTAGGAATATCAGACAGAATTTTGGTAGGGACCGGAGGGCAGGCCAGATTATAATGGATTAGATCATTTGTTAATTTCAAAATATCTAGCAAATTGAGGGTTGCCGGGAATGGTAAGTGAGGAGGAATATGAGAATTCTAAGTAAAATTTCCAAAGTTCGAAAAAGAGTACCCTAGATTTGGAGTGGCACCAAGTTGCCATGAACTACTCGCAGAAATACCTGAACTATAAGGGAAACCTTGTAGTCCAGGAGTATACGGAGGGTATCCTCACCCTACTGTAGGGTGGCTTGCCATAAGAAGGCTTCCTCCTAGAGGAACATTATATGAAGGGGAAAGACCTGATAAGGATTCCATGCACTAGCTAGAGGAGGAAAGACTTGAGAAATACCAATAGTAGGGAAGGGAATACTCCCCTGTTGACCAAATAAATGGGAAAAATTCCCTGCCCCAAAACCACTCATAGAAGGATTTACCAAGCCTTGGTTCCCTTGAAAAGGATTAAAGTTTTGAGTATCACCAGGGAAAGGCTTTGATCTTATGTTCAATGATGGATTGGAAGGAGGAACATTCCACTTCTAAATTAAAAAGGCACTGAACCAATATCCATTGAATTCATAGATGTAGAATCAACAAAGGGTAAAGTAAAAGATACAAAGGGAATCCCACTAGATGGCATCCGGAAAGGATAAGCTCCCATGAAAGAAGCTCAAGGTTGGGTGACCCCACCCAGAATTAGGATGGAGGTAGAGCCAACAACTTCCATACTAGGTGAAATAGTAGATATAGGAATATATCCTCCTCCTACAATTGAGGAAGGAGTATGTACACTAGTAGTATCGACAGATCCATAAGATTGGCCATTGAGAGGAAAGAAGGAGAGTGAATAGGGATAGTCGACCTATGATTCAAATTACCCACGTATGAAACAACGCAAGGAAGATGAGAAGGAATAGGTTCTGTAGGAATCACAGGTGGCTCAGAAATGTCTTCGATTTCTACTTCGTCTTCCAACTGGAAGAGTACTCTAACGAGCACTAGAGTGTAACCGTCTAGACTATGGACTAGATTAGGTTCACCCTAAGAAATGAGAGCCCTTGGAGAAGTATTTGTCTCTGTTGAGTTCACTAACACTAGTTGAAAAGCACCAACAGAATTACTTCTACAACTCCTTGGTGGAGGCTCAGCACTCACAGGTGAAAGCCTAGGAAGCCTTCTAGACCGATGAATTGATCGGTTAGCCACTTTTATATATTAAAATAAATTAAAGACTCAAAAAACCTATGGCAAGCTAGGATCATTGGGAACTCACTAAAAATATCCTAAGAAAACAAAAAAGAAAACAACTTTCATGTATTTTTGCTTTGGGTGATTAGGACCTGACACCAAAATACAAGAAAGTGAAGATAAGGATCTCTCGAAGGTAGTTTAGGATGACAAGGGACCAAGACTACCACCAAAGATATCAGAAGCAGTTACGTTGACCTATAGACAATAGCCTTTGTCGATGTCAGTACCCAAGCTTCACAAGGGCACCCTCCAGAAGTAATATTAAATTGATGCAACATATGCCTCACGTACCACAGGCATTCCCCCCCGCAACCACTTGTGTGGTCCCTAGGAAAGGAAACTAAGGTCACCAATTTGTAATTAGAAGCTGGGTGGAAGTAGGAGAGGGGTATCTCTCTTTCCTTATCTTCACACGTCCTCGTGCTTAACTCGTGTTAGAAGAGCTTTCCCGGACAAATTAACGAGACTGGATTTCCAATCTTTAGTAAACTTCTGTACTTTCAGTTCAAGTGGCTTTGGAAATTTTTACTCTCCACAAACCTAGGCTACATGCAAATGCAACTTCTTTTTCTTCAATGAAGGCGATTTCTACATGGGTTCTACGAGAAAACTAAGAAATCAAAACTATTTTTATTTTCTTTTCAGTCACTCACACATTCAATCACCTAATAAAAAACTAAATGACGTCTACAATGAAAATTACCCTAATGCACACTAAATGTAAATGCAAGATTCAAGTAAAGCTCACAAACAAGAAAAAGGTGAATTCAAAAGCAAAAGTCCATTAATCAAGCAACAAGAAGCAAATCCCAAGAAAGAAACACTTCTAATGCAAAAATAATTTTAGCCCTAAAGCAAGAATTCACACCTTTGTAAAAGATTCAAAAGTCAAAAAATCAAAGAAAAGAAACTCAAAACAAATGTTTTTCTTTTTCTTCAAAGGATTTAAAGACTACAAGTTTCAAAAAGCAAATGCAAGTATCAAATTCAAGACCAACAACAAGAAAGAGACTCAAATCTCACTAGCCATCAATAATCCCAAAAATTGAAAGACTAATGTCAATAAGAGACTAAAATAACTCAATAAGAGACAAAAATAACTCAAGTGATAACTCAAGCGATTAAACGAAAAATTGTAAATAGCTTTCTCAAACAACTAATGGGAAGAAAAAACAAGCCAACTTCAAGAACGTGAAAGAAGAAATCAAGAAAATTGGGTTATAAGCGAGTTGCAAGAGCAACCAACTGTCCTAACAACACAAAATAGTCAGACACTTCCCAAAGAAAGTATGAAACCCAATTTTAATTATAAAAAGCTTCAAAAATCACAAATCCTAGGTTAACATAGGATTTTCAGAAAAGAGATGGAAAGAATCGACAACAACTACTAAAAAGATGATTTCAAGCCTCTTCAAACAAGAAATACACAATCAAACATCAACAAACCCCTAGAAAGAAAAAAAAAAATGAAAAAAATCATTTTTTTCAATCTGTACACTATTGTGTAGTTCTAGAAATGCGTATGTACGCGATTGTTTCTAAAGAAACTAGCGTAAACGTGGGTTTCTTCATAATAAAATGTGTATGTAGGCTTCTGTAAATAACAAAAAGAGCGTATAAATGGAAAACTAGGGAAAAAATAAAAGTACAACCCTGATCCAAGAGATCAGGCCGATTGACTAGACTGCCTAGGATTCAAGAAGACTAGAAACAAAAAGAAACAACAAACCAAAAACCTAGATCAAAGAATTACAACCCTTCTAGGAAATACTTGATGGTATTCCCCAATGGAGTTGCCAATTTTGTTGGTGGGAAAAGTTCCCTAAGGTAAGGGTTGACAACCTCAACAGAGCAGAACAAGAAAATCAACAAGAAGCAGTCAAGAAAGCATGCTAAACATGTGAATTATTAAATGTGGACTTGGAAACTTACCCAAAGGTCCTACGTTTGAAGATGTTCCCATAGGGTCCAAATCCTCTGCTTCCTCCAGAATCGAGCAGGCCTGCAAATCAATTCAAAGAAGCATATACATGATATATAATTCAATGTGAATACATAAAAGATATGTTAGATCATCATATATAAACATATAAATTGTTATTCATGAGACAATAACATATCAAGAACAAGACATGAGCTTCTTTATTGATAATCAACAATAGGTACAGGAAAGGTACAACCTAATCTAAGCCAAAGCACCGACGAAGCCTTCCTCTAGATTCGTCCAACCTAAGCCACGAAGACAACCTCTCTAACAAATGCAAGGAGATGCTATAAATATTATGAACATCTCTGTAAAGGAAACGCGAGTTTCCATAGAGACTAGGAATGCAGGAGGAATGGGAAAATCAAACTTGATCTAGGAGAAAAATGAGTATAATGTCGATAACCCTTTTCTATATTTTAGGCCTACCCAAGGTGTGTATATATACCACTTGAAATCAGTTAATTTAGTTGTGCTATAAGCTCCTGTAGGTGGGCTCTCATTAAAACCCGTAAACCCCACCCAAAAAATATGATATATATATCTATATATATATATATATATATATATATATATATATCATATTTAAAAAGGTATACACGGGCATGTAGTTATGAAACACAAGTATCTATGCACTTTTGAATGGGCAGAATCGCGTATGGAATTTGAAATATTGTTTTTTAATCAAGGATCAAGGCTGCATGGGAAAAGGCTACCCAAGGCCATGTAAGAGCATCAAAATCTACAAGAGTGTTAAATAATGCTATAACAAACTGTCAATAGAAACAAGGGTATCCCGAGACTAAGCCTCCTCAACCCTCAATATCAACAACAGGGGAATTTAGAGACTAAAATGCCTCAACGCTCAACAGTAACAAGGGTATCTCGAGACTAAACCGCCTTAACCCTCAATATCAACAACAAGGGCATCGAGAGACTAAACCACCTCAACCCTCAATAATAACAAGGGTATCATGAGACTAAATTGCCTCAACCCTCAATATCAACAACAAGGGCATCCAGAGACTAAACCGCCTCAACCCTCAACATAAACAAGGGTATGCCGAGACTAAACCACCTCAACCCTTAATATCAACAACAAGGGAAACTAGAGACTAAACTGCCTTAACCCTCAATAGAAAATGGGTATCTCGAGTCTAAACTGACTTAACCCTCAATATCAACAACAAGAGCATCTAGAGACTAAACTACCTCAACCTCAATATCAACAACAAGGGCCCAGACAATCCCATACTTAACTGTCCCATCATGCTATACAACACATACACATACACAATGTACAACATAACACATACACCTACACCCGGTGTACAAGACAACACATACACCTGCACTCCATGTACAACACAACATAAACATCTACACCTACTATACAACACCACACATACACCTACACCCGGTGTACAACACCAAACACACACCTACACCCAGTGTACAACACGACACATACACATACACACCGTACAATACCACGAATATGCATGTCATGTTACAATGACTACATAATACACATAACATGGTACCGCATGTGCATAGCACTACCTGTGCAATGTGTACACAACACCACATGCACGCAACACCACATGTACACATCACCACATGCACAACGTGTTCACAACATCACATGTACATAACACCACCTACACAACGTGTACACGTCACCATGTACACACAACATCACGTGTATAACATGTACACAGTATTGCACACACACAACACCTCATGTACAACATGTACATAATACCACATGTACACAACACCACAAGTACAACATGTACTCATAACCATATGTACACAACACCACATATAAAACATGTACATAGCAACATATGTACACAATACCACATATACAGCATGTGCACAACACTAGTACTACACATCTGAAGACCACATTGTCTCTACCAAGCAACCGTGCTTCTAGTGTCTCTCTACTATCCATGCTTATCCAAGTGTGTCATAGATCGCATTGCTTTCATTCCGTTGATATATCCCTCAACATTACCTTCTATAACATAAACATAGGCATAAGAACATAATATCAAAACATATCCACATGACACTAACCTCATAGATTTGTCAGGGCTACTCTTCCCATTTGATTCCTCATGAAACCAGGAACCTCTTCATGCCATTCACCTACATAAGAAATCATTCCTCCACAAGAATGATCTCTGGCGAATCTCCAAGACAACAAAATATATACATCTAAACATTAGCATAAAATCATCATGATCCTTGACGACCCTATCAGAAAATTAAATATTTACTTACATATATACAAATATAGACATGAACATAATCATAATCACAATACAATTACAAGATATCATAAGGTTAAGATTAAGAGAACTTTCTTTATCTGTGCACAACATGCACAACATTGAGAACAATAGTTCCCAATATAGTCAAGGAGTTTGATACCTCGGATCAATTAACTTTACTTTTCATATTACCTTTCTCATGATTGTCCTGCCAACGTCCATTTACCCCAATGGAACCAACCAATCCAACTGGTTGTCATACTCTTTCCTTCAGCTACCCTTATCCATGCACCATGTTCCATCTGGGTCTTACATTACTTGTTGGATTTCATTCAAATCTCCCTAAGCTCCATTAACTTGCCCTTCCCCAACCAGTTCACTGTTGCTGCTAATTCTTGCAGTCGGTTCCAACCACCCAAACTGAGCATCTCCCTGCTTTCATGTACCAAGCACATAATTGTCAATAGACAAATGAATTGAAATAAATTCAAATCATACCTCATTGGTGGTTCATTAATAAGGTACACTTGTAATTCTATTTACCTCTTGTCACAACAAGTCAAACTAGCTCTTTGATTAAATAATCATGTATAAACATATAACATCTGGTTAGCTCAAAATGCAACCATTATAAATCAAAATCATGGATCACATGTAACCATTATAAATCAAATTCATAGATCACATGCATAATTAAACTAAAATAAAATACTTATCTTTCAAATGGTTCTTTGCTTCTGCCTTTGTTCTTTGTCCTCTTCGTACACACACATAATTGGTTGCCAAAATCGCAGGCACCCAGTGCCTTCTCTTTAAGCAACAAGGGAATCCAGAGACTAAACCACCTCCTCCCTCAATATCAACAACAAGAGTATCCCGAGATGCAATTGCCTCAACCCTCAATATCAACAACAAGGGCATCCTGAGAGTACACCATCTCAACCCTCAATAGAAACAAGGGTATCCCGAGATTAAACTGCCTCAACGGTCAATATCAACAACAAGAACATCTAGAGACTAAATCACCTCAACCCTCAATAGAAACGAGGTTATCTAGAGACTAAACCGCCTCAACCTTCAATATCAACAACAAGGGCATCTAGAGACTAAATTTCCTCAACCCTCAATAGAAATAAATGTATCCCGAGACTAAACTATCTCAACCCTTAATATCAACAACAAGGGCCCAAACAATCCCATACCTTCATGTCCCATCACACTGTAGAACACATACACATACATAGTGTACAACACAACACATACACCTACACCCAATGTACGACACCACACATACACCTATGCCTGGTGTACGACACGAAACATACACCTAGACCCGGTGTACAATGCCACACATACACCTACACCCAGTGTACAACACCACACATACACATACATATCATACAATACCATTAATACACATGTCAAGATACAACGACTACATAATACACATAACACAGTACCACATGTACATAGCACTACCTGTGCAACGTGTACACAACACCACCTGCATGCAACACTACACATACCATATGTACACATCACCACTTGCACAACGTGTACACAACATCACATGTACAAATCACCACACGCACAACATGTACACAACACTACCTACACAGCATGTACACAACACCACACGCACACAACACCACACACACACAACACCTCATGTACAACATGTAAATAACACCACGTGTACACAACATAAGCAATCATTCCTCCACAAGAGTGATCCCTGGCGACCCTGCAAGACAATAACATACATTCATATGTACATACATATAAACATTAACATAAAATCATCATGATCCCTAATGAACCTGTCCGAAAACAACATATGTACATACATATATAGACATCAACATAATCATAGTCACAATACAATTACAAGATATCATAAGGTCAAGATTAAGAGAACTTCCTTTATCCATGCACAAAATGCACAACATTGAGAACTATAGTTCCCAACATAGCCAAGGAATTTGATACCTCAAATCCATTCACTTTACCTTTCCTGTTACCTTTCTCATGATTGTCCTACCACTGTCCATTTATCCCAATGGACCCAACCAATCCAACCGGCTGCCATATTCTCGCCTTCAACTACCCTTATACATGCACTGGTCTCCATTTGGGTCTTACATTACTTGTTGGGTTTCATTCATCTCTCCCTGAGCTCCATTAACTTCCCCATTCCCAATCGATTCCCAAGACTCTCAAAACATAAAAGGAGAGGAAAAGAAACAAACAAGAATAAGATCATGAAAACCAATAGCAATACAACATTACAATCAAAGTGGCATGGTCATGCACCAGACACAAACAAAACCGCAAGTCAAACGTGAAAAAATCCCAAAGCACTGAAAGCACAAAACTAACAACAAGCACCATGATTTAATCCCCATGGGTTCCCAATGCTTCCAAAGGAAATTTCAACCTGAGCCTTCTCAAAATCTCATGGTAGTCTCTTTTTCCATGCAATCCCTACATCACACTACCATAAACATAGAATTGTCAATGTGTAAATACACATAAAAATATATCAGTTACCTTACCTTGTTGTGCCAAGCACTATTCCTTTATATATAGTCAAATATATAAAAATGTTTTTTTCCTACGTCTTCACTACGGTGCAAATAAATTCCATCCATTCTATTGTTAAGATCTCCTTCAATGTGTTCAAAGATCTTCTGCTCACACTGGAAGAATGTGGGCTACAAGTTGTGAATGTTATGTCTTCTTCAATTAATAACAAATTTTTCCATACCATACATAACAAGGTATTTTCCTATAATCATGGAAACAACTTACTTCCCTAACTACTTTACCAGTATCTGAACATGCATATATTTGTACGTTGCCACAACTGTCTCATAGTGGCAAATTTAACATGGACAACCTCTATGAGAAGTTTGGGCATTTGATATTGGATCACAAGGCCGACTTACAGGCCCTTGACTCTCGAGAGGAATATGTGTTGTCACACAAATGAGGAGTACAAGGTTTGACCAGCGTATGCCACAAATCTCCACAAGATCAATTATGTCTCTGCTATAAATTTAGTAACCAAGTGTGGTTTAGATGTTAATGATTTGAAGGAGTGCTCTATGGAAGATTGCTTTACTTTTCAAATACAAATGTATAAAAGTAGCTCAACTATGAATTTGGGTTGTCCTAGGTTTTCAGTGTAGGATTAGTGTAGAATTAGGTAAAGTAGCATGAATGAATTTTTGCTCTAAAATTAACTAGCAATCATTCAATAACAAATTTTCAAATTGCAAGTTGATCTTATTAGTTTTTTTTTAAAGATCAGTATTGATCTATTTTAATCACAAATCTAATAAGTGTTTAGAGTGATATAATTTAATATTGTGTAATCTTTTTTAAATGCAAAATTTGAAAAAAAAAATGTTTGCATCTCAAAGATAAAATTAACAGAAAAATATAGCCCAAATATAAAATAATAAGATTACTTGAAATGCTTAAAAATGTTTTAACCACGAAAATTTATTTCCTTTCATTGTACATATTAGTTATATTAGTTGAAATTAAAATATTTTACTTATGAAGTACATTGTTTATATAGTAAATGAATTTATGAATTTACAAATGCTTATTAAAATTCATTATCTATTATTCATTTGTTTTTAAGATTTTGCACTATATTTTGAATATTTTTTCATTAAAAATTACTATAAAATAATAATTTATAAACCATTTAAATTTAAAATAATAATTTATAAACAATTTAATTCCTTCCATTGCCTTATAGATTTAAAATTCCATCACTAATGTTTCACGTGTTATATGTTAAAAAATTAATATATTCAAATGAGATTATAGGAAATGAATTTACAAATGTTTATTTCATTTCATTTTATTTTATATGAATTTATTTTTGAAAAAATCATTTTCTATAATTCATTTGGTTTTAAAATTTTTCACTATATTTTGAATTTTTTTTCATTAAAAAATAATAATTTATAAACCATTTAAATTTAAAATAATAATGTATAAACAATTTAATTCCTTGCATTGCCCAAATGTTAGCATTCGTGATGTATGTGAGATTTCTAAAAAAATAACTCGAAAGGGATTTGATTATGGCGTTTTTAGTAGCATGTGGTTGTGCAAAAATCAATTCAACATTACATTATGACAAACATTGTTGTAACATGACAATTTATCTAATACTCATTGTTGCAACATGAAAATTTATCTAATACTCATTGTCGCAATGTTACATTGCATTGAAATTTATTCAATGTCGTCTCTCAAAATTAATAAACCCAGGGGATTGATATTATAAACTAATCTGAAATCTTGGGCAAACTTGTTAATGCTACGCAAGCTCCCTCATCAATTAAAATATTTTTACGATCATCCCATTTTAACGAGGTGTACAAGGGTTTAGGTGTCAAGTTTCATGTGTCTTTAGAGTATGATTTAATGAGTTAATTAGCTTATTAAATGACATGAATAGCAAGTAAAATTTCAGTCATAATACATAGAAAACTCACAACACAAAATTGGTCAAGGAGATCACCCTCCAGTACTGTGCTACATCTCTTAGGAACTCCTTCATGTTGGGTGTGGAGCCTGATTATCTTCTATATTCAAAGGTATCGCCACATAGGACCCCCAGTTCGAAATGGGGGCGACAACGCCGCCCGTAAAATATTCGCTGCAGCTATATTATATTGTTATTGTATGTAGATGACATGCTTGTTGCTGGATCTAACATGCAGGAAATAAATGTGCTCAAAAGAAAATTGGCAAATTCATTTGCAATGAAGGATTTGGGAGCTGCAAAAAAATCCTTGGTATGAGAATAACTAGAGACAGGAAAAATCGTAAATTAACATTGTCTCAGAATGAGTACATACAAAAGGTGTTGAAAAGATTTAACATGCACAATGCAAAACCAGTTAGTACACCTTTTGCTAGCCATTTCAAACTTAGCAAGGAAATGTGCCCAAAGACCCAAGAAGACATGGATTATATGTTTAAAGTTCCATATGCATCAGTAGTTGGAAGCTTAATGTATGCAATGGTCTGCACAAGGCCTGATATTGCACATGCAGTGGGAGTTGTAAGCAGGTACATGAAAAATCCAGGAAAGGAACATTGGATGGCAGTGAAATGGATTCTCAGATATTTGAAAGGTGCCACAAATCAAGCATTATGCTTTGGTGGTTCAAACATCTCCCTACAAGGATATGTTGATGCAGATATGGCAGGTGACAGAGATAACAGGAGGAGCACTACAGAATATGTATTTATTGTTGGAGGAACAGCTGTCAGTTGGGTTTCAAAAATCCAAAGTGTTGTTGCACTTTCAACAACAGAAACATAGTATGTTGCTGCTACAGAGGCTAGTAAAGAAATGATTTGGTTACAAAGGTTTATGGGTGAATTGGGTAAGAATCATGATATGGGCACGTTATACAGTGATAGCCAAAGTGCCATTCATCTTGCAAAGAACTCAGCATTTCATTCCAGGACTAAACACATACAACTCAAGTACCATTTCATACGATCAGTGTTGGAAGATGGAGAGTTGAAGATATGGGCACGTTATACAGTGATAGCCAAAGTGCCATTCATCTTGCAAAGAACTCAGCATTTCATTCCAGGACTAAACACATACAACTCAAGTACCATTTCATACGATCAGTGTTGGAAGATGGAGAGTTGAAGCTGGAAAGGATACACACTAGCCATAATCCTGCAGATATGCTAACAAAAGTTGTAACCAGGGAGAAACTTAGAATATGCTCAGTTTCAGTTGGTCTTCAAGGATGACGATGAAGATGAGAAACAACCAGGTCCAAAGCAGGGAAAATTTTAAGAACCCCCCCTAAATTTATAAATATAATAAATGGGCGAATCTCCATGGTATATAGGAAAAATGGAAGGCGATTTTATCAATAATATAATATGTATATATAATTTTTTGGCGAATCTCTCACCAGGCATGGCGAATATTTTACTCAATTATAAAATCTTGTAAAATTTTGGCGAGTCTTTCACTAAATAATAAAACTTTGTAAATTCCTAGTGAATCTTAGCATAGGCTACATGCTGGTTTAATTCCCCCAATTAGATAGGCTACATTCTAGGTGAATACCATGGGTCAATACCATGTGCCATTTTGGTGAATACCACGGGTCAATACCATGTGCCATTTTGGTGAATACCACGGGTCAATACCATGTGCCATTTTTATTTTTATTAATTCTAATATTAGGGTTAATAATGGTTTTTTGCATGGTATTAATAACAATCTAGTCCATGGTATTTGTCCCATAGTATTTTGGCCATAAGTTTCACCTAAATATAACCCATTTTTTGAGTGTTCGTAAATATAAAGTGACTTATGGAGTAAATATAAAAAAATGTTTTATTTGTTTAACATACCTCTCGTTTATTTATATTTTTATTAATTTACCATACCTCTTTTACAAATATGGTATTTGGCCCATAGGATTCACTTAAACAAAACCTCTTTCTTGAGCTTTCATAAATAGAACGAGGGTTATGGACTAAATATAAAAAAAGGTTTTATTTATTTACGATACGTCTAGTTTATTTATATTTTTATGGAGTTGTCTATAATGCGACTTTTTGGAGATTCCGGTGACGGAATCCGGCGGAAGAAATTGAGGTTAAATCTTGATTTGTTGCAGTTAAAATGGTTTTTTAACTGCATATTTGGATTCAGCACCCTCGAAAACCCCTGGGATGCTTTCATTGTGCAGAAACTAGCTATCAAACCTGCGATTCCAATAAATTCCTGCCGGATTTCGACCGGAAAAACCTGCCGGAAAGACTTTCAAAAAGTCGCGTTATAGACAACTGCTATTTTTATTTATTTACCATACCTTTTGAGTATTTATATTTTTATTTATTTACCATACCTTTTGAGTAAGTATAAAAAGACGTTTTATTTATTTACCATACCTCCACTTTACTTATATTTTTATTTGTTTACACTCTTACATGTATATAAGGTGACTTATGGAGTAAATATAAAAAATGTTTTATTTATTTACCATACCTCTCATTTATTTATATTTTTATTAATTTACCATACCTCTTTTATAAATATGGTATTTGGCCCATAGGATTCACTTGAATAAAACCTATTCTTGAAAATGGGCGAATGGATTCACTTAAATAAAACCTATTCTTGAAAATGGGCGAATGGAAGGTTGTAAGTCCTAATTTCAAGGGCTAAATTTACCTTTTTTACCCTCTCCCTTAAAATAAGGTGGGCTATTTGAGGTGATTTGTAAAAATGTACTATGATACAAAATATTCGCCCACTAAAAATTTAAAACCCCTTAATTTCGCCAAAGGGCGAACATTCGCCCCTAAAATTATCCTTGGTCCAAAGAGGAGTCATTGTCCATCAAATGGAGCAGCGGTGGAGTTGCTACAATCAGTCTCCAAGTGGGAGATCGTTGGGTGTGGAGCCTGATTATCTTCTATATTCAAAGGTATCTCCACATAGGACCCCCAGTTCGAAATGGGGGCGGCAACGCCGCCCGTAAAATATTCGCTGTAGGGGGGGTCCAGGGGGGGGGGGCGCCCCCGAAGCTAAAAACAGCTGTAAAATTGCCTTGTAAAAGTATAGTAATTTCTAGTCAATCTGGGCCGTTCATTAGGCGGATGATCTGACGGTAGAACTTATGTTTAGTTTAGGGTTTTTTGCCCTAGAAGGCAACCCCTCTCTTTGTATGAGGGTATTGTATTTGAGGTTGTGTGATAGATGTGTATTCTATGAGCGGGAAATAGAGAGGTGAGACTGTGAGAGAAAACAGAGGATATTACAACGGATCTGCTGTAGGTTGTGTCTCTTCATTTTGCTGGATAATAGAAAGGAAGAACTGGCTGTTCGGGGTGGACGTAGCCCAAACTGGGTGAACCACGTATATCTGTGTCTCTTTTGTTTTATGCGCTTTCTGTGTTTATATTTCTGCAATATTTTATGTGTTCCATTGCTCCATAATATATAATTTTCTAACAAATGGTATCAGAGCCGAAGGTGTATTTGGCTAATAAAATCGCAGGAAAGAAGGGTTCCTAGTTCGAGTGGGAGCAATGGCGAAAGATGGTAAGTTTAGGGTCGAGAAATTTAACGGCAAAAAATTCTCGCTGTGGAAGATGAAGATGGAAGATTATCTGTATCAGAAAGATCTATACCTACCATTGAGCGGAAAATCAAATATGCCGACGGGTATGACAGACGAAGAATGGAACCTTCTCGATAGAAAGGCACTCGGAACAATACTGTTGTGCCTTGCTGTGTCAGTCGCCTTCAACATTTCGAAGGAAACCACAACAGAGGGTTTGATTCAGACGCTGTCGAAACTATATGAAAAACCCTTGGCCTCAAACAAGGTATTTCTTATGAAACGGTTATTTAATATGAAGATGTCGGAAGGTGGATTTGTTGCAGACCATTTAAATGATTTTAATACAGTTACAAGTCAGTTAAGTTCTGTAGGGGTAAACTTTGATGATGAAGTTAGAGCTCTGTTATTCTTGTGCTCATTACTAGAAAGTTGGAATGGTTTGGTAATGGCCATTAGTAACTCCGTTTCTGGATCTAGTACTTTAAAGTTTGATGATGTTGTCGGTGCTATCCTTAGCAAGGAAATGCGACGGAAAAGCTCCGGTGAGACATCGGGAAATGCTTTTAGTGCAGAGTCTAGAGGAAGAAAAATGGAAAGAGGAAAGAGCTCAGGATATCGCAGTAAATCAAGGAAAGGCAGATCCAAGTCCAGATCAGGGATAGTGTGCTAGAAATGTGGAAAGAAAGGACACCTAAAGAAATACTGTAGATCTCGGAAGGGAAAAGAAGGAGATGCACAGCAAGAAAACAATCATGAAGCAAATGTGACAGGTGAGGTGTTACAAGATGCTCTGATTCTTTCTTTCGAAAATATTACTAATTCCTGGGTGGTAGATTCAGGGGCTTCATTCCATGCCACACCTGATAAGAAATACTTTCATGACTATGTTCAAGGAGATTTTGGACAAGTTCGTCTGGGTGATGATAAACCCTGTAAAATCGTTGGAATGGGTAAGGTTCTTGTAAAACAGCAGAATGGAAACCAATGGCTATTAAAGGAGGTAGGCATGTTCCAGATCTAAAGAAAAATCTGATTTCAACAGGGCAGTTAGGCGGTGAAGGTTGTGTGACAACTTTCACAGATAAAGCTTGGAAGGTCACCAAAGGAGCCTTGGTAATAGCAAAAGGTGAAAAGGTTGGTACATTGTATTTATGCAATGGTATTTCTAACTCTGTTAATGCTTTAACTTCCAAAGGAGCAGATGCAACATTATGGCATCATAGGCTCGGACACATGAGTGAAAAGGGGATGAAGATTCTTCACTCAAGGAATTTGTTGCCGGGTTTGAAGAATGTTGATTTGGACTTCTGTGAGAATTGCATTTATGGAAAACAAAAGAGAGTCAGATTTCTCAGAGTTGGGAAAGAAAAGAAGAATGAAAAATTAGAGCTTTTGCATACAGATGTATGGGGACCTGCTCAGGTATCATCTCTCGGTGGCTCTCGTTATTATGTTACTTTTATTGATGATGCAACTAAAAAAACTTGGATTTATTGTATTAAGAATAAATCTGATGTATTTGATACTTTCAAGAAATGGAAAGCTTTGGTTGAGATTGAGACAGGAAAGAAATTGAAGTGTCTTAGATCAGACAATGGAGGTGAATATTGCAGCAAAGAGTTTGATAGGTACTGTTCAGAGCATGGAATTTGTGGAGAGAAGATAGTTCCAAGAACACCACAAGAAAATGGTGTGTCAGAAAGGATGAACAGAACAATCATGGAGCGTGCAAGGTGCATGAGATTGCATGCAGGATTGCCTTTACAGTTTTGGGCAGATGTTGTAGATACTGTTGTTTATCTAATAAACAGAGGGCCTTCAAGTTCCTTGGATGGTGGTGTCCCAGAGGAAGCATGGACAGGTAAAAAGGTAAACTACTCTATTTTAAAGCCTTTTGGTTGTGAGGCCTTTGTCCATATTGATAAAGAAAATAGAACAAGGCTTGAGGCAAAGCCAAAGAAATGTACCTTTATTGGATATGGTGTTAATGATTTTGGTTATCGCTTATATGATTATAAAAATCACAAAATCATTAAGAGCAGAGATGTAATATTCAATGAAAAGGTCTTGTATAAGAATCAGTTGCAGGAAAAGAAACAGGAAAAGGAAAACAAGGAATATGCAGTTCTTGATGAAATCACTGAAAAAGTAAAGGTGCCTGAAAATAATAATAATCAACAACCACAACAACAACAACCACCACAACAACAACAGGCACCCCAAACACCTGAAAGTGGTGTTAGAAGATCTACCAGGATAAGTAGACCCCATGAACGATACTCTCCTTCATTATATTATTTATTGTTGACTGTTTCTGGTGAACCCGAATGTTATGAAGAAGCAATGCAGGTTGAAAGCAAGAAGAAGTGGGAGGTAGCCATGGAAGAAGAGATGGACTCCTTAATGCATAACCGGACTTGGGATTTAGTAAGGTTGCCTGTAGGAAAAACTACATTGAAGAATAAATGGGTTTACAGGCTGAAGGAAGAAGATGGAGGAAAACAGAGGTATAAAGCTAGACTTGTGGTGAAGGGGTTTGCACAGAAGAAAGATATTGATTTTGATGAAATATTTTCTCCTGTTGTTAAAATGACTTCAATCGGAACTATTTTAAGTCTTGTAGCAGTTGAAGATTTGCATCTTGAGCAGTTAGATGTAAAGACAACCTTCCTCCATGGGGATTTGGAGGAAGAGATATATATGCAGCAGCCACAAGGATATGAGGTGAAAGGGAAGGAGAAACTAGTGTGCAGGTTGAAGAAGAGCTTGTATGGCTTAAAACAGGCTCCAAGGCAGTGGTATCTAAAATTTGACAAGTTTATGTCTGAACAAGGTTATACTAGATGTCACTCTGATCATTTTGTTTATTTGAAAAAGCAAAATGATGGCAGCTATATTATATTGTTATTGTATGTAGATGACATGCTTGTTGCAGGATCTAACATGCAGGAAATAAATGTGCTCAAAAGAAAATTGGCAAATTCATTTGCAATGAAGGATTTGGGAGCTGCAAAACAAATCCTTGGTATGAGAATAACTAGAGACCGGAAAAATCGTAAATTAACATTGTCTCAGAATGAGTACATACAAAAGGTGTTGAAAAGATTTAACATGCACAATGCAAAACTAGTTAGTACACCTTTTGCTAGCCATTTCAAACTTAGCAAGGAAATGTGCCCAAAGACCCAAGAAGACATGGATTATATGTTTAAAGTTCCATATGCATCAGCAGTTGGAAGCTTAATGTATGCAATGGTCTGCACAAGGCCCGATATTGCACATGCAGTGGGAGTTGTAAGCAGGTACATGAACAATCCAGGAAAGGAACATTGGATGGCAGTGAAATGGATTCTCAGATATTTGAAAGGTACCACAAATCAAGCATTATGCTTTGGTGGTTCAAACATCTCCCTACAAGGATATGTTGATGCAGATATGGCAGGTGACAGAGATAACAGGAGGAGCACTACAGGATATGTATTTACTGTTGGAGGAACATCTGTCAGTTGGGTTTCAAAAATCCAAAGTGTTGTTGCACTTTCAACAACAGAAGCAGAGTATGTTGCTGCTACAGAGGCTAGTAAAGAAATGATTTGGTTACAAAGGTTTATGGGTGAATTGGGTAAGGAGCATGATATGGGTACGTTATACAGTGATAGCCAAAGTGCCATTCATCTTGCAAAGAACTCAGCATTTCATTCCAGGACTAAACACATACAGCTCAAGTACCATTTCATACGATCAGTGTTGGAAGATGGAGAGTTGAAGCTGGAAAAGATACATACTAGCCATAATCCTGCAGATATGCTAACAAAAGTTGTAACCAGGGAGAAACTTAGAATATGCTCAGTTTCAGTTGGTCTTCAAGGATGACGATGAAGATGAGAAACAACCAGGTCCAAAGAGGAGTAATTGTCCATCAAATGGAGCAGCGGTGGAGTTGCTACAATCAGTCTCCAAGTGGGAGATTGTTGGGTGTGGAGCCTGATTATCTTCTATATTCAAAGGTATCGCTACATAGGACCCCCAGTTCGAAATGCGTTGCCGCCCGTAAAATATTCGCTGGAGGGGGGGTCTAGGGGGGGGGGCGCTACAACCTTTGGGAGCCCCCCCCTGGCGGGGGGTTTCGGGGGCAGCGCCCTCGAAGCTAAAAACAACTGTAAAATTGCCTTGTAAAAGTATAGTAATTTCTAGTCAATCTGGGCCGTTCATTCGGCGGATGATCTGACGGTAGAACTTATGTTTAGTTTAGGGTTTTTTGCCCTAGAAGGCAACCCCTCTCTTTGTATGAGGGTATTGTATTTGAGGCTATTTGATAGATGTGTATTCTGTGAGCGGGAAATAGAGAGGTGAGACTGTGAGAGAAAACAGAGGATATTACAGCAGATCTGTTGTAGGTTGTGTCTCTTCATTTTGCTGGATAATAGAAAGGAAGGACTGGCTGTTCGGGGTGGACGTAGCCCAAACTGGGTGAACCACGTATATTTGTGTCTCTCTTGTTTTATGCGCTTTCTGTGTTTATATTTCTGCAATATTTTATGTGTTCCATTGCTCCATAATATATAATTTTCTAACACTTCAATGGCTAGGCCCTCTTTGGAATTATTGGTGAAATGTCTGTTTACAAGCTTCTTTTCAAATCCAATGGATTTTCATATTGTACCACTGAGTTCAGAGGACCCAAAAGCCCAAAAAATGACTATTATATCTCTGAAAATTAACTCTGGTTGATATGGGCATGACCTTCTTCCTTAGTGGCCTCGAGCTTCCCTGAAATTCCCTATGGAAAAGTCACTTGTAGAACTCTTCTATTGCCTCTTAAACCTATTCCATTGTCTTCATAAGGTCGAAATAATCCAAAATTGATTATTCATTTTCTAAAATTAGTGGAAATCCTATCAAGTTATGGTCCTTTCAAATTTTCCCTTGGAATCTCCTCCAAATCTAAAAAACTTCAGTTAATCCCGCTAAATTTGGGGGCGGTTCCAGATTTGGCGGAATCCACTGAAATCTTTGCCAAGTTAACTGGCAATTAGAGCTAACCGTAACTGTTGGGTTGTGTTATATTCTTTCCACAACTAGCCTACTTAGTTAACCGGGAGATTAGAGAGGGGGAAAAGGGGGTTTGAGGGGTGCAGGTAATCCCCCTCTATGGGGTCCTAGGCAGCACCCCGGAAAAATTGTTTTTGGACCCTATATTATGTTGGGCGGACCTACCTATAGTTTTGTGCATGTTTTTCGCACATGGTTTTGGATGCGATGGTTTTCGGTCCATGGTATTGGATGCTTCGGCATGTATAAATATGTATTGTAACATTGAAAGGAACATATTGAAAATTCAAGATAGTATTCCTGATTTTGGGATCCAGGGGAAAATCTCTGTGTGTATGTGTTTTATGTGTTATGCTCTCGCATTTTTTATTTTCTGTGTTTTAGAATTCTCATGATAGTAATTTCTGTACAGGGTTAAAACCTACAGTAACCCCTCAATTTAAGGAGGCATTCACATGTGGTAGTTAAATTTGTTGTTACCTCCAAATCCTCCAACTTTAATTCTTTAAATATAATTCACGCACATACATTATTAAGAATTAACATGGTGGTGTAGTGGTGTGGTTGTTGGCTTGTGGACGAGAGGTCCTGGGTTCGATACCAACCTCTAGCAAATTATTTTACTAAACGCATAAACCTTGTTCGGCCATTTGGGAGGTACCACGTGGCAGCCTCTCATTGGCCCATCCAAAACCAATAGAATTGCGCCACATCACCCAAATGGAAACCAACCATAAGGCGACACTTGGTGAACCCTCATTTTGCATTGACCACCTTTGACCTGCTCAGTCATCTGCCATGTTAGCAGTATGGACTGCTGACCAGGCAATACCTGCAATTTTTTTGTTGTTGTTTGGTGAGACAGTCAACGGGCTTTAACTTCCTCATATGAACTCAGTTTTGAGTGAAATGAGTTTTGTTGGGATCATATCGCCGAGACGGGCGTGGTCATTCAGGTTTCACACAATTCTGAGCACTTTTATTTTTGAGCTAATTTTTGCCCTTAATCCAGATTCTGATCATAAACGCAATGGTTCTAGAATTAATTCGTTGGGTTTATAATATCAATCCCTTGGGTTTATTAATCTAAGGGTTTATATTGTTAGGGTATACTATTATTCATAAGGTTTATAATATTACTCCTAGGGTTTAATATAAATCCCTTGGGTTTACAACTATGATCATCCATGGTCCAATGTCACAATGTGTTAACCATTATCTCAATATGAAAATCAACCATGGTCAACCATGGTCGAACGTCGCATTGTGACAAAGATCATCTCAATATGAAAATCAACGATGGTAAACCATGTTTATTTTAGCGTTTATAATATCTATCTTTGGGTTTTTATACCTTGGGTTTATAATATTTATCCCTTGGGTTTAATATTATTCCCTTAGGTTTATAATCTCTTGGGTTTTTAGTATTAATCCCTTTGGTTTATTATCCAACGTCACATTATGACAAACATTGTTGCAACATGACAATTTATCTAATACTCATTGTCACAATGTTACATTGCATTGCAATTTATTCAATGTCACCTCTCAAAATTAATAAACCCAAGGGTTTGATATTAGAAACGCAAGGGTTTTACAATAAATCCCTTGGGTTTATGATATCAATTAGTTGGGTTTATTAATCTACAAGTTCATATTCCTAGGATAAAATATTATTCATAGGGTTTATAATATTACTCCTACGGTTTAATATAAATCCCTTGTGTTTACAATTATGATCATCCATGGTCAATGATGGTCCAATGTCACAATATGCCAAAGGTTATCTCAATATGAAAATCAACCATGGTTGTAACAACCCTGGTGAAAATTCCATGTAATAAAAGTTATAAAGGAAAACTAATAACCATGGTCACGGGACACGTTTTCCAAGCTGAATGTTGGGAAAAAACATAGTGATGGGGATAACTAGTGATTAATTAATGGCTAAAGAATTGGCAAAGGAAATGGAAAAGGATTTGGAAAGGCAAAATGACATTTTGGCACAACATGCCTCCAGGGTGGTTAGTATGTATGTTAAAATGTGTTGACATGCACTAGACACAACACTTTAAAACAATGTAAGTAATATAACAGTAACCCATCGAAAACCATGATTTAAATAGACACAAAACTTTTAAAACAGTGTAAGTAATATAATGGTAACCCATTGAAAACCATGATTTAAAATATAAAAATAAAGGAATATATGTATAAACATATATGCATATGTATAAAGGGAGCCGAAAGGTTGCAGGTTGCATGTGAAGAGGAAAATGAAGGAAAATAATGGAAAATGAAGAAAATAGAGGCCCCATTAATAAAAAGGCTTATGAGGATCAATTCACATACTTTTGTTAGTTCGGTTTTAGAGCTCTATCTCTATTCTATCTCTCATACTCTTGGACACTTAGAGTTTTCTTGGAACACTCTTGGAGGAGTGTGGTATACTTGGAATTTTGGAGCAAGAAGGCAAAGGAAGAGCAGGAAAGCACAAGAGGTCATCGGGATTAGCAACTACAATGGGTTTTGCTTGCAAGTACCGAGTTGCATGTATGTTTTCCTAACTAGTTTTTTCATGCATGAGGTTTATTGGTCATGATGTGTCATTGGTATGGATGATTGCCTAGGTTGATAGTGGATTTTCCTAGTCTTTCCATTTCCTGGATAGCCATGGTGTTGTGGGTTCATTTCTTTGTCTTTTCTAGTTAGTTCTCGTGTTTCCTTTAACTTGGTTTGAGTTAATAGTTCCTGGAACCTTAGTTGGACAAACGCTCTGGAGCCTTGTAACAACTCGGGCTGAGTTACTAGTCCTGGAGCCTTGGTTGGAAAAATGCTCTAGAGCCCTTGGTGGGTTGAGTTACTAATCCTGGAGCCTTGGTTGGACAAACGCTCTGGAGCTTGGAGATAGATGTGGGTAGAGTTACTAGTCCTTAAGCCTTCGTTGAAACAAATGTTGTGGAGCCCTGGAAGGTGTTGGCTTGAGGGGGGCTGACCCAGGTTCAACGTTAGTTAGCCAAACAAATCCCTACACTACTAGCCCTTTCGGCATCAGCACGTGGAGCACGGACTGAAGTCTTACTCGAAGCAGTATGGGGGGATGTTGGAACCAAGTTTCTACACCCTTGAGATGGATGTGATGTTAGTTTATTCCAACTATGTATGCCTTCGTGTAGGTTGCTTATACCTATGTTCTAACCTTCAGTACCTTCAAAAAATGTTACAATCATCTTCCGCAACCCTAACCAGGGGCTGAGATGTTTTTGCGCTGCTAGGGCAATGAATTGTGATATTTCCCCAAACTACGCTAAGTATCTTACTAGTCTTATTAATAGATCTTGGTTAACTTCACGTAAACAGATGTTCTTACTTGTAAATAGATGTTCTTACTTGCATTCACTTAACCAATACAATTATACACATTCGTGCATCATATAAGCATTAGAAGTGAAATTCATACCCAACGTAACAGATGCATAAACAGGAAATAAAGACGCAAAAATGATAGAATACTTCTCTTTATTGATAATTCCAGATGATTACAGACTCCATTCACCCTACGCACTTAGCTGTAGGGGTCCACGCACTCAGTTGCAGACTTCTAGGCCTTTGCACACTCAGCTGCAGAGCCTCTACCTAAGCTACGACCCAAACTTAGACTTCTACTCCAAAGATATGACTCAATTCCGTCATGAATTTTCTTTGATTATGCCTTAACTACCTAGAGCTTCACTCTATTTTTACAATCCCATGGTCTGCAGACCATGGGTAGATATTTTACAGCTGACATTATATTATCAAAATAAGGGTGAACAACCCTATGACTCTTTAAGAACTATGTGCTCCATGACCACAAAATGTGGAGTCTTTACATTAGGATTACAAAATTGGACCAAAATATGGGCTTTAAGCCCCAAAATTGCCCTTGGGGGATCCCGCGCCCAACAGGCCCCCAACACAAACATCGTGACTCACCCTCGAGTCACTCTGTAGGTGCAGAGATCTTAGCGCAAAGACCTCCCAGATCTATTTGGATCACTACAACTTCAGCAACGCACTTAGCGACTACCTATTGAACTTCTTCCATGTGTTGTTGGTTGACCGCTGCTGCTGAACTGCTGCCCTGAAGCCTCTGCTAAGTTGCTTGCAGTTGCACGAGCTTTGCTTCAATGGAGGCTATAATTGTATAAGCCTCATCAATCCATGGCTGTAGGCACGCTTTTAAGATTTCTTCCTTATGCCGAGTGGCATCCACCTATTCCTTGAGTGCCTTTGCCTCCTGCATCCTTGCAAGCCTCTATGTAAGGGAAACCGTCTGTGCGGTCCCTTTTACTTCGTCATACTTCTGTTGTAGCTTGTGTGCCTCTATCTCTAGGCACTCTACATTCGAGTCCTCCTGCAGGGTGGTTAGGACCTTGAATGACTATTCGAACAGTTGCATGCAGTCTGCCACTACGTTATCAATCGTCGTTGTTGTTGTTGTAACAACAGTGGTTCATTGTTCCTTGATTTTCGATGGAGTTGAAGGCTGAGCCTTCGACTATAGTTCTGCAATTTGTAGGTTCATCTCCAGCTGAACCCTAGCCATCTCTGCTCTAGCGTCGCGCACCCCTATGGCCAATTTACGGATGCGCATCTCCACTGGTTCTTCTGCCTAAATGTCCAACTCCGGGACCATCCGACAGGCTTCTTCTACAACCTGCATTATCTTCCTATTTTGCTCCACTACCTTGTTGCGCTGCTGGCCTAACTGCTCAATGTTGATGCACTGCTCGCTCATCACCTACAGTGCGCGACTCCCCCTAGCTCGAAGTTCCGCGGTGACTCTATCCTGTAAGAGATAGAGCGTCTCGCGAGGGAGCGCAACCATATTTAATCCGACCCCTTTCAAACTGCTGATTGTGCCCTGTTGACCTCCTTCTCTATAGTAAATGCCCCATCTGGTAGCACTATCATGTTGGTCACCCTTGTGCGCAACATTTCCTCAGCAGTCGAAGTGCCAATTGCGAGGCTGGTGGACACTATGCCAGCCTATGGAGTGCGTACCTGCAACTCCTGCAACTCTATCCTAAGAGCTCCCAATACCAGTTGTTGTTGTTCTTCAAATTGTCAGAGGGCCTCCGTGATGACATCCCTCACTGTTTTGCTGATATCATGCAAATCCCCCTCAATGAGGGTGATCGGGTCGAAAGAAGTTTTTGATGCCTTTGTTTTCTTTCGTGGCACTGTCTACTCTCGTGGCCGCGGACACTTGAGCTGGGTGGACGTCGTCTGTGGGTTCGCAACACCTTGTTCTGTGTTTGTCTCTAGTTAGGGCGAAGGGGACTTATGTCCTTTGCGCTCTTCTTCTCCTGTTTTCTAATGTTCCACCAGCTTCACAGCGTCACACGCTACCTGGGCTTATCTGTTGCTTCCTCTTTCTTGTGTTTCTCTACTAGCTACGCCATTTGAAGCTTTGTCTCTTCCTTCTTGCGTTGCGCGGCAGACTTGTTCGTTTCCACAATGGAGCCAGCTGGAGTGCACCACTCCAGTGGCCAAGACTCAAGGACTGTGATTATTACATCATTGGTCGCCAGGTATGGTAAATCATGCCATGTCTTCGTAGGGTCCTTCCGTGCCTTGATGAAGACATGGTGGAAATATGCTTTGAACTCTACAAAGCTCTGCAAACTGTTGAATACTATAGGTGACAACCGTGGCTTGCGATTGATCCCCATCCGGATATTCATCTCCATTAATATCCAAGATATCTTACTCTCTTTTATCTGTTGTGCATCCTTGGTCACCCACAGTGAAGCGTACTTCGCTTCCTTTGGAATGTCCTACGTGACCGAAGGGAATTGAATATATTCAAGCAACTCCCATGCCACTAGTATTATCGACAATAGGAGCCATGCATAATAAAATGTTTTGTCCTGCTATTGTGCCTCACGACAGTTCGCAAGGAACTCGCTGCATAGATAGTTCGCCTAGCTGAACAGGACTCCTTTCACACATTAGGCCGCTAGTGCAACTACGGGCGCAGGCACCTCATCCGCGTGTCACTTTCACATTACCTTCCCTGCTAGGATTTGTGTCGCGGCCTTGACTGTAGGGTTGTTAATGCTAGAAATGGCATACCCTCGCTTCTTCTTCTCCAGCTTGGACCTCTTCTTCATTGCGTCCGTGAGGGCCAACTTTCCACCTTTTCCCTCTAAAATGTTAGCTGGATCTTGTCCTGAGTAGGGCAGCCATGTAATTTGATGAATCAGATGGTCTGTGATGGGGATGGGCTCCTCTAGCCACAAGCACCCATCATGCACCAAGTATAGTAGCTGCTTGATGATGAAGATGGTCACTAGGGCACGGTGGTAATGCAACACCCAGAGCAAGTTTAGCAATCCTACTTTCTCTACACCTCTGAGCCATGTGCATGACTCCAATTGAATTGTTCCAGCAGTCTCATCAATCCTCTGGCACATTAGCTTCGTAGTTGCTAAATGTGGGAACTTCTCGTGGTCTGCGAGGTCCCAATCTTCAAACTTCAACACAGGAACCCACCCCAAGTGCAATCCCTCAAAAACAATATCGTCTAGGAGCAGCGGAGTTTGCAGAGAGCTCTTGCTCTCATCTATGTCCTTCGGCACCTTAGCTTTACCCTTGCGCAGAGGAACATATTCAGGTAACCGGGTAATAGGGTCCGCACCTTGGGTTTCAACTTCCATCTCTACATCCTCCTCCTCCACCAGGATTTCTTCAAATTCCTCCTCATCGGCCTCCAGATTAATGGCCTTCCCCTTTTCTTGCAAGGTGAGCTTGGTCCTTAGTGGATTTTTGGGTGAGACGTGCACCGGGATCATGGCCTACTTATCCTTCTTAGGTCTCGGTGTTCGAGGTGATTTAGGGACCTCAATGATTATTCTGGCACTCTCTGGGGCTTCCACTTCTGCAATTTCCTGCACGGCTTCCATGGGTGTCGACATCATTCTAGTTAGGAGGTCCTATGTCTCCTTCGGCAATGTTTCAAACACTGAACTTGCTCTCAAAGCCTCGAAGTTCGAAAGGTCCATACACACTTAATAGTGCAACAGCTCAATCCTCAAAATGCCAAGTGTTTTTCGCTGGACAACCACTTGTAATTTATAGGGCCTTTTGAATTTGAATTCGACTATTCCCTCCACATTCAGTCCATTAATGCTAGATTGGCGGCAGATTTTCAAGAATCTAGCCCATAAAGTTCACCTTAAATGCCTGTCTTCTGCTCCATTTGGCCTGAAACCAACCATCAAATCGTGAATAATGACTATAACGGTCACTTTCCGGCAACCTGTGCCCCAATGTAGCTATCTTCGTGCTGTCGAGGACCCTGTGACACTTCGCTGCTTCGCGCAATCCTGACATCGCGCAGCTCCCGGGCAGTGTAGTTTATAGTCTCGCGCCTCCTTTCAACTGCCTAGAGTGCTAAGACTGTGCTTCTGTCGGCTAGTCATATGGTCAGGCCACCTGTGTATGGCTTCAAACAACTTCCATTCATTGTACCACGCCACCGTCAATGATGTCGGTTTATTCCAACTCTGCCTGCCTTCGCGCAGGTTGCTTATCCCTCTGTGCTACCCTTCAGTACCTTTGCAAAATGTTACAATCGGCTTCTGCGCAACCCTAACCAGGGGCTGAGATGTTTTCGTGTTGCTAGGGCAGCAAACTGTGATATTTCTCCAAACTACACTAATTATTTTACTTATCTTATTAACAGATCTTGGTTAGCTTCGCGTAAACAAATGTTCTTACTTGCGTTCACTTAACCAATACAATTATACACATTCGCGCATCATATAAGTATTACAAGTGAAATTCATACCCAACGTAATAGATGCATAAACAGGAAATAAAGATGCAAAAATGATATAATACTTCTCTTTATTGATAATTCCAGATGATTACAGACTGGACTCGCCCTGTGCACTCAGCTGCGGACTTCTAGGCCTCTACGCACTTAGCTGCAGAGCCTCTACCTATGCTACGACCCAAACTTAGACTTCTACTCCAAAGATACGACTCAATTCTTCGTCATGGATTTTATCTGATTATGCCTTAACTACTTAGAGCTTTGCTCTATTTATACAATCCCATGGTCTACAGCTGACATTACATTATCAAAATAAGGGCGGACAACCCTGACTCTTTAACAACTACGTGCTCCGCAACCACAAAATGCAGAGTCTTTACATTAGGATTACAAAATTGGACCAAACTATGGGCTCTAAGGCCTAGATGGCTTTGATTGATGTGTTTTATGAGATCGACATTCATGCTTGGAATATGGCACGAGGGTGATTGGTTGAAGAGAGATTTGGCTCAACCATGTCTATGGTCAGGTGGTTCATGGAAGTCCCGGAAGACCTGTAGCTTTTATGTTTATGACATGTTTGACGAAATGTCTGTCATGGCTAGTAGGGGTCTAGTCTAGACCTTTCCAATGTTTTTGCAAATGTATCATTGTTCCATTATGATAATTCGATTCTGAACTTGTCATTGAGCTCTGGGCAGTGACTTGGGCTATGGGCCTGAAAAAGTGGCACAAATCTTGGAGTCGCAAGCACAGGTCTGAGGAGAAAAGTCCCTAGACAGATGCATAACCATGTTGTGGGAGCGTCTAGAGCCTCTTGGATGCATGCTTGTCTATATCAAGGGAGCATCTGTGGGTTTAATGGTCTAAAAACTTAGTGGGACCTAGGGGTTGGTTACTTGAGTGGTTGGGATGGCCCCTAGAGTTTTGTTGTTGATCTAGAAGGTTTGTATGGTGTGTTTTCGTTGCTTCCACTTCCTTAACTGACACATAGGGAGTCGAATAATATCGTAGTAACTTATTGTCACATGTTTACCTCGGTTGGTTGGTTACTTGGGTAGACGTGGGAAGAGGGTGTTACAATGGTAAACCATAGTCGAACGTCACATTCTGACGAAGGTCGTCTCAGTATGAAAATCAATGATGGTAAACCATGGTCAACCATGTTTATTTTAGGGTTTATAATATTTATCTTGGTGTTTTTATAACTTGGGTTAATAATATTTATCCCTTGGGTTTAATATTATTCCCTTGGGTTTATTATCTCTTGGGTTTTTAGTATTAATCCCTTGAGTTTATTATGCAATGTCGCATTATGACAAACATCGTTGCAACATGACAATTTATCTAATACTCATTGTCGTAATGTTACATTGTATTGCAATTTAGTTAATGCCGCATGTTACACAACATTGTCACTATCCCTGTACTCCTCGTTCCTCAATCCTAGAGGACCTCTACGGTGACCCTCTAATTTCTTCATTTTCCCTCTATTTTCATTCAATTTCCTCCTCACATGTAACCTATGACCTTTCACCTTCCTTTTCTCCGAATTTCCTTTATTTTCATAAATAAAATTCCAATAATGCCTTTTTACCATTTCAAAGCCTTTGTCAATGCCTTTGCCAATTTCCCCTTAGCCATAATAACCAAAATGAACACCCACTAAGATGCTTTTCCCAACATTCATCTTGGAATACATGTCCCATGACCTTGTTCTTATTTTGCCTTTATTTACTTTATTACATGAACTTTTAAGCCAAGGTTGTTACATTATTGGATCTAAATCTTGAACATAAAAAAGAAACGGTTTTCCACTTTGGGATTTTGGAAAAATTTGGAAGAGCTTCATCGGATCATGATTTTCCTTGTGTGAAGCAAAAGGAGACAATGTCTTCATCAGAGAAAGAGGTTGAAATTGAGGCTCAGACCTAAGATTATAAGATTGTATCTTTGAAACCCTTGCGCCTAGATCCAAAAGGCAGAGTGAGGAAAGGATTTGATCTGACCAACATGAATCCTTTGTGCCTACAATCGCTGCATATCAGCCAGATCCTGTAAGAAATTGCATTATTAACCAAATATCTACTCTTGCAAGGGTGTGATCTAGCACACTAGAAATAAAAGCATTGCCCATACCCATCTTCCCACCCATAACTTTTGTCTTCCAAATATAGTGAGATATGAGAGTCACCATGCCTAAAAACATAGATACAAATATGCAAAAGAGGACACCTTTATTTTTTCATGGTTCCAAAAGTATGCCTCCAAATCTGAGAGAAAAATTTTCAAATCCTCAACACAAAACCTTTGTGCAAGAATTGGTATCCATAATTCCACAAAGAACAAACCCAATGTTACTCGACAAATGCATAGATCACGATAGAGGAAACACGCTACATGAATTCATGGAGAAGACTTGTGCTCAATGACGACGACACAACAGATCCTACGAACACAGAAGAAAACCCTCGCTCATTTTCTCCTTTCAAAGACCAAAAGTTTCTATTTCTTGTGAGCAAGCAATTAGTTTGTCCACTTCACTTAATTTATTTTTTATTGCCAAAGCAACCCTAGAGGATTTTATTTTCCTCTTGTTTGTTATTAATTAGCATTGACCAATGTAGGTTATAATTTTGTATGCAATTTTTCACATAACGTAATTTCTAACTTGATTGATAGGCTCTAGTATGAACATGAAATATTTTACTTATGGTATTGAAATAATTTTTGTTTTTAATATTACATATAAATTGAATACAAAATGAATTAGACATCATTTAATATTGATAGTGTTATTTTCTCTCAACATAGTGAACAAATTACATATCTGCCTCTTACTAAAATGTAATTTTTTTTAACTTTCAATTGTTTTATCTCTCTTCATAAAGTTGATGTAAAACTAAGGTGAAACTGAAGTATTTTATTTATAGCCAATAATACTTTTTCTTTTTTAAATTTGTTGATGTAAGTATTATCTTAATATTTAAATGTAACATCACGTGACACCATCCATCTCCTTCATACTGGGTTGTAGTGCATCGAGAGGTGCAATAAAATATTTTAGTGAATTAAATTAGTCAAAATGATAATTAAATCAATTAATCGAATTAATCATGCCTTCCCCTACCTATTATCACTAGCAGTTGAGGGCTCGTTGGTCGCTCATTGGTGATCATTGTTGGGAATTTATAGAAATTCATGGGACCACTATCAAGTGGTGGGCCCATTTGTTAATGCAAGATTTGTATTATTGTAGTTTGAGCAAAATTCCGATTTTTAGTAGCATTCTTTGATGCACTTGGGTTGACTAAGAAGTGGGCAATGGTTACAACCCTAGTTTGGCAATGGTAACCAATTACAATACTAAAGGGGAAGTCTCTTCTAAAACTAAGGTGAAACTGAAGTATTTTATTTATAGCCAATAATACTTTTTCTTTTTTAAATTTGTTGATGTAAGTATTATCTTAATATTTAAATGTAACATCACGTGACACCATCCATCTCCTTCATACTGGGTTGTAGTGCATCGAGAGGTGCAATAAAATATTTTAGTGAATTAAATTAGTCAAAATGATAATTAAATCAATTAATCGAATTAATCATGCCTTCCCCTACCTATTATCACTAGCAGTTGAGGGCTCGTTGGTCGCTCATTGGTGATCATTGTTGGGAATTTATAGAAATTCATGGGACCACTATCAAGTGGTGGGCCCATTTGTTAATGCAAGATTTGTATTATTGTAGTTTGAGCAAAATTCCGATTTTTAGTAGCATTATTTGATGCACTTGGGTTGACTAAGAAGTGGGCAATGGTTACAACCCTAGTTTGGCAATGGTAACCAATTACAATACTAAAGGGGAAGTCTCTTCTTTTCTTAGAGATGATATTAAAGGAAGAGTCGTCCAAAAACTTGGGATCCTCCCATCATTTTTGAATTTTTGTTTAAGGACCTGATGGGTGGCCATTTTTTTGTAGGTGACTAGATCTAATTTGGTGGTAGTCCTTAAAGATGGATTGGAATAGAGTCGTGGATTAGTTCCTTTGAGCAATGCCTTGTCTACAAGGGGAAACAATGGCAAGATTATTCCCAACAGTTAGATTACAAAATCTATAAGGATACTATTATTTTTCTGGTGTTGTGTGTGTGGGGAGGAGCTATTAGGTTTAGTGCATTGTTTTCTCTCATGCCTCAGCCTTACAAAGATACAACTAATCCTAAGGTTACATCTTCATCAACTCAATGTTTAGTTTTGCCTATTCCATATGTTGTTGATAAGCTACATGAATTGCTAGTATTAGAGATAAAAGCATTTAAAATTAAATGAACTCTTCATATCCCTTTAAGCTAAAGCAATAATGTTTAGATTTAATGAGGTCTAGCCTCAACCAGCCTCAATCAAATGCTTTGCACTAGTGGATTCATTCCAATTGGACTTAGCATTGTGAAATTTATTGTGCTCTAGAGTGTATTTTGTTGTTCAACTTGATACTTCTAATGGTTATAAAAAAATCTTTGACATGGTCCCTAGTTTTAGGGTAAAGTGAAGATCTTTATTACCCCCTGGTTTCCATATTTTTATGGTACTTCAGTAGTTGTATTGAAAATGTTAGTTTGGGTTAGACTCCCAAATTTGGCTCTTTGATTTATGCATCTTTTAGCATTTAAAGGCATCATAAATGTTAGTTTGGGTTAGACTCCCAAATTTGGCTCTTCGATTTATGCATCTCTTAGCATTTAAAGGCATCATAAATGTTAGTTTGGGTTAGACTCCCAAATTTGGCTCTTCGATTTATTCTTCTAGATAGAATTGTACTAAAACTTTGCAAATTTAAATGTATGACTTTCGATTATGAAAATACAACATTTTGTTTTCATATTTGTCATGATACAAGACATTTATAGCACTCATGTCCTCAAGCCTTGTGGTCCTCCAGAGAGGAAAAATGAAGATCCTTTAAATCCAAAAGCTGGCAGCATTATGAACCTCCCCTTGTGAATTATATAAAGATTATAAGAGCTCAACAAATTTGCAGGTTTCATTATTTGAATTTAGCATCTCTTATTTACACTTGAAGATTATATTAGATAAATGACTTGTTGAGGAATGGGATCTAAGGGTGCACAATCCTTGTATGGAGTAGAAAAAAGTGACCCGTTGGAGAGTACATGGCATCAGACTTTCTCTTGGTCTACTGCTTTATATGACTATCATGGAATATAAAATTACCTCCCTCCTTATTGGGTTGGAACAAGTGGTTTGATCAAAAGTTGATGGTCTCACTCTCTCTTATCTATTGCTTTAAATGGCTTTAAATAAGTTATTGTAGAGTGTGTAGCCATCTCTCCTTTTCTCGAGATGGAAAATTGTGGATTATACCTTTGCAACCTCCACTATTAAATTCCTTATTAAGTTGCTAGGCAAGCAAATT
Source organism: Pinus tabuliformis (assembly GCA_031772625.1). NCBI lineage: Eukaryota > Viridiplantae > Streptophyta > Pinopsida > Pinales > Pinaceae > Pinus > Pinus tabuliformis. The sequence continues at coordinate 48,152,936 of CM062804.1, read as the reverse complement.
GATGCCTTAGCTTTTATTTTTTTGGTCAATTAAGCACTTTCTTCCTCATCACATTGATGGGTTGATGGGTGCATACTAGTTACAGACTTGGAAGGACAATGGTTATTGTTCATCCTCTCTCTTAGTTGTTTTTAAGATAGGTTTCAAAACAAAAACAAACAAAATAACTTTCTCCACAACCATACGGATTAGAACTATAGAGAGAAAATCATTAGGAAGCACACCCAAATCGCCAGTGATAGAAAAATAAAGCATTCTCACAAAACTGTCTTACAAAATGCAACAAAAAAATAGAGCATTGCAAACTATTAATCAGCACAAGTATATCATTGGCCACATAACTGGTCAATTTACTAGATATTAGGCAAAATAATGGATACATTGCAAACTTATTATCTTTGGATAGCAGGCTAGATTATCTTTGCAGATTCTCCACTCTATGAAGCCATCAAAAGAATAGATGAAGAATACCACAATAACATCTCGTCGGACAAAGCTAAGACTAACTAAGCAAAACATGAAGTAATATGCTGGAGTCAAGATTTGCATCCTTTTTGTTGGTTCTTTCTTGATCGTCATCTTTCTATGCTGAAGATAGACTCTGTATCACAGGTCTGAAATGCCGAGGTCAATTTCTCAAACACTGTGAATCTGGAAACCCAAAATATCAAACCCCACTGAAGATTAAGTGATTTAATTGATGTATTTGTTTAGGGAATTCAAATGTATCTTTGCAGAAAATAGGTGATTTCGAAGGCCAACTAGAAGATATAGAACAAACAAGCAAATTGACTGAGACATTATAAAAATTATTTATTTGAAAAAACGAGCACATTATAGATTCAAAATCAGAAAAGTTCATAAGAAATATAGGTATAGATGCATGCATCCTGGAAGTTTCAAATTCATCTCATATAAGAGTTGAGACCAAACTTCTAATTATATTAACGTCCATGGATGACTGATGTTCAAGTGAATGGAGAATTATGAAGTACATTACAAATAGTCGAGTGGAATTAACTTTTTATCTAACACAACTCACAAGTTTTCTTATTAACTTTTTATCTAACATCTTATCTAACAGTACTCTGATATCTATTGGGGAACAATATGTACATATGGTAATATACAAAATGAAATTCTGATATCTTGCAATTTTCCAACTGCTTTTCAATTTCATTCAAAGGAGAGAGATGTATAAATAAAAAAATTTAACCCTTCAATTCTTGTACATAGATTGATATCAGTTGTTATCAGGGTTTGGTGGGCTCAACACATCTTAAGCTGGCACAAACAATGGAGTCATACATGTTAATATATTTTCAGTTTTCACCTTTCATTAGCCAGTGAAGGGGCTAATCAAGTCATGATATTAGTCACTCCTCCATTATCATCATCATGAGACACGAGATCAATAAATAATGATTATCGTCAGTCAGTAACAGTCAGCAATGGCATGCTTTCAAAATGCTGTACACAAGCTGCTTCTTAAGTTACACGAGCACTGGAGTGGAACAGGGCATGCAACACAGGGTTTGCTCCTTTTAGGCTCAGATCATTTTATATGTGAAATGGCAGCTGCACGAACATCTACAAGATCATAATTCCCTGCTACTTGGACATCAAACGCTAGGTGTTTTGGATGTGGGAAACCATGCAAAAGCCCGAATAAAGATTCATGTTCTGTATATTCTGTTGGAATTGAACTTGCGAACTGTGCTCCTCTCCCCCTTTTAAATGGAGATAATAGAATTAGAGATTAGTCCAACGATTCACCTTTAACAACAAGGACACACTTTTTTCTTTTTGACATGTTCCACAGAATATATACATTATTTCTGTGTAAAGCTTGATCGAAGTGTGGCCCGCAGCAGCAGAGGAATATATTGTCAGTAAGAGTCGTATATTTATAATTGCATTTATGGGAAAATAGAGAGAGCATATATACAGAATATTTAATGCCCAGCAATTCCACAATTTTACTTACTGTAAGTCAGTAATAGTCAGTAATTGCATGCTTTCAAAAGGCTGTGCACAAGCTGCGTTTTAAGTGAGACGGGCACTGCAGTGGAACAGGGCATGCAGGAACACGCAGCCTGCTCCTTTTTGACTCAGATAATCTTATCTGTGAAATAGCAACTGCAAGTGCATCTACAATCTCATATGTCCCTGCTGCTTGGATATCAATCTCTGGTTGTCTTAGACGTGGGAAACTGTGCAAAGGCCCGCAGAAAGATTCATCTTCTTCATACTCTGTTGGAATTGAATTTGCAAACTGTGCTCTTCTCTCCCTTTTACATGGAGATAATGGAAGTGGGGATTCTTCTAAACATTGACCCTTGACAGCAAGGAAACAGTTTTTCCCTTTTGGGATGCTCGCTGGAATCTTTACATTAGGCTCTGTGTAAAACTTGATCCAAGGGTGGCCTGCAGCCACAGATGAAAATATGGTCAAGAGATTCATAATTACATCTTAAGAGAAAATAAAGATAGCACATAAACATACAATTTTACTCTCTCTGTAAAACAAAGATAGCACATATACAAAATATTTAAAGCTCAGCAATGCAACAATTTTACTCACTCTCTAAAATAAAGTTAGCACATATACAAAATATTTAAAGCTCAGCAATGCAACAATTTTACTCACTCAGTACTTCCTGTGGAGAAAGTCTCTTTTCCACATCCCTTGAAAGCATCCTTGATAGCAAATCCTTTGCTAACCCTGATATGGACTGCCACTCTTCAGAATGAAAATCTAACTGTACTAGTTTTATTGCCTCAAATATGGCTTCAATAGATTCTCCTCGAAATGGTAATATGCCTATCAAAAGAGCATGTAGGAGGACACCAGCGCCCCAAACATCAACCTTTTCTGAATATGCACCTGCCAAAACTTCAGGGGCAATATATGAGGGACTCCCTACCACCCCAGAGAAGGTTTGACCTGTTTGAATATAAAAAAGTACTCTCAGTGAAATACATAAAGAAAACTACTGAATTATTTAATAATGATGATAATTTCCTTGTATACATGTTTAGTGAGCAGAACCAAAGTTGATTACGATGCAGTTAACACACAAATACCTTTTGCAAAGCGCATGGACAAGCCAAAATCAGCTAGCTTCAGTTGTCCGGAACTGGCTCGGAGAACATTCTCAGGTTTTATATCCCGATGGACAACGCCCAGTTCATGACAGTATTTAATGACCATTATTAATTCCTTGATCAATTTTGCTGCCTGATGCTCAGAGTAACATCCAGTCCTAAACATCTCGTCAGTGAGGCGTCCACCAGAGCACAAGTCCATCACAAGATGCAAAGATTCTTCATCTTCATACACCGCTCGCAGTGTGACAACATTAGGATGGCCTGACAGATGCTGCATAATCTCAATCTCCTTATACACATTTTCTTCAGTCTTTTTTGGGACAGTCTTACAGGCCAGCTCTTCCCCAGTAGCTTTGCTCTTGCACATTCTCACCAGACCAAATCTGCCTCGTCCTAAATCGAGGCCCAAATCATAATCTTTTTCAATCTTTCGCTTTCTACCAGTCCGGGTAGAAGCAAGAATACAGCCAACTTTTCTCTTCAATCCTCTTTCTGGTGAATTAGGTAAACAACCCCTTGTTGGAGGAGGAGGAGCAATGCAAGCTGCTGTAGGATGCAAATCTAAGAAACCCAATTCTTGACCCCTCATCTTTTCCATTGTCCCCTTCCTCTGTTGTTGGAAAGAAAGGTGCGAGGCTAATGATGTGGAAGACTCACGAGTCACCATCATTGCGTAGGCGAGCTGTATTTTCTAAATTGGCACGGTCTACTGCTGCTCCTCTTTTCCGCTTCCTCGGCAATGAATCCATTTCAACTATGGACTCTGCGAAAAAAAATTAACATAAAGATCTAACCAAAAATTAACCAGAAGGGAAGAATGTCTATGGCAAAGAGGAGTCTATACTGACTGACTCCAATTAAATGCTGGGAAACAATACAATCTGCACACACAAGCAAATAGCCTGTAAATAAAAATCAGATAGCCTGTAAAATAAAAATCAAATAGCCTGTAAATATAAAAAAACCCTCTCAAAATTCAGATAAAAAGAATCTAAATTATTTTCGGTACCATCTTTTCAAATCCCCTTCCTCACCCCTATGTCTTCAGCGACTTCAAAAATATTTCAATCCTCTTTTCCCCCCAAAAAAACATAAGAAAAGAAGTACCTAAACTCTTATATATTAAAGAATCATTTACATACCGCTGTAAATTTCTGCTCAAACGCGTGAACTACCTCCAAAATATGAGTGAATAAATCTGAATTTCTCAATCAGCGAGTTTATGCAGATGGGTCACAGAACTACAATGGCCAAATGAATTTGAAATCCTCGATGTTTACAGAGATTAATTGCGATCACCAGCCCCCGTAAAGAATAAGAATACTCGTTCCTTTAGGCTCTGAACAGGGCCTACCAGTGCCGACGCTGGAAACTTTACAGAAACTGAATTATGTAAGGGAAAACGGTCGAGAAATTCAGTGAGAATCGTGGGGAACTAAGAGTTGGTCACAAAATGCAAAACTCCGGAGCCTCTGCAATGCAGCATGCACTGGAACAGGGCAAAGAATAAGGAACGAAGGCAACCTGCAGCGTTATTTTTCTGAACTCCTTTGGGTATTTATATGTTATCTGTGTATCTTAGCTTTTTGGGATGATTTGCAAACTTTCAATGGGATTTCTATTCAATGTTATATTAATAGATTTGTGGGTGATGTCACATTCTATTCAATGTTATATTAATAGATTTGTGGGTGATGTCACATTCCATTCATCTGTGGGGATCAATGTAATTTGTTTGAAAGTCCACCACCAGCCGACGCCAGAGAGAGTAAGGTAATTCCTTCATTGGTGGATTCCTGTCCCTCAATTCCTCTATTTATCAATGTCCGTACACTTTCCACTGGTTAGGTTCAATTGCCAACCAAAGTATCGCTCTTATAAATTAAATTTTCAAATTTTTAGTGAAGTTTCATCTGGTTGAGCTGTCAATGATCTTCTTGTGGCAACCACAAACGAAGTGATGCTCTCCTTGTTGGAATTATAAATTATCTTCTTATTGAAACTATAGTTTAGTGAAACCATGTTTAGGTCATGTTAAGTTATTATTGTAATTAATTTAGTTCAAGTTTTTTTTTAAACATGAAGAGATAGTGATGACCCTTTCAAAAAAAACGGTATAGCATTAACATAAACTTTATTTGAAACTTTAGATTAGTGTGGTGATTGGAACTTTGAAGTTACAACAATATTGTTATTCGAGGAAATTTTATTTGAAACTTTAGATTAGTGTGGTGATTGGAACTTTGAAGTTACAACAATATTGTTATTTGAGGAAATTTTATTTGAAACTTTAGATTAGTGTGGTGATTGGAATTCCAAAGTTACAACAATATTGTTATGTGAGGAAACTTTATTTGAAACTTTAGATTACTGTGGTGATTGGAACTTTGAAATTACAACAATATTTTTATTGGAATAAAAAATGATGTAACAATAATATTTTTGTTTAAACAGAAAGGATGTAACAAGTATATCCTTAACAACATTGTGTTACTTGGAATTATGAATGTAGTGATAATTAAGCAAAATTATGAATAAAGTGAACATTATGCATGGCCAACCTTGTAAAAATTATGCACCTAGAGGTATTAAGGCATTCTTATTACTTCATGGTATTTCATGGTATTGTGTTAGGGAGATTGTAAGTTTTCATGAAAAATAATTAATATTTTTTAATAGGAAAAAGGAATGTCAAAGTGAATAAGAGGAATGAAATCACCAAAAAAATTATTGGTATTATTTTTATTTAAGATTGTAATTCAAGTGACGAAATGATTTTTTTTTCAATCAAAATCTTATTTTAATAGTTTTTTTGCAACAATAAATTCAAATCAAGTGTAAATTCAAATCAAACATAGAAAATGTAAAACATAGAAAGTGTAAATATAATTGAATTATTTCTTTTAAATATACCCTGCATTTCTACTTCTTAGTGTGGAGAATTTTTGGATGTGTGTGAACTTTAAAAGTGTTCTTAACTTTTTAGGTATATATTTTATTTATTGTCAAAGAATATAAAGAAAATATAAAACAATAGACAAAAAGACTAAATTAGTGACTTGCGGATAGATGTATATATATGAACTTTAGACGGAAGGAGGTTTATTGACTTTTTTTCTTTTTTTTTTTAATTGAGGGCCTAGATTGATTTTCAACAGAATATGCTCAACATATGCTCAGTCTTAATGCTTATCAACAATTGTAGTGTATTACAGGGTTGCATTGACTTTTAATAAATTATATTTGTGCCACGTGGTTCCCTGCCCACCAATTTCCCAGGGATTTGAGATTATTCCAATTCTAATAAGTTCCTTCATGATAAGTTCCTCATTATTATTTATAACATTCATTTATATATAAGCAAATATATAAAAAGGTTTTTTCCTACGTCTTCACTACGATGCAAATAAATTCCATCCATTATGTTGTTAAGATCTCCCTCAATGTGTTCAAAGATCTTCTGCTTACGCTAGAAGAATGTGGGCTACAAGTTGTGAATGCTACATCTTCTTCAATTAATAACAAAGTTTTCCATACCATATATAACAAGGTATTTTCCTATAATCATGGCAACAACTTACTTCCCTATTTACTTTACCAGTATCTGAACATACATATATTTGTACATTGCCACAAGTGTCTGATAGTGGCAAATTTAACGTGGACAACCTCTATGAGAAGTTTGGGCATTTGATATTGGATCACGAGGCCGACTTATAGGCCCTTGACTCTCGAGAGGAATATGTGTCGCCACACAAATGAGGAGTATAAGGTTTGACCAGCTTATGCCACGAATCTCCACAAGATCAATTATGTGTTTGCTATAAATTTAGTAACTGAGTGTGGTTTAGATGTTAATGATTTGAAGGAGTGCTCTATGGAAGATTGCTTTACTTTTCAAATACAAATGTATAAAAGTAGCTCAACTATGAATTTGGGTTGTCCTAGGTTTTCAGTGTAGGATTAGTGTAGAATTAGGTAAAGTAGCATGAATGAATTTGTGCTCTAAAATTAATTAGCAATCATTCAATAACAAATTTTCAAATTGCAAGCTGATCTTATTATTTTTTTCTTTAAAGATCAGTATTGATCTATTTTAATCACAAATCTAAGAAGTGTTTAGAGTGATATAATTTCTTCTTGTGTAATTTTTTTTAAATGCAAAATTTGAAAAAAAATGTTTGCATCTCAAAGATAAAATTGACAGAAAAATATAGCCCAAATATAAAATAATAACATTACTTGAAATGCTTAAAAATGTTTTAACCATGAAAATTTATTTCTTTTCATTGTACATATTAGTTATATTAGTTGACATTGAAATATTTTACTTATGAAGTACATTGTTTATATAGTAAATGAATTTATGAATTTACAAATGCTTATTAAAATTCGTTATGTATTATTCATTTGTTTTTAAAATTTTGCACTATATTTTGAATATTTTTTCATTAAAAAATACTATAAAATAATAATTTATAAACAATTTAATTCCTTCCATTGCTTTATAGATTTAAAATTCCATCAACAATGTTTCACGTGTTATATTTAAAAAAAAATTAATATATCAAATGAGATTATAGGAAATGAATTTACAAATGTTTATTTCATTTCATTTTATTTTATATGAATTTATTTTTGGAAAAATCATTTTCTATAATTCATTTGGTTTTAAAATTTTGCACTATATTTTGAATTTCTTTTTCATTAAAAAATAATAATTTATAAACCATTTAAATTTAAAATAATAATTTATAAACAATTTAATTCCTTGCATTGCCTAAATGTTAGCATTCATGATGTATGTGAGATTTCTAATAAAATAACTCGAAAGGGATTTGAGTATGGAATTTTTAGTAGCATGTGGTTGTGCAAAAATCAATTCAACATCGCATTATGACAAACATTGTTGTAACATGACAATTTATCTAATACTCATTGTTGCAACATGACAATTTATCTAATACTCATTGTCGCAATGTTACATTGCATTGCAATTTATTCAATGTCACCTCTCAATATTTATTAATCAAGGGATTGATATTATAAACTAATCTGAAATCTTGGGCAAACTTGTTACTGCTATGCAAGCTCCCTCATTAGTGAAAATATGTTTAGGATCATCTCATTTTAACCAGGTGTACAAGGGTTTAGGTGTCAAGTTTCATGTGTCTTTAGAGTATGATTTAATGAGTTAATTAGTTGATTAAATGACATGAACAACAAGTAAAATTTCAGACATAATACATAGAAAACTCACAACACAAAACTGATCAAGGAGTTCACCCTCCAGTACTGGGCTACATCTCCTAGGACCTCCTTCAATGGCTAGGCCCTCTTTGGAATTATTGGTCAAATGTTTGATTACAAGCTTTTACTCAACTCCAATGGATTTTCAGACTGTACCATTAAGTTCAGAAGACCCAAAAACCCAAAAAATGACTATTAGATCTCTAAAATTTGACTCTAGTTGATCTGGGCATGACCTCCTTCCTTGGTGGCCCTAAGCTTCCCTGAACTTCCCTGTGAAAAATTCACTTGTAGAAGTCTTATATTGCCTCCGAAACCTATTCCGTTAACTTCATAAGGTTGAAATCATCCAAAATTGACTATTCATTTTCTAAAATTGGTGGAAATCCCTTCAAGTTATGGTCTTTTCAAATTATCCCTCGAAATCTCCTCCAAATCTGGAAAAATTCAGTTAATCCTACTAAATTTGGGGGTGGTTCCAGATTTGGCGGAATTCACCAAAATCTCCACCAAGTTAACTAGCAGTTAGAGCTAACCATAACCCCTCGATTTAAGGAGGCGGTCACATGTGGCGGTTAAATTTGTTGTTACCTCCGAATCCTCCACCTTTAACTCTTTAAATATAATTCACGCCCATACATTATTAAGAATTAATGTGGTGGTGTAGTGGTATGGTTGTTGGCTTGTGGAGGGGAGGTCGTGGGTTCGACACCAACCTCTAGCAAATTATTTTACCAAACACATAAACCTTGTTCGGCCATTTGGGAGGTGCCACATGGCAGCGTCTCATTGGCCCATCCAAAACCAACAGAATTGTGCCACATCACCCAACTGGAAACCAACCACAAAGCGACACTTGGTGAACCCTCATTTTGCATTGACCACCTTTGATCTGCTCAATCATCTTGCACGTCAGCAGTACAGACTGCTAACTGGGCAGTACCTGCAATTTTTTGTTGTTGTTAGATATCATCTTTTTGGGATTCAACTATGTTAAATAAGTCATTCATCTATGACCATTTCCATGAGAGGTAGTCATAACTGACTAATTTCTCATGATCTTTGAATAATCCACTTAGCACTCATTACATCAGATGATCCTCACAGGGGTGAAGAAGTGGGATTGAAACTAGTGAAATAAATCACATAGCATCAATCATCACTTTCGGGGCTTGCACCCGCTAACCAGGACTTCTTGGGAGGTCACCCATCCCAGGTCGACTCTGGCTCAAGCGTGCTTAAATTTGGTGAAACGGTGAGCGAGCTTTAACTTCCTCATATGAACTCAGTTTTGAGTGAAACGAGTTTTGTTGGGATCGTATCGCCAAGACGTGCGTGGTCATTTAGGTTTCACATGATTCTGAGAACTTTTATTTTTTGAGCTAATTTTTGCCCTTTATCCAGATTCTGATCATAAATGCAATGGTTTTAGAATTAATCCATTGGGTTTATAATATCAGTCCCTTGGGTTTATTAATCTAAGGGTTCATATTCCTAGGGTATAATATTATTCATAGGGTTTATAATAATACTCCTAGGGTTTAATATAAATCCCTTGGGTTTACAATCATGATCATCCATGGTCCAATGTCACAATGTGTTAACCATTATCTCAATATGAAAATCAACCATGGTCAACCATGGTTGAACGTCGCATTGTGACAAAGATCATCTCAATATGAAAATCAACTATGGTAAACCATGTTTATTTTAGGGTTTATAATATCTATCTTGGGGTTTTTATACCTTGGGTTTATAATATTTATCCCTCGAGTTTAATATTATTCCCTTATGTTTATAATCTCTTGGGTTTTTAGTATTAATCCCTTCAGTTTATTATCAAACATCGCATTATGACAAACATTGTTGCAACATGACAATTTATCTAATACTCATTGTCTTTTTTTGCTTAAGCAAGAGTAGTTCCTTCTATTTCATTAAACCAAAAATAAATTTACAGAATGTACAATAACCATGACCTTCGAATGGACTCAGGAAAACCAAGGGCGTGCTGCCATAGTGAAGCCCCACCCCTCTACAACAAACAATATTAATCTCTCAAATCAAACCTTAGGTTGAGCAATAAAAAACAAAAGCCTAATCAAAGGCTTCACTAACCACCCACGTCTTTATCCCAACAAGCCCGAAAAGACCCGTGACCCCACAAAAAGCACTTGCAAATCTGACCGTTAGATCAACCAACGAAATCGGACGACACGGCGAAATATCGCACCACATAAGATGTGTGAAACTTAACACGCGATGGAGGGTGGTTTCATCACCCCTCCCTAGCCATGTGGTGGGAGCCTAATGGAATCACTCCCAAAAAAGGTAAACCACTTACCATACCAAAGCTGCGCGATCACCCGTAAACCACTTGAGCCTAGTTTTCCGACCAGTGAGAGGAATGAAGGGGAACCGCCTTCGCCGGGAAACTAGAACCTTGTATATGCAACAGAGACCGCCATTGACTATGGATAGAACCCTGTAGAACAATCTGAAGGGAAAGGGACCTAGTTACTTTCCACCAGGGTGTTAAAGGACTACTTTGAGCATGTCCGTCTACCAGGTGCCACCCCGAGGACTGAGATCTAACCTGTTTAGACATCATTATACCGTATCTTTCCTTCTGACCCAATGTTTAAAAATTTCTCTATCTTCTGCCGCTTGTTCTTCACAAAGAGCTTTTACTCTACCCTGAGTCATCTCCTACCACTTCATTTCAAATCTGCTCTCTGAATTAATCACTCCTTGGTTGGCTAGAGTGTCTGCTAGTTTGTTGGCTTCACGTCTAACATGTCTGAAACTAACAGTTCTTAGACTCAGGAGATGCTTTTGTATTCTTTGATACACTTGTATTAGTCTCCAGTGTTTTGAGACCTTCTTCGGCACTGCTCCACAACTGATTCTTTTAACAGCTTTTATAGAGATCTCTGAGTCTACCTTTATGATGAAATTTGAGCTATGATTTAGATTCAGTAGTTCTAGGCATTGTTCTAAGGCCATTAATTTGGCCATGTTATTTTTGGCTTTACCTAAGTGGCAGTGGAAAATGAAGCTTATACTTCCCTCTTCATCTCTTAACACCCCTCCGTATCCAGCTATTCCAGGGTTGCCTTTTGAAGCACCATCAATATTGCATTTCAGGTATCCTTTCAGAGGAGGCTGCTAGAAATCCTTTTCCTTTCCCAAATTTCCTTCTCTTCTACTGAGTCCATTGGTAATGATCTCTTGCATTCTTAGTTTCCTGAGAGTTCTCATCTCATTTTCTGTGGGAGGGTTTTTGGGATAATTGCTAATAGTGGTACTAACTGTCTCCCTAATCTGCTTTAGGATCAAATCCATCAGGCGAAGAGGACTAGATTTTCATCCTTGAAAATTCTTTTATTCCGTTCTTTCCAAACATTCCAGATAATGAAGCTTGGTGTAAAGGCCCAGGCCAAATTGAGAATGTCATTCTCCAAAAATTTCCTTCTCCACTTGTTCAAGGTATTAGTGATGCTTCCTTTATCTTTGTTTGTCTGTTGAAAAATGGTGACAAAAGAATCCCACAACCAGGTGGTAAACGTGCAACTGTTAAGAATATGGTCCATTGTTTCCTCTTGAGCTTCACATAGCTGACATCTAGAAGGCCCAATGACTCCTCTTTTCCTGACGTTTTCCCAAGTTAAGTTTTTTTGTGCTGAACTAACCACATGAATAGCTTGATCTTAATCCACCCTTGGTGGCTCCAAAGTTGTTGCCAAGAATTTGTTCCATTGCTAGAATCTAGGTTCAGGATAATCCTCTTAGCTTCCTTAAGATTAAAGGAGCCTTCTTTATTAAGGCCCCATCTTAATTGATCCTTCCCCTCTGTTACAAGATTTTCCTTTGTCTTAGCATGCTCATGATTTCCTCAACTTTTATTTTTATGGGGTTGTCATCTCTACAGTCTATGCTCCTCCAATTTCTCCATTTTCCGGAGTTGTGAGGAAGATTCCAGAAATCTTTAACTTTGGTTAGTCCCTGGGAATCTATTTCCTACTTGAGATTCATATAGTCCTCTTTTAACAACATTGGTTCTTGTTGCCATTTGTCCTCCCAAAAGAGAGCAAGATCTCCTGCTCTGATTTCCCAAAAACTGTGGTCTTGTACTAGGCTTCTATTTTCCCAAGCTTTATTCCAGATGTAAGAGTCCTTTATGTTTCCAGACATTCTAATAAGATCATTAGTTTACCATGAAATTTCATATTTTTCTTTCCAGGTTTTGGCCCATTGAGCTTTTGGTTCTTTAACCCATCTCCACCAGAGTTTGGTTCCTAGTACATTACTTCAAATTTCGTGATCATCTAATCCTAGGCCCCCATGACTCTTTGGTTTGCAGATTTTATCCCAAGAAACAAGGGCCCATTTCTTCCTTGTTTCTTCCTTGCCCCAGAGGAAGTCTCTCTGGATATTCCTGAATTGCTGTAAGACCCCTTTGGGAGCTGGGAGAGCTGATAAAAAGAAAACCGGGATTGACTGCAGAACGACTTTTGTCAGTATCAACCTACCCGCCAGGTTCAATGATCTGATTGTCCATTTTTTAACTTTGTCTTGCATCTTGTTGAGCACTGGTTCCCAAATACTTCTGTGCAGGGGCCTGGCTGTAAGGGGAATTCCCAAATACTTTGAAGGGAGGGAATCCCTTTGAAAGCCCAGAATTCTTGAGATATTTCTTTGAATTGCAATGTTAGTATTTAAGAAAAAAAAATTGATTTGGAGAGATTGACTTCCATACCTATAGCCAAGGCAAAGTTATTCAGGATTTGTTTGTACGCTGAAGCTTCTTTGACTGTAGGAACTCCATGCAGCATTGTATCATCCACAAATTGTTGGTGAGTTTGACCATTCTCCGTTAATTGAAGGCCCTTAATTTTTCCCAAGGCTTTAGCCTACTTAATGGCTCTACCCAATCCTTCCATCATGAGGATAAAGAGAAAGGGAGAGAGAGGGTCGCCCTGCCTGAGACCTCTAGAAGGAGTGAAGATATCTGAGGGAGATCCATTCACCAGAATAGAAAAGCTGGAGGATGTAACCAGAGCCATAACCCATCTGACCCAGTTGTGATCAAACCCAAAAGTAGCAAGGATCCTCTTGATATAGATCCAATTTACCTTGTCATAGGCTTTGGAAATATCTAATTGCATGATCATACCGGCCTGTTTTTTGCTGGTTAGCGTGTGAACTGTCTCGTGGGCTAGAATGATATTGTTAAGGATTTGTCTGCCTTCCACATAACTAGATTGTTCACCTGAGATTAAAGAAGGAAGAAGAGGTTTGAGTCTGCTAGCCAATACCTTGGATATAATCTTGTATACCACATTACATAAAGCAATGGGTCTAAACTTATCAGCAGTCAGGGCTGAATCCTGTTTGGGGATCAGAGAGATGAAGGAGGTGTTGAGGGCTTTCAGAATAGTCCTACTTCTTCTGGAATCCTCCACTACATTTAGAATGTCCTGCTTGACAATGTTCCAGCAGGCCTTAAAAAAATCCACATTGAAACCATTTGGACCTAGAGCTTTTCCATTCTGCATGTCCTTGATAACCTCACTGACTTCCTCTTCGGTGACTGGTTTGTTCAGGTTAAAATTGTCCTCTCTTGACACCAGCTTAGGGATATTTTTTGTAATTTCTTTGATACATTGCTCTCTGTCTGGATTGTTTTCCTTAGTGATACTTCTGAAATGTTGAACCAACACATCTTCGATATTCTTGTGAGAGGTCTGGAGCTACCCGTTGTCATTCAAAATTAAAGAGATTATGTTGTGAGCTCTATTGGCTATGGTGGATCTATGAAAAAAATTAGTATTACGTTCACCTTCTTTGAGCCATTGAATTTGAGACTTTTGTCTCCAAAAGATTTCCTCTTGTATGCATAATTTCTCCCATTCTTGATGGTGTTTATCAGCTTGCTGACTTTTGACTTTATCAAAACCCTCTGTGATCAATGCTTGATTGAGTTCTTGTAGTTTGGCTTCCACTGCCTTTTTATCCACAAAAATGTTGCCAAAAACCTTCTTGTTCCATTCTTTGAGTTTGAATTTAATATGCTGAAGTCTTTTGTGTGGGGTGAGCATATTAGTGCCCTAGATCTGTATATCTTCTACCCACCATTTTTCAATGTTGCTGATGAACTCTGGGTGGGAGATCCAGATATTCTCAAACCTGAAGGGTCTATTCCTAGGAGAATCAAACCCCTTGAGTTCTAATTGGACCAGCCAGTGATCAGAGCCTCCAAAGGGGAGAACTTTAGATGTTATTTCTCTATTTGCTAGCATAAGCTCCTCTAAGATAAAAAAAAATTGTCTAACTTGGAGGCGACCTGAGCCTCACCTCCTCTTTTGTTGTTCCAAGTAAAAAGGCCATTATGTGTTGCCGAGTCAACCAGATTCATATCATCTGTAAAGGTTTGGAACAATTATGAGTCTTTATTAAGCAATCTGGTGCCTCCTTTTTTTCCGAAAGTGATTTAATCATATTAAAATCTCCTCCCAAGACCCAAGGTATTTCTTCATGTCTACTTCTGAGCTCTACCAAGGAGTTTAAGAGTCTTAGTTTCTCATCTATTCTTTGTGGACCATAAACATTTGTGACGAAGAAGGTATCCACAACTCCCACTAGTTGAATAATTACAGATAAATAATTTATTGAAGCCTCCGTATCTAATATGCTAACTTTTTGGGGGTTCCATAGAGTGAGGATGCCTCCCGCTGTGTTTTCTGCTTTCACTTCGAGAAACTCAAATCTGTCCATCCATTTGCTATGGATTTGCTTTAATTTTTGAATGGAACATTTTGTTTCTTGAATAAAGATTATATCTGGTGTTGCTATTTTCATTCTGTTACTTAACATTCTTTGTTTTCTTTTATTACCTAGACCTCTGATATTCCAAGATATGAACTTCATAATTAAATATTTGTGAAAGAGTAACTGGTTAGGTCTTTCATCTTACCTAAATCTATCATTAGCTTTCCACATTCCATCAAGAGCTCGTTTTGCTTTTTCCTACCCCTTTTCTTTCCTGGATTTCTAGTTGCTAATCCTAGAGTTGATTTCATAGTTTTCACACCTCTGTGCTCCTGCTTGTGAATACTTTTACCTTTATCCGACCCTCTTTCCTAGGTTTTCCATAAAAATAACTGTTGTATTCTAGAGCATTCTTCAGGAGGTATTGATTCTATTCCTCCCTTGGATCCCTGCCTTAGGAATCCTTCCAGATCAAGGTTTTCCTTGCCTAGAATTTCTTGTAATTCATGATATTTTAGATCTATTTCACTTTGGGTCATTTCCTGGTCCATCTCCATTTTTGTCTCACTCATAACAGTTTCATTTTGATGACCCATATCTTGAGATTGTTTAATGTTTTCTTCCTTTTCTTTTTCATTAGGATCTTTCTCCTAAGAATTATCTTCCTTCGTGTTTTCTTCATTCTCTTCCAGCACTTGAAACTTGTTCTGACTGGCCTTCTGCCTTTCATTCTATTGTTGCTTTATTCCCTTTTTCCCCCTTTACCTTTGCTTGCCACTTTCTGAAAGCTCTTTGTCTCCTTCGAAGTATTAAGGTGCCCTTTGTTGTCTACTTTACTGAGAGGGCAATCTCTGAACAGATGTCCATGTTCATGGCATCTACGGCATCTGAATGGGATATGCTCGTAGTCCACTGTCTGCACCCACTCCTCATCAAAAACTTCCAAAATAACTTCATCCAGAAGAGCTTCTGAAAGATCCATTTCCACACATATCCTTGCAAATGAAGTATATTTCCCTCTTCTTGTGGCTTCAGAAACTTTGACAAAACGCCCTAGTTTATTACCAATAGCTGCTAGCAATTCAGTTTGCCAATAATCAAGAGGAAGAGAATATAGCCTTACCCATACTGGAACCGAGGTGAAGGTCTCCTGCTCTGGGACGAAGTTCATCATCCAAGGCCTCATATAGAGACCAGCTGCTGCATAAAAGTAGGGTCCTCCTTCGAATATTCTGTCTTTGTCTTCGATGTTTGAGAACACTACTGTGAAGAATCCCTTTGACCCAAGATGTAGGTCAATGCTTCCTTTGGGTTTCTAGTGATACTTGATCCACGTTTGTAAAGCTTTTTCAGTGGGCCATAGTCCCATGAATTTACAGATAATGGCATAGTTCCCCATGTGTTCTCTGTGCGCTTGCAGAGCAGGGTCATTTAATATTACTCTGGGAGTGATTTCAGCTTTAGGCTTACAAGGTCCCTTTTGCCTATGGTCTCGTGAACCATGATTTTTGTCTTCTTCCTCCTTGTCCTTTATGCTACTGTTTACCTTGGTCTTAGTTCCCTCTGTCCCCTTATCATTATCACTATTTTTTTCCCCAGCCACGCCTTTGCTATTTATCACCATTGCTTTACCTTTGTTGGATACCGCGTCCTTGTAGGAGGGAGTCGAGCTCCCTCCTCTGCCGCCCTCCATTAGAAACCGTCTCTGCTATTCTTTGCACCGTCATTGCTTGCTCCCGCCTATTTTTCCTCCCTCCGATCAAGAATGCCTTATCTAATACTCATTGTCACAATGTTACATTGCATTGCAATTTATTCAAAGTCGCCTCTCAAAATTAATAAACCCAAGGGATTGATATTATAAATGCAAGGGTTTTAGAATTAATCCCTTGGGTTTATAATATCAATCCCTTGGGTTTATTAATATAAATGTTCATATTCCTAGGGTATAATATTATTCATAGGGTTTATAATATTACTCCTAGGGTTTAATATAAATCCCTTGGGTTTACAATCATGATCATCCATGGTCAATGATGGTCCAATGTCACAATGTGCCAAAGATTGTCTCAATATGAAAATCAACCATGGTTGTAACAACTTGGTGAAAATTCCATGTAACAAAAGTTAATAAAGGAAAAATAATAACCATGGTCATGGGACATGTATTCCAAGATGAATGTTGGCAAAAAACATAGTGATGGGGATCACTGGTGATTAATTAATGGCTAAAAAAATTGGCAAAGAAAATGGAAAAGGATTTGGAAAGAAAAAATGACATTTTGGCACATTTATTTATGAAAATAATGGAAATTAGGAGAAAAGGGAGGTGAAAGGTCAAAGGTTGCATATGAGGAGGAAAATGAAGGCAAATAATGGAAAATGAAGAAAATAAAGGCCCCATTAATAAAAAGGTTTATGAGGATTAGTTCACAGACTTTTGTTAGTTCAATTTCAGATCTCTCTCTCTATTCTCTCTCTCACATACTCTTTGACACTTAGAGTTTTCTTGGAGCACTCTTGGAGGAGTGTGGCATACTTGGAATTTTGGAGCAATAAGGCAAAGGAAGAGCCGAAAAGCACAAGAGTACATTGAGGTCTGCAACTACAGTGGGTTTTCCTTGTAAGTACCGAGTTGCATGTATGTTTTCCTCACTAGTTTTGGCATGCATGGAATATGCATGTGGTTTATTGGCCACGATTTGTCATTGGTATGGATTATTGCTTGGGTTGACAGTGGATTTTCCTAGTCATGAAATTTCTTAGATAGTCATGGTGTTGTGGGTTCATTTCTTTGTTTTTTCTAGTTGGTTCTCATGTTTCTTTTAGCTTAGGTTGAGTTAATAGTTCCTGGAGCCTTGGTTGGACAAACGCTCTGGAGCTCTTTAAAAGCTAGGGTTGAGTTACTAGTACCGGAGCCTTAGTTGGACAAACGCTCTAGACCCTTGGTGGGTTGAGTTACTAATCCTAGAGCCTTGGTTGGACAAACGATTTGGAGCCTGGAGATAGATGTGGGTTGAGTTATTAGTCCTTGAGCCTTGGTTGGAACAAACACTCTAGAGCCCTGGAAGGATTGGGTAGAGACAAACCTAATGATGGTTTGTGATGTCTGACCATGAGGTGGAATCACTGTTTGATGGGTTGAAGTGGTTTTTCCTCTAGAAGGCCTAGACGGTTTTGATTGATGTGTTTTATGAGATCTGACATTCATGCTTGGAATATGGCACGAGGGTGATTGGTTGAAGAGAGATTTGGCTCAGCCATGTCTATGATCAGGTGGTTCATGGAAGTCCCAAACCTGGTTGGCCTTTGCATCATTAATATGAGGTTATTCTCCTTGTTATTTCATGATTATCGTATTGGTTTATATGTGGATTATATGGTTGTTGTTTCCTTGGTAATTCTATTGTTATTATGTTGGTTATGAACATGTATTATGATAATGGCTATGTATGGCTCTCATCATGTTTTCACTTGTAAATGAATGAACAATGTATCTATGGCATAATAGATGAAATTGCAGCTAATGTGTTGAGGCATAAATGCTTCTTAGTGATTCTTAGATAAGTATGAGACTCTTATGCTCAGTTATGCTGTTAAGACCTGTAGCTTTTATGTTTGTGACATGTTTGACAAAATGTTTGTCATGGCTAGTAGGGGTCCAGTCTAGACATTGACAATGTTTTTGCAAATGTATCATTGTTCCATTGTGATAATTTTATTCTAAACTTGTCATTGAGCTATGGGCAGTGACCTGGGCTCTGGGACTAAAAAAGTGGCACAAATCTCGGATTGGCAGGCACAGGTCTGAGGAGAAAAGTCCCTAGACACATGCATACCCATGTTGTGGGAGCGTCTAGAGCCCCTTGGATGCATGCTTGTCTATATCAAGGGAGCATCCGTGGGTTTAATGGTCTAAAAACTCAGTGGGACCTAGGGGTTGGTCACTTGAGTGGCTGGGATGCCCCCTAGAGTGTTGTTGCTGATCTAGAAGCTCTGTATGGTGTGTTTCCATCGCTTCCACTTCCTTAACTGACACATAGGGAGTCAAATCATATCGTAGTAACTTATCGTCACATGTTTACCTCGGTTGGTCAGTTACTTGGGTAGATGTGGGAAGAGGGTGTTACAATGGTAAACCATATGGTTGAACGTCGCATTGTGACAAAGATCTTCTCAATATGAAAATAAATGATGGTAAACCATGGTCAACCATGTTTATTTTAGGGTTTATAATATTTATCTTGGGGTTTTTATAACTTGGGTTAATAATATTTATCCCTTGGGTTTAATATTATTCCCTTGGGTTTATAATCTCTTGGGTTTTTAGTATTAATCCCTTGGGTTTATAATCTATTGGGTTTTTAGTATTAATCCCTCGGGTTTATTATGCAACATCGCATTAGGACAAACATTGTTGCAACATGGCAATTTATCTAATACTCATTGTCACAATGTTACTTTTTATTGCAATTTATTCAATGTAATCTTTGAAAATTAATAAACCCAAGGGATTGATATTATAAATGTAGGGGTTTTAGAATTAATCCCTCAGGCTTATAATATCAATCCCTTGTGTTTATTACTATAAGGGTTCATATTCCTAAGGTATAATATTATTCATAAGGTTTATAATATTAATCCTAGGGTTTAATATAAATCTATTGGGTTTAAAATCGTGATCATCCATGCTCAACGATGATCCAATGTCACAATGTGCTAAATATTGTCTCAATATGAAAATCGACCGTGGTCAACCATGGTCGAACGTCGCATTGTGACAAAGATTGCCTCAGTATGAAAATCTATGATGGTAAACCATGGTCAACCATCTTTATTTTAGGGTTTATAATATTTATCTTGGGGTTTTTATACCTTAGGTTTATAATATTTATCCCTTGGGTTTATAATCTCTTGGGTTTTTAGTATTAATTCCTCGGGTTTGTAATATCAATCTCTTGGGTTTATTAATATAAGGCTTCATACTCCTAGGGTATAATATTATTCATATGGTTTATAATATTAATCTTTGTGTTTAATATAAATCCATTGGATTTAAAATCATGGTCAACCATGGTCCAACATCACATTCTGATAAATATTTTCTCAATATGAAAATAAACCAATGTTGCAGTGTAACAAAGATTGTCTCAATATAAAATCAACCATGTTCCAACGTCTCATTGTGATAAAGGTTCTCTCAACCATGGTTAACCATGGTCACATTGTGACAAAGACTGTCTCTTGGTTCAACATCACATTGTCACAACCATGGTCATCCATGGTCAACCATGGTCCAACATTTCGTTGTGACAAAGATTGTCTCAATATGGAGATCAACCATGGTCAACGATGGTCAGCCATTTTATAACGCCGCATTGTGAAAAACGTTGTCTCAATATGAAAATCAATCATGGTCAACCATATTCCAATGTTACATTATGACAAATATTTACCGTAGGGTTTATAATATTTATCTCTTGGGTTTAATATTATTCCATTGATTTTATAATTCTTTGGTTTTATCATTCCCTTGGGTTTATAATATTTAATCTAAGGGTTTATATACCTTGGGTTTATAATTTTAATCCCTTTTGTTTAATATTATTCCATTGGGTTTATATTATCAATCCGTTGGGTTTTTAATCCCTTGGGTTTTTAGTATTAATCCCTTCGGTTTATTATTCCCTTGGGTTTATAATATCAATCCCTTTAGGGTTTATATACCTTGCATTTATAATATTAATCCCTTGGGTTTATAATACCTTTGGGTTTTAGAATTAATCCCTTGGGTTTATTATTCCCTTCGGTTTATAATATCAATCCCTTGGGTTTATTTGGTTCATATTCCTAGGGTATAATATTATTCATAGGGTTTATAATATTAATCCTAGGGTTTAATATAAATTCTTTGGGTTTACAATCATGGTCATCCATGGTCAATGATGGTCCAATGTCACAATGTGCCAAAGATTGTCTCAATATGAAAATCAACCATGGTCCAACGTCACATTGTGACAAACATCGTCTTAGTATGAAAATCAATGATGGTAAATCATGGTCAACCATGTTTATTTTAGGGTTTATAATATTTATCTTAGGGTTTTTATACCTTGGGTTTATAATATTTATCCCTTGGGTTTAATATTATTCCCTTGCAACGAGCCACTGTAGATATTGGAGACAGAGAGAGGCAGGGTCTGACATTTACAATTATATCAAGAGTGAAATCAATAGATGGTTTGTGGATTTCACCGTCTTTTTCTTTTCAACGTTATGCAAAAATGCAAGACAATGCGAGAAGGGATTGGTTGGAAAGCATGAATGGTCGTGATCATTATCCTGTTGATTTGAATTGGTGCAACTTTTGTCATCGGTCTCGGTGTGTTTTGGAAGAGGCTAGCGTTTAATAACTATGTTCTGGTGGAGTGTTTAAAGTTGAATTTTGTATCAACCACATTTAAATTGTTGTTTGATTTTTATTAAATGTTTATTTCATAATTACTTCATTATTATTTATTAAATGATTATTAATATAATTTATTAAATGATTATTAATATAATTGTTGTTATTATCTTTATTTCTTTATTTATTATTATTATTATTTAATATAATAGTAATATATTATTATTATTATTATTATTATGGTTCTTATATTTATATTAATATTATTGATAATAACATTAATTCTTAATATTATTGATAATTGATATATGTGTTTGATATGGGCTTATCGACGTTTATCAACCACATTTATTAATGTGGTTGTGCTAGTTAAATAATGCTAAAGATTGAAAAAATAATAATAATCATAGAATATTGACAATGAATCAATTAATAATATAGAATAATGTAATAATAATAGGTTATCAAATATAATAAAATAATGTATAAATTTAATCTAATGATATAAAAATTGGATAATCATTAAATATTTTAAGAAATTAGATTAATTCAAAATGATAATCAGTTGAATTAATAATAAAATAATAATAATTTATCATAATAAATATCATATATTATATCAAGGAATAGAAAAATAGCTATCATAAAATGAGAAATTAGTATAAGAAGGAATTATGGTTAAAATTTATATTAGGGTTTATGGAAATGGAGGTTTTCTTATTGTGGAATTTTGTAGAAATTGAAGGTCCATCACAAGTTGTTGGTTGTTGTGGTTTCTAGATAGTTTAGGCACTTTATAATATAATCTCACACTTCTCGAGATAAAGCATAAAAGCTCAAGTTTGAGACTCTATGTATTCATAGTGGTGAGTATTATCTCATATTACTAGAATGATAGCGCTCCTCTCCTAAATACATAGGGTCTCGAAGTTGAGACTTTAGAATTCATCTCAAAAAGTGTGATATTTTGTTAGAACAAGGCACATAGTGTTGGAATTCAGGAATTTTTTGTTGATTCTTTTGGGAAACTCCCATGTCTTCCCTTGCATATTACCAATAACACTTAAGGGTCCATTGGGCACTAATGTTGGGCATTTAGAGAAGTTTCATGGAATTATTATTAAGTGTCAGACGCATTTATTAATGTGAGAGTTGTAGTATTTTAAAATGAGCAATAGTCCATTTTTAGTTGTATTATTTGATACACTTGGATTTTCTAAAAAGTGGGCAAGGGTTACAACCCTAGTTTGGCAATGACACACAATTACAAAATTGAAGGGGACTATTCTTTTCTTAGAGATGATGTCAAGGGAAGATTCATCCAACAACAATTTAGTATCTTCCCATCATTTTTGAACTTTTGTCAAAGGACTTGATGTTTGGTCAATTTCTCTGTGGGTAAAAAAATATAATTTGTCAATGTCCCTTAAATATGGTTTGGAATAGAGTTTGTGGATAATTTCCTTTCACTATTGCCTTCTTTATTAGGGAAAATAATGGCAATATTGTTCCCAGTTGTTAGATTACAAAATCTATAACGATACTACAATATTTCTAGTGTTGTGTGTGTCAAGAGGAGCTATCAGAATTGGAGCATTGTCTTCTTCCAAGCCTAAGTATTACAACAACACAGTTCATCTGAAGGCTACATTTTCATCAAGTCAATGTTTAGTTTTACCTAGTTCGTATATTTTTTAGAAGACACACGAATCGTAGTATAATTAGAGGTAAAACATTTAGAGGTAAACAAACTTTTAATGTCCCTTAAATTTAAAGTAATTATGTATAGATTTAATGGAGTTTGGTCTCAATGAATTGATTTGCACAAGTGGATTCTTTCCATTTGGACCAAGCATTGTGAAATTTTCTTGTGCTCCAAAGCGTATTTTGTTGTTCAATTTGATAATTTTATTGATTATCAAAAAATCTTTGACATAGTCTCTAGTTTTGGGGCAAGGTGATGATCTTTATTATCCTTAGGTTTATATGTTTTGACCCTTCTTCAATGGTTGTATCCAAAATGTCAATTTGGGTCAAACCCCCAAATTTGGCTCTCTATTTAAGAATCCTTTAGCATTTAATGACATCAAAAATACTTTGGGGGGTTATTTAAAGTATGATATGAAGCACTTTTTTTTCCCAAGAAAAAAAGTGCAATTTTAATTAGTAAATAAGAAAATTACATATTGTATCATCAACATGAGTGAAAATGGACTAACCATTTAAACCAGTACAGTGTCATATAGTTCGATATTTACAATAAAGGGCATAATATTTACATATATATGAAAAAACATAATTGTCCGATAAGTTCATAGAGATAGATCAAAAGGACAATAAAATATGACGAATGAAATATGTAGATCATTTTGATATAAACCCATCCAATTTGATGAATGACTGGTGGAAAAATTGGTAGAACTCCTCATCTCAAAATTCTTGAATCAACCACTGCCCCTTGATCTACTGCGCAGGCTCCTTGGAAAGAAAATCAGTGACCACATTCCTTTTCCTTGTATATATGATAACATACAATAAAATCAAAATGTGATTTTAAAGTGATGACTTCGTCCAGTATGCCCCTGAGTGTGTGAAAGTGACAATGATATGCAGAGTTGATCCAATTTATAACAAGCTTTGAGTCCCCAAATATCTGAATTCTGTGGCAATTTTGTTCTAGAGCAAAAATGAGAAGGTATCTGAGACAATTAAGTTCAACATAGTTGTTGGTGCCTCTCCCTAAACCCACTTTTATATTGAAATAATGTGAATCATTAATGTGAAGTACCCCCCCCCCCACATCCAGTGATCTGTGCCGACCCATCGAAATATGCCCAGGGGATATTCTTATTGATTACTTTCGGAGTGATGACCTGGGCAGGGTGGTGTCCAAAATCCTTAGGGATCAAATGATAAATAGAAACAATATAGTTTCAAGTGGTTGACCAATGAGTTGATGCATCTTGAAAAATAATTTGATTCCTGGTCAGCCCGATACCCCAGTAGACAATCAAAAGGAGGTTTCTGATTTTGTGTATAGCACCCGCATTCCACCAACTCTGCCAGGCACCAGCTAGATGAGGCCCATCCCATATAAGTACAATGTTGAGGGAGGAAATGAAGGTATAGGTGATCAATATCCTCAACATTCTCTTTGCATAGGTAGCATCTAGACGGACCATGAAAGGCACGATGCATTAGATTGACCTTTGTGGGTACTTTAGTCGATAGTATACACCACATAAAGAGATGGGTTTTGTAACGAGCCTTAAGATTCTATAACGGGTGCCACCACCAGCTCATCTCCACCAGATCCAGAGTATTAATTAGTGTTGCATATCCATCCCTGGGGGTATATTGACCATGTGGTGCAGTTGCCCAAATGATTTCATCTTCCTTTAAAGTAATCTTGATGTGAGCTTCCTCCAATGCACCAATAAAACAATGCCACACCCAACTCCATCTTCCCGGAATCCCGAGATCCAATGAATTAAACCATTTCCGAGAGATCTAGTTAGAGTTTCTAACATCTGGAATATGAGAGAGTTGGGTGATGCCATCCGTTGCAAGGATATGTCGAAGCTTTAGTGGTAGTATGTGTGCATTACCACATCCAAACCATGCATCTATACCCAATCGCACCTGCTCACCATTCCCAATTCGCCAAGACAGTCCTTTCTTAATGACACTGATAAACTGAGAGAAATCCTTCCAGATGATAGATGCACCAGTAATCACCTGGGCCAGCCTACGAATCTAGTCCATGAAAAATAGAGGGTGAATATATTTAAAATATACCACCTCTTTCCATAGACTATCCGATGTGATAATATGCCACCCCATCTTCGCAGCAAGTGCCTTTGCAAATAAGTGCAGATCCTTTATACCCCATCCACCCAATTTTTTTGGTTTTCCAATTCTATCCCAACGAACCTAGGCAAAATTCCTCCCAACATTATTCCCTTGCCATAAGAATCGACTACAAATATGTTGAATTCGGTTGATTATGCCTTTTGGGATTTAGGAAAGGATCATCCAATATACTGGGATGGCCTCCAATATATATTTGATCAGGGTGAGCCTTCCCACTGTGGAAAGCCATCTCTACTGCCATATGTTTATGCGTCGTTCAATTTTTGCAATAAGCCATGTCCAGTCTGCAATATGATAACCATTTAGCTTTAGCTTGAATATGAGGTATTTGAGACCTGTCTCCAGTCCTTACCTAACAAATTGAAAATAATGTAAGCATGACACTAGCAAGATGGTGGATTTGTTGAAGTTGAGATCCATACCTGTATCTTTACAAAACAGGGATAAAATTTTCTTGAAACGAGTGGTATCACAGATAAAACCATTTAAAAAAATAAGAACATCATCTAAAAATAATAGATGTGATAGATAGGAAACTTCAAATATATTTACACCACCCAGTGACCCATCAGCACAGGGTTTTGTTAATAGTCTACTTATCCCATTCTTGATCAAAAGAAATAACAATGGTGATAATCGACATCCCTGTTGCTCACCATGTTCAACTTGAAAAAGCTCATATGCAGCCCCATTGATGAGAATGCTATATGATGCAAATGTGAAACAACACATGATCCATTTTATGAAAGAGTGAGGGAAACCAATATGGGTAAGAATAAGCTGAAGATATGTCCAACTGGCTCTGTCAAAAGCTTTTGATAGATCAATATTTAGAATGATACTCTTAATATTCTTAAGCTTGATCGAATGGATCCCTTCTTGTGCTGTCCCAATGGCTTCATGTATCTGGTGCTAATTTAGGAAAGCAAATTGTTCCTTGGAAATCATCTTGGATAAAATAGGTTTAATGCGAATAGCAATAATTTTTTAAATTATTTTGTATATACAGTTGCATAAGGATATGGGACGGTAATCATCAAATGTTTGAGGGAGATCAGCTTTGGGAATGAGAGCAATAAAGGTTGAGTTGAAACCCTTGTGCATCTGCTCAGAAAGTCTACATTCCTCAATAGCCAAAAGGAGATCAAGCTTAATATGATCAAAGAAGGTAAGGTAGAATTCCATAGGCCATCCATCAGGTCCCAGGCTCTTATCTCTTTTGAACCATTTTAAGACAGCTTCAATTTAACCCAAAGTCACCGGTTCATTTAGAGTCTCTGTATCATCTGCCTCAACAAATCTAGGTATCGATTCAACAATGTGGAGTATCTCAGAAATGGTAGCTTCCCTAACAGCTTCGAACATTTGTGAGAAATGTCTGATACCCATATCTGTAAGCTGGTTGAAAGTGTTGGCCTCCCTATTGGTCTGATCCCTTAAAGTCCAGATTGTGTTACTTATTTTACTCCCCCTGGCACATTGTTGAAAGAACTTTGAGTTTTTATCCCCAGACTTTAGCCAAATTTCTCTTCTCTTCAATATTCATGTCTCCTCTTACTATCTCAGGAGATGAATCTTTTCTGTTTCCAATCTTATCAAATGTTCCTTAGTTTCGATGGATGTATAACTTGCGATACCCAATCTTTCCTTCTCCCAAATGTCAGATTCAATTTTCTGGATGGTGGCCTCATCCTTTTTCTTTTTTTTTTCTTTGGCCCATATAATGATTGTTTTCTTGATACGAGCTAAATCATTTGCAATAACTTCAGCCGGAGAAGAGTTGTTGTCATGACCACAGTGAGTCCAGGAATCCATGACTAGCTTTTGAAATTCATCTTCTGCAAGCCAAGTGGCATTAAATTTGAATGGGAAGTTTGGCTTGTGATTGGAGTTCATAATTTCCAAAAAAAAATAGGGAGTGGTCAGATATGCCCCCCAATCCCACCCATTATCGAATTCTGTCCAACTTAGCCAACATGGGTGATTTTATCATGAAACGATCTAGTCTTCTGGCTAGATCATCCTCTCCAGTTCTCCTATTCCTCCAAGTCGGCAGAGTCTTGGCCGATTCAATGTTCATGAGGTTATTGGAGTCCATCAGATATTCAAAATATGTTGTCAAAGGGTCAGTCTATGCTCTATTTCCCCAAGATTCAGCATGACCCAAAGAGAAATTTAGGTCTCCCCCAATGATTAAGTTGTCTGTCTGCATGAAAGTTGCATTCATCAGCTTGTCCCAATAAGCCTCCCTATTATGGCAGGGACCATATATATTAATCAGTCTTAGGGATGTATCAATATCAATGGCTTTGAAATCAACCCCCAAATATCCTTCTCCCCCCCAAATATTGTCTAGCTTGATAGTCTTTTTGTTGAAACCCAAAGCACAT
This sequence comes from Pinus tabuliformis, assembly GCA_031772625.1. Taxonomy (NCBI): domain Eukaryota; kingdom Viridiplantae; phylum Streptophyta; class Pinopsida; order Pinales; family Pinaceae; genus Pinus; species Pinus tabuliformis. Next base: position 48,125,135 of record CM062804.1, on the reverse strand, counting down.
CCCCTGAATCTCCCTCTTACATCCAAAGTATGGAAATTCCAGTCCAGAAGCATGTTCAACAGGATCTTGTTGATGGAGACCCCATCTCCCAAAGTCTCTTGCAGTAATAAAACATCAATCCTATCTGATCCTAAAAGCCTTCTGAGAGCCAGTTTCTTGTCCGGGCTGGCCAAACCCCTGTAGTTGAAAGAGAGGCACTTCATGGGGTAACCCGATCAGGGTTTCCTTTTGCTCTAAGAACCCGGTCAATAGGAGTCTGGATACCAATCACCACCTCAATACCCGCTCATCGAATGGATTTGGATAAATTTGATTGTCTACCCCTAGGCAATTTGTGGGCTCTAGAGGGAATAGGGTCCTCACCTAATCCGAAGGTGAGGGTTCGAGGAAGGGGTAGAGAACGCAGATTGTACCTATGGGAGCCATTGGAGTTAGAATCCTCCCTGGTGGGAATAGAGAGAGGGTCCAAGGTAATGGTTGGTACAAAGTTCAGTGTAGATGGGGGCACCGATACAACAGGACAGTTAATGAAACTCATTTTACATGCATCTATACCCAATCCCAAAATAGCTAATGATAACAATGCATTTCCAATATTCATTAAATTATGAGAAGAGGGGGGAGAGGAATTAAGAGTACCCGGAAATAAATCAGGGCCCCTTGATCATGAGCGAGTGATCTGAGCATCAGGAGTTTGGGAGCCCTCTTGTTGAGATGCCTCCACATCCATTCTTCGCCTTGACCGAGGTTCCTCGTTGTGCGTTACAGGAGTTGATTCGACCTCCAAAGTAGTCTGGGTACCTGCAGAGACAAATCTTCTCAAGGTTTCAGGATGCTTCCCGGTGATAAGCAAGCAATATTTATACATGTGTCCCACCTCATGACACCTCCTACAATGAAATGGTATCCCCTCATAATCCAGAATCTGCCAACGAATTATATCCCCAAGCTGGAGCCGGTAACTCTCCACCAGACATTCTCTTGTGTCCAAGTGCACCAGTATCATGGCTATGGCTAGACATCTAGTTTCAATGTAGGAACTTTCGTGGTCCACATATATGCCAAGATCATCCCCGATGCATCTGAAAATTTCCTCGGACCAGAATTGTAACGACAGCCCTGGGAGTCTTACCCAAATCGGCCTCGCCACCAATTTTTCCTTCTTCGGGCTAAAATGAGGCGAGCACCTCTTGAGAAGCATTGGTGTCATCTCAATATGCCAGTATCTTGTTAGAACCCAGCTTGTTGGTTTTGGCCGCGGGAAGATGAGTGTGAACCATCCCTGGGTCATGGTTATAACCATTGGCAACTGGTCCATTAAATGAGCCCAAATCTCCACAGTCTATCTTTTTAATCGTGCAGGGGTATAGTTTTGGCCCCGAACTCTTCCAACCAGCACTGTGCTCTTTGTGAGAGCGGCTTGGGCCATGCTGATTCCTTCACCAAAAACCAACAGATGCCCCCGTTCTCACACCTTGGAGCACTTGGATTTTTTATTCCCTCCTGGCCTTTGAGCCTGTGCTACTGGCTGCTGCTCGTCCTCCACCTACTGGTTATCATCCGAGTTCAAAGCCCTATTGTCCTTAGGACCCAGATCTTGCCAAGTGATTCCATCGAAACATCTAGAAATTCGAGCTATAGGAGAAAGTCTTGAACCTTGGGAGTCAGCATCAGATGCACCTGGTGCGCTAAAAGTCGGATTTACCCCACCATAAGTGTCAATACTTGAACCGCTCGTGCCTCCATCTGCCACTCATGATACTCCCTATATATTCATCACAAATTCCTGTTGCTCATGTGCCCAATACTGTAGTTCTGTTGGTGAAGGGATATTCAAAAACGATTGAGCCTGTTCCTCCCTAAGATTGAGTAAAACCTCATTTACCGTCAAGCCCAATTGTGTAAACCCTAAGCCATTTAGGGTAGCCTTCATCTCCTCCATTTCCAAGTTATAAGCGACAACCTGGGCCTCCGGTGACAGTTGCGATTGCGGTGGAACCCCTCCTCACTGTTGATGTGTCTCTTCTACCCATATCTGTGATGGCTCCATGGTGTCGGATGAGTAATCTACTAATTCCTCATCCATGCAAACAACGTTTTCTTCTCATCAATTTACTGTTCCTAATATGCTATTCTCAATCCCCCTGACAAATGATGACCCCAACTCAACTAACCGCAACCTCCATCGTTCGATTCCCAAGTTGTTGACCCTGATCTCCTGTAGGTCCAAAAAACTGCCAAAAAACCACTGCAGCCCTCCGAGGGGTTGTCTTTTGTAAATGACCCTTCTTAACTGTTACTGCCTCCATTTTTAATGGTAAAACACCTCTTTTCCACTCCAGGGTAAAAAAGGTTATCCATTCGTTCACCGCAAAGGCGCCAACCTAGGGTTTCACTACATGTTCGAAGCCCCATTTTCACTCCAGTTTAATGTCGTCCCCTAGATCATGGAGCACTTTGTGGAAGTATTGTTAACATATTCCCAAATTTACTTGGATATTGATCTTAGCAAAGGCCTTCTAGGTAGAATGTTACTAAAATTTTTAAATTTATGACTCTTGGTTACGAAAATAAACATTTTCTTGTTATATTTATCCTAATACAAGGCATTTATAGTACTCTTTCCCTCAAGTGTTGTGGTCCTCCCAAGAGGAAAAAGGGACATTTCTTTAAATCCAAAACTTAGCAGCTTTATGAATTTCCCCTTGTGAATGATAAAGATGATAAGAACTCCATAGATTTGTAGGTTTTAATTTTAAAGAAAGACTTGAATGATAGAACATTGATAAGAATGGAGAGATAAATTAAAATGTTGGGATTAATGAGGGAAATATCAATAAAGTGGACCCCGCCATGTGAGATTGTACAAAGTGAAGATATAACTCGTAAAATTAGGAGATATGATGAATCTGATATTTGTAAGTCTAATAAAGAATGACTATTGATTTAGATTTCAAAGGTAAAAAATGTTAACATACACTTGGCAATTTAAGGACCTATTGTGGCTAGCAACAACCCCCCTTCTTATTTAATTTTATCACTAATACTAAATAAGTGGGGACCCTTATTCAAAAATTTAAAAAATCAATTAATGCTTGTATTTCCTTTTTCAATAAAACCTACTATCATAAACTTAGGAGAATACCCTCAAAAAAATCTAAAAAGACCTAAGTTTTATGATAAGTTAGAAAAAAATCACTCCTTAAAATGCGTCGCATCGCAAAAAAGGTAATGGATGCCTTCCTACAAGTGGAATTCTAAAAGTGCAAAATTGCGATGCGAAATCACGCATCAAAAGACCTTCATCGCATCGCATGCATCAAGCATCACTTACGCTGAAATGCCTTAAACGGCCGATATACGATGGCACATCTCACGAATCGCATTTCGTAGAAAACACATTGACGAATGATTACCACACGCAACGGATTTGCGATATTGCGACCTGCGATATTGCGAAGCAAATCGCAAAATCGCCTTATCGCAGATCTACAGGGCCCATTGTTTGAGAAAGTTTTTTCATAAATCGAGGCCCAGTTATGTGCGTTAATGTTAATTAATGAGTTAGTTGGCAATCATTAATAAAATATGGTTTTGATCTTATCAAGGAGCCAGTTCATGTAAGGTGGTATATTTTATATGTTTTCCGCATTTAAAGCATTGAGAAGTATACATAGCAAAGTTCAAGATATTATGGGAAAGAAGGGTAAAGCTCCCAGTTCTAAATATAAAGAGATGACTCTGTTGTACACAGACACCACCTCTAACAAAGATGTCGGTGTTACTACTTGGGAAGGAATGTATAGTTTACTTGAGGAAGAAGATCCCAAGGTAATGGAGGTTACGGTTACTGCAGACTCACATGGGTCTTCTGAGGCATCTATTACAGATCTAGCATGTTCATTATTGCACAGGATAGCGGCGAGGCCCAAAATTCTCCCGCGCACGGACATGGTTAAATGGGTACTAGATAATGTTGATATCACATATAGAGAATTTAAAGCTCAGAACCAAGAACATATAAGTCGTTCTTTCCACAAAAATTTAAGCTTTATATCCTCTAACAAAAAGCGCGCAAGAGGTGAAAATCGCATCAGGGAAGCTCGAATCGTGAAATGGACGCAGTTTCCGATGCGTGATTAGCGCTAATCGCGCATCGCCAGGCAAAACCCCTTGAGGAAAGCCTCAAATTTCTTAGTCGCTTGTAAGCTCGGAAATTTGTAGGAAAAAAGTGCTAAAGACGAAAGGTAAAACTAGAACTCAAAACCAATGGTATTTATCTTCAAATAGTATGTAAATATCTACCAAATGTACAACATCTACAAACAAGTTGGAGATAGAAGGCTCAAGAAAGGACAAAGTCAATCAAAAGGTTAACCAAGTTGAATTGGGATTCTTACTAGACGTACTTGGTAAAACCACACAGCCAGTGCATGACTCTCAAATGTATCATCAATTCTGCCGAGAAGATGGCACCAGCTCTTACCGATTCCGTTTTCGCAGGACAGCTAAAGTCAGAAGTTGGCCAACCAACTCTCCTCAAGCAAATGCTGAACGCTTGCGACTACAAGGAACAGATACATAGATAGTTAGTTATTAGTTTTAGTTTTAGATTCAGTTTTAGTTTTAATTTTTCTTTATTTTTTCCTGAAATGAGGATGGTCATTTAAACTGCATCCTACATTTTTGTAATAAATTATTTTTAGAATTAGTTAGTAGTATATAAACCCTTCCCATGCATTTAGAGAAGGGTCCAAAAATTTATCAAAAACTTGTCCTCAGAACATGCACTTTTTCACCCTCCGAGAAGGTTTTGATGAATGAATGGAACATGATTTATTGATATCAGCATTTAATATCTACTACTGATGTTGCACTTTTGTACTCTTAGTGGATGTTGGATTAAGAAGAGATAGATCATTATTACTAGAGCTCATGAGTAGAACTAGTTATAAATGGTACTTTTATCTCTTAACTATTTCTGCTTATGTGTTATGGTGATATTCATGTTCAGTTATTTATATATGAATGCTTAAATGCTTGAGTTATCATTTGGCACTTTTGTACGGTGATAGCTATTTATTTATGCTTAATATATGAGTAGCTTATTATGCGATATGTTTTTCATAACTGTTTCGTCTAACTTTTTATATGAAATGGTTTATCTTTATTGAATTCTTTTCTCATAGCAGTTGAATGATATTTATTACCAACTGTTATTTGAAATCATTTTAGATCGCATAACGGAAAGATTACATCCCAGGTTAGTTTAGAATTAGATATTTCTATTTATTAGAATACAATTGCATGTTGTTAGATTAGATTTAGAATAAAAAGCATTTTACTTAGGAATCATTAGGAAAGAAATATCAATTCTCAACACACACACACACATATATTGGGAAACTGGTCCCATATCCCCAGTCGGACCCACTATACCAAACGGAAAAGGAGCTGCTAACCAAGGTCCGGACCGGGTGGGTATCCCCCTTGTTGTAGACCTGATTTTCGGGGCTTCAACATATTTGGCGCTAGAAGGAGGGCCCCGAACTATGAATGGCAAGTAAGTCTAAATCTAAATACCATTTTGAGAGTAAATCGCCCTCACCATCTCCCCCGACTTCTCCATCACATTTAGAATCTTTAAATCTTGAGCAAGAAGTCGAAAGAACAACAACCACTGCCACAAACCCTGACATTTCAGAAAAATCTACTACTGAACCTCTTGAAGTTGAATGATTCATAAACTTCAGCTATTTTCAATATCTCCTCAAAGATTTGATAAATCTCAAGGCAGTGTGACTTCACAATATAACCCTGTTCATCCTCTCACCAGATTAAAGAGCAAAAAGTTTGGTATTGAGCCAACCGAGTTACCTCTACCTACAAGGAAGAGAGCAAGGAAATCACCTAAAGGGTATGATAGTGAGACTCTTTCGTCATCATCATCCATCTCAACCTCTCCACCGCGAAGTCAACCATCCACTCCTCCACTTCAAATCATCGTCCACCAGACCACTGGAACTTCAACATCTCCTTCTCAAACATCTAGAACTATAATATCCTCATCTTCCCAACCGCAGGGATCATCTTCTGCACTTTCCTCTATTAGCAGTTCAATGATGGCCCAAATTCCATGGAATAACCCAGGGGTAGTCTTAATGCCTGCGCCCTTGAGTCAATTACCGACCCATCCCGAAAAATGGCTGCCTAAGTTTAATCCTGAAGCAGGCATGCTAGCAGAAGAACACATAAATAACTTTATGTTATCCATAAATCTCAATGGGGTCACTAATGAAGACGCTGTCGTTCGGCTTTTTCCTTACACTTTGCAAGGAGTAGCCGGATCATGGTATTTCTCATTACCATCCAGGTCTATTACTAGTTGGGATATCTTCCAAGAACAATTCTTGACTAAGTTTGGTGATGACAAGTCCACTGCGACATTAATCAATGACCTGTCTAACCTTAGGGCTGAGTCAAAGGAACCTATCAAAGATTTTAACTCGCGTTTTAATAAACTGTTGAACAAAATTCCTACTGCTTCTAAACCTAGCGAAGAAGTGCGAAGTGAATGGTACATCTCTTCTTTATCATCAAACATAGCAATCTTCGTTGATAGAGCTAACAAAACAACTTTAGCTGACAATATGAAGGAAGCAATAGCGGTAGAGAAACACATCATAGCTCTAGAAAAGAAAAACGTCGTTGAAGAACGTAAATCTAAAAAGGTTTCTTTCAAAGAAGATCCAAAAAAAAAACAACCCAAAGACCCATTTGATTTAGAGGGATTGCAGAAAGTTTTGAAAACCATGTCTAACGAAATGGTTGACATAAAGAAACAAGTAGCAAAGAATTCTTCTAAAAAGCCTTACAAACCTTATAGAAAAAATCCTTCGACTGATTCAAAGCCTCCTAACGCTATTACAAATGATGAATTAGAGGAAGAAGAAGAGGAAATTGCTACCGAAGAACCTACCAATGAAGAAGAAGTTGTAGAGGTACAAGGTATGTGGGATTTCATCCTCCCTAATGAAGAGGATCAAGAGGCATCGCCGGTTAGTACTCGAAGTAGAAATCAACTCAATCCTCCTCAACCTACTCCTAAGCCAAAGAGCACAAGCTCAATGCCTAAGGATAAAGTCGCAGCCAAGAAAACGACATCCAAAGCGACTCAAACAAGCCCAGTCCAAATAGATTCACCAACTCCATCTAAAACATTGATTGTTTCGGATGAAATGGAGTATAATATCATAGAAGACATGAAGAAGACTAGGGCTAACATCACTTTTTATGAATTGAGCAAGTTAAAACATCAACAAAAGCTCCTTTTGAAAGAATTACATGCAGTACCAGTTGCACCTCTGCCCGCCGCTGTAATCTCGCAAGCTTCCCATGAGATGGGAAGACCTCCAAATATTGTGATTAATAAAGTTGATCCAAACAACATTGCTCTAATTGGAGGAAGGTCAAGATCTCATACTCCGCCATTTCTTCTTACTTATATAATTTTCAATAAAAATTTGCATAATTGTTTAGTTGATTTAGGAGCTTCATCCAATATCTTACCTAAATCGATTTGTGCAAAGTTGAACGTTCAACCTCAAAAATTTGTTGTGCGCATAGTGCAGCTGGATCGATCACAAGTTGAAGTGATCAGCGAATTAAATCAGGTTACCATAAGGCTGTCATCTAATCCAAAGGTATGTCAAGTTATCGATATTTTAGTTGCAGACATTCCAGAATTCTATGGCTTAATTCTTAGCAGGGATTGGTCAAAAAAACTTCATGGATACTTTGCAACCGATTGGTTGCACATGTGGCTCCCTTACAATGGTAAACCAAATTAAATAAAGGTTGAGCGAGAAAGACATTAGAAATACATAGTAACAGAATTGGAAGGAAAAAATGAACCGATAGCATACAACAATAATATAATTGGAAACTATTCTATTGATTCTTTCCTAGGAAATTTTAATGCTCACACTTCACCTTACTTAGAACATTCTGTTTTATCTCAAGTAGAAAAATTTTCTCAAACAGATAGTTATGAATGTATTAATTTTATAGATAATCCTGTAAATAAATCTTTATTTTGGAAGTTATTTTTTGATGATTCTAAGTCTAACAAAGGAGCAGGAGCAGGATGCATATTAGTTAGTCCAGAGGGAAACAAAACTATTCTAACTTGCAGACTCGAGTTCGATTGCACCAATAATACTGCAAAATATGAGGCTTTAGTCCAAGGATTATACAAAGCAATCGGATTAGACATCAAATATATACAAGTCTTCGGAGATTCTGAAATTGTTATCAGACAGGTACGGAATACTATACATTGTCTATCAGGTCATTTAAAGCATTACCAATCTTTAGTACAAGATCTGACTGAACATTTTATAGCATTTAATATTTCGTCAATTCCTAGACTCCAAAATGCTAGTGCTGATCTCTTGGCAAATGTAGCTTCCAAGCTTATTCCCTCAGAAGACTTTAGCCCCGATAGATTTTCAATCGAATTAATCTTTAGACTCTCGATCCCTGATAACATTACAAATTGGAGAATTTTCAACGATGATCCTGATATTGTAAGCTTCCTCACCTTTGAGGGATCTTACACCAATCAGATAATTGATGAGGACCAACATGACAGACAATTGCAACAAGATAGCACTAATAATGCTATGCCAAAATCAGTAGTCAAATTAGAAGATCTATATGATTTGAAAGATCGATTCAAAAGATCTGCCAATTCAAAGCTTCAAAGTTCAACTCTGAACTATGAATTAGTAAATCTAGGAACTGATACCAAACCACAGAATATCAACCTAGGCCTTGGCCTAGCTCCTGAAGAAAAATTAGCGTATGTTCGTCTCTTGAAACAATACAAAAGTGTCTTTGCTTGGAACTACGATGAACTTAAGACTTACAACACTTTTATCATCCAACATACTATCCCAATGATAAACAATGAGAAACCTGTCCAGCAGAAGCTGAGAAAGATCCATCCTAATCTAGAAAACCAGATCAAGTATGAGCTCAATAAGTTATTGAAAGCCAAAATCATTTTCCCCATGTGACACTCTCAATGGGTTTCCAATATGGTTCCCGTTAGAAAGAAGAACGGAGACATTAGAATTTTCATTGACTTTCGAAATCTTAACAAAGCCTGCCAAAAAGATAATTTTCCTTTGCCTCCTATGGAGCAAATATTGCAGGTAGTTGCAAGATCAGAATTAATGTCCTTCTTGGATGTTTTCTCTGGCTATAACCAAGTTTTGGTCCATCCCGATGATCAATTAAAGACCACATTCAGAACCAAATGGGGTACTTATGTCTATCAAAAGATGCCTTTTGGTCTGATCAATGTTGGTGCCACATTCCAAAGGGAAATGGACATCGCATTTAAGGGATTAGTAAACAAATCAGTAGTAATCTACCTGGATGATATAATTGTATATTCCAAGAAGCGAGGCAATCATATCAGAGATTTAAAACAAATCTTCCAACAGTGTCAAAAGTATGGAATTTCACTTAACCCAAAAAATTCTTTTTTTTTTCATTGAGTGAAGGAAAACTTCTTGGATTCATAGTGTCAAAATCTGGAATCCATATTGATCCCGACAGAATCAAGGAGATTTCCAAAATACCTTTGCCTCACAACAAGAAAGCTATGCAATCTTTCCTTGGCCAGATTAACTTTTTAAATAGATTTGTTCCAGATTTTTCAAGAATCGTATCTCCTTTACAAGCAATGATTAAAAAGAACTCAATCTTCAAATGGGGCCAAGACGAATATGAAGCATTCAATTTGATCAAACAAGCGATTGTTAATGCTCCATCTTTAGCAACTCCAAATTTTTCCGATCCTTTCATTTTATATACATTTTCCTCTGATAGATCATATGTTGTGATACTCACTCAAGCAAATCAAGACAAGGCAGAAACCCCAATTTCTTTTTTCAGTTCAAATCTACAAGGGGCTGAGTTAAATTATTCAGACATAGAGAAACAAGCATACGTTGTTTTCAGAGCGATAAAATATTTCAGACCCTTTTTGCTTAAAACCCATACAAAGATCATAATACCATTTCCAGCAGTAAGAAATCTTTTAGTACAGAAAGATGTGGGTGAGAAAAGAGCCAATTGGGTTACCGCATTACAAGAATATGACGTTGAAATTAAACCAGCAAATATTGTTAAAGGTCAAGGCTTTTGCAAAATGCTGGCTGGAGCATCGCTTATTTCCGAAATACCATCTACGGAGATACAAATGTACGAGGTAAGCCTAAACGATGTTGATTCATTATACGTTGATATCATATTTTATCTAAAGAACGGATATGCCCCTTCAAACCTCGATTATACAAAGAAAAGAGCTCTAAGGTTGAAGGCTAAGCAATATCAGCTCGTGAACGATGTACTTTTTAGGATGAATTATGATTCTATTCTCCTTAGATGTCTTGAAAAATTTGAAGCTGAAAAGGTGTTGCAGGAACTCCAAAATGGATGAGCAGGTGGACATTATGCTAGAGATGCTACTGCACATAAAATTTTCCGCGCAGGCTATTACTAGCCCACACTATTCAAATACGCGCATAGCTATGTAAAGAAATGTCAGGTTTGTCAAATTGCCGCTGGGAGACAAAAGAAGCCATCATTACCTTTGCATCCAGTCAACATTGAACAACCTTTTGATCAATGGGGATTGGATATAATAGGTGAGATCGTTCTTCACTCTTCTAAACAGCACAGGTATATCCTTACAGCTACAGATTATTTTACTAAATGGGTAGAAGCAGTTCCTCTCAAGACAGCTAATGTCGAACACATCATTGATTTCATAGATCAATTCATAATCAACAGGTTTGGTTTATCCTCTGCTTTAATGTTTGATAATGCATCGTATTTTTCTGGCAATGCTATGACTGAATTTGCACTCAAAAGAGGTTTTAAGCTTAAATACTCTGCCAATTATTACCAACAGGGGAATGGGTTAGCTGAATCTATGAATAAAAATTTAATCAGAATCATTAAGCGAACCATTGAACATAATCATAAGAATTGGCACAAGTCTTTAATATATGCTTTATGGGCAGACCGAATAATGCAGAAAGCCTCTATTGGCACTTCTCCCTTTAATTTAGTTTAAGGGAAAGATGTGGTTCTTCCAACTCATCTAGCAATTCCCTCTTTGGCTTTAGTTCAAAATATTGATGAAACACCAACTTCTTCCTTACAACTAAGGCAGCTACAAATCCTTAAGCTAGAAGAGCAAAGAGAAAAGGGTAAAATAACTCATGCTCATCACCAAGCATTAGTAAAAGCTTCTTTTGACTCAAACATGATGTCCAGAAAAGACTTTCAGATAGGGGATCTAGTTTTAAAATGGGACAAGGCTCATGAGGAAAAGGGAAAACATACGAAGTTTCAACGAATGTGGCTTGGCCCTTTCCAAATCACAGAAATCATAGGCCCATCTACCTTTATGTTACAGGATTTAACAGGAAAAAGAGAATCTTTACCTGTTAACGGGCAGATCCTCAAAAAATACTTTCCATAGGAGATCATTCTTCTATTTTTGTAGATTAGTTTTTCCTTTATTTTCATAATAAAACCAGTTGTAAATGGTTACATTTGGAATTCACGAAAAGGACAAGTATTTCTTTTAGATTTTGTTTTTTCGCTTATATAAATAGAAATAATTTAGAAAGTTGGTCATTATTATTGAAAGATACAGTCAAAGAGCTATAAGCCTGAATATGATACTAGTTTCAACCTTGTAAATTTTGATAGAAAAACAACCTTTAGTGGGAATTTGTTTTATATCAGTCAAATGAAAGGTATCAATCACAAAACAAAGATTCTTTGTAGAAAAGCTCTTTCCAAAAACTCTACCATTGTCGTCTAGAGCTATTCTTAAGGAAACAATGACTTCCTCCACACCTAAGGAATTACAAGCTTCAAGGAATAATCTAGTGATACACTTTAAATGTTATGAAACCAGCTCACAAAAAGATAGAAAAGAGAGATCCACGCCTTAGAATTCAGCCTCTTCGAGGGGGCAACCTCCTTTACATTACATAAATGAACAATTCTTGGATGATACAAATGACAAAACCTCCTTTCTATATATAGGAGTCTAAGGAGTCACAATATAATCCAGCCGACCTAACAATAATAATATAAAGCCACAAAAATAACAATAGAGGGATTCTATGGGGCACAGAAATAACAATATGGGGGTAATAGGGGCACAACAATATAAATAGGGGTATAACTACAATAGTAATGGGGTAATCACTAGTATTATAGGGACCCAACATGCCCCTCTCCTTCAAAAAAGTGTTGTCCTCAACGCTTGAGCAGTTCTGGATACTTCTGCATAAAATTCTCATCCTCCCATGTGGAATCTTCAGCAGATAAGTTCTTCCACTTGATAAGATACTCTGAAATTGATCGATTTCGTAGCTGTCGAGTTCTTGTTTCTGTGATTGCTTCCGGTTCCAATATAATTTTTCCTTCCTCGTCAAGTTCTGGCAATATTGTTTGAATTGGGAGCTTGTCACCTATAACCTTCTTTAAACATGAAACATGGAAAACTGGGTGCAATCGAGAAGCTGCAGGAAGCTCCAATTTGTATGCCATAGTACCAATCTTTTCCAACACCTTGTACGGACCATAATACTTTGGTGATAATTTATTATCCTTCTTAGCTTGCTTTAGGGACATTTGCTTATATGGTTGTAGCCGTAGGAATACCCAATCACCTACATCAAAACTTCTTTCACTGCGATGTTGATCTGCCTGTTGTTTCATTCTATTTTGTGCCAACACGAGGTTATCCTTTAAGAGTTGGAGGACTTGTTGTTGATGTTCGATGTGATGTTCCACTGCCTGAACCTTAGAATTTTCTCTTAAATATGATGTGATGGATGGTGGTTGATACCCATAAAGTGCCATAAATGGGGTCATTTTTGTTGTTGTATGGAAGGAAGTGTTATACCACCATTCAGCCAGAGGCAACCATTTGACCCATTGTGTCTGTTTATCAGATACAAAGCAACGAAGATATCCTTCCAAACATTTGTTTACTATCTCAGTTTGCCCATCAGATTGAGGATGATAAGATGAGCTATGAGCTAACTGAGTACCAAGACAAGAAAATAATTCTGTCCAAAAATTTCCAGTGAAAATGGGATCTCTGTCACTTACAATAATCTTTGGGTTTCCATGTAGCTTTTGAACTGTTTCCATAAATGCAGTAGAAACTGTACTGGCTTTAAATGGATGTGATAATGCACAAAAGTGTGCATACTTGGTAAGTCTGTCAACTACCACCATGATGACACTCTTTCCCTCAGACTTGGGTAAACCTGTGATAAAATCCATTGAAACCTCCTCCCAACGTTGGCTTGGAATGGATAAAGGTTGTAATAGACCTGGTGTCTTAATTGTTTCAACTTTATTTTGCTGGCAAACCAAACATTCCGCCACAAACTTTTGAATATCTGATTTAAGGCCATCCCAAAAAAATTCCTTCTTAACCCTGTGGTAAGTTTTTAAAAATCCTGAGTGCCCTCCTAAGGGAGAAGTGTGCAATTCCATAAGAATCTTTTGTTTTAGCTGGGAATTCTTACAGAGGTATAAGCGATCTTTGTACCATAACGAATCATTTTGCCAGCTAAATGTATCAGAAGTACTGGAATCTTGTTGTAGCTTTCGAATAAGTGCCCACACTTCTTCGTCATTCTTCCATTCCTCCCTTGCTTCGTTTATCCAATCTGGTTGGATAATAGAAATGGCACACAACAATGCTTCCACATCCTCATCCTTTCTTGAGAGTGCATCTGCCACCACATTTTGCTTCCCTTTTTTGTAGATGATTTCAAAGTCATAACCCAACATCTTTGTGACCCACTTTTGTTGCTCTTCAGAGGATAATCTTTGTTCTAAAAAGTATTTAAGGCTATCATGATCCGTTTTTACCTTGAAGTGTCTTCCCATTAGGTAGGGTCGCCATTTCTTAAGTGCATGGAGTATTGCCAACATTTCCTTCTCATAAATAGCTTTGCTTAAAAACTTTCCCTTGATTGGACGACTTTCAAAAGCAATGGGTCTTTCATCTTGCATTAGAACAGCACCAATTCCATTTCCTGAAGCATCACATTCCACAATAAAGGTTTTTGTGAAGTCCGGTGTAGCTAAGACCGGTGCTTGGCACATTGCCTCTTTAAGATGTTCAAAGGCCTTTGTTGCTTCCGAAGTCCATGAAAATGAATCTTTCTTCAATAATGTTGTTAGAGGTGCTGCTATTCTCCCATAATTCTTAACAAACTTGCGATAATACCCTGTCAACCCAAGAAATCCTCGCAGATGCTTTATGGATGTGGGGATTTTCCATTCCTTAATGGCTTTAATTTTGCTAGGGTCTACCTTAACTCCTTCATGAGATACAATATGACCCAAATATTCCACCTCCTGGACTCCAAAGAAACATTTGGATCTTTTTGCATATAATTGTTTCTCCTCCAATAGTTGTAGCACCCTGTCAACATGTTCAACATGATCCTTCCAAGACTTGCTGTAGATTAGTATATCATCAAAAAATACTAACACAAATTTTCTAAGGAATGGTTTGAAAATTGAATTCATCAAACCTTGAAATGTTGAAGGTGCATTGGTAAGGCCAAAAGGCATGACCAAAAATTCATAATGACCCTCATGAGTTCTAAATGCCGTTTTTGGAATGTCTTCAATCTTCATTCTGATTTGATGATATCCCGAACGAAGATCCAACTTGGTGAAGTAAATTGATCCATGCAATTCATCCAGTAATTCATCAATAACAGGAATGGGGAACTTATCTTTAATAGTGAGCTTGTTGAGCTCCCTATAATCTGGACACATGCGCCATGATCCATCCTTCTTGTGCACCAATACTACTGGAGCTGAGAAAGAACTTTGACTCGGTTGAATTATACCAGCCTCTAGCATTTCTGCAACCATACGTTCAATTTCACTTTTTTGGACATATGGATATCTGTACGGCCTGATGTTTGGAGGAACACTTCCTGGAATCAGATGAATAGCATGATCATGATCACGCATAGGTGGGAGACCTTTGGGAGTCTCAAATACCTTGGAATGATTGTCCAGGACTTTTTGGAGATCTGGAGAAATAGATGATTCCAATGTGGAAACATCTAGCGAACATAATTGTGCAATTACACCTCTTTGCTCCTTTTTTAGAAGCTTTGTCATGCCATTAGAGCTGATTATCTTTCCTGGTTTCCCTGCAATACCCCTTAATTCAACTTCCTTTCCTTCCACAGAAAATTTCATGAAAAGTTCTTGAAAATTAAAAGCTATTGTACCCAAGGATTGTAGCCATTGGACTCCTAGTACAACATCAGCACCTCCCATTGGAATGGAAAGCATTGGGCTAGTCAATACATATTCTCCCATGGATAGCTTGATATTATGGCACTTTCCAGAACAATTTATTGTTCCTCCATTTGCAATCATCACTTGACACTCTGGTGCTGGATATAGGAAGCAATTCAATTCTTTTGCTACCCTACAATGAATAAAATTGTGGGTGCTTCCTGAATCAATCAACACTATTACCTTTTTCTTCTTGATTTGTCCTTCTATCTTGATGGTTTGAGGAGTGGTAATTCCCGCCAATGCATTACAAGATATGGTCGGATTTATTTGTTCTTCATCTAGGCTTTGTTCCTGGAATATATCCTCTTCTTTTGACCTTTCTTGCTCCTTTTCTTCTTCCTCTTCACAATCTATGTAGAATAATTTCTTCTCAGCACACTTATGACCTTTTGTGTATTTGCTATCACAATTGTAACAAAGCCCTTTTGCTCTTTTTTCTTCCAATTTTTGTGGTGTCAACCTTGTAGGTTGTGGAAGACTATGGGCAACAACACTTCCGTCTTTATAGTTGTGAATGGTATGCTTCCTAGTTGCCATAATTTTGCTTTCCATTTTTCTTGCTAACCTGAATGCCTTCTCTAATGAATCAGGTTCCCAAAGGCACACATCATGTTGGATATTATCCTTTAAAGACCCTATGAACACATCAATCCTATGCTCCTCTGGAATATCTTTTACCCTTATGTTCAATTTTTGGAACTCCTCAATGTGCTCCATTATTGAACCCTTTTGTTTGAGACTTATCAATTGGCTAAAAAAAGTGTTGCTTTTTGTATCCTCATAATGTGCTATCAATTCTTCCGTAAAAATTGCCCAAGTGATAAATTGTTTACGAGAACAAAGCCATTGATACCATACAAACTGATTTGGTTCCAAATATAAAGTTGCCATACGTACCTTTTGTGTGTTTTGCACATTATTGAGATCGAAGAATTGCTCCATCTGTAATATCCATGTGGCGGGATCCTTGCCATCAAACTTCCTCATATCGATTTTTGGAACATGGTGAGTCTTCGATCCAACATTAGAGTCTATGGAATCATGATTAACATTTCTTTTGTTCTCATCATGAGTTTCCTTTACTACCTTTTCACCATTAGTGACCCTTTCTTGTAGCAACTTCTTCAATTCTTCCATGTCTGTCTTCAAATCTTCCATCTTAGCTTCCACGTCAATCATCTTAGCTTCTACGCCTTTCTTTAAACATTCCATCTTAGCTTCTACACCTTTCTTTAAACCATCCATCTTAGATTATGTTCCTTTTTGTGTAAGGGACAGTTGTTGCACTTGGTCTTGTAATTTTGATATATCATGTTGCATTTCTTCCTCTTCTTCATGAGTCATGCTAGAGCTTTCAGGTTCCTTACTAGGTGTTTGCATTTTCTTTCCTCGGGGCATCAGTTACCGATAATAATTCTCTACTATGCCCTTTGAATTCCTTCAAAATAAATTTTCAAACCAAGCTTAAGCAAAAATTTAAGAAAATCTACAAACCTTTTTTCACTTTGTAGGAGCTCGATATTGCCTCTGATGTATCTCTGTACTTTCTGACTATCTAGTTCTGAATTTGTGACCTGTAGTATCCCTCTGTGTCCTCTTTCCAATGCCACAAGTCTGACCCAAATTGGATTCTCCAAGGAAGAGTTATGTGAAATCTCCCACAGTGACTTGATTATAGACTAGTTCAGTAGAGCGAACTTGTACGGCGTGCCACGAGTCACTTTTTCAACCTTTGGATCTGAAAAACACCCACAAGAAACTACAGTCCGTCCTCTTTCTGTACCTTCTTACGAAACTTCAATCTGATCCCCAGAGAGAAAGTTATGACGATTTTCCCCAGGTCACCTGTTTTGAATGTAATTCAGGAGTCTGCAAAAAGACCAACTTCCTCAGATCATATCTCCACAAATGTTGCGCGAAAAGTTTTGAAATTTGGACCCAAGATTCAGCGCGATTTCTTCTCAAATGGGTTTTTTTTGCGACTTCTGAAACGTCACAGAAAAAAAGTTATAGCAAAAATGCCACAATGACCTGTTTGGAGCAGCGAAACCCTAGAATCCAAAGCTCTGATACCAAATGTTATGAAACCAGCTCACAAAAAAATAGAAAAGAGAGATCCACGCCTTAGAATTCAGCCTCTTCGAGGGGGCAACCTCCTTTACATTACATAAATGAACAATTCTTGGATGATACAAATGATAAAACCTCCTTTCTATATATAGGAGTCTAAGGAGTCACAATATAATCCAGTCGACCTAACAATAATAATATAAAGCCACAAAAATAACAATAGAGGGATTCTATGGGGCACAGAAATAACAATATGGGGGTAATAGGGGAACAACAATATAAATAGGGGGTATAACTACAATAGTAATGGGGTAATCACTAGTATTATAGGGACCCAACATTAAACTTAAAGAATAAGAGGTCTCATCATGAGCCAACTTATCATGATCATAGATATTATAGCTTGCTGACTTTGCCAAAACTGCATACCACAACAGGGCAATGACTCAAGATTGTTGCAATCAAAATACAAGGGGTCTCATCACGAGCCAGCTTGTTCAGCAAAGCTATAAATCAAGTGAGTGGCACTGTCATAATTTGGCTACCAAACCAAGGCATTGTTATTTAAGGATTAAAAGAAAATGAGATCAATAAGTGTATATATGGATTTCTCTTTGAAAATTGTATATTTCTCCAAGAGGGATACAGGATCATTGCTGGGTAATAGGTAACCCTATCGAGGCTATAAACTCCTGCTGGCAGCAAAGGCTCTACCTACGAAAAATGAGCATATTTAAAATTAATTTACAGAAAAGCCTTTGTTTTTATCTCTATAAACTAAGTAGTGACTGATATAGATACAATGACTAGCTCTAGGAAGTAAATAAACAAAGTTGACATAGAAGAAACAAACTATCATTGACAGCTGAAAAGCATAATGTATTTTATCTTTCTATAATAAAGTTTGATTTTCTAGAAAAATTTCTGTTTTGGAAGTTTAAGAAATTCAAAAGAAAAGCATAGATAACTGGTTCTTCCAAGTGAATCGCCAATTCTTGTGGCCAGCAAAAACCCCCCTTCTTATTTAGTTTTATCACTAATAATAAATAAGTGGGGACCCTTATTCAAAAATTTAAAAAATAGATTAATGCTTGTATTTCCTTTTTCAATAAAACTTACTATCATAAACTTAGGAGAATACCCTCAAAAAATCTAAAAAGACTTAAGTTTTATGATAAGTTAGAATAAAATCACTCCTTAAAATGCGTCGCATCGCAAAAAGGGTAATGGATGCCTTCCTACAAGCGGAATTCTAAAAGTGCGAAATTGCGATGCGAAATCACACATCAAAAGACCCTCATCGCATCACATGCCTCAAGCATCACTTACACTGAAATGCCTTAAACCACCGATATGCGATGGTGCATCTCACGAATCGCATTTCGCAGAAAACACATTGACGGATGATTACCACACGCAACAGATTTGCGATATTGTGATTTGCGATATTGCGATTTGCGATATTGCGATCTGCGATACTGCGATCTGCGATATTGCGAAGAAAATCATAAAATCGCCTTATCGCAGATCTGCAGGGCCCGTTGTTCGAGAAAGTTTTTTTTCATAAACCAAGGCCTAGTTATGCACATTAATGTTAATTAATGAGTTAGTTGGCAATCATTAATAAAATATGGTTTTGATCTTATCAAGGAGCCAGTTCACGTAAGGTGGTATATTTTATATGTTTTCCGCATTTAAAGCTTTCCCGTCACCTTTTTCTTATCATTGTTCTCACCTCATTTGTAAACTGCAAGAGCAAAGAGCAGAGAAGTATACATAGTAGAGTTCAAGATATTATGGGAAAGAAGGGTAAAGCTCCTAGTTCTAAAGATAAAGAGATGACTCCCTTGTACACAGACACCACCTATAACAAAGATGTCGGTATTACTACTTGGGAAGGCATATATAGTTTACTTGAGGAAGAAGATCCCGAGGTAATGGAGGTTACGGCTACTACAAGCTCACACGGGTCTTCCGAGGCGTCTAATACAGATCTAGCATGTTCATTCTTGCACAGGATAGCGGTGAGGCCCCAAATTCTCCCGCACATGGGCATGGTTAAATGGGTACTAGATAATGTTGATATCACGTATAGAGAATTTAAAGCTCAGAACCAAGAACGTATAAGTCGTTCTTTCCACAAAATTTAAGCTTTATATCCTCTAACAAAAAGCGCGCAAGAGGCAAAAATCGCATCAGGGAAGCCCAGATCATGAAACAGAGGCAGTTTCCGATGTGCGATTAGCGCCATCGCCAGGCAAAACCCTTCGAGATGGAAAGTCTCAAATTGCTCAGTCGCCTGTAAGCTCGGAAATTTGTAGGAAAAAGGTGCTATAGACGGAAGGTAAAACTAGAACTCAAAACCATTGGTATTTATCTTCAAATAGTATGTAAATATCTACCAAATGTACAGCATCTACAAACAAGCTGGAGGCAAAAGGCTCAAGAAAGGACAGAGTCAATCAAAAGGTTAACCAAGTTCAATTGGGATTCTTAATAGACGTACTTGGTAAAACCACACACCCAGTGCATGACTCTCAAATGTATCATCAATTCTGCCGAAAAGATGGCGCCAGCTCTTACCGATTCCATTTTCGCAGCATAGCTAAAGTCGGAAGTCGGCCAACCAACTCTCCTCAAGCAAATACTGAACGCTTGCAACTACAAGGAACAGATACATAGATAGTTATTTATTAGTTTTAGTTTTAGATTCAATTTTAGTTTTAATTTTTCTTTATTTTTTCCTGAAATGAGGACGGTCATTTAAACCACATCTTACATTTTTTTAATAAATTATTTTTAGAATTAGTCAGTAATATTTAAACCGTTCTCATGCATTTAGAGAAGGATCCAAAAATTTATCAAAAATTTGTCCTCAGAATATGCACTTTTTCACCCTCCGAGGAGGTTTTGATGAATGAATGGAACATTATTTATTGATATCTGCGTTTAATATCTACTACTGATGTTGCACTTTTGTACTCTTAGTGGATGTTGGATTAAGAAGAGATAGATCATTATTACTGGAGCTCATGAGTAGAACTTGTTATAAATGGTACTTTTATCTCTTAACTATTTATGCTTATATGTTATGGTGATATTCATGTTCAGTTATTTATATATGAATGCTTAAATGCTTGAGTTATCATTTGGAATTTTTGTACGGTGATAGCTATTTATTTATGCTTAATATATGAGTAGCTTATTATGCGATATGTTTTTCATAACTGTTTCGTCTAACTTTTTATATGAAATAGTTTATCTTTATTGAATTCTTTTCTCATAGCAGTTGAATGATCTTTATTACCAACTGTTATTTGAAATCATTTTAGATCGCATAACGGAAAGATTACATCCCGGGTTAGTTTAGAATTAGATATTTTTGTTTATTAGAATACAATTGCATGTTGTTAGATTAGATTTAGAATAAAAAGCATTTTACTTAGGAATCATTAAGAAAGAAATATCAATTCTCAACACACACACATATATTTGGAAACTGGTCCCATATCCCCAGTCAGACCCACTATACCAAATGGAAAAAGAACTGCTAACCAAGGTCCGGACCGGGTGGGCATCCCCCTTGTTGTAGACTCGATTTTCAGGGTTTCAACAAGACCATAGGTTTGGAAAAAAGTTTAAAAAAATGGGGAGAGAAAGAGAAAAAGGATGATGAAGGAAAATGTTTTTCATTAATATATGGTTGTCATTATTTTGATATATATGTGAATATTTTGAAATGTTTTTGAAAATAATTTAAAAAACATTTATAAAATGTAACATTTTCTTATTAAATTATAATTATTTTCTTTTATATTATTAAAATTAGGAGAAAAATAAAGTAATATTGGAAAAAATATATATATAAATAAAAAATATTATAATTATTATAGTAATTAAAAATGTAAATAATATTTCAAATTTTAGTAGAGAAGAGGTGGGAATAAACATGAAAACTTATTAATTTTAACGTGAGTAATGAAGACTTAATAAACAAAAGGAAATGTTGACTATAAGTTAAGGAAGCACTAATACCATATAAATTAAATATTTATTATAATATTTATAATAAAGAATAGAGTGTGGAATTATTAATAAATGTTTTTTTGTTTTTAAATAATAGGAAATATAAAAATATAGAATATGAAATTAATAGGTAAATATAGTAACGAAATATCGTGATGGGGTATTTAACATATAAGAATGGGTAAAATAAATAAAAGGAAATAGGTAATATAATAAAGATATAGACGGGACAAGGAAATAGGTAATATAATAAAGATATAGACGGGACATTAAATAGCAAGGAGTTTCTTAATGATTAAAGAAATATAAGAGATAATGAGAAATGGAAAGGGAAGTTAGCAAGGAGGATATAAAAAGTGGATTAATGACAAATTTTATGGATAATTGGTTACAAATAATGACTTAGTTTGTAATTATTTTTGTGAGAAGAGATGGCAAAGAGATTGTAGTTTGTAATTATTTTTGTGAGAAGAGATGGCAAAGAGATTGAAATGAAAGTCACTGAAGAAGACATAAAAATTTGATTATTGACAAATTATATGGATAATTAATTGCTAAAGTGATTTTGTTTTACTGTGTTGAACCCAAAAACTTGCATCATTATTCAAAACCAACTGCAACTTCAAGAATCATACATCAGAATGTATACGCTACTTTAATGAACCTAACCTACATGTATATGCTACTTCCTGCAACAAAACCTGCGTATACCTCCAAAACTATTGAATCATAAAAACTTCTTAATCAGATTTGTACCAACCAGTAATATTCTGAACATCTACTGTCAATTTATAGAGATCTAGTCAATCAGTAGCAAAGATAACCCTTCTCACTTAATCAATCAATCAATTAGACACAAACTCCTTATGCATTCAATTTTACTTTCAGATCTAAGAAGACTTCATTGACAGATAGTAGTAAAACAGCAACACTGATCAGATAGATCAGTCATTTCTGAACAACAGGATTTTCTTTTGCATACGCTACTTGGAAGAGTTGAACCTGCATGTATACGTGCCTTTACCAAGGCGAACCAACGTATAGATCTGCAAATATTAACTTACAACTTCGTTGTTATTCTAGACTTCAGACATACCCAGATCATGATATTTAAAGAATAAAACATGCGTAAGCAATCAGATCTAGCCCAACCAATATCAGATCATATAATGATAAGTCATTTCAGGTCTCATGATCTTGATCCAACATTGTATACAAGGTGCACAAAATATTTCAGATTGTATCTTAATCATAACCTCTGCAACATAAAATATACTTCAGATAGAAGTGTTCCTAAGAAACCCTTTTCTCTTCCACACATGGCCCTTTGATCTTCTCCTCCTTATATATTTTTGGCCTTCCTCAATACCTCGAACCAAAACAACACTTAGATCCCGTGGTATTCTTGGACGGGATCAAATAACCATTACTCCACTCAATATTGTGGGTAATACCATGGTATTAACCCTTGGTATTCTTTACTCTTGAATTTTCCTTATTTTCCAACTCATACGTGCTTTTCCTCCTATGAAAGTGTGTGCATATGTATACACTCTTTTTGTTCTGTGAACCTACGTGTATACGCTCTTTTGTCAAGTTGAACCTACATATACAGCTTAAACTATCTAAAAACATCATTTTCCTTCAACTTCTTGACTTTGATCAGTAGACCTTTGTTCCAACTTCCTATTATTCTGTACTAATGCCCTGTTACCTCTGAATTGACCTGTTACACTGTGATTTTACTTTTATCAAATCTGAGATGACGTGTTAGTGAATTTCCATCAAGGACAACACCTATATCATAATGCCAACAATCTCCCCCTTTGGAATTGATGGAAACCATATTGGTGTTGATTACTGAAAGCTGTAGAAATCGTTAGAGATATCAAGAAACACCAAAATACTCTCCCCCTTTGACATCAAGGGCAAAGGGCAGACCAAGATATTCTCCCCCTTTGAGATACACATGTTTTCCATGCTCCCCCTGAGTACATGCAGAGTCTGTAGAGATATGTTTCAAAAGAATAACATGACTCTATAACTCAACTAAGAGAGTATGACCTCCCTAAGACCAATGACTCATACATACATCAATCACCCAACCAAGTGGGGATACACCAAATTTGACTCATCCACCCAACCAAGTGGGGATATACCAATTGTTTATACATGACTGAAATAGCAATTATTACATCATCCTTCCCATGCATAGTGGGGATACAAATTACATCATATGTCCAATAGGACTCATTCAAAAATAGACTATGACAGAAGGAGACATATTACACCCTAGATCTCTACATGACCTATGCAACAATTGATATGAATATCTGAAACCATAGCTAAAATCAACAACCATAATGCCAACAATGTAGAATGTTTGATAAGGCTAATGCTCCCCCTAAACCTGTGCTACATGTGCATTGTCAACAAATCATTCATCAAGGAATCTTCATCAGTCAGATAAAAATCAATGAACAAAGCATAACAGCAGACTGTAATCATCAATATCAGACCGAGCACCCATATCAAAGTCTGGCCCACTGTTTTTCTATCAAAAAAACATATACGCTTATTCAGCCACAAAAACTCGCATATAAACGTGACTATCCTTCATGAAACCCACGTATAGGAAACTTCCTCTAAAAAACTGGATTTAATAGTAGGATGGTGCAAAAACTACTCCCAGCTTTTGTCTGATATATTCAAATTTTTCTCTCGGAAGCGGTTTGGTGAATATATCAACAACCTACTCTTTGGAGGGAACATACTCCAATTTCACCTTTTGTTTAAGCACTTGTTCTCGTATAAAATGGTACTTAATGGGTATGTGTTTGGTCTTGGAGTGCATGACTAGATTTTTTGAAATACTGATGGCACTTGTATTATCACATAGAATGGAGATGGGTGGAGTACATGTGATTTGAATATCTTGCAATATTTCACTTCAACTGTAGATAAGGAAATCGAACTTTGTTTCTTGCTTAACCAAGACACTAACCATGATCCCATATAAAATTCACCTCCACTAGTGCTTTTTCTATCATCAACATGTCATGCCCAATCCGCATCTGCATATGCATGAAGAGTGAGATCTGTATCTTTATGATACCATATACCAAAGTCTTGAGTTCCTTGAAGATATTTGAATATTCTTTTTACATCCTAAAGATGTGATTCCTTTGGATTTGCTTAGAACCTTCCAACAATTCCTACTTCATGCATGATATTAGGTCTGGTACCTGTTAGATAAAGCAGACATTCAATCATAGATATGTATGTTGGTTGGTCCACTACAAGTGATTCATCGTTATAACTGAGACTGCATCCTATTACCATTGGAGTAAATACTGGTTTAGAATCTTCCATTTCGTACTTCTTCAGAATCTGCGTGAGATATTATTTTGTGAAAGAAAAATACCATCTTTTGTTTGATGTACTTGTAGACCAAGAAAATAAGTAAGTTCACCAAGCAAGGAAATTTCAAATTCTTGTTTCATAACCGAAGCAAAGTTTTGACTCATAGATTCTTCATTGCTACCAAAGATCATATCATCAACATAAACAACAATAATTAGAAATTTATCATTTTCAATCTTTGTATATAAGTTGTCGTCTGCAAAACCTTTTGTGAAGCCTTGTTGTTGTCCATATTTGTCAAGACGATAATACCAGGCCCTTGGAGCTTGTTTCAGACCATATAGAGATTTTTTTAGCTTACATAAAATATTTGCACCATTTCCTAGAATGAATCCTTCTGGTTGTCAATATAAACTTCTTCTTCTAAATCCACATTAAGAAATGTTGATTTTACATCCATTTGATATACCTTGAATTTTCGAAAACTTGAAAGAGCAAGAAACATTCTTATGGCTTCAAGTCTGGAAACAAGTGCAAAATTCTCTTCAAAGTCTATACCTTCTTGTTGAGCATACCCTTTACAAACAAGTCTTTCTTTGTTTCTAATAACCTCTCCATTTTCATTCCACTTATTCTTAAACATCCATTTTGTTCCTATAACATTTTTATGATGAGGTCTAGGAACTAATTCCCAAATATCATTCTTTTCAATTTGGTCAAGTTCTTCATCCATGGCCTTAACCCAGCATTCATCTTTTCTAGATTCATTTAAATTATGTGGTTCTATGGAGGATAGTAATGCTAGATAACTTGAGGTTCCTCTAAGAGTTCTTCTTGTCTGTACTCCAGACCCTTTTTCTCCTAGAATTTGAGATTATGGATGATTCTTTTGAACATGCTTGGATGGAGTCTTTTCCATGTCTGTTGTATCTTATTTTGATGCTTCATTGGTTTCTTTCTCTATATTATTTTGATTTTATACGAGAAAGCATTCACTGTCTTCCTCATTGTCATATTCCTTTGTTGATTTCATCTATTCTGAATTTCTACATGCTTCATCAATTACCACATCAATGCATTCAACAATTTTCCGAAGTATTTTATTATAACATTTGTATCCTTTACTTCTGGATGAATAACCAAGAAGAATTCCTTCTTCTGCTCTGGGTTCAAACTTACCAAGTTTGTCATCAGTCTTTTTAATGAAACATTTCCTTCCAAAAACTCTAAAATGTTTTACAGTAGGAGGCTTACCATACCAAAGCTCATATGGATTTTGATCACTATTTCATCCAGGGGAAATCTCTATGTATATGTGTTTTATGTGTTATGCTCTCGCATTGTTTATTTTATGTGTTTTAGAATTCATATGCAGGTAATTTATGTATGGGGTTAATACCTACATTTGGTATCGGAGTTGTTTTGGCTTCAAGGGGATGCCTTTGTTGCTAAGGGGTTTCGCTCGGGCCTATGGTAGACCCTATTCAATGGGAGATCTATTGGATCAATTATGGTGGTGAAAGAAGATGGCGAGCAATGGAAAGATAGAGATCGAGAAATTTAATGGTCAGAGTTTTGAGTTATGGTAACGCAAGATGGAGGATCTGTTGGTGGATAAAAATCAGTGGATCGTGGTAGATCCAGGTACTAAACCAACAAGAGTTTCCAATGAAGAATGGAAGAAGTTGGATTAGAAGGCAAAGAGCACAATATAATTTTGTGTCTCAGATTCAATATTGCTGAATGTATCAAGGGAAGCTACGATGAAGGATTTGTGGGACAAGTTAGGGACTTTATACCAATCTAAGTCTCTAGTGAATAAACTGTTCCTACGGAAAAAGCTGTATAACCTGAGGATGAAAGATGGAGACTCGGTGACAGAAAATTTGAATGCATTTAATATTGTGGTAAGTCAATTATCATCTGTTGATATTAAAATTTCAGATGAAGATCAGTGCATCAGTTTGTTGTGTTCTCTACCAGATTCGTGGAATAGTCCGGTTGTTGCAATAGGTAGCAATGCAGCTTCCTTGCAGTGTGATGAAATAGTCTCATCCTTGATGACAGAGGAAATGAGATGGAAAAACATGGAGAGCCAGAATGGTGATGTCTTGTTTGTACGAGGAAGGTCCCAGAACAAAAACAAAAATAAGTCATCGAGTGGGAGGTCTAAATCTAGAGGGAGATCTAAATCTCCAGGAAAACCTGTAAAGGTGGTGTGCTGGAAATGTGGAAAGGAAGGGCACTACAAAAGGGACTGTAAATCTAAAACTCATGATAAAGGAAAGAGATCTGATGATGCTCCTTCTGCAAAGGCGAAAACCACCTCAGATGAAGGTGGGGATGTGTACTTGGCTTATTTAAGTACACATGTAGATCATGAGGCATGGTTGATTGACTCAGGTGCATCCTTTCACTTCACTCCCCATAGAGAGTGGTTCTGCGAGTATGAGAAATATGATGGTGATGATGTCTTCTTGGGGGATGACAGGAAGGCTAGAATCATTGGTCGCGGAAAAGTAAAGTTGAAGTTGCAAGGTGGAAGGGTTAGAACACTTCCGGGTGTTCTGCATATTCCTACTTTAGCGAAAATTCTGATTTCTGTAAGCAAGTTGGATGATGCAGGTGTAAAAACAGTGTTCGATAAGGATACCTGCAAGATGGTTCGGGGGGGCACTAGTATTGATGCGAGGAGTTTGAATTGGAACTTTGTACAAGCTGCAAGGTAGCACTGTTGTTGATGGGTGCAACAGTTCCGTGGTTCCTGAAAGTGGAGCAGAAAATCTAGTGGTCTCTGGAGAGAAGACCATTCTGTGGCATCAAAGGCTTGGACATATTGGAGAGAAGGGCCTTCGAATACTTCATGGTAAAGGTATGGTAGAAAGTATGAGTAATAGCTCTCTGGATTTTGATTTCTGTGAAAATTGTGAATATGGGAAGCAGAATTGGGTGAGTTTCCCCTCTAGTAGTAAGAGGGCAAAACAGATACTAGAGCTTGTGCACAGTGATGTGTTTGGACCTGTGAAGGTTCCATCACTAGGTAAGTTTGTGTACTATGTATCATTTATAGATGACTTCTCAAGGAATACATGGATATATTTCTTTAAGAAGAAATCTGAACTCTTTGACAGGTTTAAACAATTTAAGGCTCTAGTGGAAAACCAGACAGAGAAGAAGATAAAGGTGCTGAGAATAGATAACGGTGGAGAGTTTTGCAGTAAGGAATTTGAATAATTTGTAAGAGGTGTGGTATAGCATGGCAGAAGGCTAGTCCATATACACCTCAGGAAAATGGAGTTGCAAAAAGAATGAACAAGATGTTGATGGAAAGGGCAAGAAGCATGCTCAGTAGTGCCAGGTTAGGACAGGAATTCTGGGCAAAGGCAGTGGAGACAGCATGTTACCTGGTCAATAGATCACCTTCATCAGCATTGGAGGATAAGACTCCACAAGAGGTATGGACTGTTAAGAAACTCTCTCTTTCACATCTGAGGGTATTTGGATGTGATGCATATGTACATGTTCCAAAGGAGAAACGAACCAAGTGGATAGTAAATCTGAAAAGTGCATCTTTATTGGGTATAAGGATGGTTTAAAGGGTTATAAGCTTTGGAACCTAGTAACAAGGAAGGTTGTGTACAGCGGAGATGTGGTGTTTAGAGAGGTGAAATATGTTATTAAACATGAAGTCCAACCAAAGGAACCTGAGAAGATAGAGTTTGAGCTAAAGGAGGAATAATCAGACTCTACGGCCGAGGAGGAATCAGAAGATGAAGAGCCACAAACTCCGGGTGCGAGAAGATCAGTTCGAGAAATAAGATAGCCAGAAAGGTATATTCCATTTGCTTTCTATTCAAATTTTACTTTATCTATTACTGATGATGATCCCAGAACTGTGAAGGAAGCAGTAGATTCAGAGGATGGAAAACTTTGGAAAGAGGCCATGGTTGATGAAATGGCATATTTCAACAAAAATGAGGCTTGGGATCTGGTGGAGTTTCCTGCTGGAAGGAAACCCATTGGCAGCAAATGGGTGTTCAAGAAGAAGACAAATGCAGAAGGAAATGTGGAGAAATACAAAGCTCGGTTGGTAGAAAAAGGTTATTCCCAAGTGTCGGGAATTGATTTTGGTGATATTTTTTCTCCTGTTGCCAAGGTAGCTTATATTCTATTACTTTTATCTATTATTGTTGCTTTTGATTTTGAGGTAGAACAGATGGATGTGAATATAGCATTTCTTCATGGGGATCTAGAAGAGGAGATCTACATGAAGCAACATGAAGGCTTTGCGGTGAAGGGTAAGAAAGAACTAGTATGCAAGTTAAATAAGTCTTTGTATGGGTTAAAACAATCACCAAGGATGTGGTATCAGAAATTTGATACATTTATACGGGAACTTGGCTTCACCAGAAGCAAAGCAGATCACTCTGTATATTTTAAATTAATTGGTGACCGTGTTATTTATCTAGTCTTGTATGTGGATGATATGTTGCTGGCTGGAAATGAAAAAGAAACTATCCAGGATTTGAAGACCCAATTGTCCTCCAAATTCGACATGGAGATCTTGGTGCAGCAAACTATATTTTGGGCATGGAAATTAAAAGAGATCAAACAAAGAGGAAGCTCTAGTTAAAGCAGAGGAAGTATGTCGAGACAATATTGCAAGGGTTTAATATGCAAGATAGTAAACCGATGAAGGTTCCTATTCCTGTAGGTGTAAAGTTATATGTTGAGTAGTGTCCCAAGACATAAGAAGAGGAAGAGGACATGTCCCGTGTTCCATATGCAAGTGCAGTCGGTAGCCTGATGTATGCGATGGTCTTTATTAGACTAGACATTGCACATGCAGTGGGAGTATTGAGCAGGTTTATGTCAAAACCAGGGAAGGAGCACTGGACATCGGTGAAGTGGGTTTTCAAGTATTTGTGTGGCACTAGTGATTATGTTTTGTGCTAACAAGGAAGACCAGGATTAGATAGAGTGTTGGATATTCATGGCTTTGTTGATGCAAACTGGGCTGGAGATCTGGATCAGAGAAGATCTACAAGTGGGTATGTGTTTAACCTATTTGGAGGTGCAGTCAGTTGGATGAGTAAGAAACAATCTGTAGTGGCACTATCAACTATAGAGGCAGAACACATGGCAGCCACTCATGCAAGCAAGGAAGCAGTTTGGTTGCAGAAATTGTGTTCAAGTATGGGGTTAGTACGGGGAGCTATAAGGATAGACTGTGACAACCAAAGTGCAATTTTCTTGGCAAAGAACCCTGCATATCATTCAAGGACAAAACACATTGATGTTCAGTATCACTTTGTGAGGGATATGATAGAAGCCAAAAAGGTGTTGCTAGTAAATGTGGACACTTTGAAGAATACTGTAGATGCATTGACAAAATCTATGTGCTCTAAGAATTTCTCTTGTTGTAGAGAAACAATGGGCATTGTAGGGCTGGATAAATGACTAAGCTCTCTTGTGTCCCCCTGTGGAAAGAAAACAACAATTGGGAGAATGTTGGGTTGTGTTATATTCTTTCCATGACTAGCCCACGTAGTCAACCAGGGGGTTAGAAGTGGGGCAGAGCCTCCCCTTCGTTGCGCTGATTGCATAGTGGGGGGGGCTCACAGGGTGTTTGAGGGGTGCAGGTAACCCCACTCTATGGGGTCCGAGGCAACGCCTCGGAAAATTTTGGTTTTGGACCCTATATTAGGTTGGGCGGACCTACCTATGGTTTTATGCATGTTTTTTCACATGGTTTTGGACACGATGGTTTTCGGTCCATGGTTTTGGATGCTTCGGCATGTATAAATATGTATTGTAACATTGAAAGGAATATAATGAAAAATCAAGTTGGTAGTCCCGGTTTTGGCATCCAGGGGAAAATATCTTTGTATATGTGTTTTATGTGTTATGCTCTCACATTGTTTATTTTCTATGTTTTAGAATTCATGTGCGGGTAATTTCTATACGGGGTTAAAACCTACACTGCAAATAGAGCTACGCCACATCTTTCTTATTGAACTTCCTTCTTTCTCCATACCTTGGAATTTGATGATGATTGCTCCTTTTGAAGTTTTGGCCGAAATTTGCTCCTGCATTCAGATTTTTCATGACCAAAGTTATTACAAAATGAACATTCAATTTCATCTTCAAGAGGAGAGAAGTTAAAATAGGAATTTTTCTTGATTCCTGTTATGCTCCTTTGTTTTCGTGATTCTCTAGTCATGATAGTTTTGTAAGAAACACATTGAGCAGCCTTATGCCTAAAGTTATGGCATGAAAAGCATTGTCCATTAAAGAAGTTTTTGTGATCATAGAATCTTTTGGCATTGTTTACCTTTTGGTTGATGCTTCTATTGATGTTCATCCTTGGAGTAAATTGAGCATTATTTATTTACCTGATGAGTACTTTTAGGATTTTTTTGATGATTGACATATTGTTCGCTGGTCTTTGTTGCATCAAGATAGCTTCTAGTGGAGGTTGATGACTTTTGTGATTGGAATGATTCTTCAGTATATCCAAGACCTGTCTTTACAAGAGGGGAACGTTGAACTTTAATGATTTCATCTAAATTTTCTGATCCTTTAGCAAATCTAAGATTAAGAGATTTTGTCATCTCAAGTTCTTTTCATAAACCCACAACTTCACATTCTAGTTTTTCATTGTGCTTTTCTCTATCAATGAGTTGTTGTGTCAACGTGTCTATGATCGTACTCTTTTCTTCCAAACAGATTTTGAGTTTTGTGATTTCTTCAAGGAAGTCTTCCTCTTCTAAGGCATCCAAAAAATCATCATTGCCATAAGCCATGAGTAGTTTATAATCTTGTTCAGTTTCATCTTCATCACTATTAGATAATACATCACTATCTTCATGGGTATATAAACTTCTTCTATTGACAACCTGTTTGATATTGTCTTTTGCATATTCCTTTCCTTTTTCATATTTATCTTTATGAGGACACTTGGAAGCATAATGACCGACTCTACCACAAGCAAAGAATTTGAATGGTGGCTTACCTTTGAATCTTTTGGAACCCCGTTGAAGTTTCTTAACAAATTTCACCTCATCTTCTTCTTCTGAAGCATATCCTAATTCATTGTATTATTCCTTTTATTTTCCCCTTGCTGAAGCTTTGAAAGTGGCTTCTGTCATATCTGATGGACCTCCTTTCCTCATTTCAAAGTGTTAGAGTCGATCTGGTCATCCCTCCGTCAGAGATCAAAACTCTTTGTGCATTTCAATTTTAGGTGTCCCGCTCCATTCACTCAGCTGCATTTCACTAGGGGCATGCGATGATCTGACGGAGAAAGTCATGATAATCATTTCCCTCCATGTCTAGCTCATGTTGGCTCAGGTCTTTTGTCAACAATCACCAAAGTCCATGACAGTCAAGGTCTGGTCCTTTACAGGACAAAACTCATTTTATATGTTTGGGTCTAGGAATTCATCAATTTGGTCTTTGAAACATGTCCAGAAAAGTCATGCAGGCCAGAGGGAGGCCCTTACACAGCTATGGTTCAAAGAGCGTCATCATCACGTGGATAGACTTCGACTCTTCTTCAAAACTCTGTTTTGAAGAAAAGTCAAACAAGGTCATTTATGACAAAATTTTCCAAAAAATCACTAGTCAACTTTTCAGATGCAGTTATGGTTTCCATGGCCAAATGCTCTGTCATACAGTCCCTACAAAGTTGTGCCGAAAATTTCATCATTTGAGCCAAAATGTCAAAGGGAAAGTGAAAATCAGTGTGTTCTAAAGTCAATGAAAAAGTGCAAAACACCACATTAGAAAAGTGGGTTTTCAAGGAAGCAAAAATTAAACCCATCTCTTCCAAGGCTATATATACTTGTTTTTGCCCAAATCAAAAGCATTGTTCTATTACAATACTTGGAGAAGACATTGCAAATGCGTGAGTGTGAGATTGGAGCATTTGAAGTGAGTGGGAGCAGGTTTTAGAGGGCGCGGAGCACATACCTAGGAGCGCGGCGCACTCACCGGGCGCGACGCACATGCAGCTAGCCCACAGTTGAAGGTTTTCACAGGTGCGGCACATACAAAGCGCGCGGCGCACTGGGAATTGTGCGCGGTGCACACAGACTAGGGGTCGAAAAACGTTGCCAAAGCACTCCAAATTTCGGTGAACGCTATCAATTCAAGAGGTAGGCCTTATGACATCACCGGTTCATCAAATTTTGTCAATAATATGGTGTTTGTGAAGATGTTTGAATGTCACCAAAAAGCATAAGGTCAACCATAAGAAAATCACCAAGAAAACGATGGCTGGGGTTGTCAAAATGTGTTGTTAGTGCCAAGGTTTCACTCCACTCACCTTTTTCCCCTCACCTATCATTTTTCCCATCTCCCCTTGATCATTTTTCCTAAAACCCCACCCTAAATCACTACCAAACCCTCCCCCTATTCCTCCACTATTTGGTTAACACAAAATCACCATAAGACCAGCTTATTATGCAAGCAAGGCTGTGAAAGAAAAGTGCATGGTCGAAGGGTTGAAGAGTCAAACGATTAGGAGTGACTTAGGGTGATTTCAGGGTGCGCGACACATACACGAAGGAGTGCGGTGCACTCATTGGGCGTGGTGCACACAGAGCCCGTCCACTGTGTAAATCCACCACTGGCGCGGCGCACTGGGCATTGCGCACGGTGCACAGAGATATAAAGCCCAAAAAACAGTCAATTTCCCTAAAAAAATTTGGATGCTCACCAAATTTGAAAGGTAGGCAACCTACCTCCACTCTTGCATCAAACTTGAAAGGAATAGCATGGTTTTAGGAGTACAAATCAAATACAAAAATTTTTATAAGGAAAACAAAAGAAGACACAAAGAAATCATGATCTTAGGGTTTATGTTACAATGACAGTGTTGCCAAAGTATTTCAAACCCTACCCCATCAACACTATAACCAAACTACTCCCAAACCCCTGACAAATCTCTCCCTTTAACCCCTATTCCCATTTCATCATTCCCCTCCTAATACTCCCTGTTTTATTGTCCCCTTGGTGGCAGATTTTCAGAGCAACTACCAACTTCATTGGAATTCAAGGGCAGCATAAAACTCAGGGTACAAACAACAGTAATGGCATCCGAAGTTTCATCAGAATATGAGGAGGAGACCCACAGTGACACAGCTTCGGGAGAAAGGGCCCAAAGGAGACATCACTGGAGTGGCAGACATCTTAGAGATGAGCCAAACACCCTCACCAAGTTGCAGGCATGCCCTCTTGCTATGTCTTGTTTTTAGCACTTAGCATGTTTTGAATTTTGTCAGAGGGTGGAAAATGTCAGAGTTCATCATTTTTGCACTTCACCTACATGGGGGACAGTCTATCTTGGCTGGGGTCACTTTCACATTGACACCCAAAACCATATCAGTGGCAACAGGCATACCAAACATTGGAGAGCAGTGGCATAAGAAGAAGAAGGTAGAGAGGCATCATTATGAGCCTTACATCAAAGACAGCGGTTTGAGCCACCTCACGAGAGTTTTTCCATTCAGATTTCTAAAAGATGAGTATGCCCTGCTCATGAAATTGATCATGAAGTACTTTAGTTGCGAGGGGAGGTTTTCTCACCTTTATGCCTATCACATCAGGTTGCTCATGCACTTTACCAGGGTGTGGATGATGAACCTCCCATTTTTCATTTGTGGGAACATAGAGAGGATGAGAAATTTCATGCAGCACAAGACCCCTCGACAGTAGCTCAACAGTGTGTATCACTTTGCCCTTATCCGGATTTTGGTGGACCATCAGTTGGGATTACAGGGTATTGCTTGGGAGGACTTCATCTCCCGTGACTTCTTCAGTGCTCCACAGGTGGTTTCAGAGGCAGAGCATGAGATAGGGGGCCCATCTCATCAATATGTGCGACATGAGACTGCCACTATGCCAGTATACATCACCTATCAGAAAGGCAGTAGACCCTTATTTGCAGCAGCAAAGCGAGTGTTATCTCCACTCGGGGTGGAAGGGGCCTCGCTTCCGACATCAGCATCACAGGAGCAGGGTAAGGGTAAGGATCCAGTGCAGGAGGAAGGGCCATCAGATGAGGAGAGATCGAATTTGTTCTACTCCAGGATGATGAGACAGATGCAGAACCAACAAATGAGGAGCTTACAGATATCATCCAAGAGCAGCAGTCAGTGATTGAGTCCTTGTCCCTTGACTTGGAGAGGGCCAAGTGGAACATGAAATACCTGGAGCAGAGAAACAAGCAGCTTGAGGACCAACATACGATCATGGAGCTGCAAAATATTCGTGAGCATCGCCAAGCTGCTCAAAGAAGAAGGGTTGCACTCACATCTTTGGAGCAAGCAATCAACGAGGATCAGGAGGCCAACCTTGAGAGGGTCAACATGCATTTGGAGAGGCTGCTGGACAAAGCCGACCAAGACCTTGCTCTATTGAGACATATGGCTTTCCGTTACAGGGTGCGAAACATGAGTGCACAAGCCCAGATAAGGAACTTGAAGGCAAAATTGAGGAAAGCAACAAGAAGGGAAAAAAGGGCAAGAGATTTGGGCAAGATCTGGGTCTCCTAAAGGTAAAAAAACACCCAAAAATAGCCTCTCTACCACTTTTTTGACACACAGAAAGTAGTCTTGGGAGAATGGGGATTTGGAGGGGCAAATGAGCACCAAATTTGAAAATTCTAGTTGGGTTAGGAAGTAGACAGGACAGGCTTTCTAGCAAGCCCACTTGGGCACATTTTGGACACCTACAAGTGCCCCAAAATAGGTCCCAAAGTAGCGCGACGCACAGAGGAAAAAATTGCCAATTTGCTTCCGTTTCGCGAAATTTCAGTTCGCGACTTCTCCAAGTGGGCCCGCTCATCTACACTTCAGTTTTTTGGCACCAAAGGTGGAATTTAAAGAGTTTTTTCTCCAGATTGGCTTCTATCCAAGTGGCGAAGGAAGGCAAACGGTCACCCCAAGCCAAATGTCATGTTTGCAGCGCTGCACCTGTAGCTGATGGTTGGCTCTCCATCTCCATTTTGTAATGATTTGAGTAACTCCCCAACCCTTGGGCGTTCTATCTCTTCCTCACACATTCTATATATTGTATTCAAGTTATTTGCAAAGGGTTGGTTGGCTTGTAACTTCTGGGAGACTGTGGGAAAGAAACTTTGTTTCTTCACTGTGTATTTTTTACAGAGAATTAATGAAAGGCAGCGGCTCTGTTTCATGAGATTCTTGTGGTTGTGAGTGTAGCAAATGTGTCTCTTATGTTTTCATATGTATTTCGTTATGTTTCATAATTCAATTCATGTTCATTTCCAGTGAAATTTTCTGAGTGAGATTAGGTAGAATTCAATTTTATTGCTCTGCCTGTGGGAAAATTTCATGTTCAGTGTTATTCTTCTATTGAAAAGGATTCATGTCACTATGCCCTTTTCACTTTCTTCAGCAATCTATTCATGCCGTGGTACCTCAAACTAAATTGTTACATTTTCCGCCTACCTTGCCTCACGGAATAATCTGTGCCTTTGTATTAAATTCTCTGTTCTTTGTTGAGCGCCGGTCCCATAACATCCTAGAAGCTCGGTCATTTCATAAAATTGTTTCCAGAATCCCTATTCACTTACTAGCCTAAGGTAAACATCGCATTGTAAGTCATCTCAAACCACTTTCAATCACATATTCACTAAGCATGACTCGGAGAGAGCCCTCTCATGTTCTGGTAGGGCTAGCTACCAGACTGAGCGTGGTTTGTGGTTACCCTAATTTTTGCCTTCCTTCAGCCTAAGGCAGATTTAGGTGCTAACACAAAGGCAGTTAGAATTCCGTGAAGTTGAACCATAGTAATAGATTGAAGATCCTACTTTTATTCTATGGCAAATACTTTTGACTCAAATTTAGAAGACAAAGATCTCAAAATTTTCTCTAATAAAGTATCCTCCTTTATCTCTTCACCCAGATTCTTCATACAATTCATCTACATGTAAAAAGTAACTAGCAATACTTTCATCACTATGCATCTTAAGAGTTTCATACTGAATTTTGAGAGTTTGAAGCTTAGCACGTTTTACCTGGGAGTCTCCTTTGTAGCTCTGAATGATTTTGTCCCATATCTCTTTGGTTGTCTTGAACTAAATGAATTTGATGAATTCTGATTCTGATGGACTTCCAATTATTGACTGCTTTGGCATTGGTTTCATATAACTTCTTACCTATTGTGTCTATAGGTATTGTTGCTGGAAATTAATATCCTCCTTCCACAGTTTCCCAAACATCGGCTCCAAGTGATTGAAGATAGGCTCTAGTTCTTATTTTCCAATATACCAAGTTGTTCCCATTAAATATTGGTGGTCTGATAGATCCCATGCCTTCGTGATTGTTCATCTTGAAAGATCTCCCTTCAAGCGATCAAGCTTCTTCTGAAGGATCTGCTCTGATACCAATTGTTGGAAATAATACTGAGAGGGGGGGTGAATCAGTATTATTAATTCAATAATTTTTCATTTCCCAAATAGATTTATATACACTACTTCAATGAAGTGAACTTGCATGTGCACGCTACTGTGATTGGAGAAACCAGAGTATACCCAGAGACTTTATGATATAGTCAATTTATCATGTGTTGATTTTTAATCAATGCATCAGTAACTTATTATACAGTAACTATGTGCAGGAATAACATAATAAACCATCACACATAAGCAACACACCTGCTTATAAAAAAAATAAAGAAAAATTGTTTACAATCTTGTACTAGTGTAGGCTCATACCAGTATGCAGGCACCCACCTGTAGAAGGCTACAACCTTCTCTCGTTTTATAGCTTCTACTGGAAGGGAGTAACAACCCCCTAGCTCTTGTACTAGTCGATATGTTTACTAGTACGTAGGTGTCGGCCTACAAAAGGCTACAACCTTCTCTCTTCCTCTAA
Source organism: Pinus tabuliformis (assembly GCA_031772625.1). NCBI lineage: Eukaryota > Viridiplantae > Streptophyta > Pinopsida > Pinales > Pinaceae > Pinus > Pinus tabuliformis. Next base: position 48,087,321 of record CM062804.1, on the reverse strand, counting down.
GGACCATGTTTCATTAATTTTCAGACTAGATGATCCTGGTACACAACAATACAATATGAAGGCCTCGTTTCATAAAATTTTCACATTGGACCCATCAGAAACTTAGAAACTCAAACTGCATCAACCAACAATCAAATCTGAACAGTCACCAGAACATTGTGTTGAACCCAAAAACCTACATCATCATTCAGAACCAGCTGCAACCTCAAGAATCATACATCAGAATGTATACGCTACTTTAATGAACCCAACCTGTGTGTATACACTACTTCCTGCAACAAAACCTGCGTATACCTCCAAAACTACTGAATCATAAAAACTTCTGAATTAGATATGTACCAACCAGTAATATTCTGAACATCTACTGTCAATTTACAGAGATCTAGTCAGTCAACAACAAAGATAACCCTTCTCACTTAATCAATCAATCAATCAGACACAAACTCCTTATACATTCATTTTTACTTTCAGATCTAAGAAGACTTCATTGACAGACAACAGTAAAACCGTAGCACTGATCAGATAGATCAGTCATTTCTGAACAATAGGATTTTCTTTTGCATACGCTACTTGGAAGCATCGAACCAGTGTGTATATATGCCTTTACCAAGGTGAAATGGCGTATAGATCTGCAAATATTAATTTACAACTTTGTTGTTATTCCAGACTTCAGGCATACCCAAATCATGATATTTAAATAATAAAACATGCGTAAGAAATCAGATCTAGCCCAACCAATATCATATCATACAATGAAAAGTCATTTTAGGTCTGATGATCCTAATCCAACATTGTATACAAGGTGCACAAAATATTTTAGATTATATCATAATCATAACCCCTACAACGTAAAATATACTTCAGATAGAAGTATTCCTAAGAAACCCTTTTCACTTCCACACATGACCCTTTTATCTTCTCCTCCTTATATAGTTTTGGCCTTCCTCAATACCTCGGACCAAAACAACACTTAGATCACGTGGTATTCTTGGACGAGATCAAATAACAATTACTCCACTCAATATTGTGGGTAATACTATATTGACCCTTGGTATTCTTTACTCTTGAATTTTCTTGATTTTCCAACCCATACACGCTTTTCCTATTGTGAAAGTGTGTGCATAGGTATACACTATTTTTGTTTAGTGAACCTGCGTGTATACGTTGCTTTGTCAAGGTGAACCCGCGTATACAGCTTAAATTATCTGAAAACATCATTTTCCTTCAACTTCTTGATTCTAATCAGTAGACATTTGTTCCAACTTCCTGTTCTTCTGTACCAATGCCTTGTTACCTCTGAATTCACCTGTTACACTATGAGTTGCCTTTTATCAAATCTGAGATGACCTATGAGTGAGTTTCCATCAAGGACAACACCTATATCATAATGCCAACAATAACTTGAGTTAAATTAGGGAGTAGATAGGGGATCAAATCTTGACTTATAAATTTACTTTAGTAATGAACACAAATTAAGGAGTAAAAAGGGGGATCAAGAGACAACTAGGAGAAGAAATAGGAATCTTGTTGAGGTGAGGAAAATTATTAGTTTTAAATTAAAATTTAAGTAAATAATTTTGGAGATACTTGATGAGAGAGTGACACATGGGTGGGCGAATAATCAAACTTTTGGATTATCAAAAATAATTAATTATGCATGAAATGCCAAGTGTCACCTATGAGGTCTCCTATAAAAAAAAGGGTTGGTCATGGGAGAAAGCACTTTTTTCTTTACCCTATTTTTGAATGGATAAGACTATGTCAGAGTAGTGACTACGAGCTATAGTGAGTTTGGTGAGGTAGAGGACTTTAGAGAGGGGACTCTTGAGCCAAAGAGTGCTCTCCTCTACCAGCTAATACATTCCTCCATTGTACAACCCCATTGCAGCTCAGGGGTCTGCGGGGAAGGAGAGTACCCAAGGAGTAGGCTGGGAGGTCAATCAGTGGGTCATTGCATTCAGATTAAGCACATCGACATTCAAACTTGGAGGCGACTGACAGCAAGGGAGGGAAAATAGCGGTAAGTCAAGTTGAATCTCGTCTCCCAGTGAAGGGTACCTATGTTGTTATAATATTTTTTTGTATAACTTCATTATGGTTTTAGTTAATAACATGTAAATTAGATGATATGTTCAATGCAGTGAAATTCAGGAAAGTTTTATATAATTCTTAATAATTTTTGAGTTCCCAATGTTATTTTCTTATGGTTGTATTTTTAGTATTTAAAAAATAAAAAAATAAATAAAATAAAAATTGTGGTGGTGGTCCCTACAATTTCCTATGCCTTTTAGGACCGAGGGAACCCAGTAATCCATTGGCAAGGAGTAAAGATGCACCCAGAATGAGACTCTAGTGAATTCCTCCTTCTCTAGAGTGAATTTTTCCTTCCAAAATCTCATGTATAAACCTGCTGAGTTGAAGAAATATGGACCTCCTTCAAAAACCTTGTCTCTATCTTCTAAGAGGTGGAAGATTACTGTGAAGAATCATTTAGATCCCAACTGGGGTTTGATTTCTCCCTTAGGTTTCCATTTGTTTTGTATCCACCAGTTCATGGCTTTCTCTGTTGGCCAAATGCCCATGAATTTTCATATGACTGCATGTTCTTGCATGTATTCTCTGTAAACCGCTACTCTTGAGTCCTGGATTTCCAGCTCCGGAATTTTCTTGGCTATAGGGTTGCAGTTACTCGTTTTTTTTTGTTCCTCTTGCTGCACTTGACCTTTTACTATGGTTGCCTCTGTTGAAGAGGGGATGGCAGAGGTGGTGCCCTTTGCTAAGTGAATCTATTTCTTTTTCCCTTTCTCCTACCTCATTTCTCTGTTTTCAGGTTTCTTTCAAGAGGAGCTGAAGGTTGTGCTAGAGGCCAGCTTAGTGAAGAAGGAGTCTTGGTCCATTGGGCAGCCTGTTACAGTATCCTTAAAGGAGAGAGTGCCATGGCTCGAGTCTAGCTCCGCCATGGGAGAGGGAGGCGAGGGTCGCAGTTAGATGGGGCTAAGCACGCCTGTGGCAGCCGCCACAGGTGCTAAGGGGCCTAATTAGGTTTCCTCAATCAAGGGTGCAACCTTTGAGCATTCCTTGATGTCCTCGTATTTTTTCACTCTCTCTTATATCTATATTAATATAAAGTGTATATCTATATTAATATAAAGATTATATATTCCTTTTACTAAGGGAAAAATATATGTTTTATTAATATGAATATAATTATATAACATAATGTCAAGATATTTAATAATGTGTTTAAGCTAATGTTATAGCAGTTCTATATACTTTCTTGAGCAAAAGTGTTGTAAATATTGCAACATTTTAAATTATAATTTCAATATATTCGTGGCTTTATTAAAAAAAAATAACTTAAAATAATTAAGAATGGTAATTTCAAGTCTTATGAATATATTTAGTTAAATTTCAATTTTAAATTTGTGATATAATTTATGTTTTTTTATCTATAGTTGTTATTATATTCTTATTTTATATATGAAAAAATAATAATAGTAAAAATCATAAAATTATAAGTGTTTTATGTCATATTTTATCATACAAAGAGTGTAAGGTAAAATTGGTTAAAATTATTTATTTCCATATTTATTGGATAAGAGTGAATCATTAAAAAAATCGAATGACTAATACACCAAATTTCAAAATCAATTTGAAAATTATTAACTCAACCATTTTAACTTTGGGAAAGATGATTTTTTTAAAATATTGTAATAAATTTTTTAATTATTTTTTACATTATATAATTATTATAAATCAAAGACTCTTTAGCATTCCAATCATCCACAGATGATATGAAATTGGTTGATGCAAAATTGAGCAATGGCTTTTTTACATGGAACAACAAAAGACAAGGTGAGGCACAGGTAGCCTCTAAATCAGATAGGTTCATGATTTTAGAGGAGCTGATGATTATAGAAAAAGAAATAACAGCAAGAATCCTTCCCTTCGGAGGATCCGATCACTGGTCGATTCAATTAGAAATCAAGGGTATGGTTTCTCCCAGAAATAGGACCTTCAGATTCGAGAATATTTGGCTCTCTCACCTGGATTTCATCAATAACATTGAAAAATGGTGGTCTGAAGACTTGCAATTACAAGGATCACAAATGTACCTCCTTCATAAAAGACTAAAGCATGTCAAGGTTAGGCTCAAATAATGGAACAAGAAGGATTTTGGAAACATTTTTGTGAACAAAAAATCATTGGAATTCAAAATTCAGGAACTCAACCAGGCATTGATCCATGACTGCTTTGACAAAGTCAAAAGTGATCAGGCTGACAAACATCATCAAGAATGGGAAAATTTATGCAAACAAGAGGAAATATTTGGAGACAAAAGTCTAGAGTTCAATGGCTCAAGGAAGGAGAGCGGAATATAAGATTTTTCCACAGATCACCATAGCTAATAGAGCACACAACAGAATCTCTACGATAACGAACACGAATGGGGAGCTTCAAAACACTCATAAGAATATTGAAGCTATGCTTGTTAAGCATTTCTGAAACATCACTCGGGAAAACAATCCAGACAGGGAACAATCCATCAAGGAAATTATAAGGCATATCCCTAAGTTGGTGTCTAGAGAGGACAATTTTAACCTCAATAGACCTGTTACTAAAGAGGAAGTAAGCGAGGTTCTCAAAGACATGCAGAATTGCAAAGCACCAGGCCCGGATGGTTTCAATGTGGATTTTTTTAAAGCTTGTTGGTATATTTTCAAATAGGATATTCTAAATGTGGTGGAGGATTCCAGGTGTAGCAAAACCATCCTGAAAGCCCTCAACACCTCCTTCATCTCCCTGATCCCCAAACAGGATTCAGCTCAAACTGCAGATAAGTATAGACCCATAGCTTTATGTAATGTAGTATACAAGATAATATCCAAGGTTGTTGCTAACAGACTAAGACCTCTCCTTCCTTACTTAGTGTCAGAGGAACAGGCAGGTTATGTGGAGGGCAGACAAATTTTAAATAACATTATTCAAGCCCATGAGGTGGTTCACACACTTACTAGTAAAAAGTAGGTGGGGATGATCATGCAATTGGATATTGCCAAAGCATATGACAAGGTGAATTGGATTTACATCAAGAAGGTTCTCACTGCTTTTGGTTTCGATCACAACTGGGTCAGATGGGTCATGGCTCTGGTGACTTCATCCAGCTTTTCAATTTTGGTGAATGGCTCTCCCTCAGAGATTTTCATTCCTTCTAGAGGCCTCAGGCAGGGAGACCCGCTCTCTCCCTTTCTTTTCATTCTCATGATGGAAGGACTTGGCAGATCCATTAAGCATGCCAAGGAAATGGGCAAAATCAAAGGTCTTCAATTATCTGAGAATGGTCAAGCTCTGACTCACCAACAATTTGTAGATGACACCATGCTACAAGGAATCCCCACAGTCAAAGAAGCTTCAGCCTACAATCAAATCCTGAAGGAATTTTCCATGGCTACAGGTATGGAAGTCAATCTCTCTAAGTCAAAAATCTTCTTCTTAAACACTAACATTGCTATTCAGAGAAATATTTCAAGAATTCTTGGCTTCCAAAGGGATTCCCTCCCCACAAAGTATTTGGGAATCCCTCTCATAGCCAGACCTATGCACAAGAGTATCTGGGAACCGGTGCTTAATAAGATGCAGGACAGAGTCAAAAATTGGACCTTCAGAGTCTTGAACTTGGCAGGCAGGTTGGTTCTGACAAAGGCGGTTTTGCAATCTATCCCGGTTTTTATGTTATCAGCCCTCCCAGCTCCCAAAGGGGTTTTAGAGAAATTCAGGAATATACAAAGAGATTTCCTCTGGGGTAAGGAAGAAACAAAGAAGAAGTGGGCCCTGGTCTCTTGGGATAAAATCTGTAAACCCAAGAGTCATGGGGGTCTAGGCTTGGATGATCAGGAGATTCTTAGTAAAGTGCTAGGAGCCAAGCTTTGGTGGCGATGGGTTCAGGAGCCAATAGCCCAGTGGGCAAGGATATGGAAAGAGAAATATGCCAGCTCTTGGCACACTAATGATCTCATAAGGATGTCTGGAAATTTAAAAGGATCTCACATCTGGAACAGAGCCTGGGAAAATAGAAGCCTAGTTCAAAAAAACAGTTTTTGGGAAATCAGAGCAGGAGATCTTGCACTCTTTTGGGAGGACAAATGGCAACAAGAACCAACGCTGTTAACAGAGGATTTTTTAAGCCTCAAGCAGGAAATAGATTCCCAAGGGTTAAACAAAGTTAAGGATTTCTAGGATCCTGCTCAGAACTCCGGAAAGTGGAGAAGCTGGAGAAAAATTGACTGCAGAGATGATAGCCCCATTAAAATTAAAGTAGAGGCTCTGGGGAGCTTGCTTAAACAAAGAATGATTTTAGTAACAGAGGGGCAGGATCAATTGAGATGGGGCAATAACAATAAAGGCACCTTTAATCTTAAGGAAGTTGAGGGTATTCTCCTTGAGCTTGATTCCAATGTTCCAGAAAAGACTCGGTAGCACCTCTGGAAGCACCAAGGTTGGATGAAGATCAAGCTTTTCATGTGGTTGGTTCATCATAAGAAAATTTTAACTTGGGACAACATTAGGAAAAGGGGGGTTATGGGGCCTTCCAGATGCCAGCTCTGTGAAGAGCAGGAGGAGACCATGGAGCACATTCTTAACAACTGCTCTTACACCACCTAGTTGTGGGATTCTTTCTCTACCATTTTCCAACAGACAGATAGGGACAGAAGTAGTATCACAAATACCCTAAACAAGTGGAGAGGAAACTATTCAGAGAATGAGTTCCTTAATTTGGCCTGGGCCTTCACGCCAAGCTTCATTATCTGGAATGTTTGGAAAGAAAGAAATAAAATAATTTTTAAGAATGAAAAGGTTATTCCTCATAGACTATTTGATCTGATCCTAAAACAGCTCAGGGAGACAGTTAGTATCACAGTTCGCAATCTCCCTAAAAATCCCCCCTCTGAGACTGAGCTGAGAATTCTCAGACAACTGGGAATGAAAGGGATTATTCCCCAAGGACTGATCAAGAAGGACATAACTATGGATACAGAGAAGGATTTCTGGCAACCACCACTGAAAGGCTATCTGAAATACAACATTGATGGGGCTTCAAAAGGCAACCCGGGAACAACTGGTTTTGGAGGAGTTTTAAGAGATGAAAAGGGCAGTATTATCTTTATCTTCCACTGCCATTTGGGAAGAGCCACAAATAATATGGCAGAATTAATGGCTCTGGAACAATGTCTAGAGTTTCTAATCTAGAACCATGGCTCAAATGTCATTGTAGAAGCGGACTCAGAGATTACCATTAACTCTGTGAAAAGAATCAACTACGGTACTCGGTCGGAGAAAGTCTCTACTCACTGGAAACTAATCCAGGTCTACCAAATAATCCACGTTCACCTCCAGGAGCTTTGAACGGTCAGTTTTGTTAGAGCCTAGATTTACCTCAGGCTGAAAAGCTAAGATTATAGGTCCACATCAAACACGCTCAACCTCGTAGCTAGCCCTACGAGGACAGGAGAGGGCTCTCTCCAGGTCAATCTCAGCAAAAGATAATCAGAGGGGGGCTTGAGATGACTGATTTAACAACTAATCTTAGGATAGGTATGAACTGCAAGCATTTAATTTGAGTTTTTGAGGGTTTTGTTGGAAAAAGGGACAGGAAAATTTTAGGTCCGGGGATGAGGCCAGATTTTCGTAGAGTTCCGGTCGAGGCAAGGTAGGCAGTAGTTTTGATGCTTTGGATTGAATGAATGGGTGGATCAGACTGGTGAGGAGCTAAGGAGGGCAAGAAGGTCTCAAGAGTCCTCCTCAAACAGATGAAAACATGAAGAATTAAACAAAATATCCAGGCAGAGCATAGCAGTCCAATGAATTCTACCTTAATCACTCATTTGTTTAATTGCAGAAGACAAGAGAAGGGAAAATGATACACATAAACATCAGTAAACTTACAAATATCTAGAGAAACACACCATCAAAACATAGAGCCACATGGATCCCAACAAGTGCTGCAAAACCCCGATCCTTCCTTTGCCAAAATTGCAGAAATAAAATGTACAATAGAGTGCCAAGCAATCCCAAGTGTCCAACCATGAAAATGATTGAGAAATTACATGATATAGACAAGCCTAACTCCTTCCCATGCCTCTAGGGGTCGAGATCATCATTCTAGGAGCTGTTTGAACCAATTTTAAACAAGGAACTGAAATCTAGGTAGTCAAACAACTTACCCATATATGCTAGGAAACTGATTCATTCCTTTAATTTTCACCTTTTAGTGAATGAATCCTCTAGAACAAGTAAAAATGTGCCAATATTACATCATGGTTATCAAATTACATCATGAAAGATCAAGAGTAACATTAAAAAGCAAAACTAGTCAAAACTGGGCGAATTTCTGAGCTGAAGAGTGAAAATGAGGCCAAATTTCTCTATGTGTCGTGCCCAAATTCTCTATGCGTCGCGCCACTTTGGAGCTGATTTTGAGGCACTTCCCGAAGTCCAAATTGAGCCCAAGATAGCTCGTTGGAAAGCCCTACATGTCTACTTTCCAACCCAAGTGGAATTTCTGGATTTTTATGTCATTTGCGCCTCCAAAACATCAATCTCTCAAGACTGCTTCCTGTGTGTCAAAATAGGGGCAGTGAGGTCATTTTTTGAGTGTTTTTTGACCTTTTCAGGGTTCACAACCTGCTCAAATTTCTTAGCCATAGGTACGCAAGCATAACTTTTCATGACAAATCTAAAAATGTAAAGTTTTCCTCCACGGGATCTCCCAATTATAAACGTGCTCCAAGTGGCGCAGCGCATTGGGCAGAAAAGCCTGTTTTTGCTCAAAAATTTCTAAGTCCGCACTTTTTGTGAGTATTTCCTGCGGTCCCACACCTAATGCTCATGTATCCAGCAGACCCAACCGCACTTTCTCTGTGTTACAGGTGCGTACCACTGAGTGTGCCGCGCCACTACCCAAGTGCGCCGCGCCTTTTTTCAGATGACTTTTGGAGGCCTTACCAGTGTCAAAATTGGGCACGAGATAGCTTGATGGAAATTTATTTGAGTCTACTTTCCAAAACAACTAGAATTTTTCAATTTGGAGTTCATTTTCCCTTTCAAAAGTCAAATCTCCCAAGACTGGTAAAAATGTGCAAAATGAGGCTGCCTCAAGGCATAGTGATGTTGCAGTCAACTTTTTAAGGTCTTCCTCAACTCCAAATTGAGCTCATCATAGCTCATTGGAAATATATTTGTGTCTACTTATCATTTGATTCATAAAGCAAGTCATTTGGCCAACCACGCTAGGACAAAACTTGATTTTCCAAAGGTCACTTCAGAGGTGCATCAATCCTCCTGAGGCAACTATATTTTTGACATTTCTCAAAAACCATGACACCTGTGTAAAAGGTGAAGGAGGTTTTTATTCCTTGGCCTATTTTGGACAAAAACCTCTCTCATTTTTCCCAAATTCAGCTTTTCGTGCTCAGAAACATCATTGGAGTAAAACCTATCCCGATGTGTGGAACAGGTGATTTGTAGAAATGAAGTGAAATGAAGGGGATAAAGGGCTTCTAAATTCTTGAGAAAATTTTTGGAAGTAGGGAGGGATTCTAGGAAGTAGGGGAAAGTGGAATATCAGAATTTGAGTGAGGGGAAGGGGTCCAAAAGGATAAAACACACGCCTAGCCTAGAAAATTGCCAAGTTGTAGCAAGAAACTAGGGTTTGTGTGAAAATGAGGAATTTTGGGGATCTCACTGATGGGAAGTGTTTAATAAGGTACATTAAGGATAGGGGAAGGTGTATGAACATCAGGATACAAGTTTTTGTTGATGGTTTGACCATCCAGTAGAAGTTGCCTTCAAAACCCTAGGAGAGGGAAATGAACCTTACCTAGGCACAACTGAAGCATGAACAAGGTGTAAAATGACCCAGTGGAACTTGACATGATGATGAAAACCCTTTGAATGATGGTACACTCAGTTGAATGGTGACATGGACTGACATTTGAACAACTTTGAAAGGGAGTGAAAGCAAACCCTAGACCTAATACCTAGTGACCAAATTTTGCTTGAAGACTCACTGAAATGACAAAATTTGACCTTGACACCTTAAAATCACTTTGTAAGAGCATGTTTGATCACTGGAGGAAGGCTACAAAGACTGACACTAACATTAGCTCCAATGGGGATGGTAGCTCCTTGGAGGTGCCAAGAACCGCAGAGCTTTGGGAGAGCAGACCAGTGCCTTATCCATTGGACGATGGAGTCAATAACTTCAAAACACCCAAAAACCAATAACTTTGACTCGAGACTCATACTTGAACTGACTAATGTAAAACTGAAACAAGACTCTCAAAAGCTGAAACTGGACACTCAACTGAAACTATATTTAAACTGACTGAAACAAAAAATGACTCAAGACTTACTTAACTGAAACAAATACTTACAAAGCTTTCAAAGGGCAGCAGTCCATCGAAATTTGAGGGCCTCAAATCATGACAACGACTACCTGCTTACTAATGAAATATGTACAATCAAGTGAAATGGGCCTTCCAATGTAACCAATCCAACAAATGGCTACTCAATGAAATTTTGCTCTCTCTTTCCTCGAGCAGGTAGAACGATGTACATGTAGGCAACTCACAATAACAATTGAAACCAAGGCTTATGCTAACAAACCAGCCAACATTCATCTTCTCTGGTGCTTGCAACAGAATGCCAAAAGGATCTTGAAAATCCTGAAGCACTAGCTTGTCTTGAGATCCAACAGCAAAAATACAAGTACTCCCTTCATTCTGATCTGAAAGAACAACTGGTTGCTGAGTGATAGGAAGGCACAGAGAGGTATAATTTTCTGCCATCTGAGTGTTAGCTGTAAATTCCTTGACCGTGAGAAATTCTGGCATATTGTCTCTCTCAAGTTCATATTCCTCAACTTCATGGCCTAGGTCATTCTTAAACAAAAAACAATCTTCAAGATCATCAAACATGACAGCCTTATCATCTTTGTGAAAGAAAATATTATCTGTTTGCTGATCTATAAAACTGATTACAAGACCGTCATCATTTTCAAAAGAGGAAGAAGTTTCACCAACACTTTCTTGACCATGTGTGCACTGCAAATCTGCTTTAGCTTGGGCTGTAACATGACCTTTCAAGAGTTGATCTATCTCATCTTCAGACAGGGGAGATAATACTTTCTGTTTTGTTTTGCTCAAGCAATTACTATCTTCTTGAAATAACATTTCAAAACATGACAAACCTGAATGACAGTCCTGATCTTCTGAAATTTGGAAACATTGTTGATCATCTTCATATAACATGGCAATCAAACTATCCTTTATCACTGAGTTATCGAAAGAAGATTTTTCACTTACTTGAACAAAGGTTTCCTCTTGTTTTTCATGAAATGATTGGATTACCTCCTCATGAAGGCTGTGTTCTAATGAACTGAGAACGATCTTAACAGCAGAGCTCTCCTTCACGGGATTCAGCACAAGGTAGTCTTGATCATCACGATCTAAATCTAGATCTGAAATAGCTGACTTGACTTTATCACATTCTGAAATTGAAACTTGATTTCCCTGCATGTTGTCTTCTTCTATGGACAGATATGAAATAAAACCTTCTCTTTCATCATTTTCCATTGTACCAAGATCTTGATCCTGCTGCAAAGCTTCTTGAGCATCTTGATGGGAATCCTCTAGGTTCTCTTCATGTTGCTGAAATGGATTCTCGTACAAGGCTTCCATGATCTCATCATCCATGAAGTCATCATCTTCATAATATTTGTCAAGGCTTTCAATAAAACTATAAGCATGTTTACAACAGTTCTGAACTAAATTTAATGATGGATAATATTCTTTATACCTTTCAAAGAACATGGCATGAAAATCCTTCAAACAGTAAATACAAGCAGGCGGCAAACTTTCATACCAAGATCGAGCTTCACCTTCCAGAGTTGCCATGAATATCTTCATCAAGCAATCTTCAGGAAAATCAACCTTCAACTTGCGAATATGTATGTGAAATCTAACCAGATGTAAGGTAGCATCCTTCTTATCATCATCTTTAAACATAGGCAAATTCCTTTCCCAATTTACCTTTGGAATTTTATTTGGAAAACCTGGAATGTGGTCTCAGCTCATGGGAGCGTATCTTCTTGCAACCCGTTCCATCTTGAAAATCTGAAAGCGACTAATCTTCCCACAGTGGAGTCACCATGAAGCATTGATTTCTAGATTTTTCAGTGAATGAAGTTGCCAGGTGAATAATTTCAGCCTATCGAAATCTAGACTCATCACCCAAAGTCTAGAACGATCTGATGTACTAGGGGTAATTCACAAGTCAAGTATCACGTTCACAAGCTAGACCGAAGATTGACTGAAGCAGCGTTTATCTACTTGCGCTAATGCAAAGCAAGAGTGTTTCGAAGGCTACCTGAAATAACTTCAGGCTCCATCTGTAGCTTATAAAACAGATGACATCAACAAGCAAACAATTTTCTTCCCCAGTACGGTCACCACTATGTTAGAGCCTAGATTTACCTCAGGTTAAAAAGGTAAGATTCTAGGTCCACATCAAACCACGCTCAGCCTCGTAGCTAGCCCTACGATGACAGGAGAGGGCTCTCTCCTGGTCAATCTCAACAAAAGATAATCAGGGGGGGGCTTGAGATGACTGATTTAACAACTAATCTTAGGATAGGTATGAACTGCAAGGATATAGTTTGAGTTTTTGAGGGTTTTGTTGGAAAAAGGGACAGGTAAATTTTGGGTCTCGGGATGAGGCCAGATTTTCACAAAGTTCTGGTCGAGGCAAGGTAGGCAGTATTTTTGATGCTTTGGATTGAATGAATGGGTGGATCAGGCTGGTGAGGAGCTAAGGAGGGCAAGAAGGTCTCAAGAGTCCTCCTCAAACTGATGAAAACATGAAGAATTAAACAAAATACCCAGGCAGAGCATAGCAGTGCAATGAATTATACCTTAATCACTCATTTGTTTAATTGCAGAAGACAAGAGAAGGGAAAATGATACGCATAAACATCAATGAACTTACAAATACATAGAGAAACACACCATCAAAACATAGAGCCACATGGATCCCAATAAGTGTTGTAAAACCCTGGTCCTTCCTTTGCCCAAATTGCAGAAATAAAATGTACAATAGAGTGCCAAGCAATCCCAAGTGTCCAACCATGAAAATGACTAAGAAATTACATGATATAGACAAGCCTAACTCCGTCCCATGCCTCCTAGGGGTTGAGCTCATTATTCTAGGAGTTGTTTGAACCAATTCTAAACAAGGAACTGAAATCTAGGTAGTCAAACAACTTACCCCTATATGCTAGGAAACTGATTCATTCATTTAATTTTCACCTTTTAGTGAATGAATCCTCTAGAACAAGTAAAAATGTGCCAATATTACATCATGGTTATCAAATTACATCATGAGAGATCAAGAGTAACATTAAAAAGCAAAACTAGTCAAAATTGGGCAAATTTCTGAGCTGAAGAGTGAAAATGAGGCCAAATTTCTCTATGCGTCGCGCCCAAATTCTCTATGTGTCATGCCACTTTGGAGCTGATTTTGAGGAACTTCCCAAAGTCCAAATTGAGCGCAAGATAGCTCGTTGTAAAGCCCTGCTTGTCTACTTTCCAACCCGATTGGAATTTCTGGATTTGGATGTCATTTGCCCCTCCAAAACTTCAATCTCCCAAGACTGCTTCCTGTGTGTCAAAATAGGGGTAGTGAGGTCCTTTTTTTAGTGTTTTTTGACATTTTGAGGGCTCAAAACCTGATCATATTTCTTGGCCATAGGTAGGCAAGCATAACTTTTCATGACAAATCCAAAAATGTAAAGTTTTCCTCCAGAGGATCTCCCAATTATAAGCACGCGCCAAGTGGCGCAGCGCATTAGGCAGAAAAGCCTATTTTTGCTCAAAAATTTCTAGGTCCACACTTTTTGTGAGTATTGCCTACAGTCCCGCGCCTAATTCTCATGTATCTAGCAGACCTAACCGCACTTTCTCTGTGTTAAAGGTGTGGACCACTGAGTGTGCCGCGCCACTACCCAGGTGCGCCGTGCCTTTTTTCATATGACTTTTGGAGGCCTTCCCGGTGTCCAAATTGGACGCGGGATAGCTCGTTGGAAAGGTATTTGAGTCTACTTTGCAAACCAACTATAATTTTTCAATTTGGAGTTCATTTTCTTTTTCAAAAGTCAAATCGCCCAAGACTGGTCAAAATGTGCAAAATGAGGCTGCCTCAAGGAAGAGTGATGTTGCAGTCAACTTTTGAATGTCTTCCTCAACTCCAAATTGAGCTCATGGTAGCTCATTGGAAATATATTTGTGTCTACCTATCATTTGACTCATCAAGAAATTCATTTGGCCAACCAAGCTAGGAGAAAACTTAATTTTACCAAGGTCACTTCAGAGGTGCATCAATCCTCCTAAGGCAGCTGTATTTTTGACATTTCTCCAAAACCATGACACCTGTGTAAAAAATGAAGGAGTTTTTTATTTCTTGGCCTATTTTGGACAAAACCCTCTCTAATTTTTCCCAAATTCATCTTTTCGTGCTCAGAAACATCATTGGAGTAAAACCTATCCCGATGTGTGGAACAGGTGATTTGTCGAAATGAAGTGAAATGAAGGGGATAAAGGGCTTCTAAATTCTTGAGAAAATTTTGGGAAGTAGGGAGGGATGCTAGGAAGTAGGCAAAAATGGAATATCAGAAATTGGGTGAGGGGAAGGGGTCCAAAAGGGCAAAACACGGGCCTAGCCTGGAAAATTGCCAAGTTGTAGCAAGAAACTAGGGTTTGTGCGAAAATGAGGAATTTGGGGGATCTCAGTGATGGGAAGTGTTTAATAAGGTACATTAAGGATAGGGGAAGCTATATGAACATCAGGATACAATTTTTTGTTGATGGTTTGACCATCCAGGAGAAATTGCCTTCAAAACCCTAGGAGAGGGAAATGAACCTTACCTAGGCACAACTGAAGCGTGAACAAGGTGTAAAGTGACCCAGTGGAACTTGACATGATGATGAAAACCCTATGAATGATGGTACACTTAGCTGAATGGTGACATGGACTGACATTTGGACAACTTTGAAAGGGAGTGAAAGCAAACCCTAGACCTAATACCCAGTGACCAAATTTTGCTTGAAGACTCACTGAAATGACAAAATTTGACCTTGAAACCCTAAAATCACTTTGTAAGAGCATGTTTGATCATTGGAGGAAGGTTGCAAAGACTGACACTAACATTGGCTCCAATGGGGATGGTAGCTCCTTGGAGGTGCCAAGAACTGTAGAGCTTTGGGAGAGCAGACTAGTTCCTTATCCATTGGACAATGGAGTCAATAACTTCAAAACACCCAAAAACCAATAACTTTGACTCGAGACTCATACTTGAACTGACTAATGTAAAACTGAAACAAGACTCTCAAAAGCTGAAACTAGACACTCAACTGAAACTATCTTTAAACTGACTGAAACAAAAAATGACTCAAGACTTACTTGACTAAAACAAGTACTTACAAAGCTTTCAAAGAGCAGCAGTCCATCGAAATTTGAGGGTCTCAAATCATGACGACAATTATCTACTTATTGATGAAATATGTACAATCAGGTGAAGTGGTCCTTCCAATGTAACCAATCCAACAAATGGTTACTCAATGAAATTTTGCTCTCTCTTTCCTCGAGCAGGCAGAACGATGTACATGTAGGCAACTCACAATAACAATTGAAACCAAGGCTTATGCTAACAAACCAGCCAACATTCATCTTCTCTAGTGCTTGCAACAGAATGCCAAAAGGATCTTGAAAATCCTGAAGCACTAGCTTGTCTTGAGATCCAACAGCAAAAATACAAGTACTCCCTTCATTCTGATCTGAAAGAACAATTGGTTGCTGAGTGATAGGAAGGCACAGAGAGGTATAATTTTCTACCATATGAGTGTTAGTTGTAAATTCCTTGACCGTGAGAAATTCTGGCATATTGTCTCTCTCAAGTTCATATTCCTCAACTTCATGGCCTAGGTCGTTCTTAAACAGAAAACAATCTTCAAGATCATCAAACATGACAACCTTATCATCTTTGTGAAAGAAAATATTATATGTTTGCTGATCTATAAAACTTATTACAAGACCATCATCATTTTCAAAAGAGGAAGAAGTTTCACCAACACTTTCTTGACCATGTGTGCACTGCAAATCTGCTTTAGCTTGGGCTGTAACATGACCTTTCAAGAGTTGATCTATCTCATCTTCAGACAGGGGAGATAATACTTTTTGTTTTGTTTTGCTCAAGCAATTACTATTTTCTTGAAATAACATTTCAAAACATGACAAACCTGAATGACAGTCCTGATCTTCTGAAATTTGGAAACATTGTTCGCCATCTTCATATGACATGGCAATCAAATTATCCTTTATCACTGAGTTATCGAAAGAAGATTTTTCACTTACTTGAACAAAGGTTTCCTCTTGTTTTTCATGAAATGATTGGATTACCTCCTCATGAAGGTTGTGTTCTAATGAACTAAGAACGATCTCAACAGTAGAGCTCTCCTTCATGGGATTCAGCACAAGGTAATCTTGATCATCACGATCTAAATCTAGATCTGAAATAGCTGACTTGACTTTATCACATTCTGAAATTGAAACTTGATTTCCCTGCATGTTGTCTTCTTATATGGACAGATATGAAATAAAACCTTCTCTTTCATCATTTTCCATTGTACCAAGATCTTGATCCTACTGCAAAGCTTCCTGAGCATCTTGATGGGAATCCTCTAGGTTCTCTTCATGTTGCTGAAATGGATTCTCATACAAGGCTTCCATGATCTCATCATCCATGAAGTCATCATCTTCATAATATTTCTCAAGGCTTTCAATAAAACTATAAGCATGTTTGCAACAGTTCTGAACTAAATTTAATGATGGATAATATTATTTATACCTTTCAAAGAACATGGCATGAAAATCCTTCAAACAGTAAATACAAGCAGGTGGCAAACTTTCATACCAAGATCAGGCTTCACCTTCCAGAGTGGCCATGAATATCTTCATCAAGCAATCTTTAGGAAAATCAACCTTCAACTTGTGAATATGTATGTGAAATCTAACCAGATGTAAGGCAACATCCTTCCTATCATCATCTTTAAACATAGGCAAATTCCTTTGCCAATTTACCTTTGAAATTTTATTTGGAAAACTTGGGATGTGATCTCGGCTCATGGGAGCATATCTTCTTGCAACCCGTTCCATCTTGAAAATCTTAAAGCTACTAATCTTCCTGCAGCGGAGTCACCATGAAACATTGATTTCTGGATTTTTCAGTGAATGAAGTCGCCACGTGAATAATTTCATCCTATCGAATTCTAGACTCATCACCCAAAGTCTAGAACAATCTGATGTACTAGGGGTAATTCACAAGTCAAGTATCACGTTCACAAGCTAGACCGGAGATTGACTGAAGCAGCGTTTATCTACTTGCGCTAATGCAAAGCAAGAGCATTTTGAAGGCTACCTGGCATAACTTCAAGCTCCGTTTGTAGCTTATAAAATAGATGACATCAACAAGTAGACCATTTTCTTCCCCAGTACGGTTGCCACTATGTTAGAGCCTAGATTTACCTCAAGCTGAAAAGGTAAGATTCTAAGTCCACGCCAAACCACGCTCAGCCTCGTAGCTATCCCTACGAGGACAGGAGAGGGCTCTCTCCGGGTCAATCTCAGCAAAAGATAATCAGAGGGGGCTTGAGATGACTGATTTAACAACTAATCTTAGGCTAGGTATGAACTGCAAGGATTTAATTTGAGTTTTTGAGGGTTTTGTTGGAAAAAGGGACAGGCAAATTTTGGGTCCGGGGATGAGGCTAGATTTTCACAGATTTCCGGTCGAGGCAAGGTAGGCAGTAGTTTTGACGCTTTAGATTGAATGAATGGGTGGATCAGACTGCTGAGGAGCTAAGGAGGGCAAGAAGGTCTCAAGAGTCCTCCTCAAACAGATGAAAACATGAAGAATTAAACAAAATATCCAGGCAGAGCATAGCAGTGCAATGAATTCTAACTTAATCACTCATTTGTTTAATTGCATAAGACAAGAGAAGGGAAAATGATACACATAAACATCAGTGAACTTAAAAATACATAGAGAAACACACCATCAAAACATAGAGCCACATGGATCCCAACAAGTGCTGCAAAACCCTGATCCTTCCTTTGCCAAAATTGCAGAAATAAAATGTAGAATAGAGTGCCAAGAAATCCCAAGTGTCCAACCATGAAAATGATTGAGAAATTACATGATATAGACAAGCCTAACTCCTTCCCATGCCTTTAGGGGTCGAGCTCATCATTCTAGGCATTGTTTGAATCAATTCTAAACAAGGAACTGAAATCTAGGTAGTCAAACAACTTACCCCTATATGCTAGGAAACTGATTTATTCATTTAATTTTCACCTTTTAGTGAATGAATCCTCTAGAACAAGTAAAAATGTGCCAATATTACGTTATGGTTATCAAATTAGATCATGAAAGATCAAGAGTAACATTAAAAATCAAAATTAGTCAAAACTGAGCGAATTTCTGAGCTGAAGAGTGAAAATGAGGCCAAATTTCTCTATGCGCCACGCCCAAATTCTCTATGCGTCGTGCCACTTTGGAGATGATTTTGAGGCACTTCCCTAAGTTCAAATTGAGCCCAAGATATCTCGTTGGAAATCCCCGCCTGTCTACTTTCCAACCCAAGTGGAATTTTTGGATTTTGATGTCATTTGCCCCTCCAAAACTTCAATCTCCCAAGACTGTTTCCTGTGTGTCAAAATAGGGGCAGTGAGGTCATTTTTTGAGTGTTTTTTGAGTGTTTTTTGAGTGTTTTTTGACCTTTTGAGCGCTCAAAACCTGCTCAAATTTCTTGGCCATAGGTAGGCAAGCATAACTTTTCATGACAAATCCAAAAATGTAAAGTTTTCCTCTAGAGGATCTTCCAATTATAAGCGCGCGCCAAGTGGCACAGTGCATTGGGTAGAAAAGCCTGTTTTTGCTCAAAAATTTCTAGGTCCGCACTTTTTGTGAATATTGCCTGCGGTCCCGCACCTAATGCTCATGTATCCAACGGACCTAACCACACTTTCTCTGTGTTAAAGGTGCGGACCACTGAGTGCACCACGCCTTTTTTCAGATGACTTTTGGAGGCCTTCCCGGTGTCAAAATTGGGCGCGGGATAGCTCGTTGGAAATTTCTTTGAGTATACCTTCCAAACCAACTGGAATTTTTCAATTTGGAGTTCATTTTCCCTGTCAAAAGTCAAATCTCCCAAGACTAGTCAAAATGTACAAAATGAGGCTGCCTCAAGGCAGAGTGATGTTGCAGTCAACTTTAGAAGGTCTTCCTCAACTCCAAATTGAGCTCATCATATCTCATTGGAAATATATTTGTGTCTAATTATCATTTTACTCATCAAGAAAGTCATTTGGCCAACCAAGCTAGGAGAAAACTTGATTTTCCTAAGGTCACTTCAGAGGTGCATCAATCCTCCTGAGGCAATTGTATTTTTGACATTTCTCCATAACCATGACACCTGTGTAAAACGTGAAGGAGGTTTTTATTCCTTGGCCTAGTTTGGACAAAAACCTCTCTCATTTTTCCTAAAATCATCTTTTCTTGCTCAGAAACATCATTGGAGTAAAACCTATCCCGATATGTGGAACATGTGATTTGTCGAAATGAAGTGAAATGAAGGGGATAAAGGGCTTCTAAATTCTTGAGAAAATTTTGGGAAGTAGGGAGGGATGCTAGGAAGTAGGGGAAAGTGGAATATCAGATATTGAGTGAGGGGAAGGGGTCCAAAAGGGCACAACATAGGCCTAGCTTAGAAAATTGCCAAGTTGTAGCAAGAAACTAGGGTTTGTGCGAAAATGAGGAATTTGGGGGATCTCAGTGATGGGAAGTGTTTAATAAGGTACATTAAGGATAGGGGAAGGTGTATGAACATCAGAATACAAGTTTTTGTTGATGGTTTGACCATCCAGGAGAAATTGCCTTCAAAACCCTAGGAGAGGGAAATGAACCTTACCTAGGCACAACTATAGCATGAACAAGGTGTAAAATGACCCATTGGAACTTGACATGGTGATGAAAACCCTCTGAATGATGGTACACTCAGCTGAATGGTGATATGGATTAACATTTGGACAACTTTGAAAGGGAGTGAAAGCAAACCCTAGACCTAATGCCTAGTGACCAAATTTTGCTTGAAGACTCACTGAAATGACAAAATTTGACCTTGACACCTTAAAATCACTTTGTAAGAGCATGTTTGATCACTGGAGGAAGGCTGCAAAAACTAAAACTAACAAGTTTCAACCATGTTCAACGTTCTGCCAATAAACTAGCGGACCTTCTAGCCAACCAAGGGGTGAACAATGCTGATGGTGGAATGGCAAAAAAGTGGCAGGAGATACCTCAAAATCGTTTAAAGGTTCTTTGCGAAGAACAAGCTGTAGAAGACAGAGAAGTGTTTAGAAATCAGGCCAGGTTGAAAAGCATGAATTGATTTTTCTGGCAAGAACTTTTACAACCTATCAATATGTACTTGGTAGAAAGGCAAGCTAAAGTGTGTCTCATTTTATCCCGGAGTCATTTGAACGAGGTTCTCAGTTCATCGACAGACAAGTTGCCGGGTCTTTTCCCAAATAAGCATAGTATCGAATTCCGGTTCTGTAGTAGGAATAAATAGAATGCGTGGTTAGTTTTTCCGGCAGCTGGAATTTCCCCCTTTCTGCTTTCAGGCTTGAAAGCCACGACATGGTCGATTTTCCGGTGATTGCGCAATTCATGAGCGGTTTATGGTTTTGCAGTTTCGGGAGCGATCCCATAGAGATTGTAACACGTGGCAGGTTGGTTGACTTTGAAACCGCCTTCGATCGCACACTATCTCTCAGTCGTGTTAGGTCATGCGATATGATTTCTGGTCGTTGGATCCAGCAGCCAGGATCAACGATTGGGATCAATCATTGGTTTTTTTGGGGCTAGGTGGGCTTTATCCTTTCATCCGGTTTGGCGCGGTTTTTCCCTCTTTCGTGGTGTGTGGATTTTGCGCAGTCGAGGGCGTCTATGGTCGTATGTTGGCTCTGGGAAGTGTGTTGTATCGGGAACTTCCCTAGTGGGTGGGGGCTCTTTTAGTCTTTCCATGTTTACTTCTCAAATTTTAGGTGATCACTATAATAGCTTGGGGGGTCTTGTTCATTGGCAAGGATTCCTTTTTCCCGAATTCTTGTAAAGGATCAGATTTTATGTACAATATGTAATTTTTCTTTTGAATTAATGAATTAGAAGGATCGACGCTTGCTTCAGCAAAAAAAGATTATAAATCAATGAAGATTCATCATGACTACTAAGTGTTAAGAGGGATCATGTTTGGAGTTAGATCTAAGTTGGTACTTCTATATTCCATAATGGATTTCCTCAAGTCTTTTAATAGGCTTCATCCTAACAAATAGCATGATCAAAGACCATGGGGTTGTAAACTATCATAAGTAATTATAATTATTAATTTTATGTTTTTCTCTTATTTTATTTTTTTAATTTAATTGAGTCAAAATGTTTAAATAACATAATATAACAAGACATTACAACATCTTTTACATACTAGAT
The DNA here is from genome assembly GCA_031772625.1 of Pinus tabuliformis. Taxonomy (NCBI): domain Eukaryota; kingdom Viridiplantae; phylum Streptophyta; class Pinopsida; order Pinales; family Pinaceae; genus Pinus; species Pinus tabuliformis. The sequence goes on along the minus strand of CM062804.1, from coordinate 48,065,663 downwards.
TGAGGAGCACGACACAATAAAATTTATTAATCTTCTTGCTTTTCCTTTTTAAGTTCGCTAATTTAATGTGAATATGTGTCAAGATAGAATATGTCAGACCATGTTTGATAACTCCACAAAATTGTAATTTCTAAACTAGACTCTAAACCTTTACATTAACTTGAAATCAGTGTTTTTACTTTAATTTAACTATATTTAAACTAATCGGTAGGGACTAGCTACTATGTAGCACTTGATTTTAAGTCACAAGGTTCATAACAATTAAGTTCTTGAAGGAGAATGCATAGCTCATCTTTGTAATTATCTTATAAGCATAAATAGAACCTCCCATCAATGATGTGATGGAATACTCTACACTATGGATGGTTATTTCTTGTTGTTTTGGTTATGTTAATGAATTGGTTTAAGCCATTAATTGAATAACTACATTCATATAATTTTTGCACATAGCTTTAAAATTGAATCCCCTATTGATTTGTGAATTTGTTGGTCCTATTAAATCCTTTCATCAATTCATTGGTGGTCTAGCATCCTCGTGATTGTTAAACTGAGGTTTGTTGCAATAGTATCTAAGAAAACATCTAGAACAAATATGTTTGAATCTCACAACCTTATTTTAACATTTTTTTATCACTGGTTATTAGGTAAACCATAGTTTACATACTTACATGGTGTATCTCCTAATAACACAAATCATGAAGCAATTTTCCTCATACTATGCAAGCTCAAATGCAATAAAAGATTGTTTCATTTCCTTAGTCTAGGGCTATAGGCATTGAAGTTCACTACAACCATACATATGGGGGTATATGAATGTGCGGTGAAGGGATAGAGAATTGGGTAATCACATTCGAACTATAGAGTGCATTGTTAATGATTAACACAACAAACTTTGCTTTACTAATATCAATTTGAATGGGTGTTGCTTATGTTTATTAACATCATATATCTAATCAAATTTTGATTATGGATTGTCACAACATTCCCATCATGTATGTTGGGTAGGCATATTTTTTTATCTTAATATACAACATTAAATCACATGTGAATAAATTTAAAAGGACGCTTATTATCTTGTTGATTACATAGTCTATGGGACTTTTTTTGTGTTTAATAAGTGATTGCATCTTAACTATGGCTGAAATAATTGAAGGACTATAGAGTGATTTGTCTATTTTTCACAATGAATAGCCTATATGTTGAAGTGCTCAGTCTAAAATCTCATCATAGCAGTGTATGCAATCATTTACTTGTATATACATGTTTTTTCTTTGCAAAGAGTACATTACTTATTATATTAACACCACAAAATTTGATTGTATAAACTAGAAATAAAAACTTTGAAACATTAATGGTTAATAACAAAGAAGCTTAATTTCTAGGTTGCAAAGAATTCAACTAAATGTCAATAGGGATCCATGTTGGTGAAATTGATAAGACATAGACCTAACATTGATTTATCAAATTTACTTAAGAGTACACAAATTATTTCCATATCGTGTTTCCAAACTAAGTATTTGGGAGTTTAAATGAAACATGATTCTTAAACAATACAATGGCCTATCAAATACATCCAACTTCAACACCTCTAGATATTATTGATTGGGGAATGTAAACCATTGGTATGGAACCCAACATTACTATCATTGTCACATACCAACAACCATAGGATCCAAATGAGCCAGAGGAAGGAAAGCACCACTTTCATTCATATATGTAGGGAAAGGGAAGTCTTCTACAATTGGTTGTTCACAACAACCACTAGAAGAATGTACTCTCAATTGTTGTTGCTTTTTCTTTCAAAGAAAAAGTAATAATATATTTATTTCAAATAGAAACAATGAAATTTCATTCAGTGCAATGTCTAAAGGACTCTAAAACCCAAAAAAGGAGCAACTACTAGCTCACCAATAAATTCAAAAAATGAGTCTAAGAAAGTCAAATATTTTTGCTTTATAGCTCTAACCAACAATTGAAAATCAACTAGCTTTGTGCAATAATGTTCAAACTAGGTTCCAAAAGAGAAACCAAAAAAAAATTATAGGACTATAATGGCTACTTACAATCAAACAATACCAAAGTCTCAAGTGTGTTAATTTAAGGAACATGGAACATAACATCAAGAAATTATATATCTAACAGACATTACATCATGCCTAGACTCTTGAGACTCTATGACATTTAGCAAGCTTATTGAAGCATTCACAACATTTTTTGACTTTCCACTTACAATAACATTAAGATTTCAGTATATTTAGCAACTAGGATAGTTCTCCAATTTTTCCAATAGCCTCCTTAAACCTCCTTAGGAGATTATCCATAATTTAAATTTCTTCTTTGATACTAAATCCAATTGATCACTAGTTGAGAAACTCAAAAGATTTTATTAACTCAAATACCCCTTTCCATTGTAATCCCCACCAAAAATAAGACAACCTTCATATTTTCTAAGTTATTAGATCCAAATCATAAACTACTTTTTTAATTTACCTCTCTTTTATTTAATTTTGTTGACATAACACCTTTAACATTATAGATTAATTAATCCCCGGATCTAGGTGCACCAAAGTCCCTTGGCACATTTCCAAAGGCCCTCTGTCAACAGCCTCCACTTGGCTCACATCCCTCACCAAGTGGTAGACCCAACCTTTACATCATCTCCCTGGCTCTAGTTGTATCTGAACCTGTTTCCTCTGCTCCCGCGCCCCTACTATAAACAAAATAAAATCATGAACATCCCTTTCTCCTACCTTTATTCACCCTCTCTCACTCCCTCCAATGCTTCCTCCGGCTTCGACACTGCAACTCTTCTCTACTGCCATTAGACCATGAACATGACAGGGGGGAGGGGTTAGTTCCCTATCAGAGGCAGAGGTCGAGGGTGTCTCCCCCCCACCCTTCAAGGATACCACCATTGTCGTGATGATTGATTACAATGTTCCTGAGTCCATTCGCAGGGATTTCCTTACCCTAAAGGAGGCAAAGATTCGCAGAGGTCGTCTGATGCTTTGGTCTCTCAGAAACCTCCTCGCACAACAGCTCAATGAAAGGGCTTAAGAGAGGTTGCATGCATTCGGTTGGATTATCGAGCTCTCTGCCCACCAAAGCGACTCTTTATCCTTGCTCAGACAGCTTTCGAGAGTCCTCCATGTTGATTTCTTGCCAAACATTCCCTCCTACTCATCCCCCGCTCCCTCTACTATACGGATTAATGCACGGGTGTTTGGTGATGTAGAAAACCCTCAAGGATCTTCTCGGGATCCTCAGTAGATAATCAGATTAGTTGCATCTGTCACAAGGATACATGCATATCTATGTTTAACAAACGAATATCAAAGTGAGAAGGAATTATTACCTCGAGTCTTAGTGTGGTGCTGCTGGAGAGCGGAATGCAGCTAGGCGGAAGATCCCTGAGCCGGCTCCAGATCAAAACCTGCACAAAGCAAAGACAAGCGTAATATCACAGCATAAAACCTTGATAGACAGATGCATGAACATATAAAAGATATCTAGTTGCATATAACTAAGCCATGCATGCTAGAAGATATTAGATCAACATATAAACAAGTTTATACTACCAACATCACGGAGTGGACAACACAACTGCAGTTCTATATTAATGTAAAAAGAGTGATTACAACAATCAGTTGCATCAGCCTTCCCTTACCCCTCTGGATCCTCTCTCTCTCCCCCTTCTTAACCTCTTCTAATGCCTTAGTCTAAGACTCCGCTTGACAGTCAAATAGGCAATCCTTTCAAATGTTTCGACCTCTTTCACAATGGCCCAAGACTTGCATATATAGCATGTAGGTTTAGGGTTTCCAAGTCCTTCATGAGTTCGATTAGGCAAAAGTAGTGATGTTTCTTGCTTTAGTGCTCTTTCCTATTTGCATACTCCATTAGGAATTAGTAATTCCCCCAAACAAGTTGAGTTCTGATGTTTCCCTGCTTTTATGAGCTGACATAGGAGAGAATATAGGGATATTTTCTCAGTCAATTCTCTCCTTTGACCCACAGAACTTGATTTAGGTTCACTAACGTTGTTCCCGAGGTAGCAACTAGAGTTACCCTAGGCACTAACGCACCCTTAAGCTTGCTGAGAAGCTTTATAAAGCAGGTTGCTAGTGTCTAGGAAGTGTTAGTTTGACAACTGGGCCTGTGAACTTGGTCAATCCGTAGTCATCATGTCTTTGTCCTCTGAGTTAATGAGGAGGTCATTTTCCTGTATAATAGATGCCCCCTAAAGTGTGATATTAGAGGCTGTGATGATGGCTGAAATACTTTATATTTAATTGTTTTTTTCTTTGGAAAAAAGAGAGAGAGGATTGAAGCTTCGGGCGGTATGGGAAACCTGATACAACACATATATATAAAACAACTAAAATCATGTCTTGAGTCGGGAATTTCCACGCTCATTAGCTATGTCAGAGTGATTTTCTCAGAAAAGAGATTTGATGATGCTGGACGCCGATAAGCACAATGCGGAACCGGTGTCATAATAGGATCATTCTGATGAGCTGTCTCCAAAAAACAATAACCACAACATGGTAGAGGAAACAAGATTGAGTGATGCAAGCCTCTACCCAAGGTCTTGATTTCCGCTTCAACGAATAGCATAGATCGATACATGTGAATATATGTGTTGATGTCAAACATGCACGAAATCGTCTAATTACCAGAAAATAATGGAGATCGTTAATAGATGTGAGGAAGGCCACCAATAATAGCGATGGTCTCCAAGATGCACAGTACAATCTAGCGAGTGCGAAAAATGTTTTTGTTGTCAAACACTCGTAGAATCGTTTAACCAGGAGCCAATAATGAAAACCCCTGATCAAACACAAGGTGACCTGCCACTGATGTCTGCAAGTACCAAGGCATTGAAGTGTTTCTGGGTCTTCTTCCTAGATAGAGTGTTGAAGTTGATAGGAAGAGACCTGTCAAAAGGTAGGCAATAAGGTGTCCTACATCAGTCGACACGAAACGGGACAAGAATGATTGTTTTTTGAGGAATCTTTTGAACATTGGGTCAAAGCGACAGAGGGCATGATGGTAGGATATGCTTGATGGGTTGATGGAGGAAACAGAAGATAAAGGTTTTCCCTTGAACAATAGAAGGCACGACAACGGTTTTAACCATGCAGCACTAGACTCATGAACACCAAAGAGTGTTAGGATACAGAGATGCAATAACATTGGGGTATATAGGCTAAAATCATAGGATGGTAAGATTCATATTGAGAGGTCGTCACAAGGAAGGTTTATCTGAGGGAGTGTCATGTTCAAGGGAATGATTGCAGCCAAAAAACTCTTTCAAAATACGGAACATAACGCAGTTGTATTGTCAATTTTCCCCATATGATTAGTTTAGTGAGTACAGACGGGTAAACTCATCGATCTTTTCATGTTTTAAGAGTCTGAAAAGGACCGCAAAAAGAGTGACTATGTGCCCTATCTGATTAGTTTAATGAGTCTACACAGGCAAACTCATCAATCTTTTCATGTTTTAAGAGTCTAAAAAGGATCGTAAAAAGAGTGACTCTATCCTTCATCTATGTAATTTAATGAGTCCAGATGAGATAACTTGGTGGTCTTTTCATGTTTAGAGAGTCTGAAAAGATCGTAAAGAACAACTCCAAGGTGTTCCCTTTATCATAGTTTTTAACGAGGTGCGAAAAAAGTTTAATAGTATACCTGAAACAGTTCCTTTTCCGTGAGTTAATCCACTGAGTCTAGATAAAGAGAAACCTATGCTCAATAGATGTTGGCCTCATTTTGTTACGAGTATGAGGACACAAAGTAAACTTGATATTCATCGTGAAATTTTAATGATTCACGCAATGACAAACTCAATACCTTCATCGAATTTTAACGATTCAAATGAAGAAAATTCAAGTATCTTTTTCAGTTTAGTGAGCGAGGAAAAAGAGGTAAAAGAACTGCTCATTCCTTCTTCGTAGATTTAACGAGCCCGAAAAAGGGAAAAACTTGGGGATATTTTTTATTTAGGAGCAAGAAATAGTCCCAAAAAAGAAAGCGCTCATATCGTCGTCGTAAATGTTTAACGAGCCCAATGACGAAAACTCAGGGTTTTTTCAGTTTAACGAGTGAGAAAAGTTCCTAAAAAGAATGCTTAGAGCTTCTTCATAAGTGTTTAATGAGTCTAAAGAAGGAACTCGGGGTTTTTTCAGTTTTATGAGTGAGAAAAAAGTCCCAAAAAAGAATGCTCAATCGATCTTTTTCAGTTTAATGAGCTAGAAAAAGAGGGAAAAAGAGTTGCTCGGACCGTCGTCGTATGTGTTTAACGAGCCCAACGATGAAAAACTCGGGGATTTTTCATTTTTAGAGCGATAAAACATCCCATAAAAGAAAAGCGCTCGTAGAGAATTACACATGGTCATTTCTGTCGTTCATTCCTGAAAATTCTTTCATCAAAACATGAGCAATTTCTGTCAATCTGGGGTCATGGCGCATGATAATTATCATTGGAAATGGACTACTTCTACTTTAATGACTTCAATTAAGATAATTCATGTCTCCAAAGTGACTATAAGGGAGTTATTGAGCCTCCACTTTCACCATTTGCATCATTTGAGAGTTGTGAGAGTGTTTTGGAGCTAAAGAGGAGCAGATTTTCCACAAACGATTGTGTGAGATCTAGCCAACCATTCGACGTGCCGTCAGTCCTAGGTAGGAGCTAAAACCTTAATCTTTCATTATTAAACCTTTTTTACCAGTTTTTAGGGTGATTTTTTTGAGATCTGGGAGCCCTAATTCTTCAAACTCGCCTAATGCCCCCTAGCAAGCCTGTAGGGGGCGTTAAACACCCTTTACGACCTGCTAGAGGGTGTTAATCCTCCCTGTACCTCACTAGGGGGACGTTAGTGCTTGAGGGCGCACCCCAAAACCCTAGGCAGTGATTTAATATGCATTTTTGCCTCGTTTGCACTGATTTTTGGGTTGATTTGTGCAAGTTTTGAGCCATTATGACTAGTCTATGGAGAGAACGGGCCCATGACCAACAAGAATTGTTGATGCGAAATGATCTTGCTTGCATACTTGCATTGCGTCGTTGTGGGTTGATGAAGTATGCCAAGTTGGACTTGATGAAAGGGTAGGAGGACCTGTTGAGATGGATTATTCAGCGCTAGGATGAACATGAGCAGGTGTTCAGGATTGGAGATCATGAGTTGGCCATTGATCATGATGATATATACTTTTTGACTGGTTTGTTGTGCAAAGGAGCACAAGCAAACCTAACCGGGGGTAGGCCTGATCCTCGATCCACCCTAGAGCTGGTTCAAGCTTACTGTATCCCTGAGAGTGGACTCGTCAGCAACAGAGTCCCCATAGAGAGGATTAGGTCCAGATCTATGAGGGCCATTTTATGGTTGATTGTGCATTTGGCGGGGTCAAAGAGTCCCCACATTGCAACAAAGGCCCAACTATTTCTTGCAGTTGACTATGTCCAGCCTCAAATGTTCAATTGGTGCGAAGCAATGCTTCACCAGTTGAAGGTAGAATTGACTGCATGCAAGACTCAAACCCAATAGAGTTTTGGGTATGGCACTCTCATTGTCTCATTCATACTTGAGAGGGTACCTGTTATGCGCTTGAGGATGAGCTTAGGTCCCTTTGATCCGAGGGAACCGAGACAGAGGCGATGGGCATCACCTGATCCTCGCATAGGAGGAGGACCTATCTGACACTTTTTCGAGGAAGAATTCTTTGAATGTCTTATGGCCAGATTATGATGATTGACAACTATGCCTATGAGGGCATGTACTTCACTGGCAACCCTGACTTGATGTTTCCTCCCGAGACCAATTGGGGTCCTCAAGGTAAGAATGATTTATTAGAGTACATAAAGTATTTTTAAGCTTTTGAATATTTATGCTATGTTTTTGTTGATTTTATGGGTGAAAAATTATTGACATGAAGCTTTTTTATTGACACAGATGTGGCACTGGTACGACCTGCAGGTGAACCTCAACAAGGGAGGAGAGGAGGCCTACTACCTGATGGGGGGGTGATGCTGATAGTGTTCGCGAGGTTCTGAGGAACCTGGAGGGCCTGAGCATGGATGTGACCCCCCTTCCTATGAGGGAGATCCCTGCTCATATGCAAAGGCACACAGTCGATGTGCCTGAGCGGTTTCTGGTTCCTCTTCGAAGGATAGCTAGAGCAGTGTTATCATTTCATGAGCAGTAGGCTCTTTTAGTAGGCACTTTGGCATAGCCAGCGGGTGTTTATAGCTAGGCTTAGTAGCCATTTTGTACTTAAAACACCCAAGTTTTGGAATATTTTGATGTAAAAGACTAGATTCGATATATATATAGATATATATATATATATATATACAGATATTTTGGTATTTTATGATGTAAATGTTTTTTAAGTGTTTTTGTAAATTTTTAACTGTGTAAATATTTACTTTCATACATGTATCTATAGTGAATGAGACAGATGCCAATCTAACACATAGTTTGCCAATGAATCAGCAACTGTATTAAATTCTCTAGGAATGTGATCATATTTGATAACTTCAAATTGACGTTCCAAGAGTCATGCCCTTAAATAATGACGTAACAAGATTGGATTGCGAACGTGATAATGATTTTTCAATAGCATAAAAACAAGCTGAGAGTCTAACCTGACTACCAGATTGGAGATGTCCCTTAATGACGCTTCAATGAGAAGCGAAATTACGGACATGTACTCAGCAATATTGTTGGTGGAAATACCAAGAAAGACTCCCCCGGAACAAAACAGTTCCAACTCAAGTGTGTAAATGACCCAAGCAGCTGATGCAATGTGCCGTGTGTGACGACTAGCACCATCCGCGTATCCTACGTATGCTAAGGGTAATGAAGGCATCTGCATTATGAGAAAGATGTATGAGACAAATACTTCAATAAATACCAAAAAATCCAATCACATCAAAAAAGAAGCAAAACTTATAAATACATAAAATTACAAAGCACATGCCTAGTGCAGTACTAGGCATAATACTTTTTCAGATAGAGCCCATTTCGGGGCTCAGCGAGCGAGACTCCTTCCCAATCTTGAAGTTCATATGCCCCTTTTGAGAGGGATTTTTTGACGACATATGGACTGAGCCATAAGGGTTGAAGTGTTCCTGCCCCCAAGAGGTCATGTTTTTTATCATAGAGTAAAACAAGATCTCCCTCTTGGTAAGAACAAGGCTTGACCTTTTTGTCGTACTGGGCTTTTACCCGGCGCTTGTGGACCTTAAGTGCCAATTCGACATCTTGACAAGTTTCAACCAGTTGATTTAGGTATAACAAGCGCTCTTCTTCGGCAGTAGCGCCGGGCAAGAGTTCAACGGCTATTTGTAAGGAAGGAATCTGACACTCGATTGGTAAAACTGATTCTAGGCCATAGACCAGTTGAAAAGGTTTGAAGCCTGTAGCAGTCTTAACAGAAGTTCGGTATGCCCATAGTGCAGGATATAACATTCGATGCCAGTGGGTTTTATGATTCCCTACTAACCTATGGATCATGGTTTTTAAGATGCCATTGACGGCCTCTACTTGACCATTATCTTAGGGGTAGTAGGAGGATGATTGATCCTAGCAAAAACCTAGCAGCAATGTTAATTCAGACATCATGTGATTCTGAAAATGAGACCCATGGTCTGTAACGATCATGTGGGGCACACCAAAGCGACAGATGACCTGATTAAACAGGAATAGCGCCACGGTTTCCCCATTGGCCCGAAAGGTGGGAAGGGCTTCGGCCCATTTCGTGAAATAGTCCATAGCTACAATAATATAGTTGTGTCCAGCAGAGGAAATAGGGTTGCAAGTTACAAAGTCTATCCCCCATTTGGAAAAGGGGTCGACGAAGATAACTGGGTGCAATAGGGCCGGAGGAGCATGCATTTTCTTTGTAAACACTTGACAAGGATGGCATTGCTGGATAGCCTTGATACAATCTTTGAACAAGGTTGGCCAGTAGTAGCCTACGCGCAAAATTTTATGTGCAGTAGATATGCCAGAAAGATGACCGCCACATGCCCCAACATGGCAGTCATTTAAAACGTGTTCTGCCTCTTCATGAGTGAGGCAACGTCAAAGAACTGTATCTGCACCACGATGATATAACGTATCATTAAGCACTAAATAGTGTCGCACTTGGTGGTGGATGCGACGACGGTCACTTGACGATAGCTCAGGGCGGAACCGTTGCACTTGGAGGTAGACAAGAATGTCACCATACCAAGGGTCAGTTGTGTCGATAAGATAGACAACTTCATCTAAAAGAGGATTGTGGGCTATCTCATTAGGATCAACAATGGGAAGATCCGACAAAAGTTCGGCGAAGACTAAGGAATTTTTTGTCTTGGCAGCAGTGAAAACCAAATCAAATTGTTGGAGGATCACGATCCATTTTTAATACTTCCCTCCAATTACTTGACAAGAGAAAATGTGTCTCATGGGATTCTCCAAGGCAATGACAGTTGTCTGTCGTAGCAGTGTGTAATGTTGGAAGCGGTTGACAGCAAAGACAACTGCCAAGGACAACTTGTCCACATGTGAATATCTAAGTTCGGGCCCAGCCAAACCTTTCGACAAATAATAGATGACATGTTCACTCTTGTCATCATGATTTTTAACCAAGACCATTCCTAGAGAGGATGGCAAGGCTGCTAGGTATAGAAGAAATTCACGCCCATAATTGGGAGCGCTAAGGAGTGGGGCTGATATAAGCACATTTTTCAAGGCATCAAATGATCGTTGAGCTTGATCATCCCACAGATATGGAACTCCCTTCTTAAGTAGGTGCATAAAGCCTTTTGTCAAATCAGCATAGTTTACAATGAACCATCGTAAAAAGTTTGCTTTCCCTTGCAAACGTTGGAGCTGCAGAATGGATTGTGGTTCGGGAAATTGAGTAATTGCCTTTACCTTATCGGGATCAACCCTAATCCCGTACTTGGAGACAATGAATCCAAGTAAGCATCCATAATCAAAAAAGAAAATGCATTTATGTGGATTCAGACGTATGTTATAAAACCGGCACTTAAGAAAGATAGATCTTAAATGATCTAGGTGTTGCACTCCCTGCTTGGAATAGGCTGGAAGGTCATCCAAGTAAGCTTGAACGATATGTTTGATATCGTAAAATGCGTAGGCCATGGCCCTTTGAAATGTTGCTCTAACATTTTTAAACCAAATGGGAGTTTTTGATAGGCAAATATTCCCCATGGGAAAATGAAGGCAGTTTTGTGCTGGTCTTTAGGTTTTATAGCAATCCGATTGTAACCTGAGAATCCGTCCATGAATGAAAATGATTCACAACCAGCACAGTCATCGATGAAGGTGTCAGATAATTATCCTTTGGACGCGCGGCATTCAAGTCTCGATAGTCAACACATACGCTGCGGGTTCCTTGTTTCTTATCGACAGGAAACCAGATTGGAAACCCATTCCGTTAAGGGAAGGGGATATACGAAACCAACACGTAACAATTTTTCAACCTTAGTTTTGATGGCTGCCATTTTTCGGGGGTGGATTGGTCGAAGCCATTGGCATACAGGTTTAGCATTGTTGTATATCTTGATCTCATGCTTGACAATAGACGGATCTATGTTGGGCATTTCCTCGTAAGACCAAGCGAATACATCGCAGAATTCCTTAAAAAGGCAAGTGAAGTTTGCACTTTCCTCAGGATTTCAATTTGCTCCAACCTGCATGTTTTCCACGATGCCTGTCGTGCCAAAAATATTGATGACCAGTGTCTTTAAAATATTTCCGATATAGTCGTTTATTGTGAGGAAATGATTTTAGGTGCGTCAAATGACAGGATTTAAAGAGGCATCGTGTCCGAATCAGATATTGAAACACGATGGTGCGAATCTTCCCAAGGTCGCTCTTCTCAATTCATGATCTCTCTAATAGATTCGTCCGTAGGTAGGATTTGATTGAGAGGATCGAAAGAAGGAGCAATTATGGGAGGGGAAGTGGTACTGTTGGTCGTGACCAAAGTGACCGGAGACTCGGATGCAAATTGAATGGCTTGGTAGGCCAATTCAGTTGGTGACAGTGGCATTTGTTCTCCGTAAGTGTCAATGTTTGAAGGGGCCGTAGGATCCAAGGATCGGTCGGTTTGTGAGGAATGGATGAAACCATATTGACCATCTGTGGAACCGTTGGCGGCAGAAGAGGGAAACAACCCATCAGGGAAGAGCCCTTCAGTAGACCGGTATCGATACTGATGTAAGAGTCAGGTACACCACCCACTAAGGGTACAGAGCCGCTTGGTAACAGGGAATAATCAGGGGTGCAAAAGGACAGTTGGTCCACTGTGACTACCTTTCCATCCAATGGAAATAGGATGATGCGAAAGACAATAGACACAATGGCAGTCATGGTGTAAGTCCAACTGCGACCCAAAAAGAGATTATAGTCGAGATTTCTATCTACGACTTCGATGTCCATCATTACCGTTTTCCCATACAAGGTGATGGGGTAGCTAGCTAGGTAACCTTTTGGGATGAAAGTGTGGCCGTCAAAAGCTTTAAGGGAATTTGACGGCGGGGATAGGGTTGGAGAACCCAAAGCGAGTCAACATGAAGCCGACATTACGCAGGTAGACGCACCTTCATCAATGACAACTCTGTGTATTCCTTTATCTTTCGAAAAGATTTTCACCTTAAATACAAGTTGGTGAGAAAGGGGAGGTTTACATTTTTCCATGTCAAAAATTGCAAGCATGGAATTCTGAGGGTAGATACCACCAATAGCCGAAAGCAGAGCTTTCCTTTGTATTAGACAAGTATGTAATACTTCGAACACCGACATAGCCGACGATGCTTGCGCCAAGTCTTCTACAATGTTGTAGTTTTGGGCGGCACGCGCAGATGTATTGTGTGTTGTGCGTCGAAGTGCCCCTTTAGGGGGGCGAATCAGAAGGTCAGCAATTGGCCTTTCGATATGAAGATCGTTAGGTGGCGGTGGGTTTTGAATTCAGGAAGGTTCCTCTGCATGAGCGACAGGAGCTCCATAAGATTTGGCTCTAGTTTTTAGATCTATCATTTCAAAGGTGTAAATGGTAGAGGGTCCTTCACCAGCTGAAGGATGTTGCGAACCACCATTGCCCCCTTGGGGGGTTTGGGTTGGTTTGCAATACGGTGTTGCTGTTGTTCAGCGGGGAAAGGATTATTCAGGACAGCAGGGGTCCTACTAGTGTCCTTTTTAGCAATGAAATCTATGCATTCCTGAAGACGCGGAAAGCGATAGGTCAAGTGGTCTTCAGCATAGATTTTGTAAGGGAATCTGGTGGTTTTATCCTTTCCATCGTCAGAGGGTGCAACAGCCTTCTACTTTTGGTTTTGTTTCTTTGTTGACTACTCTTCAGAAGGAGCGGTCTTTTTCTTATTCTTCTTGTTCTTACCACCGGGTTTTTGTGTAGACTGCACAGAGTTTATCGCGATGGTAGGAAGAGTAGTCGATTTGGTAGAGGGGTCCACTGACATCTGGGCAATGTGACCGCTGAGTTGTTTTACAGCAGCCCTGGAGGTTGCACCGATAATCCCATCAGCATGCACTCTAGGTTGCTGAGTAGCGGGAGCATTGGAGTTGCGAGGGGCATTGGGAATTACATTGTATAGAGTGCCAGATTGTGAATATATCAGATCCAAGTGCTAGGCACAATGAATGGATTGGTCTTCTGTGACCGCACCACCTAAGGCGACATCCTTAGCGATTTGGGGGAGTAGAGACTTGTAGAACCAATCCGCTAAGAGATAGTCTGGGAGGGGAGCTTTGACTAACCTCTGCCTATGTCTCCATTCATGTATATGATCAGAGATGTGGGTGGCAGTATCCTGACGTAATGAAGTGAGGAGTTTCGTCCCAATTTCATAGCGGATGGGTAGCTGGAAGTGCTTTAAGAATTCCATCGCTAGAGTGCCAAAGGTATTAACTGACGCATGTGGTAACTCAATGTACCACTTGGTTGCGTTGCCAGTAAGGGTGCGGGGAAAAAGACGTAACTGGATACTATCATCCACCATGGAGTTAGAAACACACCATAGATGATAGGTGGTGATGTGTGTACCCGGATCCTCCCCTTGTTTCCCTTCGAACTTCGGGATGTCTGTCGGTATTTTATGCGGGATTGGTGGCCAAAGTAAGTTATGATAGATGGGGTCATTTGTGAGTTTGTACAAGTTGAGGATATCAAGCGTTGCCAAGAAAGGAAAAGTGTTTGATGCCCCTGAATTGGACCAAGGCAATGACATATGACTTGAGGATCCTTGCAGTCCTCCCATCGTGTTGTTCCTAATATTATACACAGGTTGCGTGGTATAGTAGGTGACTTAGGGTATGGTATTGTGTTGAGGGTTTCCATAGGGATTGTTAGGCTAGGGGATAGAAGTGCCCCCAGGATAAGCAGTGCCCCCTTAACTCATTTGAGGTTGTGAGTAGGGTGACCCCATGGATTGATTGGGACCCCCTTGCGGGTTCCCGCTCGCCACATAACTAACCATAGGTCCTTGAATAACATAAGGAAGGTTCATTTCAATCAGTGACTGATGCATGCCTGCAAACGAAGGTGGAACTGTGGCATTCCCAGCTAGTATATGCATATTGGGAGTGCCCCAAGATACCTGAATTTGGGGGTTATAACTATACAATGGATGCCAACCATATTGTTGGTTGAAGGGACCCACGCTAACTATGCTATATTGAGCGTTATAAGGAGCGTTATATGTAGCACTTGTCAAAGGTACAGGGGTTGACACAAAAGGGGCGAAACCCAGAATAGACTAGGTTCCACTCGTGGAGGGTGTCACCATAGGGTTTGAACCTGGGACAAATGGGATAGCAAGGTTCACCATCAAAGGTGTGGTATTGACTGTCGACTGGGGAAGTGGTGGGGGACCAAAAGTGTCCAAAAAGTCCCATGACTCGTTAGTCGTCGACGAGATGGGTGGAAGTGTTCCAACTAAAGACAAAGGAGGTACAGATGCAACGGGAACCAAGAGTGGACCCAACGAATTCGTGATCAAAGGATTGTATGGAGGAAGAAATCCTTCAGTAAATAAATCCTTCGGTAAGCTTGAATCGTGGGATGTCCAAATTGATTCTCTGTGAGATCTTGGAGACTGATTTCCTGAAGACGAGGAATCTGGTTCACTAGAGCTTGGCAGATCCTCCACAGTGAGTGGGGGAAGACCTAACAACCATCTAGATTGACGACGAGGGCCGGATGTAGCCACGATGACCGATAATTTTTATTAGTAAATTTTACAGTGATGTTTATTAAAGTCTCAATGATAACACTCCGGCACCTAAAAAATAAAAAATACACTAAGTAAATCAATCAACAAGCAAAGGGAAATGACCCTGTCTGATAAGAACCGACCATTGGAGATGAAACCTAGTATCACAATGAGTAACAGAGGGAGTTGTCTAAATGTACAGTTACAGTTACTCTAGAGCTTCGCCCGAACCTTATATTGAGGGGCCAAGTACTCTCGTGAAGACGAGCACCCTCCGAAAAATTGAAGACGGGGTGAGTCTGTCTATGTTAGATACCAGGGCAACCCGCCCTAGTCACCTTGTGTTAGTCCCTAAAAGTATGGCCACTAAGGATACCTCAGATCACAGACACTACCGTGGGGGAGGTATAGTCGCAGACAGTACGCTATGTGGGCAGGATACCTGAGTCCCCTACTCAACTCCAATATCCCCGAAGGGATCCCCGATACACAGAATACCCAAAGGAGATGTAAGCAAACGCAGGCTACCTTCACTTACAGTCCAATGTTGTCACATATTTAGCTCTGCTTTTACTAGAGTGGTCCCAGATTGTATGAGTGCAGAAGGATTTCTCTCTTTTAGTGACACTAGTTTCGGTGTATGATCTTGGACAGTTAACTCACACTGCGTATCCCAAGATCCTAGCCTAAATTAAGTGTGTTTATTCTAAAAAGATTTGCTGATTGATTTTATTAGGTAGATTGTAAATGTACTTCGTTAGAGTCTTCAGTAGGGGTGTTGACGTATGAAATTATATGGGACTCTGACTCAAATCATGCAAAAACAATGCTTGTAAATTTTCACTTTCGATGAATAAGCTGCTTCTACAAAGGGAGAGTCATTCATATATCAATATTCATTCCATGCATCCTATTCAGTACAACACTAGCATAACCGACAGAACTTCAATGCTCACTAACAACTATTGAAACCAAATAATGCAAAACTTAACTAGCTAAGCAGAAAACAGTAAAAATTTTGTATTTTTTCTTTTAATGAAAATAAAAAATTTAAGAAGTAAAGCTATTTTCTTATAAAAAAATTGTTCAGGACACAAATCAGTCAAACAAGTGCAGCTGCAGATCCCTGATCAGTCTGTAAGCAGATTTCCCAACCCATGAGTTCACAGGTAAGTTGTTTATCAAGAAATGGTTGACTAACACTTTGTACTAGAGGCTACAGAGAGTTAGTTTCAGCACTAACGCTCTATTTGTGAGGGCACAGTGCTTTATAAAGCATTGTTTTCACTGGTAACCTGCATTAGTGAGGAAAAACACTCAAAAAATAGGTTGTGGGGATCAGATCTAGGGTTGAGCATTGAAAGAAGGGTGTTGTTATGGTCCTGAGTGGTCGAAAAGGGAATGAAGAAGTATAGGAAGCCTTGGAAGAAAGAGAGATCTAGGAAATTTCTAGGTAAAACCGGGAACTAAGTGTAGTCCCCAGCGGAGTCACCAATTTTGCTATAGATATTAATGCACGAGTGTTTGGTGATGTAGAAAACCCTCAAGGATCTTCCCGGGATCCTCGGCAGATAGTTAGATTAGCTGCAGCTGTCACAAAGATACATGCATATCTATGTTTAACAAATGAATATCAAAGTGAGAAGGAATTATTACCTTGAGTCTTAGTGTGTTGTTGTTAGAGAGCGCAATGCAGCTAGGCGGAAGATCCCTGAGACGACTCCAGATCAAATCCTGCACAAAGCAAAGACAAGCGTAATATCACAGCATAAAACCTTGATAGACAAATGCATGAACATATAAAAGATATCTAGTTGCATATAACTAAGCCACTCATGCTAGAAGATATTAGATCAACATATAAACAAGTTTATACTACCAACATCACGGAGTGGACAACACAACTGCAGTTCTATATTGATGTAGAAAGAGTGATTACAACCATCAATTGCATCAGCCTTCCCTTACCCCTCCAGCTCCTCTCTCTCTCTCCCTTCTTAACCTCTTCTAATGCCTTAGTCTAAGACTCTGCTTGACAATCAAATAGGCAATCCTTTCAAATGTTTCGACCTCTTTCACAATGTTTGATCTGAATTTGAAACTACTTGAAATTTGTTTGCAAGGTATTCAATTCAGAATTAAACATGTTTAAAAGATTTCCATGTCTTGCAGAAAGAAAACACATGAAATTTTCAGCTGTTCATGACCCATTTAAGCATAGCAGAGTTATTTCCTTTTACTGTTTAACACATTAAAATGAATTTTTTCTGCAAAATAAATCAACCACAAATGCAAAAGAAGTTGATAAAGCAGTTCACCCCCTCCAGGGCTACGTCTGTTAGGTCCAAAGCTCCCAAACGGGCGTGTCCTTGTTTTTATTAAATGCTCAAATTGAAAATACAGCTGAATAGAAGCATCTACAGGAGAAATAGATGGTAAAAATGGATTCAGAACACTTGAATCATTCAAGATTTACTATTGGATCACCTCCAATGGATACCTGCAACCCTATACAGTCTTCACAAAACTGGGCCCTAGTGGCTCCTAGAACTTTCACGGCTCCAAAACCTCTGCAAATGACCTCAGATGGCTGTAAGACCTGCACCAATGGCTTTAGAAGGTCGAAAATACCCAAAATCAAAAAAGAAAATCGTCCAAAACCGACTTTCCTAGCCAAAGTTATGGCCATTTAAAGTTTCTCCAGTTTGCCACTAGAAAAACTCCAGCTAACTTTAGTTAACTCTAGATAGCTCCGCCAATTATGGCGGGTCCGCCAAATTTGGCATTCCTGCCAAAATTCTGCCAACTTAACTGCAGTTACATTTAATGTTTGGGTGGTTGCCTCGGATTTCTTGCTCACGGAATATTCCTTTTTTAAGTTTTTTTGAAAAATTAAAATTTCTAATGTTATGGACAAATTCTTCTTTTTGCCATAACTTCCTCATACGGCGACCGTTTTTCGAACCGTTTGCGGCGCCAGAATTGGGAAGACGAGCACTTTCCAGCCATTCAACTTTGAACTATTTTTAAGTACTTTAAATTTTGAGCATTTTACGACACTTAGGACATGAGCACCTGATCACGCCTCCCCATTGGAAAGATTTTGGACCCCAAAAGCCTTCAACTACCTGTTAAAGAGGTGAGGATACATCTCCCTCACTCTGTCCACCTCCATCCACTTTGCTTTGATCGGTTTGTTGCCTTTGAAACCAACCCGAACATAATCTACACTGCCCCTCCTTGAAGTGCGTGTCCTTCTGTCAAGGATTGTATCTTCTTTCAACTCATCTAAGAATTCTGGCAAGAAATCTTCTATAGATGGCAGCTGAACAGCATTTTCATGATCAGCAATCAAAGGAGGTTCATACAAATGTAAGTTCTCCACATTGACAACAGAATACATTTGCATGTAGGAAGGCAAATCTAATTGAAAAGCATTATTTCCAACCTTCTTGAGGATTTTGAATGGACCATAACGAATAGGCTTCAGCTTTTTACCTTCTCTTTGCATCATTTCCTTACTAATGTACAGCCATACCTCATCTCCTTCTTGAAACTTGTGATCGACTCTATGCTTGTCGTGTCTTTCCTTGTACTTACCTTGACTCTTCTCAAGCTGTTCTTGAATTTGCTGATGTATTTGCTGAATTCTTTCAATGAATGAACGAGCTTTGTCAATGTCACTATGTCCCTCAGTGGCAACATCTTTCTCAAGAATGAAATCAAGAGGTGATTTTGGCAACCAAAACAAGCTTCAAACGGTGAGGTGTTTGTGGAAGAGCGCTTGGCACGATTGTAAGCATGTTGTATGTAGTGTAAATGTTCATCCCAAAGCTTGGGATGCTTGCTACAATAACCTCTCAAGAGGTGCACAATGGTCTTGTTCACAACTTCGGTTTGTCCATCTGTTTGCGAATGGAAAGCAGTACTTTTCTTCAACTTTGTGTCCATCATCTCCCATAGGTTGGACCAAAAATTCCCCACAAATCTGGAATCCCTGTCACTAATAATGGAAGTAGGCAAACCAAAGTGAATCCATACATGATGAAAAAATAATTTAGCAATTTGTTCAGCAGTTATAGTTTTCTTACAAGGCATAAGTATACACATTTTGCTGAAACGATCAACTACTACATATAAATAATCATGTTGCTTTCGAGATTTTGGCAAACCTCCTACAAAATCCATATAGATGCTCTCCCATGGTCTAGAAGGTACCGGCAAAGGAATATACAAACCAAGCTTCATGTTGCTAGGCTTGCTTGTAGCACATAATGAACAACCTCTTATGAACCTTGAAACAGAATCTACCATGTGAGGCCAATAGCAATACCTCTGTAGATGTGCAACTGTTTTGCTCACACCAAAATGGCTAGCAATAAGAGAAGAATGAGCTTCTCTTATGACATTTATCCTCTCCCCCTGTAGTATACACAACTTGCCCAAATGAAACAGCAAATTTTTATGCATGTGATAGTAATTTTCCTCTACATGATTTCCTTTACTCAAGTTAGCATACACATCTTTAAAGTCATCATCAGATGCATATTGTTCTATGTAACTATCATGTACAACAAAATCATTCTTAAGTAAAGTAACAGCACCAATAATAGGCCTTGAAAGCATATCAGCAACCTTATTCAAAGTACCTTTCTTATACCTTATTACCAAATGGAACTGTTGCAAGAAGCCCATCCATCTCAAGTGTCGTGACTGTTGTAACTTGCTTTGTAATTGCAAGTACTGTAAGGGCTGATGGTCGGTATGTATAACAGTTTCTTTGCCCATCAAGTAGTGTTTCCACTTTTTGACGCTTTGTACCAACGCATACAACTCCTTATCATATGTAGGATAATTTACAATAGCACCATTAAAAGTTTCAGAATGAAAAGCAATAGGCTTACCATGTTGTAGAAGAACTGCACCCATAGCATAATCACTAGCATCAGTTTGTATCTCAAATGGCTATCTCAAATCCGGTAATGCAAGGACTGGAGCTGAACTAATCTTCTCTTTCAAAGATTCGAAAGCTTTTTGCTGCTTGCCTCCCCATTGGAAAGCATGCTTCACACTTGTCACTGCATGCATAGGAGCTGCTATAGAAGAGAAGTTAGAGATAAACTTCCTCCAATATTGAGCTGCACCCAAAAAACTTCTTACCTCTGTTATGGATTTGGGAGTAGGCCACTTCACAATAGCCTCAATCTTAGCAGGATCAATTTTCAAAGCACCTCCTCCTACTATGTGTCCCAAATAAACCAAAGAAGTCTTTTCAAATTCACACTTTGACATTTTAAGAAATAACTGATTCTTCTTCAAAACATCAAGTACTTTTCTAACATGCATGACATGATCTTCTCTAGACTTGCTGAAAATTAAGATGTCATTGTTTGGTCAATTTAGTGATGTCTAAATTTCAACTTTTAAATGTCAACCCGGGGCTCGTAAGCTGATGAAGTGAGGTGTACTATATGTACTTAAGTAACTGTTTTCTTAATCTTTTGTCGTTTTTATCTTTTTAGTTTGTTTTTGATTGTATCTTTCCTAATGTGATGTGATGGAGATATAATAAAGCGAGTGAATGTGGGCGATTGTGATGATTTCTAAGTGATTTCTTGAAACTTAAAGAGTATTCTAAAAGAAAACTTGAACAATAACTGAAATAAAATCAAAGCTTAAAATCAAATAAAGGACTAATGGCATCGGCCCAGTATCTCTGCTGCTGATTAAAATGAAAATGAAATCTATATTAACTCGATTAAAAGCAAGAACAACTACTTTACACTACTTTACACTATTTTAACTCTTCATTTCAATCTAATCAATGTGAAATTTAAGTGAGACAAATCACACTATTTTAACCTTTTCTTAATCATGTGAGAACAATTATGAACAGGTCAGTAATGTGAGTCTTAAAGCAAAATAAACCAAGCTGCACTAAGTGATATTTTGGCTCCAATAAAGTTAGTTGATTATAGAAAAAGAACCATCAATAAATGAACAACTTGATAACTACTAAGCAGAAAGTAAAGTGCAAGTTAAAGAAATGATACTAATGAAAATCAAACTGCAGAAAAATAAAGGTCAGTAGCCTAGACAAGATGATCACACATGCCACTAGTTGTACAAAGAAAAGAAAGAAAATTGTCCCGGGCTTGCCTAAGAAACCTGCATAACACACTGATCAGTCATGAACAAAAGTGCATAAATGTAAATCAGCAGAATTCAAAGTTTATGTACAGCTATTATACATGTTGGAAACGCAGCAATTTAAAAGACATTTTTACAACTATTATACATGAAATCAGAAAAAGAAATGCAATAAATTAAAGATTACTATACAGGACTTCAGAAAACAGGGACCCTCTGCCTACTTCAGCCGATTCAATGAGCAAATATACGCTTAGATGTAAAACAGTCTTCTCATGTATTAAACATCAAAATGTCAAGTACAGTGGGGAGTTTCAAACAAAATGATTACAACAGCGACTAACTATCCAGCGTTCAAAGACGCTTTATTTATAACAGAGGACAGCAAACTAACTTAACGAAAACTAAGCTATTCAAGCAGCTGTGTAAAAACATGTAATCTTGCTGCGTCCTCGGATTTAGGCAACGGTCATTGTGGGCATTCAATCTGTTGTTGGATTCGTGTTTCCCACTGTCTTCGTGGCTGAGGAAGATGCCACCTGTTCTTCACGTGCTCCAAAACAGAACACGCAGAGCCGTGCCACCGCCAATGACTTCTGTTGACCGTATTTGCCTCCTCGTTGACCACGGGTTTTTATGACCGGTTTGGGTGAGCTGGAAGGACACACACCATGTCCTTGGTTCCACGAACTTGCCCATGTGGCTCTTCTTCCCGGAGGACACCTGGAACATATCATTTAATAAAACAGCTGCGGAATCCGGGGTTGGCTGCGGAAACCGGGATCAGCTGCGGAAACCCTGTGTGAGCTGCGGAAACGCAGCACTTTGAACCAAAATTATAAACCAACAACAGTCATTAGCATAATTAGCAAACCATGTAAAAAGTCCTAAAATACAATGATTTGAGCAATTTGATGGAGGGAATGAGTGGCAAAAGAAGGAAATGAATAGGAAAAGGCAGCTGAGAGGATGTGTAAAGAAGTGCAGGTTTGAGGCTCAACAGTCATCTAAGTAGACAATAACGAAATCATCAAGAAAAGACGCAAGACATCATCCATTACCCGCATGAAAGTTGCAGGTGCATTGCACAAACCAAACGGCATCACAAGCCACTCAAAGAGTCCTTGTTTGGTTTTAAAGGTTGTCTTCCAAATGTCACTTTCTTCAATTCTTACTTGATGATATCTACTGTGCAAGTCTAGCTTAGTGAAATATCGAGCATCTTTCAGCTGGTCTAGCAAATCATCTATCCTTGGGAGTGGGTAACGATTCTTTACCGTTATCTTGTTCAAGGCCCTGAAATCAACACACATACGCCAAGTGCCATCTTTCTTTGGAATCAATACAATCGGTGACCCACATGGCGAAGTACTTGGCCTTATGGAACCCTTGTCCAACAAGTCCTTGATTTGCTTCTTTATTTCAGCATCCTCCATAATAGACATGCGGTACATGCCTATGTTTGGAAGAGGAAAATCTGGATGCAAATGGATTTCATGTTGAATCTCCCTCTTAGGAGGCAAACCTGTAGGCTTCTGAAACATCTCATGATATGCATCAACTACATCATACAAATCTGATTTAAGTTTTGGATCACAATTGTCAAATGACTCATGATTCACATCAACCTTGGGCTTAATCATAAGAAGAACAAAATTCTTACTTAAATTGACTAGCCTTTTTACCTGTCCTGCATTCACCATCGCTATATTTTTCTTCTTGCGATGAGCTCTAACAATGAACTCCTTGCCATCTTTGAACAGATGATATTTGTTTTCATGGTGATGAAAGATAGCTTTCCTGTCAAACAAGTAAGGACTTCCCAAAACAATTCCTGCTATATCAAAAGGTACCACATCAAGTTCAACTGTGTCAATAAAATGTGCAGTAATTGCAAAGCGCAATGTGCACTTTCTTGAAACTTGTAAATTTGCATCCTTGCAAATCCATCCAAGTGGATATGGCTTCGGATGTGGAACGGTCTCAAGTTTAAGCTGCTTGACCAAGTCCTCTGATATAAGGTTTGCTTGTGACCCACTATCAAAAAGTGTGTCAATTTTAGTATGTTTTGAAATCACCCTCACATGAAACAGTTCAATTCTTTCTTCCTCATTAGGAGCTTGTACATGGCAGTTTGAGGTACTAGTGTTGGCTTGAGTTTCAATTTCTTTTTCCTTCAAGTTTTTTAAACCCATGGCTGTAATTTTGGTTTCATCACCTGAATCTTCCCCTAAATCTTGTGGTGTAGATGTAGTAGCAGCAGTTTTCTGTTTCCCTTTGGATTTGTTAAATTGAGGTCTTTTTTCAGGATATAATTTCCAACAGTTTTTCTCCTCATGACCTGGTTTAGAACAGTGTTTACAGATCACTTTCTCACTCTCCTGTTTGACAGATGCATTCTTTTTGCCCTTTCCCTTGGAGGTTTTCTCTTTGTTTTTCCCCTTGGGGGGCTTGTTTCTACCCTCTTCAAATGTGTTTTTTCCCCTTGCCTCTAAATGGGTAGCTTTGACACAAACCTCGTCCAGGCTAGTAGGGTTAAACATCAAGATGGTGTGTCTAAGGTAGCTATGCAAGCCACCAATGTATTTCACCAAGGTTTCCTGGGTCTGCAAATCTACCCCTAACAAGAGAGCTCTTCTCCTGAATTCTTGGGTGTAGTCTTGGACACTCTGACCCTTAAGTTGTCTGAAATTTTGCCAATTCATAATGGCCTTCTGCATGTGAGCAAGAGGATAAAACTGTTTTTTAATGGCTAACAGAAATTCAGGCCATGTTAAGGTAACCTTACCAAATTTCTTGATCTCCTCTTTAGTCTTGGCCTCCCACCAGACCAATGCTGCTCCATCCATTCTCAAAGAAGCCAACTGAATCTTTGTGGCATCATCATGCATATTTTGGATCCTCAAGTAAACTTCCAACTGCCTAATCCAGTTGTCAAGCTTTTATGCATTCACTTCACCATTAAACATAGGTAATTCTAATTTTACATCAAGCTTCAAAAAAGGACTTTTTCCAGAGGATCTATGCTTATGAACAGAAAAAGACGAGGATGAAGAGGAAGAAGGTGAAGATGGGGGTGGTGGATCACCATTTCCTCCATGTCCTTTCTTGGAATGATCATCATCCTTCTTACCTCCTGAAGAGCCCTCTCCTTCATGTGGATGTTTGGACCCTTCTCCAGCCAATTTCTCATTTCTTTCTTGGTACAATATCCTCACCATTTCAATGAGGTCCAAGAAAGCCTTTCTGAAGACTCTTTCTTCTTCTCTTGGATCTATCTCTATAGGAATTTCTCCTTCATGTTCAGACATCCTTGAAGCTTCTACTGAGACTCTTCAGGGTGAAATTGAAGGTGGAGGTGATGGCTCTCTGGCCTTCCTTGACTGAGGATTCTCTCGTTCTCTAGTCAACTGTCCTTCCCCTCTTTTGAGTTTCAACCTGGTAAGCATCAATACTTTGCAAGACAGTTAGAAGATATTTGCACAAAACCCTGAGCTCTGATACCAACTTGATCTGAATTTGAAACTACTTGAAATTTGTTTGCAAGGTATTCAATTCAGAATTAAACATGTTTAAAATATTTCCATGTCTTGCAGAAAGAAAACACATGAAATTTTCAGCTGTTCATGACCCATTTAAGCATAGCAGAGTTATTTCCTTTTACTGTTTAAAACATTAAAACGATTTTTTTCTGCAAAATAAATCAACCACAAATGCAAAAGAAGTTGATAAAGCAGTTCACCCCCTCCAGGGCTACTTCCGCTGGGTCCAAAGCTCCCAACCGGGCTTGTCCTTGTTTTTATTAAATGCTCAAATTGAAAATACAACTGAATAGAAGCATCTAAAGGAGAAATAGATGGTAAAAATGGATTCAGAACACTTGAATTCTTCAGGATTGACTATTGGATCACCTCCAATGGATACCTGCAACCCTATACAGTCTTCACAAAACTGGGCCTTGGTGGCTCCTAGAACTTTCACGGCTCCAAAACCTTTGCAAATGATCTTAGATGGCTATAAGACCTACACCAATGGCTTCAGAAGGTCGAAAATACCCAAAATCAAAAAAAAAATTCGTCCAAAACCGACTTTCCTAGCCAAAGTTATGGCCATTTAAAGTTTCTCCAGTTTGCCCCGCGAAAAACTCCAGCTAACTTTAGTTAACTCCAAATAGCTCCGCCAATTATGGCAGGTCCGCCAAATTTGGCGCTCCTGCCAAAATTCTGCCAACTTAACTGCAATTACATTTAATGTTTGGGTGGTTGCCTCGGATTTCGTGCTGACGGAATATTCCTTTTTTAATTTATTTATTTTTTAAATTAAAATTTCTAATGTTATGGACAAATTCTTCTTTTTGCCATAACTTCCTCATATGGTGACCGTTTTTCGAACCGTTTGCGGCGCCGGAATCGGGAAGACAAGCACTTTCCAGACATTCAACTTTGAACCAGTTCTAAGCACTTTAAATTTTGACCATTTTACGACACTTTGGACATGAGCACCTGATCAATGGTCCAAGCCTTGCATATATAGCATGTAGGTTTAGGGTTGCCAAGTCATTCATGAGTTCGATTAGGCAAAAGTAGTGATGTTTCTTGCTTTAGTGCTCTTTCCTATTTGCATACTCCATTAGGAACTAGTAATTCCCCCAAACAAGTTGAGTTCTGATGTTTCCCTGCTTTTATGAGCTGACATAGGAGAGAATATAGGGATATTTTCTCAGTCAATTCGCTCCTTTGACCCATAGAACTTGATGTAGGTTCATTAACATTGTTCCCAAGGTAGCAACTAGAGTTACCTTAGGCACTAACGCACCCTTAAGCTTGTTGAGAAGCTTTATAAAGCAGTTTGATAGTGTCTAGGCAGCATTAGTTTGATAGTTGGGCCTGTGAACTTGGTCAACCCTTCAGTGATCATGTCTTTGTCCTCTGAGTTGATGAGGAGGTCATTTTCTTGTATAACACCCTACCCTTTTCACTCCCTGCATGTTGGCTCCTCCTCTTTTCCCATTCCATGATATCTTGTGGCCCATCGCCCTCCCTCCCATGCTCTTGTCCCCTCATTAGTTGACACGCTCTCCTCCCCTCATCTTCCAAGTCCCTATGGCTGCTACAAGGAGATTCCGGTGAACACTGGCAGCGCCTAGGTGCAATGTGGCACCAACATGGCAACCATGCAATTCCAATGTGGCAGAATTTAGCTCCTCGATTGTATGGTGACTTTCAGGTTGGTTCTCTCAGTCCAGTCTGACCTATCAATAGGCCTATTTAGTACTTTTCTTTTGTGTAGATGGAAGACTTGTGTCTCAGATCCTTATGGCTCGATGCGCAACAGTTATGTCTTCTCATGCAACAATTATGTAATGTTAGATCCTAGGAGCATCTTTTTTGTTAACTATCAACTGTTTTTTGAAAAATATAAGACCTATAGGCTCTAGTTTCTTCTTCTTTTGGCAAATTTCTTCAGTTTCCATCTCTGGTTTCCTCACGCAGAGGTAGAGAATGCACTCTTGGATATAAAGCATGTAAATTTTTGCTTGTCAATATAATGTAGATACATTCGCTTATTAAAAAAAAAACATTATAGACAAATTACTATTGATTTACATATTTGGTCAGCTAAATAAATCCAATATTCCTATGTGGATCTCCTGATAATGGGTTGTGATACTTCGCCCAAAACATCAATAAGAAAATTCTCCACGCAGGATTTTGAACACTCTTCATAAAATATAGTTATTGACTTGATGAGAACTTTTCAGAGTTCTTGACTTATTAGGGTTTACATTTACTCACTATTTTAGCCCTATTTCAAAAAGTGGATCTAACAATGGTACCTTATTCTTTGGGGTTAAAATCACCACATTTTGTTTTTTTGTTGCTAAGTATTTTGCTTATCGGGAATCGGATTGGAGCGGGAGCCTGGTGCAGCTTGCGCAAGAGGATCCAAATAGCGGGAGCTTGGTGCAGCCCCCGTGGCCGGTAGGAGGAAGCCCGGGGAGAGCGCAAAGAGCCACATCCACCTTCGATACTACGCGCACCTCCAGAGCCATGGCCCCAGGAGGGCGCTGTGAAAAGGAAACATCCCTGCATCCTAAGCTAGCTACATTCCGTGACCTGGTTGCAACATGCAACAAACGACCAGCAATCGAAAACCAACAGAAATTTGTTAAAAAAAGGAATCCATCCCAACAGTTGCTCTGCTGATTGAATAACCCTGCAAAGCGACACTAAACCTAGCTGAACGAGGGCTTATCGGCCAGTTCACAGGCTTATGGCCCTCGCCTAAAGCGGTAGAAGCCTGGGTGCAAAGGAACTGGCGATCCCTGGTCAAAGAAGGAATAAAAAGCCATTTCGTCGGCAAAGGCTTCTTCGTATTCGTATTTGAAGCAGCAGAAGACAAGAATCTCATTTTCAGAAACGACCCATATTTCATGGGGCCTCAGGGTCTCTATCTGAATCAATGGACTCCAGATTTCGACCCGACTCAGGATGTGCCCTCGACTGTTCCAGTCTGGGTGTGACTGCCCCATCTACCTTTGCATTACTAGAGCCCTAAATCCTTAGAAATCATAGGCAACAATCTAGGCAAATATATCGACCAAGAAGAAAGAAGATACCAGTACTCTTGTGCAAGAATTTGTGTATAAGTAGACCTGGAGGAAGGCCTCCCTGAAGCCATAAAACTCACGGTGGCTAACTAGACACACATAGAAGTGCTAGACTATGAGAAATTCCCATTTAAATGTCGGCACTGCCATGGCTATGGACATTTTCCCAAGCATTGTAACAAGAAATCAGAGGACGGAACGGAGAAGGAGAAAGGAGATCAATGGACTCAGGTTCAGAAATTAGGACCAACTAAGCAGAGCAACAGGAACAAAGGGAAATTCGTCTCCACTGGGAAGGTTCCTCCTCCCGAAACCCAAGCAGAAGGAAGCTCAGTCCCACCAATAGCAGACATATCAACAAATCCCTTTGAAGTTCTCAGCACACCAGACAAACTCCAATATCCAGCAGATAACGAGGTTGAACAGTAAACTAACAACATGGAAGAAGTCAAAAGGCAAGAGGAATCAGTCCCTCTCCAAATCCCCAAAAGGTACCTCTAGCTCCCCTTCCTATGCAGAAATGACAAAAAAGAAGATCCCTGAGATATTGGGATCCTCGGAAGATGAATCATCTGAGAGGCCCTTGAAAAGAGTGGGGAGGAAATATCATAGAGAGGCCAAAGAAGAAGAAGAAAAGAGACAAAAAATGCAGGGCAGCCAGGCCACTATAGAGATGTCTGTTGGCATAAATACTAGAACCAGGCCTCCTAAGGGAGGTGTTGCTCCACCCCCACCAGTGAATAATGTGACTAATCTCTTGGAATTGCAGAGGACTGGGAACCCATCAAAAGTTCAAGCGGTCAAGAGCCTATTAAAATCAGAACTGCCTAAGATCCTCATGCTCCAAGAGACTAAAATAGAAGGTGAAGCCCTTCTGGAACTCAGCAAAGAAAAATGGAAAACAAAAACTGGAAAATTTGTTAGAGCTAGAGGTACATGCAGCGAATTAGCCACTCTTTGGGAGGCTGATAAATTCCAACTGGAGAGCTCCTTTCAGACACAGCACTGGATTTACATGGAACTCCGACACCTACCAAGTAAGATAAACATTGCACTCTTTAATCTCTATGTACTTGTCCTCTATGTAAAAAAGGAACAATGTTGGCAAACTCTGACTGATTTTTTGGAAGCATACTCCCCCAATAACATAATTATTGTTGGAGACTTCAACCTAATCCTAGAACCAAAGGAAAAAATAGGAGGAACCAACAGCAGGGATCGCTTCCTCCCCTTAGTGGAAAATCTGATTCAACAATGGGATTTAATGGATTTCAAGCCAAAAAAAGGGCTATACACATGGAAAAACAACAGAATAGGGGAGGAGCATATTTCAGCCAGGCTGGATAGATTCCTTCTTCAGAGTTCATTCCTCTCCGAGAAGATCATCATCTCCATAAAAATTATACCTAAGTGGAACTCTGACCATAAACCCATCCTACTTCTGGTGGAAGAAGAAGAAAACTTGGGACCAATCCCCTGTCGGTTCAACCCACTATGGGCAAACAGAGAAGGGTTTCTGGAAACAGTGAATAAAGCTTGGTCCATCCACGTTCTTGGATCACCCAAATATGTTTGGGAGCAAAAGATAAAAGCCACTGAAACAAACCTGAAGCAATGGATAAAAAAGCCCACAACCTCTCCCACTTCCCTACGAAAATAGAGTACAAAACAATTGTTGGATCTCCAAATGGGCCTAGAGATACAAGACATAAGCAGAGCAGAAATAAAAAGTGAGCAAGAACACCAAATCAATACCCTCCGGACTTTTATAGAATAGGAAGAATATTTGAGGCTCAAGTCACACAACCTATGGCTTGTGTTTGGGGACAAAAATACAGCCTTCTTCCACAAGAAAATCTGAACCCACCTTTCTAGAAACCACATAGCTGAAATCACCTCGCCTGATGGAACTGTTCTTAAAGGCTCAACTCTGATAAAAGAGGCGGTAACCTCTCATTTTCAACAGTTGTTCAAAGAAGAAGGTGAGGAGGATGATGAGGAAGCACATGACTTCCTCAAGCATGTTCCAAGGATGGTCAACGAGGAGGACAATTCAACACTCCTGATGCCATTCACTGAAGAAGAAATTAGCAATGTCATATGGAAGATGGAACCAGACAAAGCCCCAGGACCTGATGGATTCTCAATACACTTCTATAGACTCTGCTGGGACATCATCAAGGCTGACTTGTTCCAAATGATCAAAGTTTTCCTTCGAAAAGCCAAAGTGGGAGGAAGCATAAACTCCACCTTCCTAGCCCTAATTCCCAAAGAAGCCAACCCGGAGACTCTTGACAGATTCAGACCAATCTCGCTTTGCAATGCGTCCTACAAAATACTCTCCAAGTTACTTGCTAACAGAATAAAGCCTCTGCTGGACAAACTCATCTCTCCCAATCAAGGAGGGTTTTTCAAAGGCGCGTATATCCTGGACAATGTGATTATGGTGCAGGAAATCATCCATTCCAGCCATCAACGCAAAGAGCAAGGTATGCTCATCAAACTGGATATGGTGAATGCCTTCGATAGAGTAAGACACTCCTTCCTCCTCCATGTACTTTCTGCATTTGGTTTCATTTCTGAATTTGTAAAATTGATTAAAGCATGCATTGGAGAACCTTGGATTGCCCCTCTAGTAAATGGTAGGCCAGCAAACTACTTCAAAGCTTCGAGGGGAATCAGGAAAGGTTTCCCTTTGTCCCCCTTCTTGTATATTTTGATGGCAGACTCTCTAAGCCGAAAGCTCTCAGATGAGAAGCTCAATGGGACACTTCCTGGCATTAGGGTGATACCCGAAACAACCCCAATCAATCATGCCTTGTTCACCGATGACTCTATTCTTATGGGAGGAGCCTCCATTAAAATTGCAAGAGCCTTCAGTGGAGTTATCCAAAGCTTCTGTAGAGTCTCCGGAGCTATGGTCAACAAGAAAAAAAGTGTAGTGTATGGCTGGTCGGCAGACCAGCAATCTATACTCAGGATTGCCCAAGCCCTGGGTTTCACCGGTCATGTCTCATGGGATAAATTCAAGTATCTTGGCCTGCCTTTAACCTTGGGTACCACAAAGGCCCCTCATTGGATGGAAATTATCAGCAAAATCAAGGCAAAAATCACTGCTTGGGGTGGCCAATGGCTTACCACAGCCAGAAATCTCACTCTGGTCAAGTCAGTTCTCTCATCCCTTCCTATCTACCAGGCTTCATTCCTTTTAGCTCCAAAAATGATCACCGAACAGTTAGCAAAGTTGATTCGAAATTTTCTATGGCAAGGAGGAAAGGGGAACCAAAAAAATATCATATAGTAAGCTAGGACATAGTGAAAAGACCAATATCTGAAGGTGGACTTCAGGTAAGAGATCCTATGTTGGCCAATTTGGCAATGGGAGGGAAGATCCTCTGGAAAATCTTCTCAAAATAAAGACACCCTGTAAATCAAGTACTAATTAAAAAATATCTGCATAGACTCACAATAAAGAACATGGAAGAAGGAGTCTCCCACAAAGGAACCACACTATGGAAGTTGTGCAGCCAAGGCTAGAATTTCTTCAAAGATCAGCTCTATAGAATTCCAGGAAATGGGAAAAGAATTAGACTGTGGGAGGACAAGATCATGGGTCTTCATCCCCTAAATCTTTCTCCGGAAATAGCAGACTTGCGTAATTGGCTCATCCAAAAAGATATCCACAAACTCACTGACATATGCGCATGGGACTCAAAAGGGAATTGGAGTAATTGGGCCCTCCATTGC
This sequence comes from Pinus tabuliformis, assembly GCA_031772625.1. Lineage (NCBI taxonomy): Eukaryota > Viridiplantae > Streptophyta > Pinopsida > Pinales > Pinaceae > Pinus > Pinus tabuliformis. Next base: position 48,033,903 of record CM062804.1, on the reverse strand, counting down.
CCCCCTGATTGGATGCTCCATCAACTCCATCAATTACTAGCTAAACTCACTAGTCTTGCACCTGTGCATCTCCATTCGAGGGACAAGTGGGTCTGGGGGAAGACTGGTGCTTACTTAGCTTGATTGGGCTTTGCAACTCTTCAAGAACAACAACAACAGATCCATACTACAAAGCTTTGGCAGCATGTTTGGGACCCATTTTGTCTCCCAAAAATCAACTTCTTATGTTGGATTCTTATGCACAGAAGGACCCTCATAGGGGACAACTTAGAGAAAAGAGGAATCATTGGACCACACAGATGCCCTCTCTGCTGCAAGGACTAGGAAACGATCGATCATCTATTCATAGACTGCCCCTTTTCTCAAGAGGTCTGGATGCAAGCAATTTTGGGACTCAATGCCCAAATCCCTCAGCATACTTTAGTGGTCAGTGTTTTCACAACCTGGAAAGAATGCTATCCTCACTATTTGAATAGCAAATCAAAATGAACTAAAATCTGGAATGCAATCCCAAAATATATCTACTAGGGAATCTGGTTGGCTAGGAATGAAGCCATCTTCAACAACAGACTACAATCCCCTAACACAGTGGTTGCCAAGGCCAAAGCTCTGTTGTTGGAAACTTTTGAAAATAGACCCCACAACTCAGACAATACCCTTCTCCCTGAAGAGCTCAGCTGGCTAGGTGATTCCTAGAGACGAGCAAGCATAAAAAAGAATATTTCCTCGCCCAACCACAATCCAGAGTGGCATATGCGGATCTCTGAGGCAGACTTTAAAAAACAGTGGAAAAGTCAGGGCAAAGTCACGATTTTCTTTGACGGAGCCTCCAAAGGAAACCTGGGGATATTAGGGGCAAGAGGAATAATTTACTCCGTAGATGGATAAAAACATGACAACTTCAGTTGGGGCCTAGGTTAGAGCACCAACAACCAGGGAGAGATCCTTGGAATGCTCAAAGCGTGTCAGCTAGCTCAGAGGAATAGAGGGGATAATCTTTAAATCATCGGGGATTCTGAAATGTTGATTAAAACTCTTATCACGGGTGACCAACTTAACAATTCGGCTCTAAAAAAGACCCTTGAAATAGTAAGAAAGGTTATTCAAAACTTCACATCCTGCTCATACTACCATGTCTTGCGAGCTTTTAACAAGGAAGCTGATATAATGGCTAACAAAGGATTTCTTCTAGCTCAAGGTTTGCTGATAAAAAATGATGAAGAAACTGAAAGGAAACCAATTCCTTAACAGACAAGGAGAGCTGGTCAAGGGAAAAACTCCACTGAACACAAGCTGGCACAAGTCAACTTTCATTGACGAGAGAGAGTGGGAAGCTCCTCGTTGGTTTATCATCGCGCGAAGTCATCAGGTAATTGGTTTTCAACAATGGGACAGCATTTTTGGGTGTTTTAGCATGGAGAAGAACTGATTTCATACAGAGGAAGGTTATGAAAGACGCGATGTGTAGGATTTGGGCGAGAGATGATCCTACGATCATCGCGCGCTTGAAAAGGAGGGAAGTTAACGATGCGGGGAGTGGTAAGCGGTATACATAGCACCGCTTCAGGCCCCTGGGCAGTGTTTCATGAAATGGACACGACGTACCTTAAGGTCTGACGCGTGGCAGCACAAAACCGCTCTTATCGCGCGATCCTCAAGTGATAAGGGCCAGACAGAGAAGGACGCAATAAGAGTCGGATCTAGGCGGAGCTTGATCTGACGGTTATCGCGCGATGGTTATTGAGGGGACTTAACCTTGATGTGGGGTCAGGCATGGATGAGGCTTGGAATATCGGAGGTGGGGTCAAGTTAAGGGCCATATAGGGAGGGACGCGAAATGCGTCGAATCTGGGTTGGGGTTGATCTTACGGCCATCGTGAATTACAAGTTGAGGGGCGTTAATTATGCTGAGAGTGGTAAGCGATTTTCATTGCACCACTCCTGGCTGCTGGGCTGTTTTGAATGAAATGAAGGCAATTCCACTTAGGGGTTGATGCGTGGTAGGACAAAACCGCCCATATAGCACACTCCTGAAGAATTAATGGCCGGATAGTGAATGACGTGATAAGCGTCGGATCTGGGTGGAGGAAGATCTTACGGTTATCGCGCGTCGATTAAGGCAGAGTCTTATCCTTGTTGTGGGGTCAGGTTAGAATAAGAAGCTCGATATCGGAGGTGGGGACAGGGTATATATTAAAACATTTTAATATATGCGGGTTTTAACTTAAAGTATATGCGAAATTAACTTAAGGAAAGCGGAATGCAAGACAGGACACTCAGATGCCATCAGCAAAGCAAGGAACACTAATCCATGATAAAAGCGTCAAAAGCAGCATCTCTTCTCTGACACTAATGCCAGAATATGAGGACTCTATAAAGTTAGAAATCACACAACTGACTGTAATCGAGGTTGTTTGGCTATGGCCAACCTCTTCTTATGAATAAAACTTAACCGCTTTTGTTCAAAAAAAAAATTACCACATTTTGCAACCATGGCTTTAACAACCTTATAATCTTTACCAACGAAAATATTGAAATCAACCTCTGAATTGAAATATCACACCAAGAACTACACCCTTTTTTTCTCCAAGGTCAAAATTACTTTTTCTTTAAATCCATGGCGTTAACAACCTATATTGTTGCAACCAAAATCTTAAAGTCAATCATAAAATAAAATAAAAATTCTCCAAATAGAATATTGTTTTTTAGGGATAAAGTTGCAATTTTTTTAAATACATGCCCTTAGCAATTGATATCGTGATCAAAATCCTAAAATCGGCTCTCAAATTGAAAAGAGGTGCTAGTTGTAGGATCCCCTTTTATATTAGTTAAAGGTTACAACTTTTTTGAAACCATGGCCTAAAGTCTCAATGTTATTTCAAACAATATTATAAAAGAAGAAGAAAAACCCAAAAATATGGGGAGAAATAAAAATAAAAAAGGAAAAATGTAGAAAAAAAAATGAGGGGAAAAAAACATGTTTCTTTTTAATTAAAAATAAAAAACAAAAGGTCCCTTTTCTTCATTTTAATTTTTTTTTACAACACCTATTTTTTTAAAGACCTATTTAAAACAAATTGAAAAATAAATAAATAAATAAATAAATAAAAGAAAACACACGCACAAACAAATTGAAAAAAAAATACAAAAAACAAAAAATTACTCGTTTAGTGATGGTGGGGGAAATGAGAAATCCTTGGAATTGTCCTCGCACCCCTCTTCCCTCCATTCCCCACCTAGCCTACCCCAACCCCACTCCACCCACTCCCCATCCCGCACCCCTAGGGGGATCGCTCAAGGCAACTGTGGGGTCAATTTATTGAGTAAATTAACACAAGTATTTTAAATATCAATCTGGGTTTGTAGAACTTAGAAGCATGTCCAAAATATATGGATATCAACTATAATCAGCTTTAGAAGACAAGTTATGGAAACTGAAGGAAATGAAATTATAACCTAAATTAGAAATGCATATTACAAATATAAAGTTTAACTAAATAATTTCTAATTCAATATGTAATAAGCAGGAGAAGTGGCTCCTAACTTAGGAGAACCAGATTGACCTTCTTCTACAATACTACTTCATGAACAGAAATCAAAACCACTAATGAAAAATAGCTCAAGATGCATAAAAGAATAATAGAAGAGGCTCCTAACTAAGGAGGTCCTTGTTGTTCTTCATTATAAATTCATTCATCATTAATGCCATTGTTAGAAAACTGGAAATTCAGAAAATCACTTAAAAGCAAGAAAGATGAATTCTAGTTTCTAATCTCTGATCAAATAGAATGAGAGTTTAACTTAAACATTGGTTTGACCCTTCATATGCATATTAGAGTTAAGATTAAGATTCATCAGCAATCATAACATATCAGCATACATCTAATTAACTGATTAAACATGAAACAAAACTAGTTCAAGAAATTGCAACTAAATTAACCAGAAAGTGCACTTAGCTCGGTATGGGGGCCCTCCACCCTTGCCTCGCACATTGAAAGTACTTCTCAGCTACTGAAACTCAATCAAGCATTCACCATATAGAACAGCAGAAAAGAAGATGGAACTGGTCTCTTTGATTAACTCACAAAGTTCAGAAATCTCAAAATGAAGTTATACAAATTCTACATGTTCATGCCTTCAATGTTCTTGGCTTAAATAAAGAAATATGAAACAAACTTAACTAAAATGTCTCTAACAACTATGTCTATCCTTATCTTATCTATCCAGGTCGAGCTCATCCATCCAATCACTCAAAATCTGGAAAATCCCATAAAATCCTAAATTTGGCCTATTTCCTAGGGATTTCCTAAATGACTCGTCATATTTGACCAGCTTTGGCCGGACCTGTTTAAGCTCGGTTTGATCGAACCAATAGAAACACGTCCATTATTAGTTCCCAAACTTTCTAGAAATGTGCTCAGTTCGTGCTCAAGCGTCTTGCAAGTATGACATCAGTGAATCCATTACGGAATTTTTAGTCATGTCTAAAAATGCACTTAAAATCTAATTTTTATAAAAACACCTAAAAATTGCAAAACTTAATTTATATATTTGGATATGCATAAATTGGTCAAAATGAAGTGTATATGGATGGTAAGTGAATAGATAACATGGAAATTAAATGTATTTAATTAAGCAAAATTGGATCAAAAACGAGGGCCAACAGCCACCCATAAAGGAATAGTGAGATGCTCCTTTAATGGGTGGGCATGCAGCAACCCCCTCCTCTACCCCTGCATAAGACTACCCTACTACTCGAATGAAAACTCAAGGACCATCACTGGTGTTGATTCCTCCATCATACCCAGCCACATATATTTTAAAAAGTACCTTCTAGCATAGTACCTTTTCTCCCTAAGATATTGCATAGTAAGGTTTTGAAGATTGGGGCGATAGCCCCCATATTGCTTGATGATCATCAATACATCTATAATCACCAACCCCTTGGGCAAAATCCTTTTTGAAGGGAATACAATAAAAGTTTTATGAACAAGAATATCTCCTCCACAAAACACAAAAACAACAATTATTCCTTACTAAAAAAAAAAAAAAAACCTAAACCCATCATAATAATGTATTAGTATGCAAGAAGAAGCACTAGGTACACTATTGCCACCATGTTTTGTTGCCATTCCCAATCTCGAACTAAAGATGAGAACCTAACCTCCATTGCTACTAGAGATGAAACCATCAAACTTTAAGAGTCCTACAAGAGTTATTGTTATGAAGATGAAAACCATGTTTTATTGGCATCCCCAAGCACGAACTAGAGATGAAAACCTAGACTCCATGACCAGTAGAGAGGACATTAACAACCATTATTGTTAAGAAGATGACATTTCCCCAATGTCGCCTCATCCTCAACCATTTAATATTGGTTGGTAAAGCATTGTCAAAGAAAACATGTGATTGATTTAAAAACTTGTATGCATTTTCTCAATGGCCTTATATACCTACATTTTCTTCTAGAGGAGGAGAGAAAATGCCAGATTCAAGAGCTAAACATAAGGGCCACATTTGACTAATCTCTTCACCCCATGTGAGGTCAATTGTGTTTGTTCAAAAGAAGGAAATTACATGGCAACTTTTATTTACTATAGAGCCTTGAACAAAATCATAATTAATTATCAACGCAGAATCCCCAGCATTGGTAGTCTACTCAACCAATGCAAAGGTGCCAAGTTTTCCAACAATATTAATCTTAATTTAGGCTATCACCAAGTGTCAATCAATCCAACTAATGTTTAGAAGGAAACCTTCAAGTCTAAAGAAAGTTTCTTTGAGTGGTTGGTCATGTTGTTTGGCTTAATTATGCGTTAACAAGTTTGTGATGATGATACATAATATTTTGTGGCCATTCACCAACTCTTTTGTGATGTCCTACCTCGATGAGGACTTCATCTTCAACGAAACAAGGGAACAACATTTGAAGCACATCCAACGAGAAATGAGTACTCCGCAACAAAACTAATTACACATAAATCAACAAAAGTGCTCATTTGACATGCAATGTATCTAATATTTATCACAAAGCATGGATAGGCATGGGATGCATGTGGACCCAATCAAGATCCAAGTCATATGTGACTAATTGACCTTAAAATATTGATGTAGTTGCACTACTTCTTGGGCCTTGTCAACTTCTATCACAAACTTGTGTCGTTGTTCTCCTACATTGCTTGAACCCTAAACCAAGTGAGAAAGGGTGGAGCAAAGGCTTAGTTTGTTTCAATCGAGATAATGGAAAACATGAGGCATTGAAGCATCAAGTTTGCTTGACAATAGTCTTTATTTTTTTCAAACTACAATAACCATTCAAAATTCAAACAAATACCTCAAATTATGTAGATGGTAAGCTCTTCACCTGACATGGAGAGATGTTTCCCTATCGCAAGAAAACACTCACATGTTTCAAAATAACCCCCTATAATAAAGAGCTTTACTACACTGTTTAGGCATGCCAACGATGGGAGCACTATATTTTGGGAAGCGAGCAAAATGCGGCAATGAAAGTGTCAACAAATTTAAGCACTACATCAACAATACAACCTATAAAGTAATGATGGCATTGGCAAGGTGAACATATTTGGTGATTGAGACTTGAGTATAAAGAGTCATGCTAAGAGTGTTTTCAAGAGTGATTTTATTATTGAAAATTAGTACATTGGATAAGCACCAATAGATTAACATAAGTCAAAAAAACATGATAATTATAAAGATTATACTTGTATCATAAATTTATTTCATTTCTCTATTTTACCCTTATTACTTGATTTATTTATTTATATTTTTATTTATTTAAAATCTTTTATTTCATGAATTGAGTAGCTAATCTTTTTGTTTATTTTATTATTATAAAAAATATATATTTTAAATAAAATTAATAATATTTTAAATTTAAAAACTTGTTATTAAATTTTAACTTAAATTACAAGTAAATTAAAAAACTAACATATCACCTTGCACCCATTTCCAATTCCACAGTTTTTGTTGGCTAACGAGAAACATGTTTTAATTATGGATTTCTATTGTATACTTACTTTAATCTCTCCTTCATTCTTCGTATCATGGAAGTACATGTCCATCCTAATTACTTGTCTCCCTTCTATGTTCAACATACATGTACATTTCAATGTTTGTCTTTGTAAATTTGAAAAATAATCATTATAAAAACTAAAATGAATTTTTTCCAACATGGTAATCCATCAATCCGTCTTTAATACTCTCACCACGTGCGTAGCCTTAACATTGTGCTAGAGAAATATGTTCATGTTATTCTCTTATTTGAAATAAGAAAATTATTATTATTATTATTTAATTATTTAATTATATATTTATTAAATTAATATAAAAATAAAATGTATTATTGAGTTTAGATTATGGTTTTAGCTAAATAGTTGGTGAAACAGGGTGTTCGAAAACGCTAAAAAAATGTGGGAGAAAAGAGTGCATTTTTTGTTCTAAAGAAAAGTGGAAATAGAAAAACATTTCATTTTAAAATGTGAAGCCTTCAAAGAGAAAGTTATGCAGATATGCTAGCAGCTAGCTCTTGGAATAATCTATTTAGCCAGGGGTTTGTCGAAGAGCTAGGAGCATTTATTGTGAGGGTTCACAGAAAAAGGGCCGAAAACATCTGCATTTCATTTTAAAATGTGAAGCCTTCAAAGAGAAAGTTATGCAGATATGCTAGCAGCGAGCTCTTGGAATAATCTATTTAGCCAGGTGTTTGTCGAAGAGCTGGGAGCATTTATTCTGAGAGTTCACAGAAAAAGGGTCGAAAACATCAAGCAGAGGAAGAAGCAATCTGTGCCATAGACTATCTTTAGCCTCGTAGACGTTAAAATAATTTTTTCTTTCTTTCTTCAAGGTGTTGTATGGTGAAAAGATCATCAATTAGAAATGGTAAAAATCTAGCCATATTAAGGATTGGTGTGGCCCAAGTTGAATTGGATCCCCCAGTGATTTAGATGGCTTAAATACCCTAGTGATTTAGGCGGCTTAGATACTCCTAAATGGCAACTACTCAAACCACAAAGGCTGACTTATAATATTTATGTTACCTGACATGTTACCTACCAACATTTTTGTACATTTCCAATGAACCTCTGATCAAATTTTGGCGAAGGATTATAGTTCCAACGCAACACCATTATCTTTTACAGCTTAAAGAATATGCAGAGGATAGCCAAATCTGATCCGTTAACTCAAAATTTTGAAAGATATGTTTTGCATAATGCATATAACACCCAAGTTCGAACCCCAAACTTTCCCACTCAAAATGGAAATCAAATTTAGATCGAACAAAACAAAAATAAAATGTTCTAACGGTGATGATTTGATTGTTCCTATTACTGACATAAAACTTCATCGGATCAACGTAACAAAAGTCTATGAAGTTTTTTCAGAGGCCAAGATCATCAAAATCCATCAATATTTCATCCCCTTCGGTACAGTCTCTGTAATTCAAATGCTCGTCTGGCCTGTGAATTTATGCCCCCGACCACTATACACTGGCTATGCCATTATATAGGGTGATTCTGTTGAAAATTTATGACACAATATACCTGAAGGATGGACTTTGTACTAATGTCATGTTAACATTATCTTTTCCTTTCAAGGGTTCCCCCACCATACACCTGAATGATGAACTTGCACCGGTAACATTAGCATACTTTTTTCGTTTGAGTTGCTCCCTCCACTGATCAAGAAAATAATGATGAGCAAGCAATGTCATCGAACAGGGAATCCCCGTCAACACATTATCCCAAAAGCTTTCAGTCGTTGTGTTAACAGAAACAGAATTTGTGCCCAGGGCTTCCCAAGTCAAAATCAAATCGAATTATAAACTAATGCAGTAAGAAAAAAGAGCAGAATATAGCGTTAAATTTGGTTTCACATGCTTCATATGATAAGAGAGAATCTAAGAACAGAGTTCAAAGCACAGCCACCACCTTTACAATATTCCCATAATTGTGACTACACAACCATGAATCTGATAGTCTCCATGTTAACTATGCTAGCAAGTTAGAAATATTTGAGTTCAGTAGTTTACCTATGTAAAACATTCAAAACTCCCTTGCTTCCATCTCTTTAGTTCATAGAAATGAAAAGAGTAAAAGGAAAAATTGCAGTCTTCTGCAAACTTTTGGACTCACCATCCAATAGAAATCAAGCTACAAGTTTTTTTTTTTTTTTTTTTAGCTTCTAACCAGTCAATAACAAAACCAAATAATTGTATCTGCAAGAGACAAATAGAAGCAAATAGAGATCACGTGGTCCATTAGCTGATCAAATACAGAATTATTTCTTAGGACCACTGACACAACTGTTATATATTCAGTGATACAATCCGGATTCTGCACATATTGGGATCTCGACTTGGAAGAAATATGTACAACAAGAGTACTCATACTTCAGATTTCAGCTCAAGTATATACAGCTAAAGAACTAGACCCAAAGTGGCATCACCATAGCTGATCGAACTTGAGATTGTGTGAGTGAAAGCTTCTAAAGTATTATTGTGGTGATTTTTTTTCCCTTTTTCAATTTTGTAAACATCATAAAGCAACTAATTAAACTTTCTGATACATAAACATATTTTAAAATTTGAAGGACTTAGACTGGTTATGGACAGCCTCAAATTCTTGCATGCAGGCACTAGAAAAGCTAGTCATAGCCTGGAACACATTTGGAAGCCATGTCTGTAGATTTTTTAAGGTTCTTTCCCTAGTAGTTCGGATGGAATTCAAATGCTTTAACTTCTCGTCTTCGACCTTTCTCTTAAATGCATCAATCTTAGCCCTTTTTTGTGCCAAAGGATCTTTGGGATCCAAACCAGAATTGGGCGTTTCCTTTGATTTTGTTGTAGTAGAAGCATGATACTTCCTTTCCAAACTCTGGAGAGAAGCCAATTTCTTCTCAAGCCGTTTATAAAGTCTTTCTGATTTCCTCCTATGCTTTTGTTCCTCAGCTTGTTGCACTACTATTTCATGGACAATTGTAAAAAAACTTTTTATGGCCTCAGAAGTTGCCTTGTCAGGCAACCTGTCAAGAGCTTGCTGCCACTACTCCACTAAAGTGGATGTATATGGTGGGAAAGTTTCTAAAGTTCCTTCCATTCCATTCTCAAGCTGGTGGAGACTAAGCTTCATCCATCCACTTAGAGTCTGCATGTAATTTCTTTGGCTTTTTACAAAAGCACAAAAACTTGTATACCACTTAGAGACCTCATTTTCCAGTTGAATAGTTGCCAGCTGATGATAATCACTTGTAGTTTCTGTGCTTGGCAGACTTTGTAGCTGATTCACTTGTTGAGCAATATGGTTCTGGACCAGATGGCATTCATACATGGACCTCCACATCCTCATTAGCCTGCAAATCACCAAAGTCTTCTGTTAAATAATTTTACTAAAGTCTTTATCCTTTTCATCTATGATGCTGTAGACAGTAGATTTTTCAAAAGGATGTAGGCTTGCTGAAAACACAATGTTTGGAGGCACTAAGAACAAGAATATCGAAAGAATGAAATTAGAGTACATCAGAACACCGAATATAAGCAACCAAAGGAAAACAGTAAAAGTGAGCATATGGTAGCATGCCAATAAGGAATTCCTAAACATTACCAATCTAAATCTTCCCAAGTAAAGCAGAATGAAATGAAGTAAAATATATGATGTTGATAGTCAGAATGTCCGAGGTCAGTGCTAGTATCATATATTGGCAATGATTCGTTCTCTGTAAAGAAAACTTCGCAGTTTCAGACAGCACTGCGAAATGAAGGGGCATTTCTTTGTCAAAATTTTTGTAGAATTGACTTTGAACTGGACTTAAATCATTTAATTTGTACTGATATTGAATGACAGCACTCGTATGTGAGCATAAAGGCTTTTCCTAATCTCTAACACAAGCAGAAACATATACTCTTAGCAAGAATTGAAAATACATGTTCACTATATATCAACAATTTAGCAGGCAGAATTCTAAAATATTTAAATACCACCAAATACAAGGAAAAGATAACGCAGCATATCCAAAGCAATCAACTGAACGAGAATAGTAATACAAAGCAATATCAAGAACAGTAAACTGAACAAGCAGTAAAACTCATAGGCGTCACATGTTCGTTTTTACCCTTCTGAAAGCTCAACAAGCTGTGGGTACAATTGGTTCTCTTTCAGGTTCAAAATTGATGCTGAAATTGTAATTACATCCTCACGTTCTTGCAGTATATAACATTGCAGCATCTCTATATCTCTTCTCGTTTTGTTAATCTTTGTTTCTTCATAACCTTTTGATTGCTGACTGCGCAACAGTCGCATTTTCTTCTCTAACGTTATCTTTGCAGATTCTCTGTTCTGTGAAGCCATAAAAAGAACTGGTAAAAATTAACCACCGTTACATACAATCAGACAAGCCATGCCTATCAAAGCAAAAAATGAAGAATTATGCTGGTGTCCTTAAACAAATCTTTAAGAGCTATAACTAATTTAGATAGAAAAATTGTCTTAATATCTTCTCTATTTGATTTTAAAAGGTTCTGAATATTCTCAGGATCTTGCATCAGAACAGTGTAATTTCTCTGGATTCAGCTTCTTAATTTATTCCACAGCAAAGATTTGCTAAAAAATGGCTTTGCACTGTTGGCCATTGCAAACCTAACAGATGATTTCATTCGCTATGTATGAGTAAAGTGGGCAACAATATTTAAGTACAAAAACAGCCGTTCAATATATGGGATCAAGAAAATAAGGAAAAAGAGGTCAAGTTGAAAGACAAATACCCTGACTTTCTCATAGAGCTTCTTCTCCCAAGCACAAAGTCTCTCCAAGGTCGCGCAATGGCTTCCCTGTGAGTAAGGTTCACCAGTGTTGAGCAATCCAACAGTATCTTTGCAGACAAGAGGTGATTTCAAAGACCAACTCCAGGACAAGGCACTGAAAACTTTAGCAGAACGGTAACTATTCTCTGTAGCACATATCAGTAAATTGACTCAGCCCCATTGAAATAGTTTAGCTCAAAGCAAACAAGCATATTCTAGATTCAAGATCAGAAAAGAATTTAAAGTCATAAGACATGTACATATAGATGCATGCATCGTGGAAGTTTTGAAGTGATCTCATATTTGTGTTCAGAGGAAAAATGTGAGCTATGATTTGGACTGTTTGCCTAGACAAGAATTATCATCCTTAAAGAAGATAAGATGGCATAAAAAGAACATAAAACGTCATGTTTCTGAGGCTTCTGTGGTTCAAGTCAATTTGTCAAGTTAAACAAAAAGGGGTGACACGGAAGTTTGCTTACAATAGATCATAAAAGCTGAGACCAAACTTCTCATTTGGACCAAAGGAAACCTGAAAACTTTGAATCTCATATAAGAAGTCATCAGACTTCTTCACACGAAGGAGAGCAAGGCAATTAGGATAGAAGGAAATTATACTAATGTCCATGTATGACCAAAGCTAAATAGAACAGAGAATTACAGAGTATGCCACATTTAGTGAAGTGGAAATTCGGAGTGATAGAGATCTTACTATTGAACTTGCCCAAATCATGCTCCAAATAGGCCTTGCTTGCATCTAGAAACTCTGAAACCTCTTTACCTCCTTCAGAGGCCTTGAGAAAATATTCATCCAGCTGTCCAACTATCTCCCCGAGATTTTTATGCTTTCTGGAAATTACCATTGCTAAATCAGTATCTTTAGTGTACCAGCTTACCATGGAGGAGTTGTCATCAGTTTCACGTCCTGGGGACTTGTCAGTCAGTCTGCTATTTTCTGTTTCCTGGTCATCATCAAATTCTGTCACTGTTTCATCCCACTGCTCCTCTTCAATCTTCAGCTGTTGTTGTTGCTGTTGCTGTTGCTGCTGCTGTTTCTTTAGTTCATTCTCGGATGTATGCGGGGCTCTTCTGTCAGAAATCCGAGCAGGAGAGGAAGCGCAGAAGGGATCCCAGAAGTCCCATGCTGATCCTTGGGGTGGTGGTGGCGGTGGAGTAGGAGTTTCAGTGTCAGAATCATGTGGAGTGTTCCATTGCTGTTCTGAGGTTGAATTTTTGGGAGGAGATGATGGTTGAGCATTGCTGATACGGACATCTGTAGATGCTCGATTGACTGGGATGCTGGTAGGAAAAGTTGCAGATCCATAACTAGGAGAAGGGGTGAGAGACAATGGAGGAGGAGGTGGTGGAGGTGGGGGAAGAGGAGGAGGTGAAGGGGGCAAGGTGACCCGATAATGGCGAAGATGTGGGTAAGGTGAAGTCTTCTGAAGCTCCACTGATTCTAATTCTGCAAATTGTCTAAGGGTTGCGCCAGCATTCCTCAAAGCTTGTAAGTATGCCATTTGCGATACTGCAAACTCATGCCTAGAACTCACCACCTGTCTCATCAATTTCTTCCGCTCCTTGCATCTTACCACCTTTTCCTCGTTATCAATGCTTGAATAAACACAACCCATTTCTATTACCCCGCACAAAACTACACAAAATGAATCATTCACCTTCAACTGATCAGGGTCGCCCACAGCCCATTTCCCCGCTTTTAATAGCAATCAATTCATTCACCCCAAAGCAATGCATCCACCATGATCACGGCTTCCAATCCTTCATAAACCCCGTGAACATCAAACAAACCATGTCATCTTCCCCTGATAAATGCATTCACATAAACCCAATGAAATGTAACCAGAAAAAAATAAATAAACCCTGTCCTTCTTGACATCGACTCTATCCTACACAATTTACCTTCTGTCCGCCTCAACTGAAACCAGAAAATGTAAATAAACCCTCTGCCCTTATCTACATCGATTCTATCCTAAACCATGTACCATCTGTCCACCTCTAATGACCCACAACCCAACTCCTCCATCTACTAATAATTTATGAACAATTTAAAAAGGGGAAAAAAAACACTCACCATCTCAATCCATGCTTGAACTCAGCTCTCCTTGCTCAATACTCACTGCAACAATCTTCTGGTATTTCAATCAACAAACCCAATCCATAACTGCAAGACTCTTGCTATTCCTTTTGTTCTGTGTTTCAATCAGCAAACATTGCAATATAATCTACTGACGTTGCAGACTCTGGCTGACCCACAGACCATTTCTTAGACTTAACAAGAAAGTCTCTGCCATTAAAGTCTGTACCATAAACCAGTTGGGCTCCCAATATTCATTCAAAACTGCGCTTAACCCAATTCATATTCTTCACAAATCCTGTAACAAACCACAAACCCATTTCATATCCCTTAGCATCACCTAATTTGAACCCAAAATACCATGCCAGAACACAGCATTGCCAACAAAAGCGACAAACATATATTCACTGTATATACATCCAGACAATCTCATCAACAACACAACAATCACATACATTGAACATCAGCATACAATGCATATACCTCAATAACATCCGGCCCAACTACCTAATTTCTTTATCAAACCAATCAATCAAACTTTCCATTCCGATACCATACACTTCTGCTGCCAGTGACAACAACAACTACACCTGAATTTATAATGACAGGATCCCTTTCCACATCAAATCCATACTGAATCCTGCCACAAACTCTGCATTAAATCCTCAGACAGCCAGGCTTCACTCAATTCCTTCATGGGACTTGCAGAAGCATAAACAAAAAAAGAAAGACCATGATAATCAATACTTAGAAGACTGTGCCAAAAACTTTGACCATTTGGGTTGCAACTACCGTCAGAGACAACATAAAAATATGATGGTGAAACTTCTGTTCAATCCATTCTGACATCTTTATTATTTTCTGTTAAATTTGTTGTGACATTTTACTGTTCAAAAGTGTTAACACCCTAGCATTTCTTGCTTAGCTAGACCGCTTTCGCTTCTTCTGACAGTAAAGGTACATTTACCAACCCATGAATGGGTAGAGCTACCCTTTTTATTAACCTTCATCATTTACCTGGCGGGTGACAAAAGTAAAGTAAAAAACATCGCCGTCGGATCCACTATTAACGGCAAGTACGGGATCCCGGCAATTTCTCTCGTCCGGTTTTGGGGAACCGTGAGATTTTGACTCGTACAGCAGGAACCATGAACTTCCCTGTAAATCACGTCCAGCGTCCGTGATCGAATGGTATATAGTCCTCCCGGGTTTCCCGCTGCCCCTTCAATACGGTTGACACGCCGGGACGTTAGCACAGACTCGCAGTACTTTGACGAGCACGCCCCCCTGCCGTGACTTTGTAGGGTATTTATGTGTTAAATATAATGCTACGTGTTTGTTTGTGATTCTTTATTAATTTTTATCGACAATATGTTTTACCAATTAAATTATTTTACCGAGGGACATATATACTCTCTCGTCATGTCGGGGGTACCGCTTGTGCTATTATTTAAAAACTAAAACCAACTTTGCCATTCGTACTCATTCTCCAAAATAAGTCTTCTGCCCTTTTTATATTTAAAATTATTTTTTTATTAATTATATTATTTATTTTTAAATGTATTTTCTCTGTTTCTAAGATAGTAGTCATAGTATTAATACGCTTATTAATAAATATATATTAGATAAGGTTTGTAATAATTACAAATTTTATTATTATTTTAAAATTAAAACTTATAATTTAAATTTTTTATTTTTAAGTAAATTTGATAGTAAAAAATGTCGAGAAATTGTGATTTTTATTATTATTATTTAAAATATATTTTTAATTACATAAATAAATTTAATACTTTAAAAATTTCTCAACATTTAGATTATGTAGATTTTATTATTTAAATTATAATTCTAATAAATTTTTATTAAAATTGACCAAAAAAATACATATAAAAAATCAAAACATTAAAATTTTAAAATTACGAAAAATTAAAATCTTTTTTGTTTTATTACTTTTGACCAATGTTCAAATTTAAATAAATTAATAATAATGATTTATTATTTTATTATTTTTAAACATTTTAACAATCATAATAGTATTTTTCTCTAAAAATTACATAAAAGATAATCTAGTCGAGGCGTTTTAAACCAGCTTGTGTGGTTCATCTTCAAGACAAGATGAGGAACCAGATCTAGGCAATGCAATAAATAGATGTAGAGAGCAACTAACTAGCCGTTAGTAACAGGTAGCTTGACTTAAGGTAGAAAATCTTCATGACAAGATGAGGACCCAGATCTAGGGAATGCAATAAATAGATGTAGAGAGCAACTAACTAGTAGTTAGAGAGTAACAGCTAGTTTGACTTAAGGCAGAAATTAATAGTTAAGATTTGACCAAAAAGAGAAAGGGTATCAAACTAAATGAATTTTAACTTATTAACTTATTTTTTTTTAACTTATTAAAAATATACTATTAGAGGTAATAATATTATTTGATCTAAGACTTCTGTGATCCATAATGTAATGTAGATACCAGTATTTCAGATTAATCACATCGTTAAGAACTAATATTTTAATAAAATAATATTATAAACAACATAATTATAATATGTTAATAATATGTTAATTTTAGTTGCTAAATTGAAATCGTTATTTTAAATATTATACTTTAAATATGTTATTTTAAATATTATACTTTAAATATTTTAGTAAAATAAATATTAAAATTATATAAAATCTTTAAATATTATTCAAAATTGTTAATAATAAATGTTATTTTATGAATTTATTAGATTTTATATTCTTGTGATAAATTCTACATGGACCGAATTGTTAAATTATTTAAAACTCATTTTAAAAAACATATAAATTAGAAAGTTCCTTAAATTCTAAACGTCAAACCAAAATTTTCACTTCATAACTTTTTTACTACACTCACATCATTCAAAAATGTCTTAATAATTTTAACTAAGAAAATTGCTACATATTTAACAAATCTCGGAAATATTTAACAAATCTTGGAAATTTGTCGTGCAATGCTGGGTCATTAAGCTTTTTTCCTTTCCCTTTCTCATACCCTCCCTCTGTATTTCTAAATTTATTTTCTACCATTACTAAAGCTTTAATTATCTATGATAATAAGTATAGTATTTAATTAAATTACCAGAAGTTTTAAAAACTACATAAAATTTAATATCCTGGAATTTCAAATATTATATATCATTAATTAGGATATTTTTTACTTATTTAAAGATGATTAGGTGACAATTAAAGAACAATCTAGAACATAGGGTAGCTACGATATGTTGATGGGGAGCATAATGAGGATCCCTTTACCTGGTAGATAGGTTGATGGGGAGTAGAACGAGGATCCCTCTACCTGGTGTATGAGAGTCTCAAAGTTGCATGTAGAACATCAATTTGGAAGGTAGTCTAATATAGTTATCATTTGCATTGGGTGGCAAAGAAGAGTGGTTTTGAATTGTATCATGGTTGTACACTCGTTCCAGGATAGTTGCAGGGAATAAAATGAATTCCTAGCATGGGAAAGAAGGATGCATGATACTCACTCATTGTCATTCTTAAGACAACCATAAAAACATTCAAAGACATGATGTCGCTGGGAAGTTTGATATACTTGGGAATCTGTAGGGAGATTTTTTCCATTCATGGGCTTAAGCTGCTCCATCCTCTTTTGGAGCAACACATTGGATTTGAGGGGGGAAGTTATATCACTTGTTTTCCCAGTCCATTTCCCTCACTCTCTTTTATTTGCGGTAATTTCATTGGCTTCATTTTCTACCCTTGATATGGGAAGAGTCGAGTCCAGTCTTTGGTAGAGCCTCCTTGGCAATTGCTAGAGTCAGCTACCTAGTTCATTTTTCAGTTGAGTTGTCTTTTGGGAAATGCTTCACACTATTGAGTAGCTTTTTAGAGTGGAACTTTAATAATCCCTTCACTCTCCCTCTCAATTGGAAGGTTTAATTAAGACCTTTAAGTAGGCACTTTGTCCCTAATTTTGTTTGCTTGAGAGGGTATGAACCTCTCTTGGTTGTGGGTTTCTTGATTGTTTTGGAAAGGGTCCTTGCTCTAGTTAGTTGGTAAGAGTCTACAATCTTCTTAGTTGTAGGTTTATTGTTTGGTTTGTAGAGGAAGGAAGTTATGCCTCGTGGGCGTGGTGCAGGGGGCGCAAGGGATGACACAAACCCAAAGCTCCTCTCACTTTACATGCCCAACAAGCAGTAGAGAGCTCCATGACATTGTACTACTAGGAAATTCCATCTCGAATTCATAGGGAGATTGTTGAAGTTAAGGAAGACACCAAGGTTGAGCGTAGGTGTGGAGATCTTGGAATAGGTTGGGTGTTGGGTCCTAAACATTCAATACATGAGAACTAGGCATAGTAGATATTTGAACGTTGTGGATGTTTACTGGAAAATCAAAATTGTGATGGGAAAAGTACTTGAAAATCCTGAGGAGTAGTAGAAGATCTTGCTCATTGTGGATGGACTCCAAAGATAGATTAGCAAATTGGATCACAAAATCTTAGTGTTGGCAAAGCAGTTGGCCAATCTTGAGTTCTTTAATCCTGAGGAGTAAGTTCAGCATACCAACACCATATAGGTGGTTAGTTTGTTATAATTTTATTTTTTCATATTTAGTCAAATTTATATATTGTCTACCAATTTAGTTATAGGAGACCATAAGGACTTACATAGTAAACATAGGCACTCTACCTGTCATTTTTGGTATTTGATATGTTTTGTAATGCAGTTCAAAACTTTTAATTGGCCCAAAAAGACAAGGATGTGTTACTAGTCTAGTTTCCCATGCAACAAACTAGTAGGCACAAACAAACATCTATATGGTGTATTTTTTTTATCTGCATTTAATATAAGTTTTCAAATTCACTATAAAAAAATCAAAAACATAAAAAAAAACAAAAAAAACCATGATTAATTTGTGTCTTATTTTTTGAATAGGACTAGTGATTAAGAGCATGTGTTTCCTCCTAAAAAGTAAGCCACAAGTTCACACCCAAAATGAGTAGAGTATGTACACCTCCATAAACTTTAAAAGTCAATGTACATAAAAGTGAATCTCATATACAAAATCCTTAAAATAAATTATTATTAGTATTAATATTGTAAAAACTCTTCATCTTATATATATATATAAATAAAATATACTATACTAAAAGTAATTATGATATATATATATATATATCCTTTACTAAAAGTAATTATGATTATACTTATAACATTTATAAATAAAAATCATTATTTAAATATTATTAATTGGTATATTTTTTAATGATTAATTTGTATCTGCCCCGGATGCGGGTGTCGGAATGACGAGGACGGGCGAGCCACATGCCCAGCATGGGCTGCCCCGTGTTAACTCCACGGCTCCCCGGAGAAAGCCGTCATATGGTAAGTAAGCCCCCTTCCGCACAAAGCCACAGTTAATGCAATTGATGGCTGAGAGGAGAGGTAGATGGAGGAGCAGAGCGCAGTTATTGAGCGCCTGCAACGAGGGAATGAAGCAGCATATGACAAGCTCGATGGGTCGGGCAAGGAATACTGGTCTGCTGAGAGTTGGTGGGTGCGGAAGCACAGAGAGTTTAGGCCGAGGAAGTTTTCGCCACCCCGCGGCTCAGTGGAAGCCTGTCTCTATTGCCATCCTTGCCGCTGGTCTGGAAGGAGAGGGCAATTGGCAAATTTGCAGCAACAATTCGGGAATTGGAATAGTCTGGCACCAAGTGGAGGAATTCAAGCTGAGTGTTGTGCACCAGAGAGCGAATTGGGAAGGAATTGGCATTGCTATCGATTTCAAGCTTACCCTCAGGCATACAAAGGAGGCATCAGATATACCATGGTTAAAGTACGGGAGCGACAACCCAGCAGAAGGGGTCCATCGAGAGGGTCCTCCTCACGAACCCCTGCAGCAGATGAGCATCACCACTGCTGCTGCTGCTATTGTCATCGGCGAGCCCGGGCGACCCAGCTCCCCATTAGACAATTCGTGGAGGTCGGGAGTTCCAGCGAAGGGAAGCCGGTGCTTCCTTCCTTCGGCTCTGTGGTATTCACCTTGCGAAGCTCTGAGGATAATGCAGGAGTTAATGCCCACATTTCAGTCCTATTCACCAAAATTCCGGAAGGAATTGAGGATGAAAATCCTCAGGGCACGCTGGAGATGCCACTGGAAGGATCTGGAAAGGAATTTGAGACTGGAGAAGAAGCGGCTGCGGAAAAGGTCATTGCCACGGTGCTTCCAACGTCTGAAGCTGGAAGCATGGGGGAAAAAAGCACGCAAGACCTCTTTCCTCCATTGGGGCCAGCCCCTCCAGGCGTTGACGAGGAGAAATGGAAGAAAATGTGGGAAGGACGTGAAGAAGGTGACGGTTGGGCGTTCGTGGTCGAAGACAAGAGCCTCTGCGAAGAGGAGAATGCACATCTCGCGGCCCTCCCTCCATCTTCAGCCCGTCTCCACGACTAATGCAGCTGCGGGTATTTTGATTTTGTTATTCGGTTATGTTTGCTGGCAATTGATACTTGTATCTCTGCCTTGTTTAAATATGTCGAGTCTATGGTCAAGTCTCAATTCTGGGTGGTCTAAGCTGACAGCTGACACTCGTGACTCTGTCATGCTTAAATCTGTCCGGTATATGGGTCAGTCAATCTTAGCAGTAAGCCCCTGCGTGGGCAGTCATGTGTCTGGTCTATACAATGTTGCTCCTCAGGGATTCTGATAGATTTTGCTACTGTTTTGAGAATTCAGTCCGGTGTTGCCCCTGTGTGAGAGCTTTTGTTGTCATGGAAAGTTCTGGGTTGTTTTGGCGATGCTGCCCCTGCGAGGGAGCTTTTCGGTCTACAGTCAAGATTCCCAGGGTGCTACTGCAGGCCCTGGAAGGCATGTCTTTCTGTGTGTAAAGTTATCTTGTACATATAATATAAAAGTTTAGCTAGTTTTTACCGAGAAAAAAAAAAATGATTAATTTGTATCTCATTCTTATTATTAAAAAAATCCATAATAAAATAATATTTTTTAACTATTTAAATTGCATTATTATATATTTTATATATATATAATTTCAATCATTTAAAAAAATAGAAATAAATAAATAAAATCCACATTTTTACGCAGCTTTTTATATGTAATATTATAGTCCTAACCGTTTACTAATTTTATTGATATAAACCAAAAAGTACACGTCAAGTTCCACCATTAGCGCATGTGTAGGTTAGAATGCACCTTTTACATGGATAAACGTAAAGTTGTAATCAATCTCAAGATAGATAAATTTATGTTTTAATAGAGTTGTAATAATCTTAGGGTAATTGATATCCAGATAAATTTATGTTTTAATATAGTTATAATAGTTTGGTAAGTTATAATATAATTATAATAGTTTGGTAAAAGGGAAGTTGGGGTGGCAAAAGTAGGAAGGGTTATTTTTCATTTCAACGATTAAATAGAGTCACAATATAGGGATTGGGTATTTTAACTAACAACTAAGCAAAATATTTGATATTATGGTAAGGATTTAAAATAGGTAATGCAAAAAGAATTTGTAGGCTATCGGTTTTTGGAGCTTTAATGATCGTGATCAAACAAGTAAAGAAAGCCTTAGAAAACCCCGTCACTCCTCTCTCTTCCACCCTACAAAGGTTCTCTTGACAATCAATATCTCGATATCTTGAAAGTTGAGTCACCAAGCCACTAGACAAAGATAAAATCTCTTCTCCTAATTGTTGCTTGATCTAGTTGACATTCATCACCTAACGAAAAATTCTCCCTTAGTCAATAGGCATTCAAGATCTATCAGTATCAAGGATTTATTATGGATGTTATTCATTATATTACCGACACCTGATAGATCGACACCCCATCCTCCAAGGCTTAAACTCATTTAAGCTAAGCTTTTAGTCATGACCCCCTTTCCAAACAAAATATGACCAAGGGACAAGGTCAAAGCCTCCAAACCCCAAATTTCCAAACTTTTGCTAACAATCTCGAAAATTCTAAAACTTTTGTTGCACTTCCCTAGTCAGTCTTAGAGGCTGAAATTGACTCTGATAAGACAAAAACCTTGCCCAAATACTTTTAAAGACTCAAAAATTTTCTCTAAACTATGAATACATCCTAAACATTGCCTTCAACAAGACATCTTCATAAAAGAAAGACATAAAATGATCGATTGCCAGAACTTCTCAACTTCAACCAATTAAATTGAGATTCCTCTCGTTCCTTTGGGCTGTAAACTATCAACATCACATTGTCAACTCTAAACTCTTAGAAACAAAAGGGCTAGCCTTTTGGTTTACCACTAGAGGAAAACAGGGTCTGCCATTACTCAAGAACTATCAAGTCTTCTCATTCAAAATAGGGATACAATCATAGTTGTTTCAACCCACAACTTGCATGGTAAAAGCCATTCAAAATACAGAATACATAAAGAACCTCAAAGTTCAAGTCAATTTATACATTCACCTTACTAAACCATAGATCCCATATGTATCATAGGTAACTTGTTTAAGAGAATCTCTCTCTCTCTCTCTCTCTCTCTCTCTCTCTCCATATATATATATATATATATATATATATATATATATATATATATATATATATATATATATATTGCAATAACATTTCTTCATGTATTTCTCATTTTTCGTGTAGTATGGTCCATCAAAAGTATGCAAAATAGGTACTCCTTGGATGCAAAATAAAATGTTGCATCCAACAAGAGCTCCCCCTCGAAATTTGAGTAAAATCATAGGGAGATAAGTTGAAAATACAAGTTTAAAAATAGTTTTTTTTTTCCTCCAAAACTTGATGAGGTAATCTAATATTATTTTATTATTTTCAATATTATTTTATAATATTCCTTAGGAGGCCCATTTTAGACCTCAGAATTTCTTTAATGACTACATTATAGTCTTCCTTGTAGTTGGTCACTTGTGAGCAGGATCTAATACCTTAAGAGAAAGCTTTTGTTAGGGTTCTATAGATTTCAAATCAAGTTAGAGGACACAAAGGCCACTCTCCTTCACATACAGGAATCAAGATCCTATCTTTCAATTACTAATCATGGGCCTATTAACACAATAGGGTATGACCATCATGGGCCTACATAATACAAAAGGAATCCCTTCATTGATCTATCAACCCCCTCACTACTCCTTTTATTGTTGCCTTGCATGCTTGAAAAAAACAAACCATTCAAAATTTTCTCCCAGCCTTCTGACTCAAGTTGAAGGCTTCCCTCACTAACCTCGTTATCCAATTCAATTACTAATAAAAATTCCACATAGGATTGTTGTGACTCAGAAGGTTTTATGTTTCCTTCTATTCAGAATCATAGTCCCAACACCCATGTGTGGTTCTCTCTTCCATTCCCAAGAGTTTTCTCTAGTTCACTTGCACAAATATCTCTCACATTCCTTGGTTGTTCTCTCCTCTCTCTTCCTCTCTGTCTATTTGTTTGTTTACTCCATGTTTGTCTTCTCTATTACACCCCCATGGTTGCTTCTCCCTCATACACAAATTTTTAGTATGACAAATCCAGTCCTTTTCTTAGGCTACCTGGTCAATCCAAATTCTCCAGTATGGGTACATAGCCCATACCTCTCAAGTAGTTCAACACCACTCCCTTATTCTTCTCAAAACTGGTGGTAAATGGGTAGTTCAACTGCTAAACCATAAATATGGACAATTAATTTAGGGTAAGATAGTAAACTTCCCCAATGCCCCCTTATAGCTTTACTCTCTCAGGGATTGGGATATTTGGTTGCTCCCTTTTTCAACTTTGGAAATATTTTGAATAAAGAAGAATATTTACATCAATTGAAATCTGGTAAAATATCCATGCTCGTCATCCTAGAATTATCAATCTTAATTATATATTACAAAATTTGGGGATTAAAAAAGAGTATTACAACTTTCCATTAGGACATTATTGTACATAATAAATAGCACTTTCCACTGGATGGTGAGTGCTTGCTTTGGACCACCCATGTGAATATGCCCCTTCCTGACGCACCACCATCACCTACCATTACTAGCCCATGCCACTCGAGAGCTCATATAGACCTTGAAGCTAATGAATATTTGAAAGGGGTTAATCCCATTACCTTAGACCCAAATGGTACTCATTGATGTTTGCTTCCACAATCATTCATAATTACAGTTCAGCTCTAATGCCTTCCTTTGCAATGATGGCAATGGTTTCAAATTGCTAGTGGGTGGGCTTTAAAATCCATGCATTATTGGAACATCATCAAACTTTTCTTGTAATTAGAGCAAGTTTATTTTGTTTCTATTCATTCTTTTATTCCTTTATGTATATTTGTTCAAAATTTTCTCTGGCTCAGTTCATTGGGAGGCATTCCCTCTCTAGCATCCCCGCCTTAACCCTCTACATCTTGTCTTCTCTTGTTTTGTTTATGGATTTATCAAAACAATGCCTAGTTTGGCTCTCCCAAGCCATCCCTTTGCATTCACATGGTTAGTGGCCTTTGTTGTGTATGATTTTCCCCATGATCTTTTTCCCTTGAGAGCATTTCTCTCTTCCATCTAGTCTTCATTTCATTGTATATCTTGCCATGACCTAACTTCTCACATGGCTATTATAGGAGACGTGGATGAAGGGAACCCCCCCCCCCCAACCACTCAAGAGCTTAGGCCAATGTTAAGACCTTTGTTTCTTTCTCTTAATAACATGCCTCAAAAGTTGTAAGAGAGTAAATTATAGTGGTAGAAAATGAGGTCATGTAGAGAGGCATTTCCTATTGAATTCAAAGGTTGAGGAAAACATCATATATTGGATTACAAACTTGAGTAACACTCACTCAAGACAAGCTTAGTACATGAAGACTATTGACCTTTATTGGAAAATTAAAAGTATTACGGGCAATGTCTTGGTGGAAACAAGTGAAGCACAACATGAGATCCTCCTTATAGATGTTATTTCTCTGCAACTACAACTAACAAAATTGGATAACAAGGCGATTATCCTCACCAAGAAAGTACCAACCTTGGAATTCCTTGTTAACAATGAAGAGGAGGTTGAACCTACAACCCACAAGAAGATTCCCCCTAACATAAATGGTCAGAATGTCTATTTTTTATTCTATAAATAAAAGTAAGCCATCTAACCTCTTTATTACATCTAGTACTAAGCTACTTAGTAGATTTCCTAAAAATCAACAACTTTATGCTTTATATAATTTTATCATTTGACAAAAAAAATATACATGTATTTCTAATATAGTTTCCCTAATAACAAATTAATAATTATAAAATTAATACTATTAATTTTTAAAACATTATAAATTAAATTTTAGTATATCAAATAATAATAATAATAAAACTTTCCACTTCTAACATTATTTTTTCACTTATATTAATTAAGTGAAATAAAACTAAAACTTTCCATAATTAACACTTCCCATTGCAACATTATTATAAATTATGATAAATAAAAATTTGTGTTTGCAATATTATTTTCTTTGTTACGCTCGGATTAAATAGTGGAACTAAACATTTATAAAAAAATCCTTATCTTAAAAAATATAATATCTTTTTATTGTGACAACCCCTCGTTAATATTCCTCATTCAAATATTTGTAATTATTTAAGGTAATGGCTGAGAAAAAGGGACACATATTCTACTTCCATGAGGAATTGGTTACTTTAAATATCAATTATGGGTTAGCTAAGTGGTTTTAAATGAGTTGACTGTGTAACAAATTAACTGAAAATAAAGGACAAACCCATGTGTCTTTTGGGCATAATCACAAGCAAGAAAGGACAAGAAACAGAAGGAAAGGATGGGTTACACTATCCAAAAGAGAGGGGGTTGCATCGGGGAAGACAGACTGTTAGTTTGTTGAAGTGTGCAAGAAAGAGTTGGCAAAGGGGAATTTTTGTAAAGACTTCCATGCATACACTAAAGGGGGAGATAGCAAAAAGAATACAAAGAGAAATTTCCTCTATGGTCGGAGGTGTCAATGTGAACACACAACGAATAAGTATGAGAAAGTTAATTAGTTGAGGAAACCAAAGGGGGGGCTTGTTGGGTGAGCATTATAGAGAGCAATGGCTTGCCTGAAGGCTGAAGAACCTACTGGGAGCTTATCGATTGATGAAACTATTGGTTAAGGGAGATACACTCAGGTATTTGTGAGGGATGATGAACCAATAGAAGTTATCTTCGCGCTAAATCTCTGGTTTTTTACTCACTGATGAAGTACCTGGAGAGGTGATCTCTCTACTCAAATAGTAGCTCATCCAACTAATGAAACTTCCTTTGTAAGTGGAATATCTTTCCTGAAATTGATCTATAATTCTCTGAAATTTGATATCCTAACATGAGTATTAATCATGTATGTAATGCCTGGAAAAACTAAGTAAAGTCTTGTGTAGTTGGTGGGTGAAGGCAGTGTGGCCTTGTGGCATCTTGTTCAAGCTGTTACTGTTGGCTTCCTATTAAAGCACTCCACCGCAAGCACTAGAATCTAGCTCGAGGGTGACAACTACATGTAAATGTGGTTGTAGCTTGTCTAAGGATGGGTCGAAAGTCAAAGTCCCAATCTCAGTTGCCAATTTATCTTTGCTACATAAGATAAGTATTTATTGATATTTATGTTACATGAATGACAAGTACATGCTTAATGTATTGATTAAAAACTTATGTTGTTAATGAGGAATGCGGATTTCAATTTGAAAGAGGGGTGTTAATTCCCTACATGAATTTACAAGGAATGGTTGAATTCCTATATATGTTTGTGAGTTGAATCTTAGTGACTTTCCATCCTAAGGAGATAGTGAATCTCTACATCTATTTCATTAAATCTAATATATATGGATTGCTAGCATGTATTGTTTTCACTTCCATTATTTGCATTGTGTATGTGAGCTATGCTGAGTGGGAGGAATTAATTGATTATGTTATGGTTGAGAAATTGGAATTGAATTCCTTGTGATTTGGAGAAGTGCAATTAGATGCATGTTCTTTATGTATTTTCCCAGGGAAATAAATGGTTTATGTATTTCAATGAAGTTCAGTTGATGTTTTGAATGCATTTATTCATGGCCTCCATGGTCATGGTGTGTTGGAAGAGAAGTGAAATATCTTGGACCTTCATCCTATTCTCGTAAAGTTCAAGTTTAACCAGGTTGTCGAGTCGAGAAGGCTTCAGACCTGGGAGATTTCGCAAGAAAATCGGAAAATTTTCTAAGTGTAAAAGGCTTGCAAAACATGATGAAAACGATGGTGGGACCTACCAGATCGGTGGTTCGAGTAGTTGGCTAGGCCGAGTAGGTTGGGGGCCTAGAAGCAAGTTGGAACCATCATGTAGTCGGGATCGGGCCAGTCGACTAGGTTAGGGCCGGCCTACTGGTCGAGTCGGCGTGATTAGGGCGGGGTTGCTAGGTTGTGAGTCAGAAAGGTTAGGTAGTTAGGCTAGTGGGCAGGTCGCTCTTGGCAATATGATTGGTTGGGAACTCCAGGTTGGGGGGTTAGGCCATTCGACTTGGTTGGGGTCACACGGATTACCCACATATAGTCGTCGAAACCACTAAGGCTTGGGGTAATAGCTTTGAGTCAAAAGCCATACGGGCAACTGTTAGGACTAGGGGATAAAACCTTGGGCACTAAGAGTGATCAACGATCATGAAGGGGTAGTAATCAAACAGTCCAGGTTCTGCAGACCCCACACACACAATATGTTAGTGGGGAGAAGGGGGTCTGCACTAAACATTCACCGATAGATTTTCGGGGGTAATGTCACAAAATTAAGGGTTTTTGGATTTAGAGACTAGAACTGCGCCTTGAAACCATTAATGCAGACACTCACCCCCCTTGCGATGTGGCAGAGGGGGGGTACACATTTCATATATTCCTTTGATTTTTCGGGCCCATGTTGAGAAATCAAGGGGATGCTATATTAGAGCGATTTCTCTTACTTTGATAATTGTTTGTGATATTATTTTACTTAACTTGATGTGCTTATAATTAACTTCTTATTTGCTTTATTATAGTGTCCTTGTATCATAAAAAAGCTACTAAAGTATGAAGATCAATGAGACAAGAGGACACAAAATATAGGCTGCTAGCCAAGGCCAAAACCTATCCTCTTGAGAGGAAAACCCACAATAATTTTTCTCTTCTTATAAAATCTTCAAATGATGAATTCCAAGACCTAAGACCCAAGACGAAAACCCCTCCAAGACCAGGTCAACCTTCCTTCTTGATGAGCTTTCCATAAACAACTTCAAACAACAAACTTCAACTTTCCAACAACTTCTCCAACAATTTTGATCCCCAGTAACAATTTATGTAACTTTGACCTGACAACTTCAACAACTTCGACCTAGTAGTTTCACAACTTAGACCTTGATGCAGCTTCACAACTTCGACCTTGATGCAATTTCACGGCTTCGACCTTGATGCAACTTCACAGCTTCAACCTTGATGCAGTTTTAGAATTTCGACCTAGCAGCTTCGGAATTTCGTTGCACATGTGAGAGAGAGAGAGAGAGACCCAAAACTTTGATTACAGCATCCTTATTAGACTTCACTTTCTTATTCTTAAGCTCAAACTTCTTTTCTTGCTATTTTCACATGTTTTTGATGTGTGCTTCAAATGAGTTCGAATGCTTATTACAAATAGGCTTCCCAAGGGTGTAAATTGCCTTCATGAGGCTAACTTGAACTCTTGTAGGCCAACTTGATCTTGGAGGGTCTTTGACACTATTTTGACTAAAATAAATTCTTTTGACTTGTTACAAGATGCCAAATGGGGTCTTTTATATATGACAATGAATCTATTGACTTCTTGACTCTATGACAAACCCTAGAAGCACACAATGGGTGCTTGACCTATAAATAAATTGACCTTGAGCATGAAACCCATGCTACAAAATAACAATAATAAATTTTATTTTTTCTCTTTACATCAAATACATAAAATCAATATTATATGAGACATTATGAAGATTGAACCTAGTTACATTTTCCAACAACCCATTACCAATGTTGGATTGATAGGGGTAGGCCCTCGTTTAAATTAATTTTACAAATAAATATTTCCCATTAGATTGATAGGTGGGAGGTGAGGTCTGCATTGGATCTCCAGTATTGGTTGACAAGGTGATCGTGGTCGTTATTATAAGTGTCAATGCAGGATTCCAATCCACAGTGGCACACCTTGTATGCATGACATGTAGGATGAGTGATAAGTGTGAGGTGGCATGCCACTTGAGCATGCTACGATGTGATTATGTATGTACACATGTCGAGCCGTGGTACAAGCCACATAATCAGGGGGTTATGTGGCATGCCACGAGGCTATAATTTAATGCCACTGCAATGACGTGGCAATTGGGAAGAATTCCATGTAGGCACTATGTGGGTGCCATGTCATAGGTGAAGGCTTCATATTTTATTAATTAAAACTTTGGCCAGCCATAACTTTTGATTCTGGAACCCGATTGAGGTAAAATTTTATATCACCGAAATCGTATCGACAAGACGAGCATGATGTTGTCCTCTATTTTGGGTTTTGAAAAGTTCGAAATTTGTACACCCCATTTCCGTAACAGTACACTGGGAGTTGAGTCAACACTGTAACCACCTCCTTTGGGTTAGGGTGGTAAGGGGGTATGTTACATTTATTATAAATTATAAATGTAAATTTTTCACTATAAATGATTTTATAAATTTATATGGTTATTGATTAATTTGATGAATATTTAAATTATCAAAAATATATTTAATAATTTTTAAAGTTTAAATAAATTTTATTAAATATTATATTATTTTAATTTTTTTAATTTTAAAAATATATTTAAAATAAGGGGAGGTGGGTGCAAGGGATGTATTTTGCCTTGGAAGAGAAATTGAAGGAAAATTTGCATGGAAATTAAGAGTAATTTCTAATGAATTAGCATAGGCATATGCTCTTTTACAAGGAATTATTATAAGTCGATCATATCATCCACATTATCTCCTCGCACTTGGAGACTCTCTAGTTATAATGAGCCACATGTACAAGGGATACAAAACAATATATTTAAGGATTGAAGCCATCCTTAGAAAAATTCTTGCCTTGGTGGAACTTTTGGACTGTATGATAGAATTACTCCAAGTCAAAAGACAAAATGACAAGTTAGTTGACTGAAAAGTCATCACAAGCTAATTTGGCCATTAATCTAGGGAAAAAGGGGGGATATTTATTCAATGTATTATTTGTCAACTAGCACATACCATAGTCCATCCTATCTCCAAGTGTCACATCAACACAGTGTCATGATGAAGCATTGTTGACTATATCATCGCACACATTGGACAATAGAACACCCCTTGCCATGATGGATCATGTTTCCACCACCCTGGGCATTATTCCTTCCTCTCTTCTGACATGCAGTGCTTGTGAGATATATCCAACCCTATTCATGTCTCATTCTACGTTGGAGAGCTTGTAGTTAGGTGAATTTTGCATCCATTAGGAATTAAATATACGTTTTGGCTTGGTAGAGAAAACCCACATCTATGTGTGGGTTGTAAGGGAGTTTGTTTTAACGGCTCACCTTATCAATTCTATTATAGGCTTCGTCATGGATTACGGGGAACTATAAGTGACTCATAGTTCTCTTCACCAATATGCAACCACAATTCAAGATCTTGTAGGGATATGAAGGCCCTTGACACTCGTCTAACAACAATGGAGGATAAATTGATTTTTGGAGTGGAGGTTCTAATGATCATTCTCCTCCATTTGAAACACCAAGTATACTTCACTGAGTAGATGATTAACAAATTTGTGAACTATGCACACTCTCCTTCTCAGTCTGCCCTTAGTGTTGGCAAGTTTCTCTCTAAATTTGGCATGGGCACCCCCTCTTCCATTACAGTGAAAGAGCAACATCCAACAACCATGGAAACTTCTCCTGACATTCCAACTTACCATCCTAAGTAACTCTGTTTTGACTTATAATTCATATTTCTGTTTTGACTTATAATTCATATTTAATAATGACACTTTTTTTTTGGTATCAAAATGCAATATATAGACTTAGGAATACTTTTAAGTTTTATACAAGCCATTTGAAAATAAAAACCAATCTATAAAACTTACTAGTTTCACAAAAACCTCTTCTCTATATAATTCTTTTATTGCCTCGCATACAACTTTCCATATATATATATAAACTTATTTAATAAAAAATCTAAGAACACAAATTTCAATTATTAAAAGAAATTAAAACCATTACGCAACATGAAAAAGTGTCCACGACTTTAATGTATTCCATGAATTTTCAAATCGTTATATGTAAAATGAGTCAATGTCATAATGAAGATTGAAGCCCATCCCTATCATCTACATTTATATTATTGATTTAAGATTAAAATAACTAATCCCATCCTCAAAATCTTTAATGTTTCTTTTTGGGATATTGATTTAAGATTAAAAAAACTAACTCCATCCCCAAAATCTTTAATGTTTCTTTTTTGGATATTTCTGTCATTGTCCATTAACCTAATCTTAAAAAGTCAAATAGCCATGTGATGACCGAGTAGCCATGAAATTAATATAGCAAGGGAGGGTTTTTGGAGTTTGCTCAATAACAATAATTCATTTTTATATTTGAATTATTTAATATATCTAATATATTTATAAATTTATAGCCATGAAATTAATATAGCAAGGGAGGGTTTTTGGAGTTTGCTCAATAACAATAATTCATTTTTATATTTGAATTATTTAATATATCTAATATATTTATAAATTTATTTTAATTAAGGATTTATCAATACTCAATTTTTTTTTAAACAAAATTTGAAAAAAAGTTGGTATCTCAATGGATTTTGCCTTTCTAGATCCTTGTTTGGTGGTTAATACATACACCATGTGTAATTTTTTATTATTTAAATTATATTTTTAAATCCATAAATATATTCAATTTCCTAAAAATCTCTTTAAACACTTGGATTGTGACATAACTTAGAGTTGCAGTTCTAATAAATATTTAATACAATTTAATACAATTTTGACTTAAAAATATATCTAAAAGGGGTGACAATTGAGGCATATCTTAGACTTAACAAATATTTAATAAATTTAATACAAAATTGACTTAACAATATACCTGAAAAGAGGTCAAAATGGAGAATACTGAGACTACCTGAAAGTTTAAATTAAAAAAACAAAAAACAAAATCAATTGCTTTGTTTTTTTCGCCAAGGAAAAATCACAATGTTATTCAATGAACAAAATTACATTTTGTAGATGCTTAAAAAGCAGGTCAAACTAGCAAAAGGCTGAGATCCACAAATAAAAATGAAACTAAAAATATCAGGTCTAACTGTAGAAAAGCTGCTTGTCCTACCCTTTCTACCTTTCTTCTTTTCAACTTTTCGCCACACTCCTCATGTGGGAGTGGCATTTGCAATTACTAATTGATTTACATATGCCTCCAAAGAGGCTTCTTTTTTGAGACCGAACTTTCTGAAACATGGGGTCATTTCACTCCATCCTCCTCTAATTGAGGGAATGCTTTCTGAAACATGGGGTCATTTCACTCCATCCTCCTCTAATTGAGGGAATGCTTCCATCGACTGTTGCACTGTAATCTCTGTTTTTTAGAAATTCTTTGCATTTGGGACATTGTTCCAACCTGCTCGTTCCCTCAGTTTCCTTATGTGCCTTGGAGTTCCTGGACCTCCACACTCATTTAATTCTCCACAACTTCCTCTTCCTCTTCCTCTGAAATTAGCGGATCTGGAACCTACCATTTATTTGGCTTTTTGGGCCGCTTCTTTTTCCTATTTGGAAACTTCTTTGCCTACGGACATATGTTTTGTAAATGTCCAGTTTCAAAACAAATGTGACCCCTAAATGTCGTGTTCCCAAAATCTAGAGGTTGTGTCCAATGAAAACTATTATGAATCAAGTGGATACGATCAGGTAGTCATTTCCTAAGATTTACCTCTATGCAGATTTTGGAAAAAGTAAAAATTTCTTTGTTAGGTCTTTTTAAATTCATCTTTATGTATTTTCCTAAAGTGTTTCCAATTCCCTCTAATACTTGGTGGTGCCAAAAAGGAAGAGGGAGATTATGCAATCTCACCTAGACCGGCATTTTTGAAACTACCAGTGTATTGGCATCAAAACCTAGGAACCATGGAGTGATGAAAAGATCTACACTCCCCCAAAACTGTGATTCATCGTTTAGAGCATATTCCAAAACCATTTGTATGTCAAAAATCCTCTTGAACACACATGAATATCATAGTTCATTAGAGAAATTTTAAGGTTTAAAATGGGCCTCAAAACAAAAATGCATAACCAAAATCAAATTTAAAAGAACCAATAGGATTCAAGTCGAAGATGTCAACCATGGGGGATGATTCACCATTTATGTAGTAAAAAAATAAAAATATTAAAAAATAAATAATAAATAATAAAAAAACCTACTTTTTCAACTCATATTTTCAACTTATCTCCCTATTGTTTTACTCAAATTTCGAGTGGGAGTACTCGTTGGATGAAGAAATTGATTCCTCATCCAAGAAGTACCCATGTTGCATACTTTCGATGGAGCCTACTACACGAAAAATAACAAATACATGAAAAATGTGATTGCAATAATGTTTTTTTCGAGTATTTCACATTTTTCATGTAGCAGGGTCCATCGAAAGTATGCAACATGGGTACTCCTTGGATGAGGAATGAAATCATGCATCCAACAAGTGCTCTCGCTTGAAACTTGAGTAAATGTGTAGGGAGAAAAGTTGAAAAGGTAGTTTTTTCTTTTTTCCCTCTAAAATTTGATGATGTAATCTAATCTCATTTTATTATTTCTGCTATTATTTTATAATATTCCCTAGGAGGCCCATTTTAGACCTCAAAATTTCTCTAGTGAGGGGTCTAGTTAGAGAAAACCCACTGATGGAGATCCTCTAATTTGGGCTAGAAACCATTAAATCTCCAAACAATACCTTGTGATTGTAGAACATCAAACAAATCCTTTACCTTTGGAACATTTACTGCCAATCCTTGAGCATGTTCCATCTGATCAACGATATAAGGGCCCGGAATATCCTAGATTTGATCAGCTGAAGTGACCTTCTTCCCGACTTGGAATGAACCAAAAGTTTTCGCTTGATCAATTTGAGCTTGATATTCTCCCTTTATTTTCACTGCATCCTGATATGAAAAAAAACCCTTGGGAATGTTGGTTCCTGAAGAGCCTCCCTGCATCCTCAAATTTAAAATAATGGAGGAGGAATGAATAATGCAACAATATTTCATCCTTATATCATCTTGCAATGATTTACTCCCACAAATCCTGTTTTGTAATATCATTAGAATCCCTATAATATTTTGGATATTCTGCTTCAATTCTTTAACAAGATCAAAGGTCTGAATCCAAAATAGAACGAATTTCCACCTGGGGTTTTTCACAAATATTTGGAAGGACTTCTCTACACCCAAATATTTTTTCGAGAAATCATGATCAACATTGGAAAGGCATAGAGAAAACAAGACCCCAATGGGGTTCCGATCTATTGTAAAATATTCCATTGCAAAGCATCGTAACATCATAAGTTAAGTGGCATGGCTCTGGTGAGAGATAATAGAAAACCCTTTCTTGTATAACAAATTGCTTTTCTTTTATATCAAATAAAAAAACTAGGTCTCCACCCCTAGGAAACAGATCATAAATGAACCACGGGTTCCGGACCCCGTCCACCTTTACAAATATCAAAGAGAGACGTCGTCTGACCAAATCTGCAAGAAAAAAACATAGAACAATCGCATAGCAACCATGGCGACCTAGAGCAACATAAAAAATACCAGATTGATGCAATAAACCTTGCGTATGAGGAAGGATCTCCATATTTGGCCATTTGAAAAGCGGGTTAATCGTTGGGGTGAGTCCTACTAAACGAGATGCAGAGCTATCACTGTTCAAATAGAGAATCTCAACAACTGCAGCATGAAGGAGCGAGAAGTCTGTGGAGAAAAACAACGTCTTACCAAAAGGACGTTAGATGCAAATAATATGGATATCATGCGTAATGAGGGCATATTGACACCCTGCGACGATGATTGAGTTGCAGTCAAAAACAGTAGTCATCTCCCTCTCGATATTTTTCTTCAATTACTTTATATATATATATATATATATATATATATATATATATATATATATATATATATATATATATATATATATATATATATATATATATATATATATATATATATATATATATATATATATATATATATATATATATATATATATATATATATATATATATATATATATATATATATATATATATATATATATATATATATATATATATATATATATATATATATATATATGACATTGAAATCTTTTCTTTTTTTGTTTCCTTTTTTTTTTAACCTGAGGAAAAAGGCGTAATTTTATTAATGGAAAACAAAATTACATGTTGAACTGGCTAAAAAGCCACATCATCAAGTCAGAGACCAAATGATAAACAAAAACAAGCAGAAAAATTCAAGATAATATACATGATGGGAAAAAGTTAAGCTTTTCTCACCTTCTCTTTCTCAACCCTTCGCCATTCCCCTTGGGATGGCACCGAAGAGAAAGAGCAAGATGATTCCCTACATCCATTTTGGCATTGTCCTTCTCTGAGTCTGAATTATTAGATGAGTGAATACACTTATTCCCACTGATGTCCCCATCGTTAGGAATCAAGTCTACTTACACCCAGTGATTTTGAGCTTTTATTGGGTCTTGTGGTGTTTCCCCCTGTGTTTCAGGTTCCATTGGAGTCTGGCTTTTCCCCTATGGAGATGGTTCATCCCCAGCTTCATCCTTCTCCTCTTTAGGTTCCGGTGGGGGATATTGCCATCCTTTGGGTTTTTTCCCAAGACTCTTTTTCCTTCGAGTGTCCTTTTTAGCTTCTGGACACAAGTTGTGTAGGTGCCCTCTTTGCCTACAATTCTTACATCTGAAAGCTGTGTTCTCATAATCCAAAATCTGTGCCCAAATCTGCTTGTTGTGGATTAGTCAGATGTTGTCCAAAAGGCCTTTGCTGAGGTCTACTTCAACACATATATGTGCATAAGTGAAAACCCTTTCCTCTATTATTTGGGAATCAGTCTTTATGAACTGCCCTAAACTGTTGCCAATGCCAGCTAGAACCCTGTCCTCCCAGAAATGAAGGGGGAGATTGTGCATTCGAACCCAAACTAGCATTCTAGAGACAACCATGGTATTTGCGTCAAAATCAGGGAGCTAGGGAGTAGTGAACAGGCTAGTTGAACCCCAGAACCATGGTCCTTCCTAAAGGATTTTGTCTCTAGCTTCAGGTGTTGGGAACTTTACAATAAAGAAACCTTTTGAGTAGAGGTGTATATCGCATTCTAATGACCAGTTTGTTAAAATCCAATGGAAGAGCTCTATTGGTTTAGGCCAGAAGTAGTTAAAACGACAAATAATTGCAAGGGATTCATAAGAGGCGTAGTGCTCATCAATTTCTGGAATATCTATGTTTAATTCTGGGGTGTATTTTAGCTGCTCCACTATGTATGGGCTTGGAGCATTGCCTGCCTGTTTGGATGGTTCAGAGGCTATCTTTTTCCCCTGAAGAATGTTCTTGAATGTTGGTCCCCCATTTGCGTGCTTTTGTTTTGATCTTGATCCTATTTGTGTGCTGCCTCCCAAACCTGTTTTGCATTTGGTTGCAACGCCACCACGTAATCTCAGGTTGAGTGTGCTGGTGGAAGCAGCAAGGATATGATACTCCTTCAAGGGCTGGTGGTCCTATAATACTTTGCCTTCGAAAATCAAGTTCTGAGAATGACCAAGGTACCTGAATTTTTCCATGTTGTTTTGCTTTAGATCTATCACTTTGTCTGTATTTTTTACCTAGAGTAAACCTGAAGACCCAGCAGGGGGTTTTAAAAAGGTTTGGAAACAAGTGGAACTTACCAGGTTCCTAGATCCCAACTGTCCAAAATGGTTGCCAATCCCCTCGAGGGTAGATAGTTCAGACGACGCTAAGGGTAGAGGGAGCAGAATTTGGGCCACCACCGTCGGACCTAGAACCAAACCCTGAACCACCCGAAGCACAGGAGGGCTGATGCTCGAGCTAGTGCGTGGGGGCTTTGGCCATCTCTGTGTACCAACAATGGCTATATAAGTTGAAATGCGCCCACTAGTTGAGGAAGTCCAAGCTCCCAACGCTGTGATGAAACCTCGAAATACTGTATCCATCACAGCGCCCACAAAACTGTAATCCTTCCGCTTGTGCACACTGGCAACCCCATCGCACTCCATGGCCAACCTATCTGCACAAAACATTACCATTTTGGAGACACACAAAGAATCCATTGCCTGTTTCATACCCTGCATAGAGGCCTCCTCCCGAGACCCTGGTTCGTTGTTGCAATAATCATAAGGACGATACATGAGTAGTCCACTTCCCACCAGAGGTTTGCCACATTCATCTGTTGAAACGAGCACCCTGGAGCCCATTTTGACCCCTGCAACTGAAACAACCACGAGTCTCTGGTCCCATGGGGGCAGATCCATAAGAGGCAAGAGCAGTCCATCTTCCTTAGAACCCCCAGCGAGTCCCCCTACATACAAGGCCAGTCGGCCGCCCCCAGAAAGAAATTTCCGCCATGAGAAGCCCTAGTTCCTATTTGCGCCATGAGAAGCCCTTATTTGCGGCTCTACTTCTGGGCTTCACTTTGTTATGTGACATTCACATTAAAATCTTTTACTTAGCATGTGAATTGAAATATTTGATTTATAACTAGATTGATTTTTTTTTATTATTATTAACATTTTTTAAATATCATATAACAATTTTATTTTAAAAATTGAATGAATTACACATTTCTTTTTTATTAAAAAATATTTGATTTTTTTTTTTTCAATTATTTCTTTTGTATTGAAATATTTTATTATGATGATTATTAAAATAAGCAAATATATTATATTGAAATATTTTTAAAATTATAAGAATTATACATTTTCCTCACACTTGAAAGTAAAAATATAAGATCTTCATTTTTTTTTTACTTTTAATTACTTTATCTCTCTATAAAGTTGATATAAAATTATGTTACTCTTACACTTCATTTTGTCACCATGACAAATGATCATCAAAATTGGATCTCTCACCATCCATCCAAGCGTCATGAAGCACTCCCTTGCAAGTCAACAACTTATATACCTTGAATAAAGTGGAATTTCTAGATCTCTTGGTACAAACCCTATTTTTGAGCATCTGCGTAGTTTTTCTAAACAAAAACCACACATGCAGTTTCTTCCACTGTAAACTGTGCAGAACTGTGCTCTGTTTCTGAACAAAAACTGCACAGGTAAATCAATAAAAAGTAAAAATAAAAAGTGATATCTAGAAGCATTGTTGGGCGAATCATTCCCAACAAAAAGCCTCGAACTCATGTTTATTCAAGCCTAACCTCATTTTTTATGGAACTAATTCCCATTCTTCAAGGATCTCTCATCCTTCTTTTAGTGGATCTCATCCTTGGACTAAGGATCTCAAGCCATAGGTGAGGGAATTGGGTGAGGCTACTAAGAGTAAGTTTATCCTAGGGGAAACAGTTCGGATAGCTTATCATTCTTGGAGAGGATTGAGATCAATGGAAGGAGCTTCACAACATCAAGGCACATGTTTTGTGGCTCCTTTATGTTTATGTAATTAATATAAACAAACATTTCTTCTCACTTCATTGTTTAATGAATTAATTGATCAATTTCATGGATGATTTATGGTATTTATATTTGTCGATTGGAATGATGTTATTTACATTTGTCCATTGGAATGATGTTATTTATATATTTCCATTGGAATGATGTTTGTTACTAATCTCCTTGATCACTAGTTTGAATTATTGAATCATTTATGTTGCATATGCCTTTGATCCTTTGTTGTTCCCATGTGTGCATGCCTAGATTCAAGCATGGAGGAGCTACACTGAAGCACAAAAGGGGATCTTCATCAAGCATGTCATAATAAGGTATGAATTTCCTTTTCCCACCTTATTAGCTCATGTTTCAAGAAACAATAGATTCAGGGAAGGAATTAGCTTGATTGTCTATTTGTTTCTAGTTTCCTTTTAAGATCTAGGGCGATCGCTCTTGTCAGCAAGAGGGATTTATCCACCTAACAATTACATCTAAATATTTTATTTGGCTAAAAGCAATAGTGAAATATTTTTACTGCGTCTCTTTCCTAGTGGGTTATAATATCAACAACAAAGCAAGTACAATGAAAATGGGATTCTTGATGTTTTATAATGTGTTTAATTAAAACTAACCAAACATCTACATTTTTGTTTTTATTAGAGCAAGCATTGTTTTTCCTATTTAGACAATATTTTATTTTTATTTTAAGAGAGACACTCAACTTGAAGTTGAGCAAAAAAGGAATTACACATGTTCAGAATGCACCTCTCAACTCAATAATGTTTTTAATTAAAACTAACACACACACATTTTTGCTTTTTAATTAATATTTTATATTTATTTTAAAATTAATATGGGTCAACTCCAGATTGATCATGTAAGGAATTACACATCTTCTTCATATTGGGTTGTAGAATGTGCATCTCGGTGCAATAAAATTTTCTTAGTTATATGAATTTTTATTTTTTATTTTTTTATATATATAATTATTTAATTAGTAAAATTTATATAAATATACATTTTTTTCTAAATTTAAATTTATTAAGTTCATTAATTATTAATAAAAAAATATTTAAATATTTATTATTTAATTGATTTATTTTTAACATAGAACATATTTAATTCTTAATCTTTA
Source organism: Pinus tabuliformis (assembly GCA_031772625.1). Taxonomy (NCBI): domain Eukaryota; kingdom Viridiplantae; phylum Streptophyta; class Pinopsida; order Pinales; family Pinaceae; genus Pinus; species Pinus tabuliformis. The sequence continues at coordinate 47,994,183 of CM062804.1, read as the reverse complement.
AAAAATCATAGTTTTTAATTAAATATAATTGAAAAAATACCCTGATGGAGTTGTTGGAAATAGAGCCCATGGAGGGGGGAGATGGCTCGCCACCTGCTGCCTCTCAAGGCGTTAAAGAAGGCAAAGGTGTGGCCAACTCCGCCATGCAATCACACATCCTATGAGTCATGAGAATACATTTAATTAATATGGTACCCCCATGATCTCTATGTCAAAGACACATGATTTTTGGAAAAGGTAAAATGGAACTCTTCTTAAAGGATATAAACAAGGTTTACACCTCTTAGCTTAAAATGATAAGATTGATTTAAACCTCTATCACAATTTACTACAACCCTTTTGCTACCATTACCAAGTTCTCTATTGATTTTTCATATAAGAAGACCAATAGAACTACCGGCCCTTGGTATGATAATGATTGTAAAATTGCAAGAAAAGTGATTAGGAATGCTCCTAATGAAACCTTAAAACTTGATAAGATAAAGATGTACAAATACATTACTAAAAAGAAAAAAAGATACTATAAAAACAGAAAGCAAGAGCATTTACTACCTTTTGTAAATCTAATCCTAGAAAGTTTTAGAGAAAAAAATTGATACACAAAACTAAAGAAAATAATTTGATTCCCTCAAAGAGTGGGGAATATTTACCTTAAAATCCTTTATGATTTATCCAATGTCGTGGACACCAATTTGAATTCCCCTATAGAGGATGATATCTTTTCTATGGAAGGCATTGAGTTTTGGGTTAAACAACTTGCTAATGAGAAAGATAAGGATATTGAAGGCTATCAAATTGAAATTTTTAAAATGGGAGGGCATATCCTCATCCCTCACATACACAAGCTCTTCAATTTGGTAGTGAGGCAAGGCTCCCTAAGCCTTAGGGGTAGAGCCTTTTTGTGTCAATCTTTAAAAGTGGGGATAAAAGAATTCCATCTAATTACAAGACCATTATAATTAGCCACATTTTAACTAATCTATGTGACCTTATTATGGAAAAGAAGATTAGCCTTTGACTTGAAATCCATGGTAAAAGAGCTAAAGACTAAGTCGGGTTTATGACATATCATTCAATGGTGGGCCATCTTGTTACTTTTAGGATAATTGCAGAGGAATGTCACAATAATAAAGTTGATTTCTTTTACTATTTTGCTGATTTTAGAATATCTTTTGACACAATTCCTAGGAAAACGTTATGGAATAGGCTAGAAGAGATTATGGCTCCTCTCAAGTTGAGGTTAGCTATGACAAGGATGTAAAAGAATTTTATTTTCGAGATAGGTCCACTAATGGTTGGATAAAAGAAATTAAATGCAATATTAGAGTCAAGCAAGGGTGTCCCTTATCCCATACCCATTTTGGAATTTATATTAATAAGTGAGAAGAGTGTTTAAGAGATGTAGGTTCTGTTGGCCCCACACTCACTAGTATAGTCATAACTCTTCTCCTTTATGTCAATGATAATGTCCTTTTGGTATAGATCCATTACGCTATGGGTAAGCAATTATGAATCCTTCAAGATTTCTTCTCCAATATGGGCATGACTATTAATACCGAAAAAACTAAAGTCATGATAATTAAATCCAAAAGGAGCACCTACAATCCTTTCCTTTATGACAACAACTACCTGGAGTAAGTTCCTTCATACAAAAATCTGGGAATAGACATCCATCATAAGTTCAATTGGAATAATAGCATTGAGAAAATGATAAATGGAGGTTGGAAAGCTTACTACACTCTTAAAAAAAAATTTCATTCGGTTGATCTTTGGATATGGAATTTAAAAAAAACTCCTCTTCAAGACTCTTGTCACTCTCGCTATTTTATATAGATGTGAAATGTGGGGTTGCACTGTATCTAACACAGTCACGAAGGAAGATTGAATAGATCCAAAAGTAACTTATAATATACAACATCAAGATTAAAGGAAATACTCCCTACCCTATCCTCTTGATTAAAGCAAGCCTTTGCCCCATTGAAAGCATGGCTATGAATAGGTATCCTATGTATAAGAAGAATTTATACAACATGAAAGCCAAGAGGTTTTCTAAAATTGCTTCTAACTCTAACCAAAACTTCCAAATTTAACTTAAGTAAGGTTATTATAAGGATGCCTAATCATGACCCATTGGGGGTAAAGGAGGATATCATCTTGTAGAATAAGGATAATATTAAAAACAATATTACTCCCAAATTTAAGGAGATTTTTTGGGGCAATAAAAAGTTAGAGGGTAAAAGGAAATGAAGATAGTAAAAAGAGGTGATCAACCCCAATATCCAAAACCAAAATTATCTTTCTAAAGAATAAAATGAACATTGATAAGATAAGAACAAATTATCATGAGCTCTATAGTGAAACTGGACATTGGTTAATTCCCAGAATGCCATGGGATGGAACAATATGTCACCTAGAAATACTAGGAGGGTTGAATATTAAAAGCACTTTATCTTAGATTTCATGTCTTATACTCACATTTGAACTAGTTTTTGAAATCTTTGTCACACTACCAACCTACTTGACCTTCAAAGTTATCAAAACTATGCTGATCTATGAACACTTCACTGACTTCTTTTCAAACATAAGACTAAAATTTTAAATAAATTAAATTAATCTCTTACCTTCCTATAGGTCTGGTAGATCTTATATGTCTTTAAGGACATTAATCATTGTTATATGGAAAATTCTCCTCTACAGACAGAGAAAAACACCCTAGACCTAGTGGCTAGCCTAGTAACAACAAGGGGGAAAAGCACACTTGTATTCCTTTAGAGAAATTAACATGAAGAAGAAGGACTTACTTGGATTTTGAAGTCTCTTTCTCCTTACTTGAACTCTTTTTCTCCCGCTCCAAGTGTTTCGATCTACACCTGCAACACAAGAAAGAAAAGCAAACACTGCACAAACAAGTAGCTCTATGGTGATTCCTCCATTCAATGAATCATAAACATTGAAATACAATTGTAATCATATATGGTACAAATGTATAAGGAAACAATAGAACTTTGCATTAAATGGATTAGGAGAAGTTACAACCCAATGATTAATGACTTGTAGATCATAGATGTCTCTCCAAGCTAATGTACTCCTTCCTTTGTATCAAGGAAATCTCCAATCCTCCACCCAAAGATCATAAGTGATATGTCTTTAAGCTCAATCCAACAGCATAAGGATGCAAGTAAGGTCCTCTAAAGCCAACCTTGAGCTCTTAGAAGAGGGTAAATTTATAGGATGAAATGGTAGTTTTGGGTTTTACCAATCTAGGCTTGAGATCCATGAAAGGTGGGAAATCAACTTAAGAGATGAAGGTAATCCCATGATCATAGGAGTTCAAGGTCATTTTTTATAATAAATAGTTGAAAATGCTTCAGAAGATTCTAGAAGTGGAATCTTTGAGATAAAATACTGTGTTTCCTGAAAATACAGAACCAATACACCTGCAACAATTGGGAAACTGTGTTGGCAACACTTTTGCTCAGTTCTACAGCTGCTTTGGGACATAAGGGCACAATGATGGTACCTTCGCTGACCCTAGAATCAAGGATTTTGACCGTAGTCTCCAGTTTGTCTTGTCTTCCAAAAATAAAATGATTAAAACTTTGTGGAGGATGATTGCAAGTTGATAAAGGATGGTGATTAACCCAATTTATAGGCCATTAGGTCTAGCATAACAGTATAACTCAAGTATGCCAAGTAACCCAAGTGCATATGAACAATGAAAGTGTGATACTTAAGTGCGACAAAATGGTCTATAACCAATTGTCCCCCAAAGTACAAAGTCAAAAATCATGATTGAGGACTAAAGTGCTTTGTCATGATACAAGTCTGGAGCACAAGTAGCAAGGTCGAGATCACCATCTGTTACAACACATATTACATCATGATATCATTCCTGAGTTAGGCATACCCATACTCAGCATATAAGCCAATATTACATGTACAATGATCAAGAAGTCTCGTCTACATATGATAGAGGGTGGACCCATGCTTATATTAGAGTTTGAATGATCATAGCCATCATACTTTGTGATCTTGTATGAATCCTGAAACATAGACCAGATGGATGAAACTAGATCTAGGGTCTTCTATCTCATTCACTCGATCACTTGATGTACAAGTCTAACCATGTGAATAAATGAGCTGAACTCGAACATGGTAGACACCATCTGATTACCGACCAATGATGTAAGTTGTTAAAAGACGCGAGAGAAACCACCAATGATGTTAATGGCTCTCAAGGTACTATAGTACAATCTATGTGTTGTGAATGGATGAGTTTAATTCGAACACCACATAGAGTCTTTCGGTCAAAGGCCAATGATGAGGGCCTGTTGTTGAGAGTGAGGAAACTTTCCATTGATGTATGCAAGGTAGAAAAGGGAGTTTCTAAGTCAACTTCCTAGATAATGAGTTGATGTCAATAGGAAGCGACCCGTCGGATGAGGGCCTTGATGTATCCCCCATCAACAACACGAAACATGTATCAAGATTTGAGACAGAATGATGTTGATGAAAAGTTGGTTCAGGAATGACAGACATGAATGAAGGCTTACTATTGTAGAAGATATCAACTAAAGGTATTCTCTTAAACATATCAACGACACTTTATGGAGTTGGCAACATTGACCCAAAACCGATTATGAAGGCTTTTAACATGGTATGATTAACCAAAGAGGCAACCTGATTTCCCAACCCAATAATCATGGTGATGAAGTGAAACAGTGTCATGTTCAAGAGAAACTCATTGCCATTAATAGGTTAAGTACCCCCTTTTTCCCAATTTCCCCAACCATTTCTGGCCAATACCTCTTTATTTTTGAAAATCTTTAGGAGGATAACATATGCTTGATCTATAAGTTCATCCTTCGGATGAATCCTTCTGAGTATTTTTAATGAACCCTAAGGAGTGGTTTGATCTCGTCACGTTTGATGAGTCCAATGTTGTTTGATGCTTGTACGAGTCCAGCAAAGGTGTAACTTGACTTCTTTTTCATGTTTAGAGAGTTTGAAAAATAGGTGAAAAGAAAACTCCAAAGGTTCCTCTTTGAAAATTTAGTCTCTTAAGTTCGAATAGGCATAAAACAATACTCAGGAGAACCTTTTAGTCACATTCAACTAAAGTATTCCTTTTTCGTAAATAGTCTATCCCAGTATATGTGTGGGTCACAGGGGAGGATCTACTGGTGGATAAAAATAAGTGGATCACGGTAGATCTGGGTACTAAACCAACAACAATGTCAGTTGATGATTGGGTGAAGTTGGATCGGAAGGCAAAGAGCACAATACGATTGCGTGTCTCAAATTCAGTATTGTTGAATGTATCAGGGGAAGCTTCGGCGAAGTATTTGTGGGCTAAGTTAGGGACTTTGTACCAATCTAAGTATTTTTTGAATAAAGTGTTCCTACAGAAAACTTTGTATAACCTGAGGATGAAAGATGGAGACTCGATGACAGAGCATCTGAACGCCTTTAATACTGTGGTAAGCCAATTATTATATGTTGATATTAAAATTTCAAATGAAGATAAGTGCATCAGTTTTTTGTGTTCTCTACCAGATTCGTGGGATAGTCTGGTTGTTGCAATAGGTAGCAATGCAATTTCCTTGCAGTTTGATGAAATAGTCTCATCCTTGTTGTCGGAGGAGATGAGACAGAAAAATATGGAGGGCTAGAAATATGAGGACGGTCCCAGAACATAAACAAAAATAAGTCCTCGAGTGGGAGATCTAAATCTAGAGGGAGATCTAAATCTCCAGGAAAACCTGTAAAGGTGTGCTGGAAATGCGGAAATGAAGGGCACTTCAAAAGGGACTGTAAATCTAAAGCTCCTAAGAAAGGAAATGGATCTGATGATGTTCCTTCTGCAGAGGCGAAAACCACCTCAGATGAAGGTGGGGATGTGTACTTGGCTTCTTCTTCAAGTGCACATGTAGATAATGAGGCATGGTTGATTAACTCAGGTGCATCCTTTCACTTCACTCCCCCTAGAGAGTGGTTCTGCGAGTATGAGAAATATGATGGTGGTGATGTCTTCATAGGGGATGACAAGAAGGCTAAAATCATTGGTCGTGGAAAATTCAAGTTGAAGTTGCAAGGTGGAAGGATTAGAACACTTTCGAATGTTCTACATATTCCTGCATTGGCTAGAAATCTTTTTTTTGTAAGCAAGCTGGATGATGCAGGTGTAAAAACAATGTTCGAGAAAGATACTTGCAAGATGGTTCGGGGAGCACTGGTATTGATGCGGGGAGTTTGGATTGGAACTCTATACAAGCTTCAAGGTAGCACTGCTATTGATGGGTGCAACAGTTCTGTGGTTCTTGAAAGTGGAGCAGAAAATCTAGTGGTCTTTGGAGAAAAGACCATGTTATGGCATCAAAGGCTTGGACATATTGGAGAGAAGGGCCTTTGAATACTTCATGGTAATGGTATGGTAGAAGGTATATCTAATTTATCTCTAGATTTTGATTTCTGTGAAAATTGTGTTTATGCGAACCAAAATCGGGTGAGTTTCCCCTCTAGTGGTAAGAGGGCAAAACAAATATTAGAGCTTTCACACAGTGATGTGTTTGGACCTGTGTCAGTTCCATCACTGGGTAAGTATGTGTACTATGTATCATTTATATATGACTTCTCAAGGAATACATGGATATATTTCCTCAGGAAGAAATCAGAAGTCTTTGACAGGTTTAAAGAATTTAAGGCTCTGGTGTAAAACCATATAGAGAAGAAGATAAAGGTGTTGAGGACAGATAACAATGGAGAATTTTGCAAGAAGGAATTTGAAGAGTTCTGTAAGAAGTGTGGTATAACACGATAGAAGACTACTCCATACACACCTCAACAAAATGGAGTTGTAGAAAGAATGAACATGACATTGATGGAAAAGGAAAGAAGCATGCTCAGTGGTGTTGGGTTAGGACATGAATTCTGGGTAGAGGCGGTGGAGACTGCATGTTACCTGGTCAATAGATCACCTTCATCAGCATTGGAGGATAAGACTCCACATGAGGTATGCACTGGTAAGAAACCCTCTCTTTCACATCTGAGGGTATTTGGATGTGATGCATATGTACATGTTCAAAAGGAGAAAATAACCAGGTTGGATAGTAAATCTGAAAGGTGCATGTTTATTAGGTATAAGGATGGTTTAAAAGGTTATAAGCTTTGGAACCCAAAAACAAGGAAGGTTGTATATAGCTAAGATGTGGTGTTTAGAGAGGTGAAATATGTTATTAAACATGAAGTCCTACCAAAGGAACCTGAGAAGATATAGTTTGAGATAAAGGAGGAAGAATCAGACTCTATAGTAGAAGAGGAATCAGAAGATGAAGAGCCACAAACTCGAGGTGTCAGAAGATCAGTTCAAGAAAGAAGGTATTCAGAAAGGTATAGTCCATATGTTTTCTGTTCAAATTTTTCTTTATCTATTACTGATGATGATCCCAGAACTGTGAGGGAAGCAGTAGATTCAGAGGATGGCAAACTCTGGAAAGAGACCATGGTTGATGAAATGGCATCTTTGCACAAAAATGAGGCTTTGGATCTCGTGGAGTTGCCAACTGGAAGGAAACCCATTGGTAGCAAATGGGTGTTTAAGAAGAAGATGAATGCAGAAAGCAAGGTGGAGAAATACAAAGCTTGGTTGGTAGCGAAAGGTTATTTCTACGTGTCGGGAATTGATTTTGGTGATATTTTTTCTCCTGTTGCCAAGGTATCTTCTATTAGATTACTTTTATCTCTTGCTGCTTCTTTTGATTTTGAGGTAGACAAGATGGATGTGAAGACATTATTTCTTCATGGGGATCTAGAAGAAGAGATCTACATGAAGCAACTTGAAGACTTTGTGGTGAAGGGTAAGAAAGAATTGGTATGCAGGTTAAAAAAGTCTTTGTATGGGTTAAAACAATCACTAAGGATGTGGTATCAAAAATTTGATACATATATATGGGGACTTGGATTCACCAGAAGCAAAAAATATCCTTGTGTGTATTTTAAATTAATTGGTGACCGTGTTATTTATTTGGTCTTGTATGTGGATGGTATGTTGTTGGTTGGAAATGGCAAAGAAATTATCCAGGATTTGAAGACCCAATTGTCCTCCAAATTCGACATGAAATATCTTGGTGCTACAAACTATATTTTGGGCATGGAAATTAAACGAGATCGGGCAAAGAGAAAGCTCTGGTTAAACCAGAGGAAGTATGTCGAGACAATACTGCAAAGGTTTAATATGCAGGATAGTAAACCAGTGAAGATTCCTATTCATGTAGGTGTAAAGTTATCTATTGAACAGTGTCCCAAGCTACAAGAAGAGGAAGAGGACATGTCCCCGTGTTCCATATGTAAGTGCAGTTGATAGCCTGATGTATGCAATGGTTTGTACTAGACCAGACATTGCACATGCAGTGGGACTATTGGGCAGGTTTATATCAAAACTAGGGAAGGAGCATTAGACAACAGTGAAGTGGGTTTTTAGGTATTTGCGTGGCACTAGTGATTATGGTCTATGCTACCAAGGAATACCAGCATTGGATAGAGTTTTCAACGTCTGTGGATTTGTTGATGTAGACTGGAATGGAGAACTAGGTCAGAGAAGATCTACAAGTAGGTATGTATTTAACATGTTTGGAAGTGCAGTCAGTTGGATGAGTAAGAGACAGTTTGTAGTGGCACTTTCAACTATAGAGGCAGAATACATGACAATCACTCATGCAAGCAAGGAAGCAGTTTGGTTGCAAAGATTGTGTTCAAGTATGGGGTTGGTACAACGAGATATAAGGATATTATGTGATAGCCAAAGTGCAATTTTCTTGGCAAAGAACCCTGCTTATCATTCAAAGACAAAGCACATTGATGTTCAGTATCACTTTGTGAGGGATATGGTTGAGGACAAAAAGGTGTTGTTGGTAAAGGTGGACACTTTGATGAATATTGTAGATGCATTGACAAAGTCTGTGAGGACTGAGAAGTTCTCTTGGTGTAGAGAAACAATGGGCGTTACAGGGTTAGATCAATGACTAAGCTCTCCTGTGGAAATAAAACAACAAGTGGGAGAATGTTGGGTGTGTGTTATATTCTTTCCATGACTACCCCATGCGCAGTAGCCCCCCTGCACGGGGTCCTACCTATGGTTTTGTGCATGGATTTTGCACATAGTTTTGGGCATGATGGTTTTCTGTCCATGGTATTTTGTAGATCCGGTCAAGGGAACTACGGTTATGTTCTAATCCAGGGTTAATGGATTGGGGTTTATGGATGCTTCAGCATGTATATATATGTATTGTAACATTGAAAGGAATATAATGAAAATTCAATCTGGTAGTCCTAGTTTTGGGATCCAGGGGAAAGTCTCTGTGTATATCTATTTTATGTTTTGAATTCCCTTTATCCTTACTTGAACTCTTTTTCTCCCGCTCCAAGTGTTTCGATCTACACTTGCAACACAAGCAAGACAAGCAAACACTACACAAACAAGTAGATCTATGCTAATTCCTCCATTCAATGAATCATAAACATTGAATATAATTGTAATCATATATGGTACAAATGTATAAGGAAACAAGAGAACTTTGCATTAAATGGATTAGGAGAAGTTACAACCCAGTGATCAATGACTTGTAGATGTCTCTCCAAGCTAATGTACTCCTTCCTTTGTCTCAAGGAAATCTCCAATCCTCCACCCAAAGAGCATAAGTGATATGTCTTTAAGCTCAATCCAACATAATAAGGATGAAAGTAAGGTCCCTTAAAGCCAAATTCATTCCTATGGACTGATGCAGCACAACAGGCATTTATGGCTCTCAAACAGGCCCCGTGTTCCACTCCCGTATTGGCACTACCCGACTTCACCAAAGCTTTTGTGATTGAATGTGATGCTTCAGGTACTGGTATTGGTGTTGTCTTAATGCAAGAAGGTCAACCCTTGGCTTTCACCAGCCAATAACTAAGTGGGAAACATCTGGGACAATCTACCTATGAGAAGGAGATGATGGCCATATTACATGCAGTAGATACCTGGCGACCATACTTATTGGGGTGACGTTTCCAAATCCGTACAGACCATCAAAGCCTCAAATATTTTTTGGAGCAACGTCTATCCTCGCCCCAGCAAAATAAATGGTTGGCCAAAATGTTGGGATATGATTATGAGATAATTTACAAGAAAGGGCATGACAATGTAGTAGCGGATGCTTTATCACGCCAATTTGAGGATGAAAGCACCTTGCTATCAATCTCTCTTCCCATACCCGATTGGATTGAAGAAGCCTGCAAGGAATGGTTTTCACACCCCTCTCTCTCCCAAATCATTAATAACTTGAGAGCAGATCCTAATTCCTCAGTTGGCTACTCTTGGAAGGATGAGATTCTTCACTACAAGGATAGAGTAGTTATATCGCCGATATCCACCCTCAAAACGTGCATTTTGGCAGAGATGCACTCATCTCCCACTGTAGGCCATGCATGCTTTCAGAAGACTTATGCTCGCACTCGTTGTTCTTTCTTTTGGACAAGCATGAAAACTGACATTCTTACTTTTGTAGCTGAATGTGAGGTGTGTCAACGCCACAAAGGAGAAACGGTCAAGTTACCAGGCACCTTACAACCATTGTCAATCCCTGCCTTCGTCTGGACGAATGTTTCTATGGATTTCATTACTGGTCTCCTGAAGTCAGGAAAAAAATCAATCATCATGGTGGTTGTGGACAGACTTTCTAAATATGATCATTTTTGTGCTCTACCCCACCCATTTACCCCCACTTTGGTGGCTCAAGCTTTCATGGAGCAGATCTTTAAACTGCATGGCATGCCCACTTCCATTGTGTCTGATCATGATCTGACTTTCACCAGTAACTTTTGGCAAAAACTTTTCAAGCTACAAGGCACCCAACTCCAACTAAGTACTTCCTATCATCCCCAAACTGATGGTCAAATTGAAGCAGTCGATAAATGTTTGGAGACATACCTAAGGTGCTTCACTTTAGAAAAGCAACATCAATGGGTACAGTGGCTACCTTTAGCTGAATGGTGGTATAATACTAACTATCATGCAGCCACCAAGATGACTCCATATGAAGCAGTGTATGGCCAACTCCCACCTTCACCTATTTCTTATATCCTTGGATGCTCTAAGGTGCAAGCAGTGGATCAACTCCTACAGAACTGTGTAGCCATGATAGCCCGTCTCAAAGATAATCTCCATCAAGCTCAGAATCGAATGAAGCAACAAGCAGACCAACATCGTTCAAAGCGCACATTTCAAGAAGGGGATCAGGTATTCCTGCAACTGCAACCATATAAGCAAACATCGCTCAAAGAAAAGGGTTGCCAAAAATTAGCTCCAAAATTCTATGGACCTTATCAAATACTTCAGTGCATTGGAGCAATAGCCTACAAGCTGGCCTTGCCACCAACTTCAAAAATCCATCTAGTCTTCCATGTATCATGCCTCAAGAAAGTGGTGGGGAACAATTGCAGAATTCAAACCAGTCTACTTGAATTGGATGAAGAAGGTTCACTTTGGCTCCAACCTGAACAGGTCCTTGATACGCGAGAATGACATCTGCGCGGCTGCACGATCAAGGAAGTCCTCGTCAAGTGGAAAGACACCTCTCTAGAAGATGCGACTTGGGAACCAACCACTATTCTTCAGCAGTTTCCACAGCTTCAACCTTGAGGACAAGGCTACTTTTGATGGGGGAGGGCATGTTAGGGTCCAACCCTAACCCCTTTATTTATGTAATAGGGTCGAGTCATAGTTATAGTTAGTTAAAGAGTTAATAAATCCCGTATTAATAATTGTAAGTGGTTGACCCGCATTTAAGAAAGGGACCATAGTTAGTTGCAAACGGGCCATGGTATTAGATAGATGGTATTGAGAGAACCATGGTAATGACCCATGGTATTGTATGTATGAATCTTATATAAAGGATAGAGACTCCCCATTGAGAAATATCGAGTCTTATTTTGTAATCGAGCTCTGCTCTGCTGGAGGTTGCCCCCTCGAAGAGGCAAGTGAACATTGCTTTCATCTCTTAATAATAAAATACTTGTTGTTTTTCTCATTTTGTTCTGTGTTCTGGGTTGTATTTCTTCGCATATTTGGTATTTTGGAATTTCTCGCAGGTCAAGAGCATAACATAAATCATGGAATGCTCTTAGGAGTAGGGAATTACAAGATCGATGGGAGAGACGAAGTCTAACTTCCCATACCTTAATTGAATGTTGGTAAGGGAATAATCAAATATTAGCATGTTTATCGATGATAAAGGGATGATGCGGGGAAGATCATACAAAAGGAAAGATAGGTGGGGAAAGGACAAGAAAGGCTGAACTCCTGGCGTCTTCCCAAATCCCCGGGTTAACTCATCACATGGCACAAGGAGATTAATAACCTATTATATGGATGTTGCAGGAATTCTGTCAAATTAGAGAATTCAAAAGACTATGAATTGCATCGGAGAATTAATGGCGAGGAGGTGGACATCATCTCATTACTCTGCAAATTGGCTGCAAAAATGGTTTGCTAGATCCCTTGGACATAATGCTTATTTAATGGGACTGTAGATCAAGGATTTTCATGAGATTATGGCACGAGCAGTTGAAACAGACGCTCAAGAGGGCTCTGGTTTATTTAAGGACTCACCACCCTCTCCCTTGACATCCGCTGTCAAAGGCTTTGAGTGTCGAATTGATAGTTGTGTGATTTGGAGGAACGCCGATATGGATGGGTCGGAAGGTCATGGTAGGAAACCTCCCGAGGAGGATATGGTGCACTGAAAGAGGGCCACCGAATTCTTGTTTAAGTTGGTAATGGGAAGACTGGACCTTATCACTCGTCAAATGGAGTTATTGGAGAAGGACCGTGATGCCAACGCCAAGAGAATTAACGCAAAGTTTAAGAGTGTGGAGGTGTCTTTGGAGCACAAAGTTGTGAAGATGGAGACCAATCTACTCATTGCCAATTCAAAGTTGGTTAGTGATAACATATTTACAGAGGTAAAAGAGATTATAAAATATAAAATATCCACTATAAATATATTATTTAGTATATTAATTATAGTTTTATTATTTTAAAAATAATTATATCTAAAATATATATTTAAAAAATTGTGTCTCTATGATTTTTTTTTTTTTTAAATAGGTGATGTATTAGTCAACATTCGTAGATATCAATATTAATAATCCTTATTACTAATTTAAAAACTGAATTGTGATAAAAAAAATTTCAACGTTTAATTATTAGAAACTTTAAAAATAAATAAATTTAAACCCATATCATTGAAAAGGGCATCTCAGCAAAGCTTTAACAAAGAACTCCACCATTCTAGAACGCCCTGAAAATGGAAAGAATCAATGGAGTCTAACATACCAACGAGACTTTCGAAAAAGCAAAAGTGTCTCATACAAATTACTCGTTCGAGTAGTCCAAATACTTGAATTCGAAAAGATGTTTGTTTTAATGAGGGCAAGGACCATGATTCTCATGCTAAGCCAACTACTTTTTAAAGGGGTCATTACTTTTCACATGTAAGAGATATTAAAGAACTGCCGGGATTCACCCACTCTGCTTTTACGTTTGAAAGATTTTATTGTATATTTAGCATGCTTCCAAAGGAATATGGTGTAAACCAATACTGATATGATTGTTCAATATTGTTTTATAATCACTTTTATCGTGAATATTATATTAATTGGTAAATATTTTTTTTTAAGTAAGATTAATGGCTAAATAAATATACCAAAGGGTTATTTCCTGGATTGAAATTTGTATTTTTTATTTAAGGGTTATTTCCTGGATTGAAATTTGTATTTTTTATTTAAATTGGATCTTATATAATTATAAATATTAAGTGTTAACCTTTCAAATATGGGTGAAACTAAATATATTTAAAGGCATTGAATTTATTTTTATATTAAAAGATATTTTTTTATTAATTTAAATTATAATTTTAACTAAAATATATTTTTTTTATTAATTTAAATTATAATTTTAACTAAAATATATTATCCAATAGTTATGATAAATTTCAAAAATTAAAAATATAAAATAAATATTTTTAATTATTAATTTTTTAAAATTATGATGACTATGGTGATGATGATAATTAACATCTACTAACAATATTAAGAAAAAAAATTAAGAGAATTGGTAGTGTGTCAAATATTTTAAAAATTAAATTAAATTTAAGTATAAAATGGACAATTTATGACAATATTTCATCTTCAATCTTCTTTCTATCACAATTATAACAATTTTTTTATTTCATAATACTTCTTTATATAGCAAATATAACAATTTTTTATTTCATAATACTTTGAGAATAAATTAACACTTAATTTAATTATAAAACTAATGAAAATATATTTTTATATTAACAATATTTGTATTTTTCTAAATATTTAAAAAAACACACAAAAATAAAAGAAAAATAATAACATTTTCCACCTTCAAATATTTATATAAACGAAAACCTCTCCAACAAAAACATAAAATTAAAAAAAAAGCCACGATCTTAATTAATAATGTTATAGTTATATTAAACAATTTCAATATTAACTATTTAAAAAAAAATATATATACTATTACTTTTATTTATATTAATTTGATAATATTTCAACAATTTTAAATCACACTCAATTTAATTTTAAAAAACACACCTTTTTGTTTTGGAAAAACATTATACTTTTTGTAATTTTATTTTGGGTTAATCTATAAACAATATTATAAATACTTTCTTCCTCTACACACTTCAATATAAAAAATATTAGAAACATTTTCTTCCTTTATACGCTTCAATAAAATTTGAAATTCTTTTGTCATGTACTAGCTATATTTTATGTCCTTTTAAAGTTAATGGGCAATCCATTCAAAATGCAGGAAAGAATAGCAATCTAGGAAGCGGGTGTAGGTCCTTTTCAAACACTTTAAAAAGGTAAATGGCAATTCGATTCCAAAGATGGTAAAGAGAACAGTTTGGGTAACTCTTTTACTTTTTTTACCTTTTTTTCATGTCCTATATACATTTGATAAAAATAAGGTTTTTTTTTTATTTGAGATGTCACATGTGAATATTTTGTATTCTGTATATTTGATTAGATTTTTCAATGATATCAACCCAAAAATACGAAAAGCCAAAGTACCCAAAAGTATATTTCGATTCACATCATACCGTAAAAGCTTGAAAAATAAGTGGCCCCTGGTGTACTGTATAGAAGCTACTGATATATCAGAATTGCTACAGATATATCTACTGTTATGCAACATAAATATATGACCACCTTTACTCTTATAACATTTGAAAATGAGTGATAAAGTATTACTTTTTGTTTGTATCAAATGTAAAAACCAAGTAGTGAGACCAATAATCTAAGTGTACCATTCCCATACCTTTTTTTTGGGAAGTCACAGCACATAAGCTGGCTGTATACCAGAATCTCTTTATTGGAGATATGATAAAATAAATATCTATAGCCCAGCTATCTAGCTGTACACTAATTTTCCCTCGCCATCACAAATAGAATATATATATATATATATATATATATATATATATTAGCGTTAGATATAGATATATTAGCGTGTCTTCATGGGGTGTTTTATAATATATGGTCTAGCTCTTATAAATTTATCTATACGCCCATTTAGCAGTACCGTATGAATATATTTATACTGTTTATACTACCACTTAGCAAGACTGCACGCATATATTTGTACTTTTTATGTGTGATATAATATATATGTTTTCTAAGGTGTTTAGTTTTTTTTTTTTTTTTTAATATAGTGGAAAAATTTATTATAACTCAGTGGAGGAACAAACTTTAACTCCTACCAAATACCTTCCAAAAACATAACCACAACAACAACCAACTTCGAACACTCCATATGTATTCATATCTTGATTTCTCTCGTCCAGAATTGGAACGACAACTAAATTCCATCTTTGCAGGTGGGAGGCCTTGACTATCCTAAAAAAATTCGGTGGATGCATTTTATTAGATCACAGAATCTTTGGATTCTCCTTGCTGATTAAATCTTTCTGGAGGGCCTTGAATGGTCAAGGGGTCTGGAAGGACATCATACATGACAAGTATATGAGGGATTCTGATATTGAGACTATATACAAAGACATCAGACCCACCAGAACAAAAGGATCTCTGATTTGGAGGAGTTTTATTAAAATTATCCACTGGTGGCGCATGAGGATGGCATGGAATTTTGGCAATGGCCATAAAATTCTGATTGGGACAAACATCATAAAGGTCATAAACAACGACTTGCATATTCAGGGACATACAATTGATATTGTTGATCAAAGAGGATATTTTCTTTTATACCAGGCAATCAAGCACTGGTAGGTGGGATGCCTAATTTGGAAAGAGGTTGAAGATATAGGTTTGGAAGGACAAAGCGAAGTGGAATGGCAAGGTTATGTTACAAAACTTCGTCTAATGGGGCTTTGTTACAATGCACTTGGAGACAGTATTACTTGGGACAGGAGATTACATAAGAAATAGCTTATCATGGCTGAGACATATCAATTTTTCATAAGATAGAGTTTCGACTTGCACCACCCTTCTTGGTTCTACAAAATCTGGAAGTGGCATATCCCTATTAAAATTATTCTTTTCTCCTGGCTCATGTGGAGCAACAAAATACTTACAAGGGACAACCTATTGAAGAGGGGTTTCTCGGGTCCCAGATATTGCATTTTCTATAAGGCATCAACGAAATTTGCGAATCATATTTTCTTCCTTTGTCGCATTACATGTATGGTTTGGAATCATATTTCACATTTTCTCTAGATATCGTACAGTTGGCAATCCAGCTTTGAACAATGCATCATAAATTGGAATGTTGGAAATGGCAAATACAAAGAGGCATCTCTTTTCCTTATATGGGAAATATGGAACACATGCAATCACCATTTGTTTGATGGGCAATTGTTCAATATTCGCTGGATATGCCACAAGATATTAATGTCGATGTCATCTCTCTCACCTGTGATTGACTCACCCACAGACTCATCCCATCGACTAGTTCCTTCGTCCTTTTGCCTTCTCGCAAGATGTTTTGATGGAGTGGCACAACTTGGCATGTGTGGTTGTGGTGCAGTTCTCAAGATAATCATAAGATCACAATATAATCTTTCTTGGAATGGAGGACCAAGCACAAACACTAGAGTTGAAATAATTGCTTTATGGGGTCTACTTTGGTTTGCGCAAGAGAAGCAGATACACCGTCTTCATATTTATGGTGATTCTAGATCTCTTATTGAAGGAATACAGGGGCATACAAATTTTGATCCTCCCAACCTATCTGGTTGGATAAACAAGATCAAACACATTTTGGACTCTCTCATAACCTATACTATTAATCACATATACAGGGAAACCAACATGGAGATAGACACGATGTCCAAGGAAGGTCTCAGCGGGGATTATGGAGTCATGAAGTACATATACACAGAAGACAATGCGTCAGGGAAGAGGGCTTGATCAACATTCTGTAACATCCCAAACTCTTTTTCTTTATATTGTGATATTTTGTATGTTGTTTTCATATACATATGTTGACTAGATGATCGACAAATCCCTTTCTCTCTATGCTTTACATTTTACATTGAGAAAAATATTAAATATTTAACGAAAAAAACAATTTCTTTTTTAATATATAAACATTTATCTGTTATATATCCTCACAAGCATGGATGAACATATATCAAAACAAATGTACTAGACTTTATCTATTAATATAAATCCAACATTTTTTCCCTACGGAAAAAATATATTCACATAACTCCTTTAGGCCTCCTCAATTCCTTCAAGAGAATCCGTACAGAAGCTAAAACGAAAAAAGAGAGAAGAGCATTATGGTCAAAGTTGAAGATTGTGTCCAATAATTTGGTGACTCCTATTTCAGACCCTATAGCAATATTAATGCGGTCTGACATGGGGCCGATATAACACGATACAACACGCCGCTATTTTTTTTCTCTCTCATCACCGCGCGACGTGTTGTATCGTGTTATATCGGCCCCATGTCAGACCACATTAATATTGCTATAGGGTCTGAAATAAGAGCTGCCCAATAACTTTGCCTATTGCCACCAAGTTGCAACTACCCTCCAAACAACTTTAAATTCATTAGACAACGTCTGTTCAATCTTGTCCGTCCTGTAACAATATGATGGAGTTACCTTAACATTTGATGTAACACTTTATTAATGTTCATATTTTAGCATTTCTTCTCTCTCAAGTTATTCACCAAACTGTGAGTGGGTCTACCGCATACCTGCGTTATTTACCCGGCGGGTTAGAAAGGATAGAAGTGTCGTTGTCGCGAGTCGTACGACTTGTATTTACCATGCACGAGTGCACGATCCATACGGAATCCCGGCCATACCTCTCGTCTCGTCTCATTACGGGGAGCTGTGGATTTTGACTTGACCATTGGGAACTGTGAATTTCTCCTCACAACAAGCGAGTCTAACTAGTAACGAGGCTGCAAATTTGTCCCCTCGGTGGAAAACGCCACAACAAGGGGTAGGCTACTAGGTACTCTGGACTTAGGTATGGAATTTGCCAGTGTACATAACATTTTTCCCTTTTTGAACATATTTGATGGTAAAAGGAAATTGTGTTTTTTTCTATTTTAAAAGTATTTGATAGTGAAAGGAAATTTTGTAAGATAAAAACTTACAAAAAAAAAAACTGAAATTTTAAATTTAACATTGTGTGTAATGAATTTTAATGAATGATTTAGAAATAGGAAGTAATACAATCTATTTGGTTACCATATTTATTTGTTTTCATTATTTTTTTGATCGATGTGTTAGAAATGAGATTTTTATATATATAAGGGAATAGGAAAAAATATTGTAGTGGAATTTTCTAGTTAGATATGGTTGACATATATTTTATAAATAATTTTTAAGTTTTATGAAGTTAAGTTAGCTAGCTATTATGTTTTTTTTTTTTTTTCAAAAAAATAATTATTTTCAATTTTATTTTTAAATTATTATTAAAAAAATTACATATTAACTAAAATAACTCTCAAGAATTTATATAAAACTTAAACTAATAAACATAAAAAAAACAATACTCCTCAAATTTCCAAATTTCCACTTGACACTGTAAATAAATTTGAAATTCCAAACTTGGTTGGAATACAATATTTCAGTGATTCATTTTATTGAGATTGTAATGTTTTCTCATTTAAATATAAAATTCTGTTCAAAATGAGATATTCAAATTAAATTATTTAATAACTTGAAATTATCATTTTTTTAAAAATTGGATTTTGATAAAATTTACTTGAAAATATACTTTAAAATATTTAAAAAATAAACCAATATATAAAATAAATGATTTAAGATGAAAACTTAACCAAATTTTGTTTTTTAATTAATAAATTAAATTATTTTAGAATTAATAAAAAATTTAAAATCAAGTTTTATTAAAAAAACTCAATTTTGAGCGTGGACTATGTCCTAAAATTGCTTTTGCTAAGTTAAGAGTTTCTCTTCCTCGTGTAAAAAAACAGCGAAAATCCAAAAAAAAAAAATATTACAAAGATAGAAAAACAAAACTGACCTGTTACAACCACCGGTGGATAATCATTATTAACAATAAATCAACCTTCATTTAGAAAGAATAACCCATAATCACTTTCATATTACTAATTTAACTAAGTTAACAATGTAGCTTATCCTCAAATATTAAACTCAAACTTAGAACATAATTCTACCAAATTGTGAGCTAAAATTACCATAAACAGGACGCTTTATGGACGGCTTTTCCCACTCTCTCAAATAAATTACCCGAGAAAACAGGACGCTTTATGTACGGCTTATCCCACGCCTTAAAATAATAATAAGGTCGAGTGCCATGGGGCCAGGGATAGTCCGTAGGTAGTTCCCTGTCTCCCGCCGCCCATACGATACGGTGACCACACGGAGCCGTTCGTTAAGAATGCTTCACCATCTGTGTCCGCCTCTCTCATGGCTTTTACTTTTATCAGATTTTATTTAAGGCCATTATTTTTTTTTAATGTTTTTAGAGGGATTTATGCATAGGAGGCAAGGAATTTTAAATTAGCTCGATATTATAATATTAATTAGGTTTCAAAGTTTTATTTTAAATATTAATAATTATGGGATGAATCTTAATGATTTAATATTTATTATTTATATAGAAAATATTTTTCAGTATTAATTAGTATAAAGGGTTCAGATTTATTTTAAAAATAGTTTTTTTGCTTTTCATTTTAATTGAAAAATTTATATCAATATATTAATAGTATATTTTTTTTTGTTAAATGTTTATTTTTTTTAAACGTTTATATGTTTAATTCATATATTAATTTGTTTTATAATAATAATAATAATAATAATTTAAAATGCCTCAATGGGGTGGATGAGCATGTGTCAAATGAGCTCGGGGTGGGGGTACCTACCACTTCGCTGACTCTCGAGATCATTAAAGAGCAACATGGTGTGGCTTGCCCCCCATGATTGAAGCATGAGATGAGTGTATTACTTGGACGAATGGATTGTTGGGTTTCAACACCTCCATTCATATCGACTCTGCGACGAGGCAAGCTCTTGAGCTATGCAAGCCACATCCCTAGATGCAGGTGGGATTAACAAACTCCATTTTGAGCTTAGCTTTATGGAATTATTTTGTTGGGCAATAGAAGATTTAGGCAACAAATTTGGAAGGTTTACATTGGAATTGGAAAACGAGTTTTTATATCAAATTCATGCCCTATAATGATGATATCCTTCTATTTCTTGGGGTAGAAAGGATTGGTGGCTACATTGCAGACGAATGGTACAATGGCTTTCCTGGAAAGGGGGTAGCTTCAGACTATGGCTGGCGAAATCCGATAACACAAGACTCTGGTTAGGGTTCTTCGACACGGTTAGCTTCACTTATTCTTCTGGGATATAAAAAGGTAATTTTGGGATCTTAACTCCATGTGTATTGTCGTTTAATTTGTGGTTACTATTGGTCTATTCTAAGTTATTTTCTTTAGTTTCTGGTGGAGAATGTGATTACTTTGTTTAGTTTGAATCTTAGGGCTCTGTTTTTCTAGGACCTAACATCGAGTCCTGAGCCAAAAGGTATTTGGCATAATGGTCTATTCACTGGATAGTTGAGGTTAAGGTTTATGTTCTTCCACCCTTTCTTATCTCTTAGTAATTTTATTGTTGGTATTACGTGGGTTACTGTGGATTTTCAGCTTAGGGAAGGTGGTGAGAGACCAACTCTTTCCAGTCTCTTGTACCCCCCATATGTGTCCAATAGGTTGTTCTTGATTTGGCATATGTGGAATTATTATTGTGATCATTTCAAGGATTGTGGCTGATTTTTGTTGATTAGGATCAATATGTCACGTCAACGCAGGCGTAGCCGTCATGGGGCTAGGGAATGTGACCAACCTAGTAGTCTCGTTACAAGATCTTGGTTTAGGAGGCGGTGGTAACATACCATGCTGTGACATTGCCGGACACATAGGCAGAGACTCAACAATTAGAGAGACATGTCTACCAAGATAGACATGCCTTCATATATATGTCCAACATATGTGCGTTTTTTTCAAGCACTGGTCCATAGGCCTAGGAGTGATTCACCCCATTAATTGAAAGAACACATGATTTCCATTATCAAATAAATCACTTAGGTTGTTGAGATTAATTCGATTCCAGAAGTAGTGTCTTATGCCTTTGTAACCCAAACTTTTTTTCTTAAGCTCAGAGTCCCACCTACTAATTAGATATAACAAACAATATTAATAATATGAGAGTTTAATCTTAGAAAACACAATGCTTTGTAGCATTAGTTAGTTTTGACCATCTTCAACATTGGCGACTTCATAGGGAGACTGGCAAAGCGAGTCAAAATTCAAAATCTTTGGTTATGCATAAGGTAAGTTACTGCAGAAGAGTAGGTTATAGGTTGTCTAGAGGGAGGGAAGCATGGGCAGCAAGAAATGGGATTGAGGGACAATATTTATGATAACTTATGCAGGTAATGATTAGGTTGAACAATTTAAGAATTGTCCCTGAAATGATAAGGAGGAAGAGCACTTGGTCTGTTTGCTAAAGATCTTGTTGCAAGGTTGTCTATTTTTAGAAAGATACAATGCTTTTAGAATATTCACTGTAAAAGATAAGATAAGCATTTTCCCTTTATAACGATTATTTGTTGAAGTATATATTTCCAGTAAGATTTCATTATTGTTTTAGCAGACATACAGTGGTAAGCATAATCAGTTGTTTCGAAAAGGAGATGAAATCTGCAAAGAATTTGTTGAAAGCAAACAAACTACAACAGAAAATCAAACCCTGAAAGGTTAAAAATTATAACATAATATGACAAAACGGGAAGAAAACAATAAAAGGAAAACTATGTACAGGGTCATGATTTGGTTATAATGATTTATTATGATTTCCCTTCCATGAATGGCTCCAGATGTGAGCAATTAGTGGTGCAAGGGAGGAGACGAGCATTGAGATCTTTGAGGAGATAAGTATTTGGTCCAACAACTACAGAAATTACCAATTCATAATTTCTAAAATTTATCATGTTTTCACTTATCGGCGTGAGTTGCATCCCATAAAAGGACCTTCTGATCAACAATGAAATTTACATTCTTAGATTCCTTATCAAAGTGTTTCTTAACAGTTTTCATTCTTCATCACAGATTTTCTAAAGAATGATTATGTTGCTCTTCTAAAGCCTGCAACACCAGGATTCTTTGAGGGATATTACTTGGGGTTAACTCTTCAGCATGTACATTTAGATAGGGAGATAAAAGTTCTAATTTAGTTGGTAGAATTGCCTCTTGTCCATAAACAAGCTGAAAGGGGGAAGTACCTGTACTGGACTTAATGGTGGTACAATATGCCCATAGTGTGAATTTCAACATAGTATGCCAGATACGCGGTTTGTCATTGATTAATTTCTTCAGAATTCTGATAATATTTTTGTTGGTAGATTCATCTAAACCATTACCTTGAGGATAATATGTTGATGACATAGAATTTTTGACATGATATTGATTACAAGACTAAGTTAAATGGGTAGATATGAAAGCAGGAATGTTATCTGAAATCAGTTCAAGAGGAAGTCCAAAACATGAGAAAATATTATTTTCTAACAATTTGATTACTTTCTCATCACACACATTTTTCAGAGGAACGACTTATGAGCACTTGGTGAAATAATGAGTGACAGTTAAGATGAAGATGTGACTTGTTGAAGAAGGAGGGTTTATAGGTCCAATAAATTCCAATCCCCATTTGGTGAATGGGAACTTTGGAACACATGGAGGAGGGGAAGAGCGTGAAATTTTACTCTCCCAACTGCTCGCTAGCAGTATTTGCAGCTTTACACATACTTATAACAACCAGTAAAGATTGTAGGTCAATAAAAAATAGATCTGAGAATTTTATGAGCAGTGGCCTTAACAATGAAATGACCTCCTATGTGGAAATCCTCTTGGAATGAACCATGATAAATTGGTAGTAGCTTAGCAACAACCTTGTCATCTACACATCTTAGTAATCATCCATCATATGATCTGTGATACAAAATTGTTTTTCAAATAAAATTCTTAGAAGAATTTAAGTGTAAATGCCTATGTTGAAATTTACCCAGATTATCCGGGCATATTTGGTTTTGAAGATAAAAAACTAGGTCACTATATCAGGGGTGGTTCGCTACATCAATTGAATAATAATTGACTAGGAACTAGGCAGACAATGACTCATCATCATAAGTTGAAACACTTGGATCATGATCTTGTGTTAGATGTAATGCCAAATCGTGTCCCTTTATAATTTTGGAGGTTGAAAGTGTCAAATCATGTTCCTGTATCTTGGCCATTCCAACCAATGGCCAAGATTTCTTGAAAGCAAATATTGTGACATGATGAATTTAACACCATGCAAAGGGACTTTTACCTGCGTTTGTTTGCCAAAAATGTAATGTCTAGATTTTTTTTATTTCTTTTACCAAAGAAAATGCGTGTTTTTGAATTAAACAGTACATAAACTCTTAGTTGAACAACCTTTGACTCATAAAAGAAATTGGATTTTCTTTACCTAGATCACTTTTTTGCATAAGAATTCCAGAGACAACCTCCTCAGTGGCATTAGTATAAATGATGAATTCTTTCGTAAAATTTGGTTTGGCTAAAATATGAGCATATGTAATGACTTCTTTGATTTTATAAAACCTTTTTGTGCAAAATCGTCCCACCTAAACTCCTGATTCTACTTAGTTAGGTTATGAATAGGCTTGACTATCTTAGTAAAATCATTTACAAGATTTCACACAAAATTAATCTTACCCATTAAGGATTGAATTTCTTTCTTGGACTTTGGTGGAGGAAGGTTTTTAATCGCATCAATGGGGTCAGGATCAATGCTAATGCATGTTCCCAAGACAATACGTCCTAATAGTTTCCAGTTGTGACACCAAAGATGAATTTCCAAGGAAAATTTCAAGAATTCCCCTAAATTTATATGTATAATAAATGGGCGAATACCAATGATAGACAAGAAAAATGGAAGGTGATTTTACTAATAATATAATATGTATATATAAATTTTTTGGTGAATCTCTCACAAGATTATATTATCTTGTAAAATCATGATGAATCACTAGTACAAAATGGAAAATCACTAAGAAATGGCTAATCACTAGTACAAAATGGTGAATCACTAAGAAATCCAAGGGTTGTTGCAGTCGCTTGGCACCAAGAGGGTATTCAAGAAGAAATTTTAAAAGAACTTGACTACATTGTTGGTGAATTCGAAGAGCTTGACTAGTTACCGTCAAATGCGCCACTCTAGTGACTAAATCATACATATCTAGAACGAACAACTGTTGCCTAACAATTGTTTTGAAAAGTGATACTGCAATGATAGTTGAGATACTCTCTAAATTTATAAAGAGTGGACATTGGAGAATCATATTTAATGGATCATTTGAGATGGTTGTATTTGCATATCTCAAAAGCATAATAAGTAAATTAATATAAGACTGCATTAAGGGATTGCCACTCTTTCCTAATGTTAGGACCATATTAAAAACTGAGGAGGTAATATTGCTACTGTGAATATTAATAGATTGAAGGGGAAGTCTCAATAGACAAGCCAGACATTTCACAAAATGTGGTATAACTCCTTCATACTTAGATTTGAGACAATGCCCTAGTAGTTCTATAATAGGGTCTAACATTGCTATTAAATATTAATCACTCTTATCTACTTTGATTTTTTTTCATATGGCTCTCAAGAAGTCTCAATGCAAACACTAAAATTAGATACCTATTGGGTGTATCTAGCTTGTCATTTGTAGGTCCCTCCATTGAATTTTTATATGAGTCCAATGATCTTGAAGATGCTAGGCCAAGTTTGATAAACAAAACAATCTTCCTACCCATATTTTCTTTCTCCGTGCAATTCTCAATCAATCCGTATACAAAAACAAACAAATCTGTTTGACTTAATGATGCATTACCCTGAAGACCAGTTGCTAAATATTGTAGCATGAACTCAATATTAACTTTTTCTTTTGATGTAAGTGTTCTATGAAGATTGCATCTAACCAATAACAACAATGTACTAGCATATATAGAGAAAGCATCTAACAAGTACCAGCGATGTACTAGAATGCATAGAGAAAGTAATAAGCTACATACCAGAATCTCTTTATAGACATACGATAAAATATATATCTATAGCCCAGCTATCTAGCTGTACACTAATTTTCCCTGGCCATCACATAGAGAATGTATATATTAGCGTGTCTGCATTAGGTGTTCTATAATATATGGTGTTTCATATAAATATATAATGATAATGAAAACCTTAACAATATGATGGAGTTACCTTAACATTTGATGTAACACTTTATTAATTGTGTTCATATTTTAGCATTTCTTCTCTCTCAAGTTATTCACCAAACTGTGAGTGGGTCAACCGCATACCTGCGTTATTTACCCGGCGGGTTAGAAAGGATAAAGTGTCGTTGTCGTTAGTCGTCTGACTCGTATTTACCATGCACGATCCATACGAAATGCCGGCCATACCTCTCGTCTCGTCTCATTACGGGGAGCTGTGAATTTTGACTTGACCATTGGGAACTGTGAATTTCTCCTCACAACAAGCGAGTCTAACTAGTAACGAGGCTGCAAATTTGTCCCCTCGGTAGACAACGCCCCAACAAGGGGTAGGCTACTAGGTATTCTTTCGAATTAGGTCTGGAATTTGGCATACATTTTTCCCTTTTTAAACCTATTTGATGGTGACAGGAAATTGTGTTTTCTTTTTTCTTTTTAAATATTTGAGGGTGAAAGGAAATTTTGAAAGATAAAAAGTGTCAAACAATAATCTGAAACTTTAAATTTAAGGTTGCTTGTCATGCATTTTAATTAGATATAGGCAAAGTATTAAATTTGCTTGGTTACAATATATTTATTTGTTGTTATTATTTTTTGATCCATTAGATATATATATGGAATAGGAAAAAGGTAATAGTGACATTTTCTAATTAGTTGACACGTATTTTATAAATAATTTTTAATTGTTATAGAGTTAGGCTAGTGAACTATTATGTTATTTTTCTTCAAAGAGTTTTTATCTTCAATTTTACTTCTAAATTATTATTAAAAAATTGCATATCTTTAACTCTCACGGATCTACATAAAACTTAAACTAATGATTATGGAGTTCTCGCCC
Source organism: Pinus tabuliformis (assembly GCA_031772625.1). Taxonomy (NCBI): domain Eukaryota; kingdom Viridiplantae; phylum Streptophyta; class Pinopsida; order Pinales; family Pinaceae; genus Pinus; species Pinus tabuliformis. The sequence goes on along the minus strand of CM062804.1, from coordinate 47,967,427 downwards.
TATCTGGTGCTGCTGGTTACACATGGTCCATATGGAGATTTCTTAGTTTATTAGTCTCTTTCTGCTGTGAGACTATCTGCTCCACCTATCTGATCATCTGTAAACCTTGCACATTTCTCTCATTCATGGTTTTTATCTGTTTTTGCCGTGGGTCTCCAGGCAATTCGGTTATGCTGTATTCATGGACATTACATTCCGTAATATAATATATATGGTTTTTTTTCTTCTGAAAAAAAAAGAAGAAGAAAAATAATTGTTTTCAAATTTCCACTTAACAAGGTCAATAAATTTGGAATTCCAAACCTGTTTGGAATACAATATTTCAGTCATTTGTAATTCTATTCAAAATTAGATATTCAAAATTATATTCATATTAAATTACTTAATAACTTCAAATTATCATTTTTTTAAATCCAATTTTGGATAAAATTTACTTGAACTTTAAAACATTTAAAAAATAAACCTCGGTATATAATGAATAATTTAAGATGAAAACTTAACTAAATTTTGTTTTGTTTTTTGTGTTCTTAATTAAATTTATATATATTTAGTTAATAATTTAAATTATCTTATAATCAATTAAAATTCTTAAATCAATTTTCCTTGACAAAACTTAATCTTTGACTTAAGCTATACTCTAAAATTGCTTCTGTTTGGTTAAGAGTTCGTTTTCCTAGAATATAAAGAAACCACCCAAAATCCAAAAACATCGGGCAGGAGTGAAAACCAGAGTCGTTAAAGACCACCATAGATAATCACAAGAAGTATGATTTTTTTTAATTAACAGCGATAAACTATCCTGCATTTAAAAATAATAATCAATAATAACTATCCCATTACTAATTTATATTAAATATAAATGATTGACCGATATTAAACTCAAACTTGCAACATAATTTTTTACCAAATTGAGAGCTAAAATTACCCAAAAACAGCACGCTTCATGTGCGGCTTATCTCACGTTCTAAAAAATTTACCCTAAAAACAGGACCCCTTAGGTACGGCTAATTCCACGCCTTAAATTAATATGGTCGAGTGCCAGGGATAGTCCGTAGGTGGTCCCCTGTCTCCCGCCGGCCATACGATACGGTGACCACACGGAGACGTTCGTGCTTCACCATCTGTGTCCGCCTCTATCAAGGCTTTTATTTAAGGCCATTAAAATTATTTTATTTTATGTTTTTTTACACTAAACTGGTGAGGCATACTATTTTATAGTAGGTAATTATGTTTTAAAATTTTAATTTAAATATTATTAATTATTTATAAAATATTTTTAGTAAAAAATAATAATATTTATTTTTAAGGTCACGGTTAAGCAAGACACCAAATTGGTGTATGAGACTTCCTTGTTTGTGGGACAAGGGACTCACTTCACCACAACGATTTGACTCTATAGAAGGTTGAGATTTATTTTAAAAGTAGTTTTTTTGCTTTATTTTAATTAAAAAAATTCATATATATCTATTAATACTATGTTTTTTTATTAAATATTTGTTTTTTTAGATGTATATATGTTTAATCTATATATTTATTTGCTTTATAATAATAATAATAATTTAAAATGCCCCAATAGTAGTGGATGAGCGTGTGTCAAATGAGCTCGAGGTGGGGGTGCCTGCCATCTTGCTGACTCCTGAGATCATTTAAGAGTGAGGTGGTGTGGCCTGCCCCCCATGATTGAAACGTGAGATGATTGTATTATTTGGACGGATGAATTATTGGGTTTCACCACCTCCATTCATATCAACTCTACTACGAGGCAAACTCTTGAGCTATGCAAGCCCCATCCCTAGATGCGAGTGGGATTAACAAGCTCCATTTTGAGCTTAGCTTTATGGAATTATTTTGTTGGGCAATTGAAGATTTGGGCAACATATTTGGAAGGTTTACATTGGAATTGGAAAGCGACTTTTTATATCAAATTCACGCCTTGTAATGACGACATCCTTCTATTTCTTGGGGCAGAAAGGATTGGTGGCTGCATTGCAGACGAATGGTACTATGGGTTTCTTGGCAAGAGAGTAGATTATGGCAAGGGGGTAGTTTCAGACTATGGCTGGAAAAATCCGATAACACAAGACTCTGGTTCAGGTTCTTCGACACGGTTAGCTTCAGTTATTCTTCTGGGATATAAAAAGGTAATTTTGGGATCTTGACTCCATGTGTGTTGTTGTTCAATTTGTGATTACTATTGGTCTATTCTAGGTTATTTTCTTTAGTTTCTGGTGGAGAATGTGAGTACTTTGTTTAGTTTGAATCTAGGGGCTCTGTTTTTTAGGACCTAACATCTAGTCCTAGACCAAAAGGTATTTGGCATAACGGTCTACTCATTGGATAGTTGAGGCTAAGGTTTTAGTTCTTCTGCCCTTTCTTATTTCTTATTAAATTTGTTGTTGGTATAGCTTGGGTTACTGTGGATTTTTAGCTTGGGGAAGGTGGTGAGAGACCAACTCTTTCCATTCTCTTGTATCCCCTGTATGTGTCCAATAGGTTGTTCTTGATTTGGCATATGTGGAATTGTTACTGTTGTCATTTCAGGGATTGTGGGTGATTCATGTTGATTAGGATCAATATGTCACGTCAACATGGCCATAGCCGTCATGGGGCTAGGGAATGTGACCAACCTAGCAGTCTCATTCCGAGATCTTGGCCCAGGAGTCGGTGGTAGCATAGCATGCTGTGACATTGCCAGACACATAGGCAAAGATTCAACAGTTAGAGAGACATGTCCACCAAGATAGACATGCCTTCATATATATGTCCAACATATATGCATTTTTTTCAAGCACCGGTTCATAGGCCTAGAAATGATTCACCACGTTAATCGAAAGAACACATAACAAACAATATTAATCATAGGAGAGCTTAATTCTAGAAAACACAATGCTTTGTTTACAGGGTAAGTTCCTTAGATAGAACACCAAAGGACACTGCTTACAAACAGATCACAAATTAGTACACCAATATTCTTGACGTGGTTAAAACCCTCAAAGAGGGAAACAGTCCATAGCCTGAGCCAACACGGCCACTTCAGGCAATTTATTAATGTAAAAAAAAGAAAATTTACATAAGCTTCTCTCATGAACAGTCCCCTAACAAATGACCCTCCATGCTCTTTAAATAGAGATCATGGGCCAATCGGGTGTTAAGCCACAGATCAAGTGTTGGTAATACCGAGGAGAGAATGAACCATCATACCACTTCATGTCTAGAACATACCATGACCATCAGATTGTAAGTTACAAAAAGTACATGCTACAGAAACACACTTTACCAAACTATACACTAGACCAAGTTATACTTAATTATTCCCTATGTGTCGGAATATCCTAACATCCCCCCTTAAGAACAACTTGGGATACGATTGAAGGATGTACAAAGATGACATAATAGTAGAAGGAAGGAGGCATTAGAGCCTATCCCCCCTTAGTGACAACTTCCTGAACTCCAACCATAAATCGAAGTTTAGTAAACTTCGCCTCTGTGAGAGCCTTTGTAAAGATGTTTGCAACTTGATCATTGGTTGAACAATAGTGCACTTCAAGAACATGGTCATGAATGAGCTTTCCGATGAAGTGCATGTATAGTTCAGTTTGTTTTCTACGTTGATGTTGGACTGGATCTTTGCATAGTTGAATGTCACTTTGATTATCACACCAAAGTGTAGTCGGATGCTACTGTTGAAAACAATATTTATCATATGAGAGCTTAATTTTAGAAAACACAGTGCTTTGTAGGTTTAGTTAGTGTTCACCATCTTCAACATTGGTGACTTCACAGGAAGACTCGCAAAGTGAGTCAAAACTCAGAATCTTTGGTTATGCATAAGGTAAGTTACTGCAGAAGAGTAGGTTACAGGTTGTCTAGAGGGAGGGAAGCATGGGCAACAAGAAATGGGATTGAGAGACAAAACTTATGATAACTTAGGCAGGTAATGATTAGGTTGAACAATTTAAGAATTGTCCCTGTAATGATAAGGAGGAAGAGAACTTGGTCTGTCTGCTAAAGGTCTTGCTGCAAGGTTGTCTCTTTTTAGAAAGATACAATGCTTTTAGAAGATTCAGTGTAAAAGATAAGATATGCATTTTCCCTTTATAATGATTATTTGTTGAAGGATATATTTCTAGTGAGATTTCCTTATTGTTTTAGCAAACATGCAGTAGTAAAGATAATCAGTTGTTTTGAAAAGGACATGAAATCTATAAAGAATTTGTTGAAAGCAAGCAGATTACAATAGAAAATCAAATCGTGAAAGGTTAAAAATTATAACTGAATATGATAAAACTGGAAGAAAACAATAAAACAAAAACTACGTACAGGGTCATGATTTGGTTATAATGATTTATTATGAATTCCCTTCCCCGAATGGCTTCATATGTGAGCCATTAGTGGTGTAAGGGAGGAGAAGATCGTTGAGATCTTTGAGGAGATAAGTATTTAGTCCAACAACTGCAAAAATTACCAATTCATAATTTCTAAAATTGATCATGTTTTCCCTTATTGGCGTGAGTTGCATCCCATAAAAGGACCTTTTGATCAACAATGAAATTTACATTCTTAGATTTCTTATCAAAGTATTTCTTAACAATTTTCATTCTTCATCACAATTTTTCTAAAGAATGATTGTGTTGCTCTTCTAAATCCTGCAACGCTGGGACTCTTTGAGGGATATTACTTGGGGTTAACTCTTTAGCATGTACATTTACATAGGGAGATAAAAGTTCTAATTCAGTGGGAATAATTTCCTCTTGTCCATAAACAAGATGAAAGAGGGAATCACCTATACTGGACTTAGTGGTGGTACAATATGCTCATAGTGCGAATTTCAACATAGTATGCCAGATATGCAGTTTGTCATTGATTAATTTCTTCATAATTCTGATAATATTTTTGTTGGTATATTCATTCAACCATTACCTTTTAGGATAATATGTTGATGGTATAAAATGTTTGACATTATATTGATTGAAATACTGAGTGAAATGGGTAGATATGAAAGCAGGTATGTTATCTGAAATCAGTTCAAGAGGAAGTCCAAAGTGTGAGAAAATATTATTTTCAAACAATTTGATTACTTGCTCATCACACACATTTTTCAAAGGAACGACTTATGAGCACTTGGTGAAATAATCGGTGGTAGTTAAGATGAAGATGTGACTTATAGAAGAAGAAGGGTTTATAGATCCAATAAAATCCAATCCCCATTTGGTGAATGGGAACTTTGGAATACATGGCGGAGGGGCAGAGAATGCAAATTTTCTCTCCCAGCTGCTTGCTGGTAGTATTTGCAGCTTTACACATACTTATAACAATCGACAAAGATCGTAGGCCAATAAAAAATAGATTTGAGAATTTTATGAGCAGTGGCCTTAACAACGAAATGACCTCCTGTGTGGAAATCCTCTTGGAATGAACCATGAGAAATTGGTAGTAGCTTAGCAACAACCTTATCATCTACACATCTTAGTAATAATCCATCATATGATCTGTGATACAAGATTGTTTTTCAAATAAAATACTTAGAAGAATTTAAGTGTAAATGCCTATGTTGAAATTTATCCATATTATCAGGGCATATTTGGTTTTGAAGATAAAAAACTAGGTCACTATACCAAGGGTGGTCTGCTACATCAATTGATTGCTCATTGACTAGGAACTAGGTAGAGAATGACTCATCATCATAAGTTGAAACACTTGGTTCATGATCTTGTGATAGATGTAATGCCAAGTCACGTCCCTTTATAATTTAGGAGGTTGAAAGCGTCAAATCATGTTCCTATATCTTGGCCAACTAGTGGGCAAGATTTCCTGAAAGTAAAGATTGCGACAGGATGAATTTAACACCATGCAAAGGGACTTTTACCTACGTGTGTTTGCCAAAAATGCAATGTTTGATTTTTTTTCTTTCTTTTACCCAAGCAAATGCATGTTTCTCAATTAAACAATACATAAACTCTTAGTCGAACAACCTTTGACTCATAAAAGAAATTGGATTTTCTTTACCTAGATCACATTTTTGCATAAGAATTCCGGAGACAACTTCCTTAGTGGCATTAGTATAAATGATGAATTCTTTTGTAAAATCTAGTTTGGCTAAAATAAGAGCATATGCAATGGCTTCTTTGATTTTTATAAAAGCCCGTTGTGCAGAATCGTCCCACCTAAAATCCTGATTCTGCTTAGTTAGGTTATGAATAGGCTTGACTATCTTAGCAAAATCATTTTCGAAACTTCACACAAAATTAATCTTACCCATTAAGGATTGAATTTCTTTCTTGGAGTTTGGTGGAGGAAGGTTTTTAATTGCATCAATTCGGTCAGGATCAATGATAATGCATGCTCCCAAGACAATACGTCCTAAGAGTTTCCCAGCCTTGACACCAAAGACGAAATTCCAGGGAAAATTTTAAGAATTCCCCTAAATTTATATGTATAATAAATGGGTGAATCCCAATGATACACAGGAAAAATGGAAGGTGATTTTATTAATAATAATAATAAGTGGTGAATCACTAGTACAAATTGGTGAATCACTAAGAAATCCAAGGGTTGTTGCAGTCGCTTGGCACCAAGAGGGTATTCAAGAAGAAATTGTAAAAGAATTTGACTATATTGTTGGTGAATCAAAAGAGACTGACTAGTTACCATTAAGCGCACCACTCTAGTGACTAAATCATACAAAACTAGAACCAATAAATGTCGCCTAAAAATTGATTTCAAAAGTGATACTGCAATGATAATCGAGATAGTCTCTAAATGTATAAAGAGTGGACATTGGAGAATCATATTTAATGGATCATTTGAGATGGTTGTATTTGCATGTCTTAAAAGCATAATAAGTAAATTAATAGAAGACTGCATTAAGGGATTGTCACTCTTTCCTGATGTTAGGACCCTATTAAAATATGAGGAGGTAATATTGCTACCGTGAATATTAATAGATGGCAGGGGAAGTCTCAATAGACAAGCCAAACATTTCACAGAATGTGATATAAATCCTTCATACTTAGATTTCAGACAATGCCCTATTAGTTCTATAAAAGGGTCTAACATCGTTATTAAATATTAATCATTCTTATCTGCTTTGATTTTTTTCATATGGCTCTTAAGAAGTCTCAATGCAAACACTGAAATTAGATACCTATTGGGTGTATCTAGCTTATCATTTGTAGGTCCCTCCATTGAATTTTTATATGAGTCCAATGATCTTGAAGATGCTAGGCCAGGTTTAATAAACAAAACAATATTCCTACCCATCTTTTCTTCCTCCATACCATCCTCAATCAATCCATATACAAAAACAAACAAATCTGTTTGACTTAATGATGCATTAGCATGAAGACTGGTTGCTAAATATTGTAGCATGGACTCAATCTTAACTTTTTCTTTTGGTGTAAGTGTTCTATGAAGATTGCATCTAACAGGTACCAGCAATGTACTAGCATGCATAGAGAAAGTAATACTCTGAGCAATTAACTGCAAACTTTCAAAAGATTTGGTACTCCTTGTCTCCTTCATTTTGAAGGTAATTTTTTCAACTTCCTTTTCTTCAACAACTTCATACATTACATTATTTTCTGCAACTTCTAGAAGTTATTGCACACAATAATCAATATCTCCAATGTCCAGGGAAGATGAAACTTTTGATAGGATGAAATTGACAGTATAACCTAAAACATGCAATTCATAACCCCTTGTTAATATTGTATGTAGTGTTTTTACAATGAACTACAAATACTGCGGTCCTAATTCCTTCGCACATGTAGCTAAGGAAGCCCTGGCCTCATCTCTTACAAAATGAGGGTGACTCTTCAACATATTTGCAATATGTTGTATAATATGAGGAAGCTCTAATTCCATTGTTTCCAAAGGCATAAGTTTCAATAATTTCACTATATAATGACTAACTAAAATATCAACCACATTTGAGTGAGATATCATCAACTTATTTATATCAGGTAGAACATACTTTTGCAGACGTTCTTGTATTTCAGGGGAGATAATATTTTTGTTATCACTATTCCTCCTTAATTTCATATCTGGCTTATCAAATGTCATTTCACCAATCTCAATTTGATGATCATGTTTTTCTGGTTCTACAGTTGAGGACATTCCATCAAAAAAATGAAACTTATCTAGTATAGAACAAATCAGCCATATAAGTATATTGTTATTATCTTCCTCAGGGAAGCCATCATTTGAAATTCTCTCATCAATAAATTGAAGTAAGAGTCCCATCTTATGTGACCAACAATACAAGCAAGGGTTTCTAAGAAAGAATTCACAACATTTCCCTCCCTGTCACCTTTGGCCTCAAACAACAAACTGAAAAAGAGTGGCACAAATATTTGCATGAGATTTCCCTGCATAACATTCCATATACACTAGAAATGTCAATAGATTGTAGCAAGTTATGGTAAGAAAAGGATAGAGAAAGGACTAACAATATGCCACTCCAATGTCACTCACAAATATAAACATATAAACACATACAAACTCAAACATTATATCTTACCTCAGATAGATTTCCAACATCTAGGATATTTCTAAACCATGCCATTTCTCTTGATCTCCTATGCTTCTGCATAACTAAAGAAACTCCAGTCAACATCTAGACTGATTTCAGCACAAGGAAGAAAATAGGAAGAACTGGAAAGGAAAGGCATGTTATCAAACCTGAATGTGAAGAATGTCGTTGAAGAAGTCCACTTCTACATCTATGTTGGAAAGAGGCTTGCATTCATTCAAAGTTGCAATACCAGAAAGGATAAGTACCATTGAACGCAGTAAAGCCACCCATTCCTATAGATACATTTAACAATGTAATGCTTACCTATAAAATATTTAAGATGGTGACATACAAATTTACAATAAGTAATAAAAAAAATAGCCTTTGGATGGAGGTCTCTGAACTCGTTATACCCTTCTTCACATGTGCGAGATTTTTTTTATAAATGACATGCTTAACAGATATTTTAGACCAATTTCCACAGCCATCATTGATGCAAGAATCAAGCAGTCCTTGCTTCACTGTGTTTATATGATTAGGTTTCTTCTCACTTTTTAGGTCATCTTGAAAATATTCCTGCTACATTACCTCTTCACTTTCTAATACAGAGGCAGAAAATTGAATAAAAGAAAGCAGACAACTAGAGGCCCTATGCCTGAGTGAGAGGTCTTCTGATGACATATCATACACACAATGTGAGAGAATAAGCAAGGTATATGGCTCACCTATATGGGAGAATAATTGAGGGGATATTTTCTCATAAGTAGCAAGCCTCTTATCATAATCATATTCTCCAACTGTAGATAATGATATTGCATTTAAATCACCTACCAGTTTTTCCTGCAAGGAAGCAACAAGAATTTAGGTTAGAAATGAATAACATACTTTAACAATATAACCAATGAATAAAAAAACAGAGTCATTGTAAACTGAGATCATGGGACATTAAATAATATCAAACTTTGGTTCAACAAAACCAAATAAGAACCACTATCTTACAAGCAAGGCCAAGGAAGGGTCAACTTTTGAAAGCCCTTTCAGGATATCACAAATAGCCACTCGAATATCCAATGTAGACAAAGTTAGCAATGAACTGAACATAGTTAGCATTTTAATAACACTTCTATCACCCAAAGTTGGAAAAACCTCTTTCAGAACACACAAAATTTCCATGAAATGCTGTGCAGATCACATTAATTACAGTATGTGAATAAATGTCAATAAGTGCACATTAATAAACATCAAATTTGAAATATAGTTGCAATCTCTGTAAATTATTTTTTCCCATGCAATTTACTCACCATTCTTGCTAACTTTTTTGACATCAAGGAATGGTAACAAACAATCAAAAAATTGATTCTCTACTTCTGAATGTGTTGCATATTTTCCCAACAATTTAAAAATTCTTAGCTCACGCTTCCCAGGACCTGTGATGCATTTCCTGATAATTGAAAACCAGAAGGTCAAAAATTGACAATCTATATGCAATCTGACAATAGATTGTTTCTGAGTAGAAGTACATGCTATATACATGTAACATAGAACTTTAGTGATAATGAAATGAGAGATCAGAGAGGATGGTTTTCTAATATTCTGGAAGAAAATTAAAGGCAGATCATAATTTTAACCAAGAAGTCACAAAATGAAGAAGAAAGCATGGGAAGAAGGGAAGGAAGGAAGAATATGCACCATACTAATTATAGAAAGCACCATTTCCAAGTCCCATTAGCATTTTTCATATTCACCATATATCTTGCAAAATGATTGTATGTTGCCATTACAAAACGGAGTTCTCTTACTATTCCCATGGAAAACCATATAGTACAACCGATGCCTTTGTTGAAGGTTATACATCACACAAAGCATCACTGATATCATCATGGACAGAAACCTTCTTCAACAATATTCAACATACACAACCCCATGTGGTATGCTTTGAATAACATTGATACTGACAACTCCTCCCAACACACCATCACCGCTCATCTACATGATTGTATATCGGATGGGAGTTCATAAATGCCTAGATAAAGGGGATGGAATGAAGGGAAATAATATTCGTCATCTCAAACAAAGGTATTCAAATATGGTTATGGAAACACATGATTGTAATTGTGGCCTTGCTCATGAACCTCGCCTTGTGAAGATGGAGAAGGTGACAATTAGTTAATAAGTTGGTGCCCAAATTCAAGCCTATTTGGCTCTGTTGATATTTTGGTTCCAAGTAGCCATGTTTTATCTTTCAGGCTATTGGACACTATTTTGTTGGTCTCTTTCGCATGTTATTTTCCTTAAATCCCCTATCCCACTCCCCCCATACCTTGTTTTATCAAAAGCCATGTCTCATCCTAGTTCTTCCCCTAGCCATCACAAAATTCAAGGTCAAGGAGTCTCCTCGCACATGAGAGCACAAGATGACATAAAAGCCCATGTAGTATATTATTTAGAGCATACCCTTAGGGTAGCTAGAGAGGAATTGAAATTATTGAAAATGAAGCAAGAGTGGGAAGAATATTTCTATCAAATACATAGGTTGAAGAAAATATAGGACAGTGGAATCTAGACTTAGGTAATACTAGATCGAGGCACACCCAATATATGTAAACAAAAAAATATCTCTATTGGAAAATCAAAACTATATTGGGTAAATTCATGTTAGAAATAAGTGAGTCCCTACCGAAGATTCTCTTGTGCATAGATATTATGCAGTTAGAAGTGGACAAGCTGGATTATAAGGTGACTTCTCTTGCCAAGAAAGTAGTAGAATTAGTATTTCCTAACAACAACAAAGAGGAGGTTGCAACTTTTCCCCAACAAGCGGATCCCCCCCGATGATGGTTGGGTGTTTTATTATTGTTTTTACTTTTTAGATTAGGCTATACAACCTTTTCCTTAGCTCTAGTTTTAAGTTTGTCGTTGCTTTGTGTGATAGTCTTAAGCTACATGACATATATTTATATTGTTAAAGTAAAACTAATAATTTTGTCAAAGCCTTTACTTATGTGTTACTAGTTTGGTTTCCCCAATGGCATATAAATAGCTACATGAATGATGTTTTCTTATTTAAAGTAATACAAAGGTGTGACTAGCTTACCAAAAAAATAACATTCAAATTACATAGGTATGTTCAGGTATCATTCCACTATTGTCAAGGGTTCCAAATTGAGATTTTCCCATGGAAAACAATAGAAACCCTATTTAGAAAATAACATTATTCACCTTGGAAACATCATTTGAAGGTTTAGAATCATAAAATACTTTTAAATACCTTCCTTAATAATCTACAACTTGCAAATATATATACCCTATTCTCTTTTCAAAAGTAGGTATATTATGGGCCAATAAAGGAACTATACAATAATTGTATCTATATGATTACAAAAAAAATTCAACATCAATAGGTAACTTGAGTCAACATAATGCAACATGTTATTTAGTCCTCCTGACTAATAACACACTATCAACTAAGTTGTGTCAAACAAAAAATACATCAAAAATGTCTATGCTATAAAGAAAAACACTTAAGCCAATTTCTAAATGACACTTGTAGATTTGTAAGTCTCATCCTTCTTGAAAGCGCATTCAAAATTTTGCACGATTAAATGATTAATCTAGTTTTTCAAATGAAAGGAACACATTTGAATTTTTACCACTTGGATTCTTAGGCTTCAAGAATTCTTCCTCACAACCAAGAACATAGAACCAACTATGATGAAAGCATAGTTCCAAAACTATGCAAAGAATATGGTCTTTGAGATGTTCCCAAACTACAGAGAATTTTCGTCAAGTGCAAAATGAACAATTTTCCATGAGATTTATACAAAGCTAGGTTGTGTAATGCCTTGCCTTATTGTATTCACTATATTGAATTTTGTAGTGTTGTCATTTAAAATTGTAGAAGATATTAGAAATGGCATGCATGGCTGCCATTGTCAGCTCCCCTGTTTTGGGTTCATGCATATTCCCTTCATTGAAGGTCTGTAGTGAAGTGGAATCAGGAAAAGAGATGCATCCAAGATCACCAGTGATGAAATATCCATTGAACAATGTTACAGTTTCTCCAAGCCTGTCTCTTAGGCAGCAAGTTCAGGAGAATCTGGGCTTGAGCAGTGTCAACCATGGTATTTCACCTTCAAGGAGCTCTATATAGACATCTCAGCTTCATTCTAATCGTGATGAGAATCAGCCACCAGTGCTTCAGTGGAATGATAACAGTTCAGTGAAGCATGGGGGAGATCATCATCATGTGGGTGTTTTGGGGCAGAGTTTAGTGTTTTGTCAGCGAGGTAAACAGAGGTTTCAAGGCAGAATCAAGGTGAAGGAAGAGAAGGCTGAGAGAAGTATGACAAAGATCAATGGAAGTTTCGGTGCAGTTTCTCCTTCACTCAAGAGAAAAATCCCCCCTAAGCTCGATATCCCAAAGTCTCCCAGAGAAAGTCTTGATTGAAGGAAATGCTTTCACCATTGCCTTCTAAACAATTAAAATTCCTTTGAATATCTCTACATCTATTTTAATCCAATCTTCTACTAATCTTGGGGCTATTGGTGAGCGTTATTTTTCCCCATAGATCTTCATTGTGCAGCATTGTCCATAGGCTCTATGCTGCTAGGGCCATTTTGAACAAGTGAATGCTCTTTTTCTCTTTTTCCTGTCCAAAGGAAATTTTCGTGTCTTCTCTAGGATTCCTTTAATGGGCTATGGATAACCAATATATGAATATGCCATTTAATTGGTTTTACTTGTTGATGAGCCTCCCTTCACTAGAAAACCACCTGTAGCACCAGATGTAATCTATTTTTTCATAGAGCCAAACCAATGTCTATGATTAAAATCATTAGGTTTTGAATGAAAACCTAAATATTTAACTCCATTATGTAATCTATTTTTTCATAGAGCCAAACCAATGTCTATGATTAAAATCATTAGGTTTTGAATGAAAACCTAAATATTTAATTCCATTGTAAAAAGGAACAGGGGTAGAGGGAAGTACTCACATTGTAATCCTTCTTCCACTCCATAACAATTAAAATATTCACCAAGTTCCTATAATTCCTTGCACTTTCTAGCTTCTTTCCGAGTCCCTAATATGAACAGAATAATGTCATCTACAAATAACATGTGTGGCAAAGATATGGAGTTTCCCTTTTTTATCCCTTTGATGGAACCTTCTCTCTTGTTGGTTGTTATCATTTTACTTAGTCCTGCAACCAAACGGAAGAATCTAGAAGCTGATTGATTTATTAGAATAGAAAAGGAAGCCAAGGATAAGCACCCCTTGATCCAGTTCACCACTTGGAATTCCCATTCCTATACTAATCAGAATCAACTTAAGGTAGAATATTAATTTGGTATAAGTGAGCATATAATCCACAATCTGGGTAGAAGATACTAGTAAATTACCTGTAAAGGGATCCCGTAAAACCTCTCTGTCCTATGAGTCTGGGGATTATACCTCTAAAGATCATGGAAGATCTAGACCTAGATATAACCTAAAACCTAAAAGAGAAGGTTCCCAATGGGAGAAAGAAGGCGTAGAAGGAGGCATGGAAAACGGAAATGATTAGGGATCATTAGTGGGTTGGAATCCTATCTTATCCTATCAAAGAAGAAAGCCATTAAAGAAGAAAAGAAGATGACAATAAAGGGGTCCCTAGAGTAGGGGAAATCTCAGATAAGGTCGAAGCATGATAATTATATCATTACATTAGCCCTGAAAAGGTGCTTTTCCAAATACAATCCAGATGTCATTTTGCTTTCAGGAAAATGTCTGGGAAGGAAAGAACGCAAAGGCTTTACTATCAACAGTTCTAAATGATGCTACCTTACCCTAGCAAAGAATAAAGCCATTAAGGAGGTTAAGGAAGGAAAGCAGATGATGATGAAAGGACCCTTAGAGCAGGGAAAGCCTCATAGAAGTTGAAACCATGATAATTCTATCATTTAGTCTGAGAGGGGTGAGAGGTACCCACAAAAAATTAGCCCTTAAATTTTGTTTTTTCCAAATACAATCCAGATGTCATTTTGATTCATGAAACTATGTGTGAAGGGGAAAAACACGAAGGCTTTATTATCAACAATTCTAAATATTGGTCTTTTAATTCAGTAGATTGTGAGGAAAGATCAAACTGCAATATTACTTGTTGGAAAGATACAATTGATCTCATTAATGCATCTTTGTTTCTTGTAGGTGTTAGAATAGATCTAAAATCTAAAGAAGGTGGGGAGGAGTTCTTTATCTTTACTTTGTATGGGCCATATGATGATAGGAAAACATTTGAAAAAATTGACAGGATCAGAGAGTGCAATATAATATTGGGAGTTGAATTTAACTTGAAAATGAAAGGTGGGGGAACTTGAGGAGAAGGAGCTAGGCAAGAATCAAGATCCCCTCACTGGTTATGTTGTCCAATTGTTTAAAGAACTCATTCTGTGTGATACTGAAACTAATGAGATAGTTCCAACTGGGAGAAATTTCAGAAGTGGAATAGATGGAGTGTCAAAATGACTGGCCATATTCTTGGTTTCAAAAAGAGTTATAGAAGATTCAGATAGGTTGAAGTTGTTATGACAAAGAATACAATTTCATCGTGGATTTAACAATCCTAAGAGAAACTTCTAGACTCATGAGTCTAGGAAGACTAGGACCGAGCCTAGTAACAATTCTTCCCATAACTCATAATTATGCATTTTTTACGTACTTATGGGTCCCCATGCACGTTATTTCAATGTAATCTATAACTATGAAAAACTTGAATCTCAACATGTTAAGTTACAAGTTGCAAGTTGTTGTGACAAAGCATAGAATTTCACCATGGGTTTAACAATCCTAAGAGAAGCTTCTAGGCTTACCAGTTTGACCAAACTAAATGTTACATGCAAACAACACACAAGTGACAAAAGACATATAACTAGAATTTGGTTTAGTAGTTCTTGTATTTGTGTAACCATAAAATTTTTGGAGCATCATGGACTCGATAAAGTAATAGTTCCAATCCAATTTCCAATCCCATTGTCTAGCACTGACCTTAACTTCTGAAATATATGGTTGTGTGACCTAAGGGCATTTGGTCTTGGACATCGGTTTTTCTAGGTTTTGGAGATAAATTTTAGTCAATCTAACCTAACACACTATGTACATTATTTCTTTCTCGATCAACTTCCTTTAGTGTTTGTTATTCCTTACCAACAAAAATTCCATAATGCAAGAGTAGATTTAATCCTATGGTTCCCATTCTGGAAATTTTATTTTCTTCAATGGAAAGAGGTTGTGGATTGTACAATGGAACCTTCTCCTTTTCCATCATTTTTGTTTCTTTGATTCTTTTGCATAGCTAGTTTAATGGAGTGCTTTTACATCACCACCTTACTATGGTCTATTTTGTATTTTCAATGAGTATTTTAGTAGTTTTTGCTTAGTCTTATTGAATTTTTTTGTCATCATGGCTTTGCTCTACCTCTAGGAAAAGCATATTTGATTTGGTCCTTCAAAAGCAACAATGTCATATTTTCAAGTATACTACTTGAAAATACTTATTATGGGTGTGTGTGTGTGTGTGTGTGTGTGTGTGAGAGAGAGAGAGAGAGAGAGAGATCCTTTAAATGGTTTTTAGGTTTGAACTTTTATTACCAACAATATGACAAATATATTATAGATTGTATTGCACTATTTACTAAGTGATTGATATATGCTGGTTTTTCCTAATGATTATTTTGTTCTATGTAGATGACAAGATGGTAAGGAAGCAAGCTAATTTTCTCTAATCGTTCATAGGGTTTTTGTTGAACCTATATAGATTCATACTACATAGAGACACCACTAGAGCTTACAAAAGAAGCACACATCCATGGATCACATAGTATCTCCTTTGGAACTCATCCATTCCTCTCTATCTACAAAATACCACCTATATTCGCAGTTGCTTCACCATCTATAATCCAAAAACCATGGCACCTTCTCCAACAACGACACTCAACCCTTTAACTTTTGTCCAACAAATGTCAAGAATTACGTAGAAAACAACAACATGAATATAGCCAATGTTTGAGCAGGAAAGGATTAAGCCTCCATGGGAAACTACCCCCTTCTTTCCTTATAAGCAGTCAAAGCAATAACACATGTACTGTACATCAAAGCGAAGAAACACCCTGTATAACACATTACCCTCACTATATAGTATATATAAATTGGAAAATAACAATCCTTATAATCACCTTAGAACAAAGCTAAAAACAAGCTCCATCATTACATAGAATGCATATACATCTACAAATTCAACAGAATCTGGCCAAATGGAGAAATTGTAATAAAAAAATAGCCAAAAACTAGGCTAGAATTATTACATTAATTTTTGTGCCAGATGTTTTCTTTCTGTTTTATCTCAAAAATTCAAAGGAGAGAGATAAAGTCTTAACTGGAGGACCTTGGTTTTGGGAAAGAGCAGGATTCTTCTTGAAGCCATGGTCTCCAAAATCCATTCCAATAAATGTTTGTCACCACCACACTAGTGTGGGTGAGGCTTCCAAAATCTTCCACTCCATTTTTGAAAAGAAGTATGTGAAATTATTTGGAATCCCTTTGGAAAATAAATTAAATCAAGCAACAAGAACAAGAAAACTCGAGTATTCACCTATGCCAAATTAAGCACTGAACTAGATCTCAACAAAGAACTGACAAACAATTATTTTGGATCAAATGTTTGAGTAAGGACACTTCCATCAATTGTAGTGCCTGTCACAACATAGCCACCTTATGACAAACAACCACAAAAGGTAGCGCAAACGAGATCAAAAAAGAATACCCCCATGTTACGCAAGTAATGGACAAATATGGCTTCCAATACCTTAAAAGGAGAAAACATAAAACATCTTGGTTAGTGTTCAAGAAGCAAAATCCCTTTACATAGATATCATATGGTTGAGGAGTTTTGTGAAGACATACTAAAGTTAATTTATTACATCCAAAGACACAAGGAACATCTTCTAGATAGTAATGAAGCACTATCAAGCCTCATCTATGCTGTTACAAGGTGTGTTGAAACTTACAAGGGGAATAAGGTGCCAACTAATTGAAATCTATATGTTGCCTATTAGTGCCAACTAATTTAAAACATCAAATGATAATAATGGCTACAACCACTCACCAAAGCAAAACAAACTTCAGATTCATGGGCTCTGTTAAATAACTTAAAATCAGACTAATGAGCCAAACTTTAGATGATCTAACTTTAGATGACCTATGTACTTGGTTGATTACAATATGATGATTTTTGGACTTCGGAGGACAATTAAGGCCTCAATGTTTATGTATTTTCTACCATAACTTTCCCTTATGCATATATGAGAACTTATATCTCAATGAGATTTTCCTACTTGCACCCTTACATGCAGCAATACAAATGATCAAATTTTGCATA
Source organism: Pinus tabuliformis (assembly GCA_031772625.1). Lineage (NCBI taxonomy): Eukaryota > Viridiplantae > Streptophyta > Pinopsida > Pinales > Pinaceae > Pinus > Pinus tabuliformis. Next base: position 47,949,501 of record CM062804.1, on the reverse strand, counting down.
TTGTTTAACATTTGATGTAACACTTTATTAATGGTGTTCATATTTTAGCATTTCTTCTCTGTCAAGTTATTCACCAAACTGTGAGTGGGTCTACCGCATGCCTGCGTTTTTTACCCGGCGGGTTAGAAAGGATAAAGGAGTTGTCTATAATGCGACTTTTTGAGATTCCGGTAACGGAATCCGGCGGAAAAAATTGAGATGAAATTATGATTTGTTGCAGTTAAAATGGTTTTTTAACTGCATATTCGGATTCAGCACCCTGAAAAACCCCTGAGAGGCTTTCATTGTGCAGAAACTAGTTATCAAACTTGGATTTCAATAAATTACTGCCGGATTTTCACCGGAAAAAATCGCCAGAAAGGCTTTCAAAAAGTCGCGTTAAAGACTACGGCAAGGATAAAAGTGTCGTTGTCGTCAGTCGTCTGACTCGTATTTACCATGCACGAGTGCACGATCCATACGAAATCCCCGCCATACCTCTCGTCTCGTCTCATTATGGGGAGCTGTGAATTTTGACTTTTACAGTGGGAACTGTGAATTTCTCCGTGGTAACGAGGCTGCAAATTTGCCCGTCGGTAGACAACGCCACAAGGGGTAGGCTACTAGGTACTCTTTGGAATTAGGTCTGGAATTTGCCAGTGTACATAACATTTTTTCCTTTTTTAAACATATTTGATGGTGAATGGAAATTGTGTTTTTTCCTTTTTAAAAGTATTTGATAGGGAAAGGAAATTTTGAAAGATATAAAGTAACCAAAAAAACGAACGTTTTGAATTTTAATGGATGATTTAGATAGAGGTTAAGTAATACAATTTGCTTGGTTACAATATTTACTTATTGTTACTATTTCTTGATCAATTAATTAGAAATGAGATTTTTATATACACACAAGGGAATAGGGAAAAAGGTTAATATTGCAGGTCCTCAATTCTCATGGATGATTTAGATAGAGGTCAAATAATACAATTTGCTTGGTTACAATATTTATTTGTTGTTACTATTTCTTGATTGATTAGTTAGAAATGAGATTTTTATATACAAACAAGGGAATAGGGAAAAAGGTTAATATTGCAGGTCCTCAATTCTCATGGATGCTTTAGATAGAGGTCAAGTAATACAATTTGCTTGGTTACAATATTGATTTGTTGTTACTATTTCTTGATTGATTAGTTAGAAATGAGATTTTTATATACACATACGGGAATAGGGAAAAAGGTTAATATCGCAGGTCTTGAATTCTCATGGATGATTTAGATAGAGGTTAAGTAATACAATTTGCTTGGTTACAATATTTATTTGTTGTTACTATTTCTTGATTGATTAGTTAGAAATGAGATTTTTATATACACACAAGGAAATAGGGAAAAAGGTTGTAGTGACATTTTTTAGTTGAATATTGTTGACATACATTTTATAAATAATTTTTAATTGTTATAGAGTTAGGCTAGTGAGCTATTATGCTTTTTGTTCAAAGAATAATTATTTTCAATCTTACTTCTAAATTATTATTAAAAAATTGCATATCAACAATTTTTTTTTTTTTTTTTAACTCTAAGCATAAAACTTAAACTAATAAGCATTAAAAAAACAATAATCTTCCTCAAATTTCCACTTGACAGGGTAAATAAATTTGAAATTCCGAACTTGTTTGGAATACCATATTTTAGTGATTCATTTTATTGAGATTGTATTGTTTTCTCATATAAATGTACAATTCTATTAAAAATTAGATATTCTAATTAAATTACTTAATAATTTCAAATTTCCATTTATTTTTTTAAAATCAGATTTTGGATAAAATTTACTTGAAAATATACTTTAGAACATTTAAAAAATAAACCACTATATAAAATAAATTATTTAAGATGAAAACTTAGCCCAGCTTTGTGTTTTTTAATTAAATTTATATCTATATTTTAAATTAATAATTTAAATTATCTTAAAATCTATTAAAAATTTTAAATCATTTTTTATTAGCAAAATTTAATCTTTGGCCTAGACTATGTCCTAAAATTGCCTCTGTTTGGTTAAGAGTTCATCTTCCTAGAATGAAAGGAAACTATCCAGGATCCTAAAATTGCCTCTGTTTGGTTAAGAGTTCATTTTCTTAGAATGGAAGGAAACTATCCAGGATCCAGAAACATTGAACAGAGTAAAAACCTGACTCGTTAAATACCACAAAGAGATATCCACACATAACATGGCTTTCTTTAATTAAGAACAATAAATCAACTTATTTGTCAATAATAACCAATAACTACTATCCCATTACTAATTTGACAATATAAATTATCCTCAAATATTAAACGCAAACTTGCAACATAATTCTATCAAATTTAGAGGTAAAATTACCCAAAAACAGGACACTTTATCTTTGGCTTATCCCACAAATTACCCGATAAAACAGGACCCCTTAAGTACGGCTTATCCCACGCCTTAAAATAATAACGTCGAGTGCGAATCGATACTCCGTAGGTGGTTCCCTGTCTCCCTCCGGCCATACGGTACGGTGACCACACCGAGACGTTCGTTAAGAATGCTTCACTATCTGTTTCCGCCTCTCCTGGCTTTTATTTAAGGCCACTAAAATTATTTTATTTTATGTTTCTTTTACACTAAAGGATTTATGAAATGGTGGTATGGTATTTTAAATCAGTCGATATTCTAATATTAATTAGGTTTCAAAATTTTAATTTAAATATTAATAATTATGGGTGAATATTATAGATTTAATATTTATTAATATTATAAAATATTTTTAGTAATAATTAGCATAGAGGGTTGATATTTATTTTAAAAGTAGTTTTTTTTGTTTTTTATTTTAATTAAAAAAATCACATTCACATATTAATACTATATATATTTTTGTTAAATGTTTTTTTTTAAATGTATATATGTTTAATTCATATAATAATTTGTTTTATAATAATACAAATTTAAAATGTCTCAATGGGGTGGATGAGCACGTGTTAAATGAGTTCAGGGTGGGGTGCTTGCCACCTTGCTGACTCTTGAGATCATTAAAGAGGGGGGTGGCGTGGCTTGCCCCCCATGATTCAAGCATGAGATGAGTGTATTACTTGGACTAATGGATTGTTGGGTTTCACCACCTTCATTCATATTGACTATGCTACGAGGCAGGGTCTTGAGTTATGCAAGCCACATCCCTTAGATGTGGGTGGGATTAATAGGCTCCATTGTGAGCTTAGCTTTGTGGAATTATTTTGTTGGGCAATAGAAGATTTAGGCGGCAGATTTGGAAGGTTTACGTTGGAATTGGAAAGCGAGTTTTTATATCAAATTCATGCCCTGTAATGACGACATCCTTCTATTTCTTAGGGCACAAAGGATTGGTGGTTGCATTGCAGACGAAGGGGATGTTGGGTTTCCTAGCAAGAGAGTAGTTTATGGGAAGGAGGTAGCTTCAGACTATGGCTGGCGAAATTTGGTAACATAAGACTCTAGTTTGGGTTCTTTGACACAGTTAGCTTCAATTACTCCTTTGGGACATAAAAAGGTAATTTTGGGATCCTGGATCCATGTGTATTATTGTTCAGTTTGTGGTTACTATTGGTATGTTCTAGGTTATTTTTAGTTTCATGTGGGGAATGTGAGTACTTTGTTTAGTTTGAATCTAGGGGCTCTATTTTTCTAGGACCTAACATTGACTCCTGGGCCAAAAGGGATTTGGCATAACAGTCTATTCACTGGATAGTTGAGGCTAAGGTTTATGTTCTTCCACCCCTCCTTATTTCTTAGTAATTGTGTTATTGGTATAGCTTGGGTTACTGTTGATGATGGTCAACACTATGCATAAGGTAAGTTACTGCGGAAGAGTAGGTTGTAGGTTGTCTAGAGGGAGGGAAGCATGGGTAGCAAGAAAAGGGTTTGAGAGACAAAACTTATGATAACTTATGTAGGTAATGATTAGGTTGAACAATTTAAGAATTTTCCTTGCAATGATAAGGAGGAAGAGAACTTGGTATGTCTGTTAAAGGTCTTGCTGCAAGGTTGTCTCTTTTTAGAGTGCAACAATTCTTTTAGAAGATTCAATGTAAAAGATCAAATAAGAATTTTCCCTTTATAACGATTATTTGCTGAAGGATATGCTTCCAGTGAGATTTCCTTATTGTTTTAGAAGGCATGCAATAGTAAACATAATCAGTTGTTGTGAAAAGGACATGAAATCTGTAAAGAATTTGTTGAAAGCAAACAAAATACAACAGAAAATCAAACCTTAAAAGGTTAAAAATTAGAACAGAATATGACAAAACTGGAAGAAAACAATAAAAGAAAAACTATGTACAGGGTCATGATCTGGTTATAATGATTTATTATGATTTCCCTTCCATGAATGGCTTCAGATGTGAGCCATTAGTGGTGTAAGGAAGGAGACGATCATTGAGATCTTTGAGGAGATAAGTATATGGTCCAACAACTGCAGAAGTTACCAATCCTTAATTTCTAAAATTTATCATGTTTTCCCTTATCGATGTGAGTTGCATCCCACAAAAGGACCTTTTGATGAACGATGAAATTTACGTTCTTAGATTTCTTATCAAAGTATTTCTTAACAGTTTTCATTCTTCATCACATATTTTCTAAAGAATGATTATGTTTCTCTTCTAAAGTCTGCAACGCTAGGAATCTTTAAGGGATATTACTTGGGGTTAGCTCTTCAGCCTATACATTTAGATAGAGGAATAGAAGTTCTAATTCAACCGACAAAATTGTCTCTTTTCCATAAACAAGTTGAAAGGGGGAAGCACCTGTACTGGACTTAATGGTGGTACGATATGCCCATACTGCAAATTTCAACATAGTATGTCAGATATGCGGTTTATCATTGATTAATTTCTTTAGAATTCTGATAAGATTTTTGTTGGTAGATTCAGCCAAACCATTACCTTGAGGATAATATGTTGATGACGTAGAATGTTTGACATGATATTGACTGCAAAACTAAGTGAAATGGGCAGATATGAAAGCAAGTTCGTTATCTGAAATCAATGCAAGAGGAAGTCCAACGACTGAGAAAATATTATTTTCTAACAATTTTATTACTTACTCATCATGCACATTTTTCAGAGGAACGACTTATGACCACTTGGTGAAATATTCAGTGGCAGTTAAGATGAAGATGTGACTTGCAGAAGAAGGAGGGTTTATAGGTCCAATAAAATCCAATCCCCATTAGGTGAATGGGAACTCTGGAATTATAGGGCCGGGGGCAGAGCGTGAAAATTTTCTCTCCCAGCTGCTCGCTAGAAGTCTTTGCAGCTTTCCACCTACTTATAACAATCATTAAATATTGTAGACCAATAAAAACTAGATTTGAGAATTTTATGAGCAGTGGCCTTAACAATGAAATGAACTCCTATGTTGAAATATCTTTGGAATGAACCATCAGAAATTGATAGTAGCTTAACAACAACCTTATCATCTACACATCTCAGTAATAATCCATCATATGATCTGTGATACAACATTGTTTTTAGAATCAAATACTCAGAAGAATTTGAGTGTAAATGCCTATGTTGAAATTTATCCAAATTATCCAGACATATTTGGTTTTTAAGATAAAAAACTAGGTCACTATACTAAGGGTGGTCTACTACATCAATTGAATGCTCATTGACTAGGAACAAGGCAGCCAATGACTCATCATCATAAGTTGAAACACTTGGTTCAGGATATTGTACTAGATGTAACGCCAAGTCACGTCCCTTTATAATTTTTGAGGTTGAAATTATCAAATCATGTTCCTGTATATTGGGCAACCAGTGGGCAATATTTCCTGAAAGCAAAGATTGTGATAGGAGGAATTTAACACCATGTCGAGGGACTTTTACTTGCGTGTGTTTGCCAGGAATGTAATGTTTAATTTTTTTTATTTCTTTTGCCAAATAAAATGCATGTTTCTCAATTAAAGAGTACATAAAATCTTCGGCGAATAACCTTTGACTCATAAAAGCAATTGGATTTTCTTTAACTAGATCAATTTTTTGCATATGAATTATGAAGATAGCCTCCTTATTGGCATTAGTATAAATGATGAATTCTTTCGTAAAATATGGTTTGGATAAAACAAGAGAAGATGCAATGGCTTCTTTGATTTTTGTAAAAGCATGTTGTGTAGAATCGTCCCACCTAAATTCCCGATTCTACTTAGTTATGTCTTGAATAGGCTTGACTATCTTAGCAAAATCATTTACAAAACTTCACACAAAATTAATCTTACCCATGAAGGATTGAATTTATTTCTTGGAGTTTGGTGGAGGCAGGTTTTTAATTGCAGCAATTCGATCAAGATCAATATGGATGCATGCTCCCAAGACAATATGTCCTAACTGTTTCCCAACTATGACACCAAAGACAAATTTCTTAGGGTTAAGGGAAATGCCAAAGTGTTTGCATTGTAGGAGGACGTGTCTGAGGTGATCAAAGTGATGTATTCGAAGCTTGGAGTAAACAACGATATCATCAAGATAGATTTGGATGATCTTCCTAATGAGATCATCAAAATCCAATTGCAATTCCCTCTGGAAAGTGGCATCTGCATGAATTAAGCCAAATGGCACAGGTTCATAAGAAAATGCACCCCAATGTGTGGTAAATGTGGTTTTGAATTTATCAACATTTTTGAGGCGAATCTGGTTGTAGCCGAAGAATCCATTTAGGAGTGACATCATTTGAGATCTGACGACCTATTGTAAAATTTAGTCTATGTTTGGTAAAGGAAAATTGTTCTTCACACTAGCTTTGTTCAAGGACCTATAATCAATGCAAAGGCAAATATCCCCATTCTTCTTTCTAAATGGGACCAAATTGGCTACCCATTTTGAATATTTTATAGGAAAGGTGATATGTGCATTAAGCATCTTCTCTATCTCCTTACAGATGGTTGCCTCAAGAGCAAGATTAATAGGTCTTTGTCTTCGTCTAACATGCTTCACATCTGGTTTGGTAGGAATAACATGTTGTATAATACTAAGTTCAAAACCACAAAGATCCTTATATGCCTAGACGAAGACATCTGAGAATTCCTTGAAAAGGGAAACAAAAATTTTATTTTCTTGATCAACATATTGGGCTCCAACTTGTACTATCTTCGGGTCATCATGAGTACCAATGTTAATCAGGATGGTTTCACCAATTTTTCTTTTTGATTCCTCCGTAATATTTTTTTTAATGTGGGGACATCACTAGGAGAAAAGGAATTTTCTAGAGGAGAGAGTCTTGGAGGGAATTGGATGTCTTTTAAAGAGATGATTTGATTATCATCATCTGGTTGGTTCTGGAGGAAGGCACATATACTTTCGTCATCTTGGAAAACTTGCCAATCCTGTTCGTTATTTGGAACACGAGGCCTATATAAAGATTGGAAAATACAACCAGGCCTATCAGGGAGAGTTTGTTTTGATATACTAGAAGCAAAGAAAGCAAGTTGGTCATATAAAGAATTTAATTCCCTATAGACATGTGTGATATTGAAAGCATCTAGGAAATAAATATTTTCCCAGACCACTTGAGTATAACATTTGATAACCTTGTTATTAGGAGAGTATATTTTCTTGACAAGATTAAAAACAAGTTTGGAATCACCGTAGGGAGTTAAGAATTTGCATCCTAAAGCAAGAGCTTGCTCAATCCCATGGAGGAGGGCTTCAAATTCAACTACATTGTTAGTGCAATCGAATTCAAGTTTATAGGCATATTGATATAATTTTCCATGAGGTGAGTATAGGAGGATACCCGCGCCAATGCCCTCGCAGGATGTGGCACCATCAAAATGCAGATACCAATGTTGATAATCAAATCAAGGCTCTTACGTAGGGGGGACATCTTCCTCCGTAAAAAGAGAACAAACACACATGCCTTGTTAAATATAATTGACGTGTGGTTGATGCAATCCTTCGATGAAAGGAGAGATACGTCCTTCCCAGAATAAGATGACATTTTTAGCATTCTTTGGAAGGGTCATATCTGTCCCATCAAGTGATAGATATCCACTAGTTCAGACTTTCCAATCTCTACCAAGTATGAGTGAGTAATTTGAGACGAGCATGTCAACTACCTGTATGTTACAAGTTGTTCTGATTTTGGGATGGGCACAGATGACTAAAGTAACATCCTTGATAGTACCTATAGACTCTTTTAGAGAATTGTTGAAGCCTATAATTTTCCTAGGGGTATCATCAGTGCATTGTAATCCCAATTCTTCCATAATGATTTTGGGCATAACATTTGGACCAGATCCTCCATCTACGAGACAACAATGAGCAATTTGTCATAAATTTTCATTGATACATAGAAAGGAGGGGTTCTGAAAGGAGAACATGGATTATTAGTAGTGAAAATATCCTCTTGAACAAAACCGTCTGATTGAACCCCTAGATAATTGATCAGTGCAGGAATTTTCCCTTCAAGGAATTCTTTTAACTATTTTTGTTGCTCGGGAATTGTGGCCATGTCGAGTAATGAAACATCAACTTTTATACTGGCCATTTGAGTAAGAATATTGAAACTGGGCAACAAAGTGGAAGAAGAGGAGGGGGAAGAATGTACATGTTGGTTTGAAGCAGAGTTATTTACAGATGGGTGATTGTGAACAAGATCTGAGGGTCTTTTGTTCGAGTGTTGTTTAACATATTATTATTTAGCCATTCCAGTTTTATATTCGTTTCATTTTTCAATTGCTAGAACATCATCCTCATCAGCCCAATCGAGATTAGCTGTAGTAGGGTCAAGTTTATTACCAAAGGTCATTTTCCTAGTAGCTTGACGTACTTGACAAGTTTTACCATCATGATAATCTTTGCAAAAGTCACACCATGGTCATGAGAGAAGGGTAGGAGGCTGATAGACTTGTTGAACTATGCGAGCATGTCTAGGAGTAACGTTTCGCAGTTGTTAATTTAACCTATGTTTGTATTAAATCAACCTATTGCTGATATATTGCATAAGCTGTAAGATCGAGGTCATATAAGTTTGGCTAGTTTGACTTTCAAGGGGGATATTGTTGAAAATGTAGCAAGAAAATCTAGTTTTGACTTTGCCTTGGTCAAACTAGATTAAAATTTGAATTTGAATTTCAGCAGAGTACTTGGAGGTAGTTAACTGCGGTGACATGGCTCTTGTCCCTCAATTAACTCAGTAAATTCAATTTGGAGACACCTGAGTTTAGTTCTACATGATTGATTGCTAATTGGTAGCAATCTATTCTAGTTAATTTGAGTTATTGTCAGTTTAACTAGTTCTAATGTCAGAAGAACTATTGGAGGTCAAGTTGTGGGTGTGTAACTTTTTCCACAATAAGTGATAACCCAGTTAATTGATCAATCAACCCAAAATAATTATTTCATGTAGAGAACTTGAGTTACCAAGTTGATATTGGAGTTCAAGGGAAGTGTACTATCAATTGTAAAAACTATTCCAAGTTGTACAGGTGGTGCATGCAGTCAGAGGATTGGCCTATGGTAATTGCGTAATTCCTTGATGTGACATTCTTAAATAATATGGGCAATTTCCCAAGGTAACAACGTAAGGAAATAGGAGCTTGGAGGCTTGAAAATTTGGCTAAGTGTTTGTTGGCATTATGATACAAGTGTTGTCCTTGATGGAAACTCACTCACAGATCAGTTCAGTTTTGATGAAAGGCAACCCACAGTGTAACAGATCCATTAAGATGTAATAGAGGATTGGTATAGAAGAACAGGAAGATGGAACTAAAGTCTATTTTTGTGTTGCTTGTTATCTCTAACAATGTCTACATCTTGCAGTAATCAACACCAGCATGGTTGACATCAAGTCCAAAGGGGGAGATTGTTGGCATTATGACACACGTGTTTTCCTTGATGGAAACTTATTCACAGGTCAATTCAGTTTTGATGAAAGGCAACCCATAGTGTAATAGATCCATTCAGATGTAACAGGGCATTGGTATAGAAGAACAGGAAGATGGAACTAAAGTCTACTAATCAGAATGAAGAAGTTGAAGGTAAAGGATGGTGAAAAGCAGTTTAAGATGTATACGCAAGTACACTTAGTCAAAACAGCGTATACACGCAGGTCCACAAAACAAAAAGCGCGTATACGTATACACACACTCCCGCAAGAGGAAAAGCGCATACAGGTTGGAAAATCAAGGAATTTCAAGAGTAGAGAATACCAGGGGTCAATACCATGGTATTAGCCCACAATATTGAGCGGAGTAATGACTATTTGATCCTGCCCAAGAATACCACGGGTCCTAAGTGGTTTTTGTCCAAGGTATTGAGAAAGGCCTAAAACTATATAAGGAGGAGAAGATCATATGGCTAAAGCATGCAAGTGAAAAGGGTTTATAAGGAATACTTCTATCTGAAGTATATTTTATGTTGCAGGGGCTATGTTGGTGATTTGATCTGAAATATTTTGTGCACCTTGAATTCAATGTTGGATCAGGATCATGAGACCTAAAATGACTTATCATTGAATGATCTGATATTGGTTGGGCCAAATCTAATTGTGTACACCTGTTTTATTCTTTAAATGTCATGATCTGGGTTTTTCTGAAGTCTGGAATAACAACGAAGTTATGAGTTAATATTTGCAGATCTGTACGCTGGTTCGCTTTGGTGAAGTAGCGTATACATGCCAGTTTGGCTCTTCCAAGTAGCGTATGCAAAAGAAAAGTATGTTGTTTAGAGATGACTGATCTATTTGATTAGTACTGTTGTTTTACTGTTGTCTGTCAATGAAGTCTTCTTAGATCTGAATGTAAAACTAAATGCATGAGGAGTTTGATATCTAATTGATTGATTGTATAAGTGAGAAGGGTGATCTCTGCTACTACTTGTGTAAGGCTCTATAAATTGACAGTAGATGTTCAGTATATTGTTGGTTGGTATAGACTTGATTCAGAAGTTTTATGTTTCAGTAGTTTTGAAGGTATACGCAGGTTTGATTAAAGGAAGTAGTGTATACATGCAGGTTGGGTTTAGTAAAGTAGCATATACACTCTGATACACGATTTTTGAGGTTGAAACTGGTTCTAAATGATGATTTAGGTTTCTGGGTTCAGCACAGTGTTCTTGTGACAATGATTTGATTGTTCAGATTAACTGGTTGTTGGTTGATGCAGTTTGAGTTTCAAAGTTTCTGATGGGTCCAGTATGAAAAATTGATGAAATGAGGCCTTCATGTGTATTGTTGTGTACCAGGAGCATCTAGTCTGAAAATTTATGAAACGTGGTCCCTGGAGGAAGAGAGAAGGTTGTAGCCTTCTGTAGGCCGACACCTACATACTAGTAAATTAGCTAGTACAAGAGCTAGGGGGTTGTAGCTCCCTTCCATTAGAAGTTGGAAAAAGAGAGAAGGTTGTAGCCTTCTGTAGGTGGGTGCCTGCGTACTGGTATAAGTCTGCACCAGTACAAGATTGTAAACAAATTTTCTTCTTATTAAAAGAAGACAGAGACGACAGCAGCAGGTGGTTTTCACCCACATTGTGTTTCCACCTTAAATCTTGGTGTTCATGTGTGTTACTTATGTGTGATGGTTATTCTGTTTTTTTTTGCACTGTTTAATAAGTTACTGATGCACTGGTTATAGATCAACACATGATAAATGAACTAAATCACAAGTTCTATGGGTATACGCTGGTTTCACTAATCACAGTAGCATGTACATGCTAGTTTGTTAGCCTCTCTCACAAAACAATAATAAATCCAAAAATAAATAAATAAATTAAATATTCCAAGTTAGGAATTTGTGCCTAACTCTTGGGTTGTTCCTCTAAGATAGGAGTTAGTTTAGGTAACTCCTATATTGGTGTGTGTCTGGTGAGAAATTGTCTCAACCAAAGGAGAAATTATCTCAACCAAAGGAGAAATTATCTCAACCAAAAGTGTAACGCCTTGCGGCTATGCCCAGGCGCGTGCTCCCTCTCCTCATGAAAATCGACTAAGTATGAGTGCGAAGTGTCTGTCATCACATGTGTGCGCACAAGTGTTGGAAAGATTGCGGTATATATATGATGAGCGGGCAGCATGTATGAACGCACCCACACATAGGGCGAGCCGACGTTGAGGGCAAGCATGAGTGGGCGTTCATGTTAATATTTTGGAGGTCGGCCAAGGTTGGACGAGCGGCCTCACATGCGTATAAGTAGAATGGACCTGCGGTTCATTTGGACAACAAACCTTCGTCATTCTTCATCGCACAAGGTGTGCGCACAAGGAAGAAGGTGCAGTCTACCGCAGCTCGGATATGAGCCCGCCGAGCCGGGCGTAGGTATTAAGTGTGCACGGTAGAGTGGAGTGGTGCGCACGGGCGCCCACCGCACGGAAGTCGCATTGGGTTTGGGTTGTGGCTTGGGCAAGGGTCGTGCACGGGTGCGCCCGCCCGCCCAACGCCGAATTGTGTGAACTCGTAATATTGTATCATTGTATTTCTTGGTGGAGTCTTGGCAGACCGTCGTGCGCTCTTGCACGGGCGGGCGCCCTCCCTTTTATTGAACGCCGGTTGAGCGCGGCTCCCGGTCATGTAAAATTCCGCATATATAATAAAAGATCGTTTATTATTATTATTGCCGAGTTGTATTATTATCTTTATATTGTTGATGGTTTCCGCACATTAATAATATGAATTCATGTTTATTATGAATTGTTGAAGGCGTAGTTCGCAAAGTTAACTAACGGTGAACAAGTTATTAACTTAGGCGGTGCCGCACCCGCTCAATTAAACGAAAAAGAATTGGGGGCGTGACAGGTGGTATCAGAGCAGCTGATCCGGATATTGAAGCTGCTACACAACTTCACCGAAGTGAAGTTGGTATCAGAGCAAGGTTTGCTCGTGAAGGTGAAATGGTGAAGCCTGATAGAGCTGGGTTGCTCATGACAGGTGAAGCCGATGCAGATAAGGTTATGGAGAAATCGTGGATGAACAGTCTGGGTTTCGTGGACTTGATGGTTCATGGCAAGACCATTCAAGCTCTAGTGGACACGGGGGCCACTCATAACTTCATGACGACACGGTTGGCAAAAGAGGTTGGACTGATGATCTTCCCATCGAATATGGAAGTCAAGGCAGTGAACTCTAGAGCTAAGGTGGCGGGTTTGGTACACGAAGTACCTGTGCAGATAAAAGACTGGAAGGGTCAGTTGGACTTCACAGTGATGGAGATGAACGACTTTGATATGATACTCAGACATGATTTCTTGAAGGGTAACAAGGCTATTGTTGTCCCCTTCTGTGATGAGGTAGTGCTAGTTGGACAATCACAAACTTGGACTTTGCCCACTCATAGGCAAGGAGGGAAGTCAAGGTGCAACATGTTTCGACACTAAGTTTGGAGAAGGCTATGAAGGAGTCAGATATGGAGACATATGTGGTGATGTTCAAGGATGTCGAAGGTGATGGAGTGGGGACGCCTATTCCTGCTAAGATATCTGATGTGCTGACCAAGTATGCAGATTTGATGCCTGATGAGCTTCCAAAGAAACTTCCACCAAGGCGTGCAGTGGACCATAGCATTGAGCTTGAGCCAGGAAGGAAACCCCCGGCTAAAGCACCTTATCGATTTTCAGGGCCTGAGTTGGAGGAATTGAAACGACAGTTAAAGGAGTTAACTGAGGCAGGTTTCATTAGACCTTCAAGGTCCCCTTATGGAGCTCCGGTATTGTTCCAGCGGAAGAAGGATTCGAATGAGCTACGGATGTGCTGTGATTACCGTGCATTGAACAAGCAGACGGTAAGGAACAGGTATCCTTTGCCATTGGTTGCTGATTGCTTTGACAAGCTTGCGAAAGCCCAAGTGTTTTCCAAGCTGGACTTGAGGCATGGGTATTATCAGGTGCGGATAGCTGAAGGAGACGAGAAGAAGACCACGATAGTGACAAGGTATGGTAGCTTTGAGTTCCTTGTTATGCCATTCGGTTTGTGCAATGCTCCTGCTACGTTTTGCACTTTGATGAACGATGTTCTACGACCATACTTGGATTCGTTCGTAGTAGTATACTTGGATGATATAGTGGTGTTCAGTGACAACATGGAGGATCATAAGAAGCACTTGGCGATGGTGTTTGAGGCACTGAGGGAAAATCAGTTGTTCTTGAAGAAGTCTAAGTGTGTGTTCTCTCAGACCGAGATTCCGTTCCTTGGACATATTATTGGTCAAGGGTACATACGGATGGAGCCAAGCAGAGTGAAGGCGATCGAGGACTGGGTTGAACCGAAGAATGTCCATGAGATGAGGGTGTTTTTGGGCATGACCAACTGCCAACGAAAGTTTGTAGAGGGGTACTCCAAGGTGACATCGGCACTGACAAACTTATTGAAGAAAGACAAGAGGTGGAGTTGGACGGAAAAATGTCAAGAGGCATTTGATGACTTGAAGAAGAGGATGGTTACAACACCGATACTGAAGTTTCCTGACTTCGAGAGACCGTTTGAGGTGCACACTGATGCTTCAGATTTTGCCATAGGAGGGGTTCTTATGCAGGATGGGCATCCAGTGGCGTATGAGAGTCGGAAGTTGCAGGATAGAGAACGAAGGTATCCGGTCCATGAGAAGGAGATGACTGCCATCATCCATTGTCTTCATGTGTGGAGGCATTACCTGATTGGGAAGCCGTTTGTTGTCAAGACGGACAACGTTGCAGCAAGTTATTTTGCATCACAACCGAAGCTTTCTGCGAAGCAAGCTCATTGGCAGGACTTCTTGGCAGAGTTCGACATGACTATTGAGTATAGACCGGGAAGGCACAATGCGGTAGCAGATGCCCTTAGTAGGAAGGGACAACTTGTAGCATTGGAAGGAGAAGACCGGGCAGCAAGGAGTAGGAGTCGAGTTCAGATGTCAGAAGAGATGCATAATAAGATCAAGGAAAGTGTTGAAACCAATACTTTGGCGCAGAATATAGTGAAGCAGATAAAGGAGGGGAAGACACGAAAGTTCTTTCTACGAGATGGGTTCTTGTTCTTTGGAAACCGACTCTATGTTCCAAAGTCATCTGGGCTTAGAAGGCACCTTTTGAAGGAGTGCCATGATTCTCCATGGGCTGGCCACCTAGGGCAGCGTCGTTCTTTGGCATTGTTGGAGAGAGGATTCTTTTGGGAGAAGATGCGGGAGGATGTGGAGGAGTATGTACATACGTACATCATTTGTCAGCAGGACAAATCAGAGACTCAGAGGCAAGGAGGACTGTTGCAGCCTTTACCGATTCCAGAGAGGCCATGGATGAGTGTCTCGATGGACTTCATCACTCAATTACCACAGGTTCAGGGGTATAATGGGATTAAAGGTACCTTGTGGAGCCGAGCGGACTGCGAGGTTGTTCTTTAAGAACATAGTGAAGTATTGGGGAATGCCATTGAGCATTGTGTAAGATAGAGATCCGCGTTTTACAGGGAGATTTTGGACCACATTGTTCAAGCTAGTCGGGACGGAGTTGTTGATGAGCTCGAGTTACCATCCGCAGACAGATGGGCAAACCGAGAGGATCAACACGTTGCTGGAGGACTACTTGCGACATTATGTGACGGCTGATCAGAAGAATTGGCCCGAACTCTTGGATATTGCTCAGTTTAGCTACAATATTCAAAAGAGTTTTGCGACGAGGTATAGTCCATTTGAGTTGGTGAATGGGAAGATGCTGGTTGCACCACATACCGTAGTGACGGGAGGCTTCTTGAGAAGTCCTCATGCGAAGAGGTTCATGAAGGCTTGGGAGGAGACCTTGGAGTTAGCACGGTTACGCTTGCACGATGCTGCAAGGAGGATGAAAAAGTATGCTGATCGTGGAAGACGGGAGGCACACTTCAGTGTGGGAGATATGGTGTTTCTCAGGATTACCAGGGAGCAGTTTCAGCCAGCCAAGGGGACGACGAGCAAACTGACACGGAAGTATGAGGGACCATTCCAAGTGAAGAAGAGAGTGGGGGAAGTTGCTTATGAGTTGGAGCTTCCACGCCATATGCACATGAAGCACCCAGTTTTTCATGTGAGTCAGTTGAAGAGATGTAGACTTGATTCGGACCATTCAGAGAGAGTTGAACCAACAAGAGGACCAGCCGGGATTGTGGACAGACCAGGACTAGAGTTGGAGATGATTTTGAGTCTCAGAACTACAGGAGTTGGTTTCCAGATGCGACGGGAATTTCTTTGCAGATGGAAGGATGCACCGGAGGAAGACAGCTGGGAAACAGAGGATTCACTTTGGAGATGGAAGAACAAGATCGAGAAGTACGACAGGAAGTTGAGAAGAAGAGCAGGAATTGTCGGGGCGACAATGATTTCCAGTGGGGGAGGATGTAACGCCTTGCGGCTGTGCCCGGGCGCGCGCTCCCTCTCCTCATGAAAATCGACTAAGTATGAGTGCGAAGTGTCCGTCATCACATGTGCGCGCAAGTGTTGGAAAGATTGCGGTATATATATGATGAGCGGGCAGCATGTATGAACGCACCCACACATAGGGCGAGCCGACGTTGAGGGCAAGCATGAGTGGGCGTTCATGTTAATATTTTGGAGGTCGGCCAAGGTTGGACGAGCGGCCTCACATGCGTATAAGTAGAATGGACTTATGGTTCATTTGGACAACAAACCTTCATCGTTCTTCATCGCACAAGGTGTGCGCACAAGGAAGAAGGTGCAGTCTACCACAGCTTGGGTATGAGCCCGCCGAGCCGGGCGTAGGTATTGAGTGTGCACGATAGAGTGGAGTGGTGTGCACGGGCACCCACCACACGGAAGTCGCATTGGGTTTGGGTTGTGGCTTGGGCAAGGGTCGTGCACGGGTGCGCCCGCCCGCCCAACGCCGAATTGTGTGAACTCGTAATATTGTATCATTGTATTTCTTGGTGGAGTCTTGGCAGACCGCCGTGCACTCTTGCACGGGTGGGCGCCCTCCCTTTTATTGAACGCCGGTTGAGCGCGGCTCCCGGTCATGTAAAATTCCGCATATATAATAAAAGATCGTTTATTATTATTATTGCCGAGTTGTATTATTATCTTTATATTGTTGATGGTTTCCACACATTAATAATATGAATTCATGTTTATTATGAATTGTTGAAGGTGTAGTTCGCAAAGTTAACTAACGGTGAACCAGTTATTAACTTAGGCGGTGCCGCACCCGCTCAATTAAACGAAAAAGAATTGGGGGCGTGACAAAAAGTGTCTAAGATAGCACACACTATCTTGAGAACACTATCTCTCATCTATTTATTTGTAACACTATATTCAATTATTTTAATGAATGAAAATGAGAGAGAATACCTGAGGGAGCCATGAGGCTTCAGCCTTTTTCCGCCCATATTTTGTATCTGGTTTTTATGTGTGCTTTATATATTTGTCTGAGTTAATCTCATTTTCAATATGTCATATCAGAGCACACAATTTTTCACTTTGGGATTGAGAGACTGTGTATTGGCATAGAGACAAACTGTGACAGCGTGTTGTGCAGAGGCAGATGCGGATGAATGGAGTTGGAGCTGGGTTATTGAAGCAGTGATTGATAAAGTCGATTCTGCAATGTTCAGCAAGAACCGGATCAGTGTTGAAGTAGTGGACCGATTTCCTGAGGCTGAAAAGTACGATGACAGTCATCGATTCCAAGCTGCGTTAGTTCTGGAGTGTACGCAGGAATAAACTGTGTGTCAACGATTCTTACCGGTGCGTGTCTCATAAGAAAACTGTAAGTGTTTTCCCTGCGTGGAATCGCTGATTGGTGTGAGTATGTTCAATGATTATACATTCGACATTTGGCACGTATCTGAAAATAACACTGGTTAAAAAAAAATTCTGTGACCAATTTTGTTATAAGCTGAGCAGAATCGTTGTGCAAAAAGAAATCGATGTGAATGTGATGACCATCGATTTTTTTTTCCTGTGATAATCGATTGAAGTTTGGGTTCTTTTTTGTGATAATCGATATGAATGTTAGAACATCGATTAATTGCCGTGATGGTTGATATGAATGTTGGGTGTTTGCTGTGATGGTCGATTGTTATAGCCATCGATTCTTAAATTCCAATGCAAGTATAAATTGCTGCGTATTTTTCATAATTCATTGCATTTTCAGTCTTTATCTGAACCAACGTTCTCCTAAAGGTATTTGCATTTGATCCAAATCGAGTCTGGCATTTGAACCAACATCCTCCAGCAATAAGAACCAACGTTCAAACACCCCTTCAAACATTTTACATTCATTCCAGCGTGTTTGACAACGTTTTAAAGGTGTTAAGAAGAGTGTTTTGAAATCTGCAAAATCGATTTTGAATAATCGATTATGAACCAACGTTTTAAAGGCGTTAAGAACAACGTTTTGAAATTTGCAAGATCGATTTTGAACGGATGTGTTGAATGGATGTGGTGATAACAACCCCAGTGTTGAACGGATATGAACCAGCTTTCCAGCATTGAAAGGATGTGGCATCAGATTTGATTGATTCCAGCGTTCCAGCGTTGAACGATTTGAGCCAGCATTCTTCACTTTGAACTAGCGTACTATGAAGCTTGAAAGCGTTGAACCAGTTAAGTGTGAACCTTGAAAGCATTGAACCAACGGATATCAACATTTCTGTATACACCTTTCTTTTTATATATGGTTGATCATTTGTGCAGATTTTAAATGAGATCCTTCATTGCACGGTAGTCACTGGTGCATTTTAGTTAAAGATCGCTGCTTAACACATTCAATTAAAAGAATATAACTTGGAATTCAGTCAGAGCATGCGTATGCTAGTAGTCTTGCTCGGTTTGCTACAAACCTTGGACCAGTTGTCTGGAAGATTGCAGCTTAGAAGATAAGGAGAGCGCTCTTGCCATTTCCGCATGGGGTGTAATCAAACCAGCGTTTGCAGTTTGCAGTCAGTCAGCCAGCGTTCCAACCAGTTTGTGTGCCAGCGTTTTAAGGTAATTTCCAGCGTTCCAGTCAGCGTTAATGATTGGTGAAATTAAAAAGTGGAGTTGGTAATTGGAGTTTTTTTTTTAAATTGTAATTGTGATTTGCAATTAAAATCATATTTTATTTGGAGGAATAAGATGAATGCGAGAGGAATGACTATGGTTTTATGACCATAAGTGATTTTTTTTTTAAAAGGAGCTTCCGCATGTGTTGAAATTTCCCAGTGAGTGGATTTACTTGACATGAAATTGGAGATGCATTTTTATATGCATGAAAGTGGTGAGATTGTGAGTTGAAAGGATGGTTTTTCGCTCTTTGTAATTGAAGAAATAAGGAGTGTTTCCATTTGTATTTGGAGCGATAAGGTGCATTACATTTTGTAAATTTGAAGAATATTTTGTGGAGATATAAGTGTCTTATTTTGTATTTGGAGTGATAAGGGAAAGTTGTTGTAATTCAAAGTATTGTTTTACTTTGAGAGGGATCGTGTCACTATCCATTCAGATTTTGAAGGCGAGTTGTTTCAAAGGGTTGTCAGCTTGGCATTATCATTGCTTCAGATGTACTCAGTGATTAATAAAGATATCATTTTTTTGGTGTTGATGTGTCCTAGATCCGCCCGAAATTGAATAAGGGGATCTAAGGTACACTATGTGTGTTTGATGGCGCATGTGTTTTATGGCTTCATGTTTTTGCTTTTTGATTTGTGTCTAGTTTTGACACATAAATGATCTCATTTAACACACATAAAGTTCAATGCAAGCAAGCACAACACTTGTAATAGAATAACATCAAAGAAGGATAATTAAGCTCAACACATGCATTTGCGTCACTACAACAAATAATCAAAGTTTTCAACATCGGAATTCTACCTCAACAAACAAATTCACTCAATACAATCAAGTTCATGAATATGCAAACTCCAGCATTTCAAAGCAAAGTCTACATCACTACAATCAAGTTAATGAATCTGTAAACTTCAACGTTTCAGAGCACAACCTACAACAACATTATTGAATTTGTAATCAAACTCAAATTACATTGAATTGTAAGGGTGCATTCTCGGTTGAAACTGACACCCAATTCTTGAATTGAGTCAAATTGAATTCATTGTAGTGAGTCATTAAATCATTAAGCGTTTTTTAGGTGCATTTTCGACAGTGTTCGACACCCTTCCTTTAAGCAGAATCAAGTGAATGCACGATTTTTAACTCTAAAGCAAACAAGCAACAAGTTCACATCTCCTACAAGTGAGCGTGAGTATTCATTCAAGCAATTTGCGTCAAAACAGTACAAAGTTCAAACTTTCAAGCGAGCCAGAGTGAAGTTCATTGCAACAACCATCAAAGCAACCAAACAAGTTCAACTCTAACACCAATCAAGCAAGTTAAGATCAAAATCAAGCGAGCGTGGCTATTCCTTCAAGTGAGCATAAAATCATCAAGTAAGGCAAGTGAGCATTCATGCAAACACGATCATCATCAAGCGAGCGTGAATTCCAGAGTTTAAGCAAGAAAGTTCTACAACTTTAGCAAGTGTTCCCAGCAAGTGCAAGAAGAAACAAATCAAGCGAGCGTGCCATTGAAGTCCCATAGCAAGCGAGCCTGTCATGCAAGTAACAAAATCAAGTGAAACAGTTCACAACATGACATCTACGACAAGAGAGCCTGATTTCAAGTGAGCAAGTTCAGATGGCGCAACATATTCAGTTGTTAAACATTCCTCACAGTTTGATCATCTCCAATGATGAAGACATGGTGCACATCAACAAAGAAACTCTTGTTGATCTTTCACGGCATCTACGACAAACACATGAAGCCATTAAGTTTCTTCAACTCGAGTCGCAACTTCAAAGGAATGAATTGCAAGAAAAGAGTGATACTTTCAAGTCTTTGAACCATCCAGATGATAAGTCATTCATCCCAACAACTTCAAGTGTCGAAGTTGTTCTAGTTCCAATTTCTTCCAAACCCATCATCAAGCCCTAGGAAGAAATTAAAAATAACAAGAATCGACGAGGCTTAGGATATGTCACTGATGACACCAACTTACATATCCCAAATTATTTCAAGCCAATTAAGTTCGTCAGTGCAGGATTTCTTGCACAACACACCTCAGTAGGTTCTGAGAAAGTTGCAGACAAACAGAATTGCACGCAACCTGAAGTTGAAGTCCAACTGAAATGTTCTCATTGTCAAAGAACTGGTCATATGGAAGATCAATGTTTTGATCTCCATCCTTTTCATCATTGTGGAAAGCAGAATAATACCTCAGAAAAATGTCGCAACCAACAAAAATAAGCCAGATTGAAGATACACAGTCAAAAGATTGTCTCAGTTCTACAATCGACTACAATCACACATAGTGTAGCCAGCAGTGAACTGATGATGGTACTCTCATGCAGTTGCACGAGGGAGTACAACAGTGAAACTCTCCTACACCTGAAGGGGGGGAGTTCAAATATATTTTGGAGAAGATTGTCTCTCCTTTTAGCTGACAAAGGGGGGAAAATGTCAATGAAATTGACAAGTGGTTGTCAGACTGAAAGTCTCGACAACATCAGCGAAGCAGCCATTGGGCATCTTCATCAGCCAGTGGGCATTTATCATCTGCAGTGAGCATCAACAAATTTTCCAGTGGGCGATCGACAGCCAAAGCAACAGTGAGCAGATTTCATCATAGCAAAAGCAACATTGAGTTGTTTTCGACATCTTCAGCCAGTGGGCGATCATCATCAGCAAATACGCCATTGGGCGTTCATCAAATTGTGTCAGTTGACACCAGATGTTGTTTTCAAGCAAAGGACAGTTGGATCCTTTTACGGCTTGGAACATGATATAATTGTCAAGCGTCCTTCCGAGATGAATTAGTCATGCAGCTGACTCAGTCTCTTCATATTGCAGTTTCTTCAGCATCCAGTTTTGGTGGTTTTTTCAGGCAATGTTTTTGAGGATCAACATGAGAACTTGGAAGATGGTTCCTCGTTCTTATTTTGGATTTATCATTGAGGAGGGGAATGTTAGCCTCTCTCACAAACCAATAATAAATCCTAAAATAAATAAATAAATTAAATATTCCAAGTTAGGAATTTGTGCCTAACTCTTGGGTTGTTCCTCTAAGATAGGAGTTAGTTTAGGTAACTCCCATATTGGTGTGTGTCTGGTGAGAAATTATCTCAACCAAAGGAGAAATTATCTCAACCAAAAGTATCTAAGATAGCATGCACTATCTTGAGAACACTATCTCTCATCTATTTATTTGTAACACCATATTCAATTATTTTAATGAATGAAAATGAGACAGAATACCTAAGGAAGCCATGAGGCTTCAGCCTTTTTCCGCCCATATTTTGTGTCTGGTTTTTATGTGTGCTTTATATATTTGTCTGAGTTAATCTCATTTTCAATATAGTTCACTTCACAGAAGTAGCGTATATAAATCTGTTTGGGAAATGAAAAATTATTGTTGGAGATAATACTGATTCACCCCCCTTTCAGTATTATTTCCAACAATTGGTATCAGAGCAGGTCCTTCAGAAGAAGCTTGATCGCTTGAAGGAAGATATTTCAAGATGAATAATCACGAAGGCATGGGATCCATAGAACCACCAGTCTTCAATGGGAGCAACTTAGTATATTGGAAAATAAGAACTAGAGCCTATCTACAATCGCTTGGAGCCGATGTTTGGGAAATTGTGGAAGGAGGATATCAATTTCCAGCAGCAATTCCTATAGACTCTGCAGGTATGAAGTTATATGAAACCAATGCCAAAGCTGTCAATACGTTATTGGGAAGTCTGTCAGAATCAGAATATGTCAAAGTCATGCAGCTCAAGATAGTGAAAGAAATATGGGACAAAATCATTCAAAGCTACGAATGAGACTCTCAGGTAAAATGTGTTAAGATTCAAACTCTCATAATTCAGTATGAAACTCTTAAGATGAATAGTGATGAGAGTGTTGCTAGTTATTTTTACGTATAGATGAGATTGTTAATTGTATGAAGAATCTAGTTGAAGAGATAAAGGAAGCTACTTTAGTTGAGAAAATTTTGAGATCTTTGTCTTCTAAATTTGAGTCAAAAGTGTCTGCCAAAGAAGAAAAACAGGATCTTCAAACTATTACTGTGACTCAACTCCATAGAATCCTAATTGCTTTTGAAATGAGAAAAGGAGGTGTATGAGATATGATAGAAGCCGCTTTTAAAGCGTCAGCAAAGGGAAAAGAAAAGGAAGAGCACAATGAATCATAACACATTTAAGAAGAAGAATATGAGGTAAATTTTGTCAAACGGGGTTCTGGAAGATTCAGAGGTAAGCCACCGTTCAAATGCTTTACTTGTGGTAGAGTCAGCCATTATGCTGCCAAATGTCCTCATAAAGATAAATATGAAAAAAGGAAAGGAATATGCAAAAGGAAATAGAAACCAGGTTGTGAATAGAAGGAGTTACTATACTCATGAAGATAGTGATGGCTTATCCAATAGTGATGAAGATGAAATTGACCAAGATTATAGACTACTCTTGGCCTATGAAAATGATGATTTCTTGGATGCCTTAGAAGAGGAAGACTTTCTTGAAGAAATTACTAAACTCAAAATCTGTTTAGAAGAAAAGAATATGATCATCGATATGTTCACTCACCAACTCACTGAAAGAGAAAAACACAATAAAAATCTAGAATGTGAAATTGTGGGTCTAAGAAAAGAACTTGAGAAGACAAAATCTCTTAATCTTAGATTTGCTAAAGGATCTAAAACTTTAAATGAAATCATCAATGTTTAACTTTCTCCTCTGATAAAGATAGGTCTTGGATATATTGAATAATCATCTCAATCACAGAAGCTGTCAGCCTCCACTAGAAGCTATCTTGATGCAACAAAGACTAGTGAACAGTATGTCAATCGTCAGCAAAGGCCTAAAATTACTCATCAGGTAAATCATACCCAATTTAATCCAAGGATGAATATCAATAGAAGCCTCAACCAACAAGTAAACAGTGCCAGAAGATTCTATGATCGCAGAAACTTCTTTAATGGGCAATGTTTTTCATGTCATAACTTTGGGCATAAGGCTTCTCAATGTGTTGCTTACAAAACCATCATGACTAGAGAAGCATGAAATCAAAAGAATGTAACAGGAATCAAGAAAAGTTCCTATAATAACTTTTCTCCTCTTGAAAATGAAGTAGAATGTTTGATTTGTAACAACTTTGGTCATGAAGAATCTGAATGCAAGAGAAAATTTCGGTCATCACTTCAAAAGGAGAAAACATCATTAAATCCCAAGATATGGAGAAAGAGGGAATCTCAATCATAAAGATGTGACATAGCTTTGTATGCAGAAGGACAAGAAAATCAGTGGTACATCAACAACAAATGCTCCAAACACATGACATGTGATAAAGAGAAACTTCATTCATATAATGCTTTAGAAAAAGAAAAGAATGTCTCATTTGGAAATGACACTCCAACTGTCATTAAAGGTAAAGGTTCTGTCTTCTTGAAAGAAAAGGTTAAAGCTGGAAATGTCATGTATGTAGATGGTTTAAAGCATAACTTGTTGAGTTAGTCAAATATGTGATCAAGGAAATGAAGTTGTGTTTCAATCAAACATATGTGTGGTTCATGAGCTTGATACAAGAAAGACCGTGATCAAAGGAACAAGAACTCCAAACAACTTATACATACTCAAAGGAGGACAACAACAATGCTATCTAAGAAAAACCGATGAAAACTGGCTATGGAATAGAAGATTGGGACATCTAAGCTTTTCTCAAATAAGAAAAGCATGTAGGCTCAAGGCAGTTCATGATCTTCCAGATATCAACATCCCAGAAAATACCATATGCAAACCATGTCAAGTCGGTAAGCAAACTAGAGTTCACTTCAATGAAAAAGAAGGATCAACAAGTAAGCCTCTTGAACTCATCCATACTGATTTATGTGGACCAACAAGGAAAAAGTCACCTCGTGGAGAAGAATACTTTATTTTATTTATTGATGATTTTTCCAGGATGTGTTGGATAGGTCTACTAAAGCACAAAGATGAATCATTTGAAAAGTTTAAAGCCTTCAAAGCTTTAGTTGAAAATGAATTAGATCGAAAAATAAAATGTCTCAGATCTAATCGAGGGGAAGAATTCATATCAGATGAATTCTTTGACTTTTGTGAACAACATGGAATAAAGAGGCAATTCTCCATCGCAAGAACTCCTCAACAAAATGGCGTGGTGGAAAGAATGAACAAAATAGTTCAACAAATGGCTCGAGCAATGCTTGATGAATTTGGAACTCTTGCAACCTTCTGGGGTGAAGCTGCATTTGCTGCCGTGACTATTCTCAACAAAGCAAATGTTCGGATAAATAGCAATCGAACTCCATATGAACTTTGGTATGGTAAGCCTCCTACTGTAAAACACTTTAAAGTGTTTAGAAGAAAACGTTTCATCAAAAGGATTGATGAAAAACTTGGTAAGTTCAAACCCAGAGCAGACGAAGGAATTCTTCTTGGTTATTCATCCAAAAGTAAAGGATACAAATGTTATAATAAAAGACTTCGGAAAATTATTGAAAGCATTGATGTTGTAATTGATGAAGCATGCAAAAATCCGGAATAAATGAAATCAACAGAGGAATATGATAGTGAGGAAGTTGGGGAATGCTTTCGCACATCAAATCAAAATGATATAGAAGACAAAACCAATGAAGCACCAGAAGAAGATACAACAGACAGGGAAAAGACTCCATCTAGGTATGTTCAAAAGAATCATCTAGAATCTCAAATTCTAGGAGAAAAGGGGGCTGGAGTACAGACAAGAAGAACTCTTATAGGGACGTCAAGCTATCTAGAATTACTATCCTCCACCGAACCTCAGAATGTAAATGAAGCCTACAAAGATGAATGTTGGGTCAAGGCCATGGATGAAGAACTTGACCAAATTGAAAAGAATGATACTTGGGAGTTAGTTCCTAGACCTCATGATAAAAATGTTATAGGAACAAAATGGATATTTAAGAACAAGCTGAATGAAAATGGAGACGTTATTAGAAGTAAGGCCAGACTTGTTTGTAAAGGGTATGCTCAACAAGAAGGTATAGATTTTGAAGAAACTTTTGCACCTGTTGCGAGACTTGAAGCCATAAGGATGTTTCTTGATCTTTCTAGTTTTCAAAAATTCAAAGTATATCAAATGGATGTAAAGTCAGCCTTCCTTAATGGAGATTTAGAAGAAGAAGTTTATATTGAACATCTAGAAGGATTCATTCTTGGAAATGATGAAAAACTCCTATGCAAGCTTAAAAAGTCTCTCTATGGTCTGAAACAGGTTCCAAGGGCTTGGTATTATCGCCTTGACAAATATCTACAACAACAAGGTTTCACAAAAGGTCCTACAGATAGCAATTTATACACAAATGTTGAAAATGATAAACTGCTAATTATTGTTGTTTATGTTGATGATATCATCTTTGGTAGAAATGAAGAATCCATGAGTTAGAATTTTTCTTCAGTAATGCAACAAGAATTTGAAATGTCCTTACTTGGTGAACTTACTTGTTTTCTTGGTCTACAAGTACATCAAACAAAATATGGTATCTTTCTTTCACAAACCAAATATCTCAAGCAGATCTTGAAGAAGTACGGAATGGAAGATTCTAAACCAGTATGTACTCCAATGGTAACAAGATGCAGTCTCAGTTTTAACAATGAATCACCAACAGTAAACCAACCAACTTACAGATCTATGATTGGAAGTTTTCTTTATCTAACAAGTACTAGACCTAATATCATGCATGCAGTAGGAATTGTTGGAAGGTTCCAAGAAAATCCAAAGGAATCACATCTCTAGGCAGTCAAAAGAATTTTCAAATATCTTCAAGGAACTTAGGACTTTGGAATATGGTATCCTAAAGATACAGACCTTACTCTTCATACATATATAAATGCAGATTAGGCAAGAAATGTTGATGATCAAAAGAGCACCAGTGGAGGTGCATTCTATATGGGTTCTCGATTAGTGTCATGGTTCAAGAAAAAAAAGTTCGATTGCCTTATCTACAGCTGAAGCAAAATATGTGGCTACTGCATCTTGCTGCACACAACTACTTTGGATGATGAAAACATTGCAAGACATTCAGATCACATGTACTACACCCATCTGAATTCTATGTGATAATACAAGTGCCATTAGTATTTCGAAAAATCCTGTCATGCACTCCAAGACCAAGCACATACCCATTAAGTACCATTTTCTACGAGAACAAGTGCTTGAACAAAAGGTTAAATTGGAGTATGTTCCCTCCAAAGAACATGTTGCTGATATATTCACTAAACCACTTCCCAGAGAAACATTTGAATATCTCAGACAAAAGCTGGGAGTAGTTGCTGCATCATCTTGCTATTAAATCTAGTTTTCAGAGGAAGGTTATTATATGCATGTTTCATGAAGTATAGTCACGTATACACGTGGGTTTCTGTGGTTGAAGGAGCGTATATGTTTTTCTGACAGAAAAACAGTGGGTCAGACTCTGATATGGGTGCTCTATATGATATTAATGATTACAGTCTGACGATATGATTTGTTCATTGATTTTTATCTGACTGACAAAGATGCCTTGATGAGTGACTTGTTGACAATGTACAGGTAGCATAGGTTCAGGGGGAGAATTAGCCTTCACTCACATTCAGCGTTGTTGGCATCATGGTTGCTAAGTTCATCTATGGCTTCAGATACTCATATAATTTGCTGCATAAGTCATGTAAAGATCTAGGGTGTGATATGACTTCTTCTATCATGGTCTATATTTCAATGAGTCCTATTGGACATATGATGTAATTTGTATCCCCACTTTTCATGGGATGGATGATGTAATAATTGTTGTATTTTTGTCATGTATAAACAATTAGTATATCCCCACTTGATTGGGTGGATGAGTCAAATACGGTGTATCCCCACTTTGTTGGGTGGTTGATGTATGTATGAGTCATTGGTAATAGGGAGGTCATACTCACTTAGTTGAGTTATAGAGTCATGTTATTCTTTTGAAACATATCTCTGCAGACTCGGCATGTACTCAGGGGGAGCATGGACAACATAATGTATATCAAAGGGGGAGAATAACTTGGTCTGCCCTTTGCCCTTGATGTCAAAGGGGGAGAGTATTTTGGTGTTGCTTGTTATCTCTAACAGTTTCTACAGCTTGCAGTAATCAACACCAGCATGGTTTCCATCAAGTCCAAAGGGGGAGATTGTTGGCATTATGATACAAGTGTTGTCCTTGATGGCAACTCATTCACAGGTCAATTCAGTTTTGATGAAAGGCAACCCACAGTGTAACAGATCCATTTAGATGTAACAGGGCATGGTACAAAAGAATAGGAAGATGGAGCTAAAGTCTATTTTGGTGTTGCTTGTTATCTCTAACAGTTTCTACAACTTGCAGTAATCAACACCAACATGGTTGCCATCAAGTCCAAAGGGGGAGATGTTGGCATTGTGATACAAGTGTTTTCCATAATGGGAGCTCATTCACAGGTCAGTTCAGTTTTGATGAAATGCAACCCACAGTGTCACAGATCCATTCAGATGTAACAGGGCATTGGTACAAAAGAACATGAAGATGGAACTAAAGTATACTAGAATGAAGTTGAAGGTAAAGGATGGTGAAAATTAGTTTAAGATGTATATGCAGGTACACTTAGTCAAAAAAGTGTATGCATGCAGGTGCACAAAAAAAAAAGTGCATATACATATACACGCACTCCTGCAAGAGGAAAAGCGCGTACATGTTGGAAAATCAAGGAATTTCAAGAGTAGAGAATACCAGGGGTAAATACCATGGTATTAGCCCACAATATTGAGCGAAGTAACGACTATTTGATCCCGCCCAAGAATACCATGGGTCCTAAGTGGTTTTGGTTCGAGCTATTTAGAAAGGCCTAAAACTATATAAGGAGGAGAAGATCATATGGCCAAAGCGTGCAAGTAAAAAGGGTTTCTAAGGAATACTTCTATTTGAAATATATTTTATGTTGTAGGGGCTATGTTGGTGATTTGATCTGAAATATTTTGTGCACCTTGAATTCAATGTTGGATCAGGATCATGAGACATGAAATGAATTATCATTGAATGATCTGATATTGGTTGGGCCAGATCTAATTGTGTACACCTGTTTTATTCTTTGAATGTTATGATCTGGATTTGTCTAAAGTCCGGAATAACAACGAAGTTATGAGTTAATTTTTGCAATCTGTATGCTGGTTCGCTTTGGTGAAGTAGCGTATACACGCCGGTTCGGCTCTTCCAAGTAGCGTATGCAAAAGAAAAGTATGCTGTTCAGAGATGACTGATCTATTTGATCAATACTGTTGTTTCACTGTTGTCTATTAATGAAGTCTTCTTAGATCTGAATGTAAAACTGAATGCATGAGGAGTTTGATATCTGATTGATTGATTGTATAAGTGAAAAGGGTGATCTTTGCTACTACCTGTGTAACGCTCTGTAAATTGATAGTAGATGTTTAGTATATTGCTGGTTGGTACAGAATTGATTCAAAAGTTTTATGTTTCATGAGTTTTGAAGGTATACGCAAGGTTGATTAAAGGAAGTAGCGTATACACGCATGTTGGGTTCAGTAAAGTAGCGTATACATTCTGATGCATGATTTTTGAGGTTGCAGCTGGTTCTGAATGATGATGTAGGTTTCTGGGTTCAACACAGTGTTGTGAAAATGATATGATTGTTCAGATTAACTGATTGTTGCTTGATGCAGTTTCGGTTTCAAAGTTTCTTATGGGTCCAGTATGAAAAGTTAATGAAATGAGGCCTTCATGTGTATTTTTATGTACTAGGAGCATCCAGTCTGAAAATTTATGAAATGTGGTCCCTAGAGGAAGAGAGAAGGTAGTAGCCTTCTGTAGGCTGGCGCCTACGTACTAGTAAACACATTGGCTAGTACAAGAGCTAGGGGGTTGTATCTCCCTTCTAGTAGAAGACAGAAAACAAGAGAAGGTTGTAGCCTTCTGCAAGTGGGTGCTTGTGTACTAGTATGAGTCTGCGCCAATACAAGATTGTAAACAAATTTTCTTATTATTAAAAGAAGACAGAGACGACAACAACAGGTGGTTTTCACCTGCATTGGGTTTCCACCTTAAATCTTGATGTTCATGTGTTTTACTTATGTGTGATGGTTATTCTGTTTTTTTCCACACTGTTTAATAAGTTACCGATGCACTGATTATAGATCAACACATGATAAATTAACTAAATCACAATTTCTCTGGGTATATGCTGGTTTCACTAATCACAATAGCATGTAGATGGTAGTTCACTTCACAAAAGTAGTGTATATAAATCTGTTTGGGAAATGAAAAATTATTGATCCGATAATACTGATTCACCCCCCTCTCAGTATTATTTCCAACAGTGTTAGGCCAAGATCAGTCATTCAAGCAGAGGATAGAAGATACAGGTGCAGGTTGTGCTCAAGCTTGAGCAAGCATATTGTATTCATCCAGATTCTTTGATTAATGCAATATAGATAGTAAGGCGTTTTGAGCAGTTTCTTTCCCCTAGACAAATCTCTGTGTATGTGTGATGTTCATATTCACATGTCAATGATTCTTTTTTAGATGGTGAATTAACTTCCACAGATTACTAGAGTAGCTTCAAGTCTTGTGATTTACTAAATTTCATGAGTAGTTTTGAATCTACACATTAATTTCTACGTGGTATAAGAGCTGGAATCATTGTAGAGAAGATATTTCGAAATTTTCATTGCAGGAGATTTGAATTTGAAGGTTGTGGAGTGTGTGTTACATTCTTTCCACAACTAGCCCCATGCGCAAAGTCAGGGGGTTAGAGGGCAGTGGTAGCCCCCCTCTATGGAGTCCGGAGCAACACCCCAGGAATATTTTTTTGGAAACTATATTAGGTGGGCGAACCTACCTATGGTTTTTTGCATGGGTTTTGTACATGGTTTTGGGCATGATGGTTTTCTGCCCATGGTATTTTGTAGATCCGGTCAAGGGAACTATTGTAACGTCCCCAGTGAAAAGTTTATGTAATAAAGTAAATAAAGGCAAAAATAAGACCACGGGTAAGGGACACGTATTCCAAGCTAAATGTTGGGAAAATATATCCTAGTGGGCATCATTGGATGTGTGTTTTGGCTAAGGAAATTAGCAAAAGCAGAGGCATTAAAAGGCAAAAAGGAATTTTTGGCACATTTATTTATGAAAATATAGGAAATTAGGAGAAGAGTAAGGTGAAAGGTCACAGGTTGCATGTGAGGAGGAAATTGAAGGAAAATAATGGAAAATGAAGAAATTAGAGGCCTCATTGATAAAAGGGCTTTTGAGGATCAGTTGGTAGGTTGCTCAGTGTTAAGCTTGGTCAGTGTAACCTTTTGTCAGTTCCAGTTTGGAGCTCTCTCATTATTCTCTCTCTCTCACTCTTGGTCGCTTAGAGTTTTCTTGGAGCACTCTAGCTTTGGATCAAGGAAGGAAAAGAAAGTAAAGGGAAAGCAAGGATCAAGGAAGGAAGAGTAGGACTCAAGTAGCTTCAGCAGGAATACTTCTAGGTAACCTTTTGCATGTGTGATTGCCTAGCTGGTTTGGACATGCATGGCTTTTCATGTTGGTGTATGGTTATCTTGCTGTCAGTGGAATTGTTTTTCCGAGTTAGGACTGTGGTTTTCAGGCTAGCCTTTCCTTTTTCTGTA
Organism: Pinus tabuliformis; assembly: GCA_031772625.1. NCBI lineage: Eukaryota > Viridiplantae > Streptophyta > Pinopsida > Pinales > Pinaceae > Pinus > Pinus tabuliformis. The sequence goes on along the minus strand of CM062804.1, from coordinate 47,917,892 downwards.
TGCCATGGTATGTTGGGATGTTTATCTTGGTTTTGAGCTTTGGTTTGTTGGATGGATTTCAGAATTAGGGGCAGAGGTGGTCTCAAGGTTCATTCCCAATGGCTTAGGCATCCCATGATCGGTTTTGGTGGGATACGTGGTAAAGCCTGAGGGAGAAGTCTCGGTTTAGGGCTTAGTGATCCGGGTTTGGATTGCGGTAAAGCCTGAGAGACTGGTCTCGGTTTAGGGCCTAGTGATCTAGGATTGGATTGCGGTAAAGCCTGAGAGACAAGGACATGAAAAATTCCTCAAGGATAGGGATGGATTTCGGATGGCATTCCAAGTTCTGTTCGCTTGTGATCCGAGCACCAGTTTTGGTGTGATCAGGGTTTGATGAGGTTGGAGGTGGTTTAAGTTATGAATTCCCTTGCTTGTTCTTGGATTGGTTGTTTTGTGAGATCCCACATTCATGCTCGGAATATGGCACGAGGGTGACTGACTGAAAGAGAGATTTGGTTGAGCCATGTCTATGGTCGGGTGGTACGTGGAATTCTTGAACTTGGTTGGATTTGCCTATGATTAATAAAAGCTAAGTTCTCTTACTTTTGTATTGAATTATATGTGGATTTAATGGCTATCATATCTCTGATATTTATATGGTTTTATATTGGTTATAAGCATGGTTGAATGATTGGTTTATGTCATGGTTATTTCATATATTTACTTGTCACTGTTAAATGGATGGATGCAAGTACTAATTGATGATGTAGTAGTTCAATGGAGAAGGAGGTCATCCTTTTGATTATGTTTCATAAGTTGTTTCAATCATTTATGCTCTATCTTGTATCCTAGACCTATAGGTTACATTGATGCCAAGTGTTTGACAAAATGTTAGTCCCGGTTGGGGATGCTCAAGCCTAGTCTTGAGGGTGATTTTTGATTGATCAACATTGTTATCTATCTTTAATGAATTCTAGAAGTTACAACAAGTTTTGGGCAGAGGCGAGGATTCTGGGCTAGAAAAGTGGCTTAAATCTCGGGGTCACTGGCAAAGAATTGGCAATTCTGGTCTACAGTCGCTGGCAGGCAAGTCTGTGAGAGAAACTTTGGGTTGATGGTGGCTCCCTTGCCCATAGCATGAGAGTGACTATGGCCTAAGAGCTGCAGAATAACAATGGGACCCAGGGACATGTTGCCTGAGTGGTTGACTTGTCTCCTGAGGGTTTTGTTGATGATGTTGGATGATTATATGTGATGTTCCATCAATTCCACTTCCTTAAGGTGACATAGGAGGTCGAATCTAATTGTAGTATCATCTCTCCTCATGTTTACCCTGGTTGGCATGGTTACTTTGGGTAGACCTGGGAGAGGGGTGTTACAAATTGGTATCAGAGCGTGGTTGCACTCTCCTTGGGTGAATGTGTTGGTCATGCATGCATGTCAGTTGCATGTGTGTCTCTTACACTTTCATTCCATGTGCTTGTTGCATTGCATAATGATTGATCATGGTTGTAGTAAGGTTATCATGAGGAACTTGATGTTGATTTTATGGAATGCATCGTCAGGAGTATATGACTGGTTACATGAGTATATGCAGCTTGATTACATCCTTGTATGTTGGGTTGCATTCTTGGTTATTTGATTACATGCATTAGTCTTGTAGGTTGATTACAAGAATTGATCGCTTATGCTCGACTACATGCGGTTATGCGTATGTGTAGTTGATTAAGCATTGCTTATGTAAGTTGATAGTTGCATGAGGCAATGTGTACAATGGAGTAATGGTTGTGGTCATGCATGTATGGTCTTGGTTATAGTTATGCATGAATAGTAGGTCAAACATGCCTTGTGAAGTCATGGTATGCAATTTAGGTCATTAGGGTGATATTGGTATATTATGATGCTAATCTATTGGTTGAGATAGAGTAGGAGATGTAGAGCATTATAATGAGGTTGCAGTATCGGACTTGGGGGTAAGAGCAAATCGTCATACAGATATTGTATGTTTGGCATGCATGTATGTAAGTCAATGATTGTGATATGTATTAGGTTTATATACATTACAGTTATGTACATGTCTTTTGATGTTATGGTTACATTCATGATATATGTTAGTTGATTAGTGTAGTTATATGCACATGTGTCGGATAGTCAAGAATGATAGTAACCTATAGTTGTATGCATTGCTATTGTTGTTTTACATTAGATAACTTGATGATTATGTTATATGGTATTGATGAGAATGATAGTTAGCTTGATGATTAGGGTTTATAGCTTGATGTTATATGTATCATGCTAAATTGGATTGGCCCGTGCAGATGGTTATGGTTACGATATTTAGGTATGAGACGACATATTTGTGATATGGTGTTGTACTAATCTAGATTAAATTTGCATATGTGTGAATGATAATTGTGTATGAGTTATGATGTAAACATATTAACTAGTGACTATTTTGGATATCATGATATTATTTATGTTTGAGTTGATATGTTGTGAAGTTATATCGTGCTAACTAGATTGATTGTGTAGACAAGATAGCCTCCCCTGAGACATAGTAAGGTACGAGTTTGCTTATGTTGTATATTTGGTGCTTGACTATTTGATTATGTCATCTAGTTGATTTATTTAACATGGTATGTTGCAAGTTGGTTGAATGTTTGATGAATTGCATAATATGAGTATGTGTTCAAATGATCTTGTTTTAAGATGATTGTGCTAATACATATGAGTTGAGATAGTTGGCATGTACTTGAGTATGATAGGTGATAGTTGTAGCATTATGTATTATGACTGATGACTATGGATTATGACATGATTGTTAGTCCTAGTAAAGGTTGCTTTTGAATTGATGGATATGATTGTCTTGATATGTGGAACATGTGGTTGACATGTGTGAACAGTTACAGGAAACATGCTTGGTATTAGCGTGACAAGGTAATAGTTGATGTGTTTATATAACTAACAGTTGGGTGATGTGACAATGCATAGTAAGCCTTGATTGCAACAAGGTAAAAAGGGCAAAAGAAAGGAATTGGACAAGAATTCCTTTAGCTATGTTCAGAAAACCCTAATTCCAAAAAAATGAGTGCTTTTCATACAGGGAGTCTTCTTAACCTTGATTTTGTTTGACATTACGTGGATAGGTGCTAGATTCATGAATGTGTACTTGACAGGTATATTAGCTAGTCTCTAGTTACAGGTGGATTTGTCAAGATAATTGAAGCCCCTTGAGAGATGGCATGGATGTGTTCAGTTGCAAGTAATGTGCTTGGCACAACAAGATAAGGTAACTAATGTATTGTTATGTTTATTTATGCACTGACATTATGTGTTTATGGTAGTATAATGCAGGGAGTTGCATGGCAAGAGAGATTGCCATGAAATATTGAAGAAGGCTCAGGTTGAGCTTTCCTTTGGAAGCACTAGGAACCATGGGGATTGAGTCATGGTGTATATGGTTAGTCTTGTTCTTTTGGTCTTTTGTGATTGTTGCACTTGATTTGAGATTTTGCATGTGTCTGGTGCATAGCTATGCCACTTTGCTGCGGTGTTGTATTGTTGTTATGGGTTTTCATGATCTTCTTCTTGTTTGTTTCTTGGGTTTCCTTTTATGTTTTGAGTCTTGGGAATTGGTTGGGAAAGAGGAAAGTTAGTGGAACTCAGGGAGAGTCGTATGGTACCCAATAGGTAAGGTAAGACTCAAATGAAGCTTTGTGCATGAGTAAGCATAGTGGAAGGTAAGACTATGACAGTCAGTTGGACTGATTGGTCCATAATGGTAAATGGATGGTGGCAGTACAAACATGTGAAAGGTAAATTAAATGGATATGAGGTGTTAGATGCCTTGGCTATGTTGGAAATGATTGTTCTCAATGTTGCACATGTTGTACACAGATAAAGGAAGTTCTCTTAACCTAGACCTTATGTTATTTGGTACTTGTGTCATGATCATGATTATCATAATGTTTATATATGTATGTATGTTGTTGTTTGACAGGATGATGATTTTTTTATGCTAATGATTATTTATGTATGTATGTATATTGTCACTTTCTGATAGGGTTGTTAGGGATCGTTCTTGTGGTAGAATGATTGCTTATGCATGCGAAGGGCATGAAGAAGTTATTGGCTATGAGGAATCAAGTGGGAAGAGTAGTCATGACAAATATATGAGGTCGGTATCTTGTGAATATGAATTTATATTGTATGCTTGTATTATTCCTATGCTTATGTGATGGACATGTTATACCGAGGGATACATCAACAAAGTGAAAGCAGTGTGGTCTGTGACATGCTAGGATAAACATAGATAAGACACTGGGATCAAGGTTTCTTGGTAGAGACAATGTGCTTTTAGATGTGAGGTACTATTGCTGTGCATATGTTGTATATGTTGTACATGTTTCATCTATGATGTTGTGCGGATGTGGTGTTGTGTATACATAGTGTGTGTATACGTTGTTTATGCAATGTTATGTACATGATGGTATAGATAGTGTTGTACGAATATTGCATATGCAGTTTTGGGTATAGATGGTGTTATGTACATGATGAATATGTGGTGTTGTGTGCATATGGTGTTGTGCACATGTTGGAAATGCAATGCTGTGTACAAATGATGCTATGTACATGTTGGATATGCAGTGCTATGTACAGATGGTGTTCTATGCATGTTGTACATATGGTGCTATGTACATATGGTGTTGTGTGCATGATTTTACAAGTGGTTCCGTGTACATGTTGTACATGTGGTGTTGTGTGCATGTGGTACTATGTACATGTGGTGTCGCGTACATGTCATGCGTGTGGTACTATGTACATTTGGTATTGTGTACATGTTGTACAATGGTGCAGTGTACATGTGGCGTTGTCTCAACGTTGTGCAGGTGGTGACATGTACATGTGATGTTGTGCACACGTTGTGCAGGTGGTTGTAGTGTACATGTGGTACATATGGTACTAGTGTAGATGCATGTATTGCATGGTGTTGTATGACTTGTGTAGTTGTATGTGTGTGATGCACACTATGTGTATGTGAACATGATTGAGGAGAAGGCACTGGGTGTTTGTCTGGTGTGGAAACCGATTTGGAGTGCATACAGAATAAAGACAATGGTAGAAGCTAAGGATTGATGAAAGGATAAGTATCCACATTTTATTTTAGTTTTATTATGCATGTGACTTATGACCATGGTATATGATGATTATATGTGATCTATGATTCTGGTTTATGATGGTTACATGTGATTTATGATGGATTGGTTTTGAGATAACTATATGTGATATGTTTATACGTGATGTTTTGATCAAATAGTTAGTTTGACTTGTTGTGATAGGAAGTGAACATAATTTCAAGTGTACCTTATTGACGAGCTACCAATGAGGTATGCTTTGAGGTTATTTCAATTTATTTGAATCTAATGGAAATTATGTGCTTGGAACAAGAATGAATGAACATGCCCGGTTGGGTGGTTGAAATTGACTACAAGAATTAGTAGCAACAACAAAATAAATTGGAACATGTAGCAGTATGCTGGTAAAACACTTCAAGAGTAGGGCCATTGTGGGGCACTGGTACCCAATAGTGTCCATTAGTTGCCATGAGCATGTTATGATCAATATGATGGTTTTGAGGAAGGTATATTCCTTGGTTTTGTATCTTTCGATGCAAGGAAGCCTTGCCAAGGGATGGATCGCTCGGGTTAGTAGATTCCGAGGAACTTGGAAGGCGAGTGACTACACAGAAGGGGGTGACCGTATTTCCTGAGTGACTGTGTAGCAGAGAAGCGAATGTCACAAAAATATTAGTTTTGGTCATTAGCATTGCCAGATGGAATCAAATGCACATTGGGAATGCAACCTAGAACAATGAGCTTGTCACTGTGCACTGAGGGGACAAGTGGCGCAGGATTATAGCGCTGGACATTGGATGCAATTTTGATTGTGGCAGTGGATTATGGACTTCCTGGGAAGGAGGTGAATCCTGGTATTACTTTGAGGGTGGAAGTGTGATCCTCTGGATTCCCTTGTTTATTGATACATGCATCGTATCCTTTTATTTGTTGGTTTAGCGAATGTGCATATGTGGTTATTGTAAAATACTGTAATGACCTGTGTTATAAAGCTCGAGTATGTGGTATGGTTGTTATCTGGTCATGTTTTCATGATGTTTTACTTTTAAGCACGTCATTCATTGTAAATACTGCAGCGAGCTAAGTTATAAAGCTCCATGGGCAGTATGTTTTCTTTTTAGCGGTTTTGCTGAAGTCTTGGTGTGGTTTAACACTGAAGATGATGTTCCCCAAGGGGGAGGGTTCTGTAACAACCCTGGTGAAAAGTTTATGTAATAAAGTAAATAAAGGAAAAAATAAGAGCATGGGTAAGGGACACGTATTCCAAGTTGAATGTTGGGCAAATATATCCTAGTGGGAATCACTCGATGTGTGTTTTGGCTAAGAAAATTGGAAAAAATACATTTTTGGCACATTTATTTACGAAAATAAAGAAAATTAGGAGAAAAGTAAGGTGAAAGGTCACATGCTGCATGTGAGGAGGAAATTGAAGGAAAATAATGGAAAATGAAGAAATTAGAGGCCTCATTGATAAAAAGGTTTTGAGGATCAGTTGGCAAGTTGCTTAGTGTTAAGCTTGGTCAGTGTAACATTTTGTCAGTTCTACTTTGGAGCTCTCTCATTATTCTTTCTCTCTCTCACTCTTGGTCGCTTAGAGTTTTCTTGGAGCACTCTAGCTTTAGATCAAGGAAGGAAAAGCAAGCAAAGGGAAAGAAAGGAAATCAAGAATCAAGGAAGGAAGAGCAGGACTCAAGCAGCTTTAGCAGGAATACTTGTAGGTAACCTTTTGCATGTGTGATTTCCTAGCTGGTTTGGACATGAATGACTTTGCATGTTGGTGTATGGTTCTCTTGTTGTTGGTGGAATGGTTTTCCTAGGTTAGGAAAATGGTTTTTAGCCTAGCCTTGCCTTTTTTTGGATGCCATGGTATGTTGGGATGTTTATCTCGATTTTGAGCTTTGGTTTGTTGAATCAATTTCAGAGTCCGGGGTGGAGGTGGTCTTAAGGTTCATTCCAAAAGGCTTAGGAATCCCTTGACCTATTTTGGTGGGATACATAGTAAATCCTGAGGGATAATTCTCGGTTTAGGGCCTAGTAATCCAGGTTTGGATTGTGGTAAAGCTTGAGAGATTGGTCTTGGTTTAGGGCCTAGTGATCTAGGATTGGATTGCCTAAGGAGACGAAAAATTCCTCAAGGATAGTGATGGATTCTAGATGGCATTCCAAGTTCTGCTTGGTTTTGATCGGAGCACCCGTTTTGGTGTGATCACGGTTTGGTGAGGGTGGAGGTGGTTTAACCTCTGGATTCCCTTGGTTGTTCTTGGATTATTTGTTTTGTTAGATCCCACATTTAAGATTGGAATATGGTACAGGGGTGACTGACTAAAAGAGAGATTTGGTTCAACCATGTCTACAGTCGGGTGCTACGTGGAAGTCTCGAACCTAGTCAGATTTGCTTATGATTAATAAAAGCTAAGTTCTCTTACTTTTGTACCGAATAATATGTGGATTTAATGGCTTTCATATCTATGATATTTATATGGCTTATGTTGGTTATAAGCATGGTTGAATGACTGGTTTATGTCATGGTTATTTCATATATTTACTTGTAAATATTAAATGGATGGATGCAAGACCTAATTGATGATTTAGTAGTTCAATGGAAAAGGATGTGATCCTTTTGATTATGTTTCATAAGTTGTTTAAGTCGTTTATGATCTGTCTTGTATCCTAGACCTGTAGGTTGCATTGATGCCAAGTGTTTGACTGAATGTTAGTCCCGGTTGGGGATGCTCAGGCCTAGTCTTGAGGGTGATTTTTTATTGATAAGAATTGTTATCATTTTTTTAATGAATTCTAGAAGTTACAACAAGTTTTGGGCAGAGGCTAGGATTCTGGGCTAGAAAAGTAGCTTAAATCCCGGGGTTGCTGGAACAGAATTGGCAATACTTGTCCACAGTCACTGGCAGGCAGGCATGTGAGAGTGACTTTGGGTTGCTGGTCGCTCCCTTTCCCATAGCATTAGAGCAACTATGGCCTAAGAGATGTAGAATAGCAGTGGGAACCAGGGACAGACTTGTTAGCATGAGGGGCTCAGACCCAGGTTCAGAGTTAGTTGCCATAAACAACAAAACCCTATATAATCGGCCCTTTCGGCAATGATCTGTGTAGCGCAAACTATAGTCTCACCTGAGGTGATATAGGAGGATGCTAGAACTAGGTTTCTGCATCCATAGGGGCTATGTAGGGTGGATGTACGGTTGTAGAGCGTTAACAGTCTTGCGAGTTGTGCGTAACTAGTCTAACATGCATTATTCAACATATAAAACAATATTTGAACCTTCGCGATGTAATTATAGAAGAAATATATAAAACCGAACCATAATCATGCATAAATATAGAAACTACATGAACATATAAAATACACATATCTGTTCCAAATTCTTCTTTATTATTTCAAATCTTCACTAATACAATCTTTCTGACCCTACGCATGCAGCTGCAGGAGTCTGCACACCCCTGTTGGGTAGGGTCCCCTAGCAAGTCTTGTCTAAGTCATGTAAAGTCTTTGCATTTTGAGGAGCGGAGCGCAATTCTCACAAAATTCTAGGAGTTAAAGGGGCTTTAGGGCGGGTCAAAGGCCCTTGTTTTGTAAAGGGATGGGATAAATTAGTCTATTTTGAGCTGTGCCCATGGTTTGTTGACCATGGTATTGTAAGGGTAAAAGATATATAAAGGAACATATTAGTGAGTCAAAACAATCAATCTTTCATATTATGATATGATCTGAGTTTGTAATCGTGAAATATTTCTGTATTCAGGTGAAGGGGAAGGCTCCTGCAGTTGTGTGTGTAAAGACCTTGGTAAGTCTGCAGTTGTGTGCGCAGGTCCTTGCAGCTGCATGCACAAGGTCAGAAATATTGTATCAGTGAATATTTGAAATAATAAAGAAGAATTTGGAACTGATCTGTGTATTTTTGTATGTTCCCATAGTTTATGTATTTCTGCTTGATGATGGTTCGCTTTTATATATTTATTCTATAATTACATCATGAAGTTTCAAATATCATTTTATATGATGAATAATGCATGTTAGACTAGTTACGCGTAGCTCGCAAGGGTGTTAAGTAAGAAACGATCTACGATTGTAATAATAAGGTTAATGGTTCACAAAGGTCAGATTAATCCCTAAATTGAAAGAAACCTTTCAACCACACTGCATAGCCCCTCTGGATGAAGAAACCTAGTTCTAGCATCCCCCAATATTGCCTTGGGTGAGACCACGGTCTGCTCTACGTGGATCGTTGCCGAAAGGGCCGGTAATATAGGTGTTTGTTGATTAGAGCATCTAACCTTGGTCTGAGCCACTCAAGCCAAAAAATTGTTCGAGCACAGCGTGAGGCTGCAATAAAAGTCAACATGGAAACAATAGCTACTACAGTCAAGGATTTTGGTCAGATTTTTGAAGACACAATGGAGATATGGGCGTCGCTACAGGAGGAACAACACGTGCAGAAGATCGAGGCAGAAATGTGAGATAAACAACTACAGTTTTATGAGCTCAAAGCAATGGTACGGACCTTAGCACCTGTGCAACGGTTTGCCCGTCTTCCGGAGGAACGCTTTTGCAAGGACAAATTGATGAGCTGCAGTGGAAGGCACAAATAATCTCCGCATGGACACATCCTTGGGCAGAGTAGGCCAGCCAACTCTCATAGACATTTGAGAGCAAGTTGAAGAGCATGCAGCAGACACAGAGAACAATTGGTCTAATGAGAGAAGGGCCGACGACATAGAAGCTCATAGAGGTAGTTTGAAAGGCCGTAGCGCAGTGCACCGAGACACTTCATCCATTGAAGTTTGCATACAATGGCCTCAAAGAAAAGGTTCAGGACGTACCAGTTGAGTGATTCGAGGACAAGTCACATCTTTGTGTTGGGGGCCTGTTGGGTAGGGGTCCCCTAGGTCCAAGTTTTATCTAAGTCATGTAAAGTCTCCGCATTTTGAGGAGATGAGCACGATTTGCACGGAGTTCTTGGAGTCAAAGTTCTTTAAGGTGGGTTAAAGCCCCTTATATTGTAAAGGGATGGGATAAATTTTGCTATTTGAGCTCCGCCCATGGTTTGCAGACCATGGTATTGTAAGGGTAAAAGATATATAAAGGGATGTTGTAGTGAGTCAAAGAAATGAATCTTTCATGTTATGATATGATCTGAATATGTAATTGCGAAATCTTTCTATATTTGGGCAAAGGGGAAGGCTCCTGCAGTTATGTGCAAGGGGACCTTGGTAAGTCTATATCTATGTTCTTAGGCCCCTGCAGTCGTTTGTGCAGGGTCAGAAAGATTGTATTAGTGAAGATTTGAAATAATAAAGAAGAATTTGGAACAAATATGTGTATTTTTATATGTTCACGTAGTTTCTGTATTTCTGCCTGATTATGGTTCTCTTTTATATATTTCTTCTATAATTGCATCGTGAAGGTTCAAATACTGTTTTATATGATGAATAATGCATGTTATACTAGTTACACACAAATCGTAAGACTGTTAAGTAGGAAACGATCTACAATTGTAACAATAAGGTTAACGATTCACAAAGGTCGGATTAAGCCCTAAACTAAAAGAAACCTTATAGCCACACTGTATAGCTCCTCTGGATGCAAAACCTAGTTCTAGCATCTCTCAATATTGCCTCAGGTGAGACTATGGTCTGTGCTACGTGGATTGTTTCCGAAAGGGCCGATATTATAGGGTTTTGTTGGTTAGGCCAACTAACTCTGAACCTGGGTCTGAGCCCCTCAAGCCAAAAAGGTTGTCTCTGTGGCTGACTTGTCTCCTGATGGTTCTGTTGATGATGTTGGATGACTGTATGTGATGTTTCATCGATTCCACTTCCTTAAGGTGACATAGGAGGTCGAATCTGATTGTAGTAGCATCTCTCCTCATGTTTACCCCGATTGACATGGTTACTTTGGGTATACCTATGAGGGGGGTGTTACAACTATGGTTATGTTCTAATTCAGGGTTGATGGATTGGGGTTTATGGATGCTTCAACATGTATATATATGTGTTGCAACATTGAAAGAAATATAATGAAAAATCAATCTAGTAGTCCCAGTTTTGGGATCCAGGGAAAATATCTGTGTATATATGTTTTATGTTTTATGCTCTTGCCATTGTTTATTTTCTATTTTTTAACAATTTGTTTGCAAGTAATTTCTTTACAAGGTTAAAACCTACACAGATCATGTTGAAGGTTTTCTTTCAGATTGAGAACATGGATTTCAATGAACTAAGGCTTGAGTATGCCCTTGAGGGAAGCTCAAATTATGTTGCATGGAAGGACAGAATGGAGGCAGTACTGGAGGATAATGGGTTGAAGGAATTCATTGATAATGATATTCCAAAACCAACAACAGTTGATGCTCAAAATCTAGCAGATTGGAAGAAGTGTGTTTCCAAGGTGTTGATGCCTCGAAAATCGCTGCAACAACATTGGGGGATAACCACCCGGTCCGGACCTTAAAGCAGCTCTTTTTCCGTTTGGTGTGGTGGCTCCGACTGTTCAACTAAGTCCAGTTACCTTCTCCCTATTGCTATTGGTTTATAATGTATCTTTAACTACCAATAGACAGGGACATCAGATCACTTCTTCTTGTTGATCAGGCAAGAGAATGACCCTTAAGCTGATTTGGGTTCAGCCAAGCCATAGCTAAAGTTTTGCCTCTTTGAGGAGAGGACTTAAAAGAATGTAGAATTTACTCTAAATGCAAGCTTATTCTATGATGCAAACAAAAGAAACTAATCTAAATCCTATCTTAATTAGGCAGATATAGATCTAACCCAACTAAGAGCAAGATAATTAAAGTATTGGGATTTAGATATGTCTTGTTTATAATGAATATCAAGTTAATGAAGTAGTTCAATTAACTGATATTATGGATATCAAAACACATCCTATTGAGACCTTTTAACTGAAATAATAAACCAACAACACTCAGGAAGTAGTTCACATAAATGATACTGATTATCAAATCAGGAAATCCAATAACTAAACAATAATATGTGGAAATAGTTCACAACATATTACCATTCAATAAATCAGTTTTGATAAGGCAGATTTCTGAGTAAATAGTTACTCAGAAATCAGAAATTAATCCATAAGAACAGAGATACATGATAACAACATTGAGACAAACTACCCATATTGACAATAATGCACAAACATGAATAAAATGACACATTCCTGTTACCATAAAAATGAAACTGATATTTAAAACAGTAGTATTAAAAATACCAATTTATTGCATCCATTTATCTGATCTTGGTCTCCAACAGTCCTTTACATTGCTTGAACTTCTGCCTTCAAAGCTAAAGCCACAATAGTGAAAACTCTGCCCCTCATACATAATTCAAGATACAAAGGAAAAATCCTCAATAATCCCCAGATATGAGATTTTCTCTCCTCTCTCCTACAACTCTAAATTCCTATTACAGTAGTGCTTTTAAAAGTCTAGCATTGCAGAGGAGAGCATCCCCTTATTACATTCTGCAATCTATTACTTATACTATTGGTGAAGGAATTCTTGAGAGCAGAGTTTGTTGAAGAGAAATCTGCTAAATCCAATTTTACTTGCTCAAAATTCTGATCTTCAATTGCTGGAGCATTCTCATTGATTGAGATCTTTTTCTCCATATTCCTTCCACTGTTTTCCTGCAAAAAGAAATCAAAATAAATTAACATGAAACAATAAAATCAACATGGCATTGCTGGCATTTAAATCAAATCCAATCAAATTCTATAAAATATAAATTCTCTATTGATGCCTGGGATGATTTAATTGGCCAAGAATATCATTGACGAGTGAATCTGCAATTAGAAGAGGCCTGGACCAATGAAAATAAAACTCAGAAAAATGATTTTGTTTTCAAAATTCGGAGCTTGATCTTCTGCCTGATTTTTGACCCAATAAATGACCAAATCTGTCAATGAAATCTCCTCAGAAATATTCTCATTGATTTTCTCTTTCTAATGAGCCGTCATGGGCCTCATTTGGCCAAGTAAAACTTATTCTATGCGCTTCCAAAGTTGATGAGTCAAATCTGGCATGAATCTGGAAATTCTGTTGCTGGGCTAAAAAATGTAATTAAAAACTAATCCTAAATTAGTCTCTAATTAATTCTAATTTAATTGCTAATTATAAACTAAACTAATTATTAGTAAACTATTTATTAATTAATATCTAACTAACTATTATAATTAACTAATATAATTAACAAATTAATCTAATTAAATATTATAAACTAATTAATACTAATTTAAATAATATTTAAATTTAATTTAATGAATTAAATTTTATATTTAAATTAATTAATATAAAATTAATTATTTAAGTTAATAAATATTTAAACTAATAAACAATAAAATGGACTAACTTACCTCACTCATACGTATGAGTGAATTTGAAAGTCAAAACCAAAACAATGCTAATCGTTATGAAAGTTATGGTAAGTATTTTATGCCCTTTCGCATTGGCAAATCGGGAGGACATAGTATCGGGTTTTTTTAAACTTTGGCGGATGAGCTTCCCGATGCAATATGCTTATTCATTCCCTTTTGCTTTTCGGCGATCGGAGGTATGTAGGGGTTAATAAACTTGTTTCGCATATAAGTTCCGATGCGATCGAAGTTTTTAATAAGACTTGGTCAATGCTTTATTGTCTTATGCTTATCGGCAACTCGTATCGGGGGTAGCTTATGGGGTATGTCAGGGGTTTGTAAAACATGTTGCGAATAAAACCTCTGATGCGATTATATATTATTTATTTATTTATTTTTTATATTAAATTTTAATTTAATTAAATTAATTATAATAATTAAATTTAATTAAATTAATATTTAATATTATTTTTTAGTTTTGATTTTAGTTTAATGAATTTTAGTTAAGTTGTGAAATTATCTAAACTACAGCCACTTGAATGTTTGGGTTTTCGAGACTAGGATTTGATTTGGAAATTAGAGTGAATTTCTTAAAATCCCGATAATTAATAATTTGGCTGCATAACTAAAAAAAATGTTAGTAAAAACTCGCTACGGGTTAATATTTAAAATGAATGCCTTATTGAACTAATTTATTTACAAAATGCAATATTGTACATTTTATGCATTTTTAACCCAGGCTAGATAAATGATGAGACTTCAAAGGAGTGCCATTTTCAAACAAGTTGACCAAATGAGGCGAAACAAGCGTCAATGGGAAGCTTGTAAAAAACCGATTCTAACAAAGCAATCAAAACAAGAATCCAAAGAAAATGTAAAATTAACGAAAGCGTAGGGCAATCAACTAAATAAAAATTCAAAAAAGTGTTTAGCCAAAATTTTTATAGAAAGGGTCCCCATTATTTGAGTTGAGCAAGTCAAAAATGGGGGGGTTGTGTTTTTTACCACAACAATGGCGACACACGGGAGAAGAACCAGTTATCTCTGTTTGATATGAATAAGTTTAAAGTAAAAATAATTAAAGAAGATAAAATTATGCTTGAAATGCTTGACTAAGTTCATTAGTCTGAATAAAAGCAAGAATCATCCAATTGTAATTTTTCTTAAAATTCCTAATACATTAAAATATTTCAAAACTCTACATCAGTCCTTAATTAGTTGTAGAGATAAAGCAGGGGTCACTTTACAGCTTAGCTTTCAAAATATATTCGTTTGTCACAGGTAGAGCCACTGCTGCTAGCAAACATCTATAGTCTCCACAGGGTTACCTTTTAATCATCAATGATTCAGAATCCCATCTCTTTAAGAATTATTGATCTAGAGATAAATCCATTTATATATGTTTATTTTTTTTTTTGAATTTTATTTTTGTTATAAATCTTAAAAGCCATTGTCCCGGTTTGGTGGCCAGATAGTTGACAATATCATTCACTGGCTATAATCGGACTGAATAAGCTGGCTCGTGATGAGACCCCTTGTCTTATAATTGTTTGCAATCATAAGCCATTACCCTGGTTTGTTTAGCAGTGTTGGTAATGTCAGCCTATTTTTCCCCTATGATCATGGTAAGCAGGCTCATGATGAGACCTCTTATCTTTTAAGTTTAAATATATTTCTGGATTATACTCTAGAAAAATAAGACTCTTTGGGACAGGGAGAATCATTGACTCCTTAAGAGTTAAGAATGACAATTTCAGAGTTAAAAGTGCTTTGCTGTAAAGTGTCTTTACTTGGTTTAAAATAATTTTCCTTGACTGATAATAAATCTTTGAAAGATCTTAATAAAATTTTGAAATCTCAAAATGATTACAATTTGATGAAAAAGAAATTTTCAGATTTTATGATACTTTGCCAACTTCTCTTGATTGGTAATCTCTTCCTTAAATATGTTTACCTTTATAATAAGAAAATCAACTTTACTAAGAGATTTAAGAAAAAGCTAATAAGTGACTATTAACAATTTTTCTCCACGTATCCTGACCATTGTTAGGTAACAAATAGGCTTTCCATATAAATAATGGCAAAGTCACCAAAATCAAAACTGAAATCCAAAGGATAAGAATTCTTATGCTAAAATGAGAAAAGAAATCAGCGAACAAAAATAAAAGCAAAAAAATCTCTAAAAATGGAAAGGAAAATCCAAGTTTCGCAAGATAAACTCAAACAAGAATGTTTATACCAATGCCTTCAAGAATATGAAGAAAAGAAAATAATCGTGTAATCATTCCTTCTTATGTTGAGATTTAGAAAAATCATACCTTACAGGATTGTAATTTTTTTTAGGCCTTTTGGATAGCAGTGACGATAAAATTCAGCCACAATGAAAACTTTCTGTATGATATTAATCTTCTTGTTTCAAAGCATCATCTTGATCATTTTCTAATAAAATGAATGCTTAAAGAAACAAACTAAAGGTTCAGAAACTTCCTGGTGTGGCTGTTTCAATGAGGATTATCGCTGCTTCTTGAAATAAAGCCAGGAGAAGAGTATGGACTTCGAAAATATGATCTGGCAGAGGATTGGAAACTTCAAATGGAGAACTGCAAAACAGATTTATATATCAGAAAAACAAAACCGAGAGTAAATTGCCGAAATGGAAATTAATGAAAGCGGGTAAATGAATCTTACCATTGGATAATTGCTTTTGATCTTACCTGGAAAGGTATCAATTTCTCCAAACTAGCTGACTTCTTATTTTAATTATCTTTAAAAACATGAAGAAGTCCTACTAACCAAAATCCTATAACCCAAAATCATTATTTATTTTATTTAAACTAAAGCAAGCAGTAAAATGTAAAAATAGAATGCTTAGTGCTCAGGGGAATTGAAATTAAAAGGAATGCATCAGAAATAAGAATGAGAATGTGCAGTAATGACTATTCCTCAGAATATTATTAGTTTTATATAAACTCCATGATTTTATAAAATCCAAAATCAAGACCAAATCGAAGATAATAAAATTTAAATATGAAGATAGAGGTCTGGAATTCCATTTTTAATTATGGAATTATATATTTAAAACTAAAATGTATGAGAAATTGAAATGATTTTTGTACGCTGCAATTTTGTCATCAATTGCCTTTTTCCCATAGTGGTTACCCAAGCTCGCTTTAACACATCGCCTCATCGGATGATCCACACAACATGTTTCTTTACCATGCTTGAATTTTAATTTGCAAAACTTCACTTTTATTGCTATGCCATATATTGATTAAATGTTAACGGCTTAGAGGCATGCATTGGAAGTTATCGCATCAAATGTTGCAATGGCGAATCGCCGATATGAAAATATGCGATGAGAAGTTGTGCTATGAGATGGAGCGATCGCATCATTAAAGAAATATTATATCGGGGGTCGGGGCATATTTACACTGTGCGCATCGCACATCGCAAAGTCAGAGATTTGATGTAAGCATTAATAACAATGCGACGAAGCGATTGTGATATCGACGATTGGAAAACTTTTGGTACCCGATGTAACACTATATGATTCTTGTGATGCCGATATGCGATGAATGAGTGGCTAGTCGGCGATCGGCAATTTTAAGCACATGGTGTAACAATATTTGATATGCCGATATGCGATGAAAAGTGGACCCGATAATTTTATGATGAAAATTTGATAACATATCGGATTCGAGACATCGACCCTTTAAAATTATGTTCCTACCATTGTTGCGATTAAACGGACGCGATATTTTTTAAACTTGATTTGAATTTTATATCGGGTCCAGAATTATGTGTTTATCGCAATATCGGTAAAGTTGATTATCAGAGATCGGCGATCCATGATAATGGAAGTATATGTCAACTGCAAAGCTCCGATATGCGAAATGCGATATGGCATATGAGTAAGATAATACATCGGAGGTATTTTATGAACAATTTGTTATCAAAAGAAATGCTAAGAACTACTTCCGATGAAATCTTATGATGCGAATGGTCTTATGATATTCCTTGAAATTTCAATTGTGTTTTCTAAGTGAATAAAAGCAAAATTAAAAATGCTTAAATTCTAATGCATCACAAATAAAATTTTCCTGAGCCTATTGCAAATTTGAATTGGGTTTGCTGCTTACTTCAAGTTTTGAAAACAAATGAAAATCTGCAAATAAAACAAAAATGAACTAAGGAAAATATGAAATAATAATGGATGAGAATAAACTTGTAAATGCGTACCTGAAAGGACTTTGTCTGTAAATTTTACCTCATGAATCTTCAAATTCTTCCTTCGATTTATCAAAATTTTGACTTTGTTCAAAATCATCTCATCATTTATTCTAACTCTAAGTGTGCAATCAGCCTAAATAAAATCTGTTTATTCATGTCCAGGGAATATAAAATTTATCAGAAATAAATATTAAGCTATGCTTCCCTTTCGAAGTAAAACAACAATTTATTACCTCTGCTCATTCCGAATTAATCTAGAGAAAAATCTGTATTGTTATAGTGATTGTTCAATAATGCCTTCAGTAAATAAAGATGATGCATTTTACAGCATCAGATAATAAACTAAAGATTAGAATGAGATTAAGCCACTAATTGTAGAAAAATATCAAAACAGATTTGAATGTGTGCACTTGGAAAAATGGACATCCTTAAAATCAGCTTTTAGCAAACTCCGAGGAAGATAATATGAACTTCATATGATTACCGTGAAAGGTTGGACTGATTAATAATGATGGAATTAGAATTAAGCTTATCATAGACAGTCATACATTTCATGGGATAATGGGGTCATGAAGCTTTTATATCCTCAAATCCTTACCATGTAAATTTCAAAAGAAAATCTTAGAAGGAAACCCCGAAATGAAGAAAAGTGGCTTTGAGGCAATTGATACCAAGTGCAACTTTAATTGAATTTAATCAAGACGTTATTCGAAATAAGCAGAGTAGAGGTATTGCTGTAAGAAATTTAAAAGAAAGCAAGAATTAAAATTTTCTGATAGGGGAAAAATGTTTTCACTGAACATGTATGAAAATGGCTGATTGCTCTGTTTTATTTTTAATCTATAGAACTGTTAAAAATAAATTATCTATACAAAACAAACTAACTAAATTAATTTTACTCCTATTCTAACCATATACATGAAAATGACTAGGTATACTCATATTTCCAGTGTAGCCATTTTCTCATTTTTATTCCCGCGTTTATGTACAGTTCAAATGTTAGTAATAAAAATACAAATTTGACTAAACTAAGGAAAATAAATATGAAATCAGAATGTACAGTTATTGTTAAGAACTTAATGAAAATCTCTCTCCTGAAATTTCCTTTCCAATTGAATACCAATTGGATCACAAAAATCTGGATGGATTTCCATTAATGATTGGGAAACATTCAAAAGAGGAGATGACAGACCGAATGGTGGATATGAGTTTTCAAATTCAAAGGCGTGGAAAAAATTGTTAGTGTTATGTACAAATGTTAAGCTATTAACAATTTCCTTTGAGAGAAAAATTTCCAAATATTTTTCAAATGAATTAATGAAAAATGGATGGAAATCTTTCAAATGAAATGGAAAATTATTAATTGAATTGAATTGCTGGTCAGATTGCAAAAATACATTCTCTTGTTGACATTGCCTTTGAAAAAATAGAAGCTTTTGATGAAAAATTAGCATTGATTGAAATTGAAATATTGATATCTTTTGATGCTCATGATTATAATATGAAACTTCAGTTTCCCAATCGGGCAATGCATCAATTGAGTGTTTGATAGTAAGGTGTTCAATATGCCA
This sequence comes from Pinus tabuliformis, assembly GCA_031772625.1. NCBI lineage: Eukaryota > Viridiplantae > Streptophyta > Pinopsida > Pinales > Pinaceae > Pinus > Pinus tabuliformis. The sequence continues at coordinate 47,898,594 of CM062804.1, read as the reverse complement.
GTAAAAAGTGTGAAAATTTTGCAAAATAAAATCAGAAAATAAATCTAAATTTAAACAAAATAACTGTGAAAGAAAAACTAAAATGAAATCACTATTTGTACAACTAATGTTACAGCACAATTGGGATTGTTTTGAAATAATTTCACTTTCACAAGAATTGGATAGAATTATGAAATTTGGGTAATTTCGAATTCCAACTTGTGAAATAGAAAACGAACTATGATTATGAATAGGAATGGGAGTTTGATCCTCATATGAATCATAAATTGGAATGTTTTATTGAATGGTGAAATCATGAAGATAATTTGCTGCTCTAAAATGAGGATTAGTTGGGATAATTCCTAAATTGAAGCGTTCCTCATTCTCAAATGTTATTTGAATTTTATCATGAGGATTCTCTTGAGAAGAATAGAAATCAACATCCTCAATGTCAGAGTAATCATCATAAATGACCTCACAATATTGTCTGGAATTCCCTTCGATTTCATCCAATATACCAAAACAAGGAGGAACAAAAATCTCATGTTCATTAGTGGCAAAAGAATGATTAATTATTGTTTCTTTATCTTGATAAAAATTTAATGGTAATTCATTTAAATCATCCTCTTTAATTTCTGAAATATCATTAATACCAAGAGGAAAAATATTACCATCATTAAAAATATCAGGATAAAGGGAAAAATGTGAACCTGAAACAATGCATCTAAAACTGTCTCTATTTGAGAACTCTTGTGCATCATGCTCATTGTAAATTTCAGATTGCAGATCATTCCTTTGCGTGCGTATGCTTTCTTGAAGAACGCTGCTTTGCTACTCTGATTTTGGCATTTGCTCATCATAGAGAAATTCAGAAATTTGTACAGCAGTTTGCATTTTATTTACTTTGATTGCTGCTTGTACTTGCTGATTTGTGATTTGATTTTCCGAATTTACTTCAAAGTAGCTTTCAGATTTCAAGGCGGCTTTTTCTACAAAATTGTTGCTGTTGTCTTCTTGCATTTGATTAGAAATATTTTCCAAGCTTTGTGAAAACACTTCATCACAATTTATTTGCACATCCAAATTGGGATTCTCATTTATATTGCAATGGGATGGAACAAAGCTTGAATTAGTCTCATATGGATTGGGAATGGTTGGAAGAGAACAAATATATTCAAACCAATCTAATGATTCTTCTTCCGTAGGTTTATCTTCGTCCTTAAATCTTAAACAATTCAAGTGAAATCGAATATTAAAATCATTAACAGACTCATTTTCAAACCTACATAGATATTCAATTTCTTCACATACCTGTTTATAATCATAGCTGTTGAATTTAGAAATGAAAATTGTAACAAATTGATCCCAGCTGTGGATTGAAGCAACTGGAAGAGTTCTACACCAGCTTCTGGCTTTTGCCGCAAATGTAAGAGTAAAAATTCTGCATAAGATGCCTTCATCAATTCCTTGAAAATCGTAATTTGAAACATTTTGAATAAATTGAAAGACATGGTTAAAAGCAAAAGAATTTCTCTTACTATTGAACTTTACCTGAGACAAGAGTCTTACCACTTCGGGTGGAGTATTGGAGGATGCACGTCCATGAATACAACTCCAAATTGGAAGTTTGAGAGGAGCCATCGCAATAAATAAAATATTAAAATTGAAAAGACTCCAATAGACAAAAAAAAATCTCAGGCCCTCCTTCTAGCGCCAAAAATGTTGATGCCTCGAAAATCGTTGCAACAACATTGGGGGATAACCACCCGGTCCGGACCTTAAAGCAGCTCCTTTTCCGTTTGGTGTGGTGGCTCCGACTGTTCAACTAGGTCCAGTTACCTTCTCCCTATTGCTATTGATTTATAATGTATCTTTAACTACCAATAGACAGGGACATCAGATCACTTCTTCTTGCTGATCAGGCAAGAGAATGACCCTTAAGCTGATTTGGGTTCAGCCAAGCCACAGCTAAAGTTTTGCCTCTTTGAGGAGAGGACTTAAAAGAATGTAGAATTTACTCTAAATGCAAGCTTATTCTATAACGCAAACAAAAGAAACTAATCTAAATCCTATCTTAATTAGGCAGATATAGATCTAATCCAACTAAGAGCAAGATAATTAAAGTATTGGGATTTAGATATGTCTTGTTTATAATGAATATCAAGTTAATGAAGTAGTTCAATTAACTGATATTATGGATATCAAAACACATCCTATTGAGACCTTTTAACTGAAATAATAAACCAACAACACTCAGGAAGTAGTTCACATAAATGATACTGATTATCAAATCAACAAATCCAATAACTAAACAATAATATGTGGAAATAGTTCACAACATATTACCATTCAATAAATCAGTTTTGATAAGGCAGATTTCTGAGTAAATAGTTACTCAGAAATCAGAAATTAATCCATAAGAACAGAGATACATGATAACAACATTGAGACAAACTACCCATATTGACAATAATGCACAAACATGAATAAAATGACACATTCCCGTTACTATAAAAATGAAACTGATATTTAAAACAGTAGTATTAAAAATACCAATTTATTGCATCCATTTCTCTGATCTTGGTCTCCAACAGTCCTTTACATTGCTTGAACTTCTGCCTTCAAAGTTAAAGCCACAATAGTGAGAACTCTGCCCCTCATACATAATTCAAGATACAAAGGAAAAATCCTCAATAATCCCCAGATCTGAGATTTTCTCTCCTCTCTCCTACAACTCTAAATTCCTATTACAGTAGTGCTTTTAAAAGTCTAGCATTGCAGAGGAGAGCAGCCCCTTATTACATTCTGCAATCTATTACTTATACTATTGGTGAAGGAATTCTTGAGAGCAGAGTTTGTTGAAGAGAAATCTGCTAAATCCAATTTTACTTGCTCAAAATTCTGATCTTCAATTGCTGGAGCATTCTCATTGATTGAGATCTTTTTCTCCATATTCCTTCCACTGTTTTCCTGCAAAAAGAAATCAAAATAAATTAACATGAAACAATAAAATCAACATGGCATTGCTGGCATTTAAATCAAATCCAATCAAATTCTATAAAATATAAATTCTCTATTGATGCCTGAGATGATTTAATTGGCCAAGAATATTATTGACGAGTGAATCTGCATATAAAAGAGGCCTGGACCAATGAAAATAAAACTCAGAAAAATGATTTTGTTTTCAAAATTCGGAGCTTGATCTTCTGCCTGACTTTTGACCCAATAAATGACCAAATCTGTGAATGAAATCTCCTCAGAAATATTCTCCTTGATTTTCTCTTTCCAATGAGCCGTCTTGGGCCTCATTTGGCCAAGTAAAACTCATTCTATGAGCTTCCAAAGTTGATGAGTCAAATCTGGCATGAATCTGGAAATTCTGTTGTTGGGCTAAAAAATTGTAATTAAATACTAATCATAAATTAGTCTCTAATTAATTCTAATTTAATTGCTAATTATAAACTAAACTAATTATTAATTAATATCTAACTAACTATTATAATTAACTAATATAATTAACAAATTAATCTAATTAAATATTATAAACTAATTAATACTAATTTAAATAATATTTAAATTTAAATTTAATTTAATGAATTAAATTTTATATTTAAATTAATTAATATAAAATTAATTATTTAAGTTAATAAATATTAAAACTAATAAACAATAAAATGGACTAACTTACCTCACTCATACGTATGAGTGAATTTAAAAGTCAAAACCAAAACAATGCTAATCGTTATGAAAGTTATGGTAAGTATTTTATGCCCTTTCGCATCGGCAAATCGGGAGGACATAGTATCGGTTTTTTTAAACTTTGGCGCATGAGCTTCCCGATGCGATATGCTTATTCATTCCCTTTTGCTTTTCGGCGATCGGAGGTATGGAGTGGTTAATAAACTTGTTTCGCATATAAGTTCCGATGCGATCGAAGTTTTTAATAAGACTTGGTCAATGCCTTATTGCCTTATGCTTATCGGCAACTCGCATCGGGGGTAGCTTATGGGGTATGTCGGGGGTTTGTAAAACATGTTGCGAATAAAACCTCCGATGCGATTATATATTATTTTTTTTTCTTTTATATTAAATTTTAATTTAATTTAATTAATTATATTAATTAAATTAATATTTAATATTATTTTTTAGTTTTGATTTTAGTTTAATGAATTTTAGTTAAGTTGTGAAATTATCTAAACTACAGCCACTTGAAAAATAATTAAAAATAATAAAAATAAACTACAGCCACTTGAATGTTTGGGTTTTCGAGATTAGGATTTGATTTGGAAATTAGAGTGAATTTATTAAAATCTCGATAATTAATAATTTGGCTGCATAACTAAAAAAAATGTTAGTAAAAACTCGCTATGGGTTAATATTTAAAATGAATGCCTTATTGAACTAATTTATTTACAAAATGCAATATTGTACATTTTATGCATTTTTAACCCAGGCTAGATAAATGATGAGACTTCAAAGGAGTGCCATTTTCAAACCAGTTGACCAAATGAGGCGAAACAAGCGTCAATGGGAAGCTTGTAAAAAACCGATTCTAACAAAGCAATCAAAACAATAATCCAAAGAAAATGTAAAATTAACGAAAGCGTAGGACAATCAACTAAATAAAAATTCAAAAAGGTGTTTAGCCAAAATTTTTATAGAAAGGGTCCCCATTATTTGAGTTGAGCAAGTCAAAAATGGGGGGGTTGTGTTTTTTACCACAACACAAGGTAAGGAGGATCATATTAGAGGGAGTATAAGACCATATTGTCTCCAATCTCCATGGGAAAGAGACTCCGTACTAAATGTGCAAAGCACTAACATATTTGTTCCTGAATAGTAGTGACCATAACAAATTGACACTCAAGGACAAGCTTCAAAATATCAAGATGCAAAGCAATGAGACCATTCCACTGTTGGAAATAATACTGAGAGGGGGGGGGGTGAATCAGTATTATCACAGCAATAAAACTTTTTCATTTCCATATTCAGATTCATATATGCTACTTCCACAACTTCTTATGATTCAGTTAGTTGATCCTTAATGGGTGCATCAGAACATTATCAACCATATTAACAGTAAACAGGTGCAGTAAAATAGAACAGATCATCACACATAAGCCACACACATGAACACCATGATATAAGGTGGAAACCCAATGTGGGAGAAAACCACCTGCTGCAAGTCATCTCAATCTTCTTCTTAATAAGAAAATCCTTTTGCAATATTTCTGTATTGGAGCAGTCTTATACCAGTACGCAGGCTTCTACCTGCAGAGAGCTACAACCCCCATAGTTCTTGTACTAGCTGATCCATTTACTAGTACGTAGGCTGCTACCTGCTACAATGCTCCAAAGTTTTCAACTGCTACTAGAAGGGAGCTACCACCCCCTTAGCTCTTGTACTAGCTAAGATACTAGTACGTAGGCGCCGGCCTACAATATTCTCTGCTCCGGGTACCACGTTTCATACATTTTCAGACTGGATACACCTGAAGCACAACACATAATCTGAAAGGCCACGTTTCATCCAATTTTCATACTGGACCCATAAATATCATTGAAGCACATAATCAATCAATCTTCTGAATCACCCAATCACTAGATCAATACATATACCAGGATAATATGTGTGTCAGCAATCAGATCTAGTCCATCAGATCATATAAGGATAAGTCATTATGAACCTGATCCATTCATCCATCAATACTAAAGCTCAACATAATCATTTAATCAATCACTTCTCAGAATGCTGTTATCAGAACATAATACCAGTAACCAAACATCACTTCAAAACCCAGAACTCTTCAGTAAACAACAGAAGCAGCTAAAACATATTTTAAGAAAAGTACGTAGCTTCTTCAATGGAAACCTACGGGTATCCACTCCTGCACCATCTATTGATCCGTGGGTATCCGCACCTGAATAGGCTTCTGACCTGCGAGTGTTCGCAGATGCGCAGTCTTCTTCTCGGTGGGCTTCCACACCTACGGCTGCGGGTTGCCTACGTACTTACGCACTGCACCCATCTCTGGCCTGCGATCCTCCGCACCTACACCAATCTCTGACCTGCGAACCTCTGCACCTTTTCCTTGATCTACCTACGGATCTCCGCGCTTTCTCCTTCACTGGCCTACGGATCTCCACCCTTGAAACGTGTCGCACCTGCGGTCCTGCGGTTATAGAGTTTTTCAGACTTCAAATATGCCACAGACTATCAGATCTATAGATCTGATCATGAACAAAGGAGATCTCGACCCATTAGTAGATCCGCCTTATTCAGATCTAGATCTACACCATAACCCAATCACCGTATTCCAAATCTATCACTTTATCATATATTCAATTAATCAAAAGATACCTTACCAAATGATCTCCTTCCTCTTTTATAGCCTTAGGCCTTTCACAATACCACGGTCCAAAACCATAATAACACAATACCACAGACCTAATACTTGGGATCAACACTTTTGGATGCAATACCATGGACCAAAACCATAGGATCAAAAACTATCGGACTAATACCATGAAAGTGCGTGAACTTTTCTCTTGCACGAAGGGAACTTTTCTCCGCATGAAAGTGCGTGAAATTTTCTCTATATGAAAGAAACTTTTCTCTGCATGAAAGTGCGTGAACTTTTCTCTATATGAAAGAAACGTTTATCTTCATGAAAGTGCGTGAACTTTTCTCTACATGAAAGAAACTTTTATCTTCATGAAAGTGCGTGAACTTTTCTCTACATGAAAGAAACTTTTATCTTCATGAAAGTGCATGAACTTTGTTGCAATATAATTTATCATCTGTGTGATTTGCCATCAAGGACAACACTTGTCTCATAATGCCAACAATCTCCCCCTTTAGACTTGATGGCAAAGCTAACTTGTCATACTGAGATTTGTCATCTGATTCCTTTGAGCCGTCCTGCATCCTATGTATTCTGTCACATCTGATATCTCTTCCGTAGATTCATCTAGATATATATAAGTGAGTTGATCTTCTACGAGTTGGTTGCCATCAAGTACAACACCTGCATCATAATGCCAACAATCTCCCCCTTTGGACTTGATGGCAACAATACCAAATCACTCTCCCCCTTGACATCAAGGGTAAAGGGCGGACCAAGATATTCTCTTCCTTTGCTGTCCATACTCCCCTTGAGTACCTGCTGAAATCTCTGAATGAGCTCCCCTTTTGTATATGCCATGGTGCACCAATCTGTCCATGCTCTTTCTGAGAACATGCTGAAATCTCTGCTCTGCTGAAATATGTTGTTCATGCTCCCCTTGACTGTAAGCAAGGTCTGCAAAAAGATGTTCTACAAGAAGAAGAACATGACTCTATACATCATAAATGACCTTCCTATCACCAAAGACTCATACATACATCTATCTCCCATCACAATGGTGATATACCAAAAGTTTACATATGATAACATAAGAGAATAACATCATTCATCCCAGGCATAGTGGGGAAACCAACATAGGCCGTTACATGACCTGAAGAGATCTCATCAAATGACTACAATAGATAGAGACACACTATTACATCATGAGTCTTGATATGACCTTTACATCGAATGATATTCATGACATTTATAACAGAGACAAAACACCTAAATAAGATCATGATAAACATCAGCAACAACACTGTATGATCTGCTCCATAGCATCTGTCAACAACAACTAGATCAGCAGCTTGCATGAATCATTAAGGTATGTCCGTATCAACTCATCCTTTTGAACAGAATCATTCACATTCTATCATATGTGAGAAACACCATAGCCATCCAGATCTGCATGAACCAAGTATCATCAATTGGGAATATCTGCATCAATCAACATATGTACGAAACAACCTATCATCATATAGGTAAGAACTCATCATCATCATGTCTCCAACAATGCAACTTTGAATAATCATCCATGTAGCCAACAATCCTCATCCGTATATGTGCCAAGAACAATAGGAATCCTGCATCATAACTGTAATATATGATCTTTATGCATATGACGACAACAACATATGAGTGACTCATCATCAAGTAAAGAAGATGTGAATTCAAGCTATGTACTTCTCCTTATCCTTATGAAGATCACCATGTAAGCACCATTAAAGAATCAACCACAAATCTGATCTAATTATCAACTATGTAACCCCAAGAATCATCTGAACAACTCATAACCATATCATAGCAAGATGAATCATTTATCCATATAAGCATCATCACCAAGGACTATTAACCATAATGCCAACAATGCATTAAAAGCATATGCTCCCCCTAAACCTATGCCATCTTGGTTACTGTTAGATCTGATCATGCATATCAACAAGAAGTATCAAGACATCATCATTATCAAGTTAGAAACAAAACACTTCTAACCATCAAGTCATTTCCACACATCATCAGCAAATTGTAACCATTATCAAACAGCGTAAATAATAAACCGAATCATAACTGATCCTTTTCCTGAACCTGTCCCTACTGCCTTTCCTCAAACAATCATATACGTGACTATGCCATAACCAACTCGCGTATATACGTGACTTCTCTTTAAGAAACTTGCGTATGAGATTTAGGACACTGAAGTTTTACACTTCCAGCTCCCTCTGATTATGTTATCTCTGTATGTTGTGTTGTGCCGCCTCTTTCTGACTGTACTTCTTTCTTCTTCCACATCTTCAAGTGTGATGATGATTTTTTCTCATTTTGGTATGGTGCCCATACTTTGTTCCTGCATTCCTTAGCTATATGTCCAAGCTTGTTACATGTGTAACATCTTACATGTTTCATATTTCTTCCATAGCAATCAACAGCTCTGTGACCAAACATATTGCAAGCAAAGCAATATCCATTAAAGTACCTTGAATGTGATGATCTTTTTGCATGATGGTCTTGAACCCTTCTTCTTCTACATCTGGCTGCAACATGTCCAAGATTATGACATACATAACATTCAACATTATTCATAGGAGGAGTAAAAGATTTTCTTTGAAGAATTTCTTTCCTTGGTTGATGATGAGATTGACCTTTCATCTCCTTATTGAGCATTTCAGATTTTGCAATAGAGTCCCTTGTCTTATTTCCTGAACTAGATTCACCTTCAATAGATTCATGAAAACCAAGACCAATTTTGATAGCAGGAGACCTTTGAATACTAAGAATATCATCCAAAATCTTAGTACTATCTTGAAATCGTAAGATCTTATCTTTTTCTTCTAATTTATCCTTTAGAATGGTTACCTCAACCTGAAGATGCTCTTCCTTTTCACGATGCTGCTTCTTCATGTTTTCTTCAACTTTTCTTTCTTCTTCCAACTGATGTCTTAGATTGAGGACATAATTTTCTTGTTTTTCATGAGCTTGGAGAAGTTCGTTATTCTGCTTCTTTGATTCTTCAAGATCTTCCTTCAGCAAGAGGATTGTAGCTTCAATATTTTCATAGTAACTGGATCTATCTCTGAGTTTCTTGATTGTTGTGCTCTTCCCATTGACTTCATCTCTTAGAGATGTTACTTCATCCTGCAACTTTTGATATTTGTCCTTGAATAACTTCCTTACCTTGTTTCCTTCCTCTAGTTGAGCTTTTAGTTTGGTAGCTTCTTCTTTGAAGGAACTTCCCTTCTGTTCAATAGATCTTGTTGATCTCTAATTTTGTCTGTAAGCCTTTTGAATTCTGCCTCTATTTGATATATTTCTTGCTCACCCATAAGAGAAAATTCAGCTGTTTCGTTATCACTTTCATCTTTTCCAAATGGATAGATAGTTGGAACATCAGAGGATAACACATTCATACCTGATAGTTCATCTTCATTCTGAAATGATTCTGAATCTGAAGTGCTTCTTCCACATAATCCCCAATCGATTCTCCCACTGTTATAGTTCTTCTGAGATGTCTTCTTCTGCTTAGGCGCTTTCTTATTAAGCTTCTTTCCCATTGTTCCATGGATCTCCTTCAAGCAATCAAGCTTCTACAAAAGGACCTGCTCTGATACCAATTGTTGGAAATAATACTGAGGGGGGGGTGAATCAATATTATCACATCAATAAAACTTTTTCATTTCCATATTCAGATTCATATATGCTACTTCCACAACTTCTTATGATTTAGTTAGTTGATCCTTATTGGATGCATCAGAACATTATCAACCATATTAACAGTAAACAGGTGCAGTAAAATAGAACAGATCATCACACATAAGCCACACACATGAACACCATGATATAAGGTGGAAACCCAATGTGGGAGAAAACCACCTGCTGCAAGTCATCTCAATCTTCTTAATAAGAAAATCCTTTTACAATATTTCTGTATTGGTGCAGTCTTATACCAGTACGCAGGCTTCTACCTGCAGAGAGCTACAACCCCCATAGTTCTTGTACTAGCTGATCCATTTACTAGTACGCAGGCTGCTACCTCCTACAATGATTCAAAGTTTTCAACTGCTACTGGAAGGGAGCTTCCACCCCCTTAGCTCTTGTACTAGCTAAGATACTAGTACATAGGTGCCGACCTACAATCTTCTCTCCTCCGGGTACCACGTTTCATACATTTTCAGACTGGATACACCTGAAGCACAACACATAATCTGAAAGGCCACGTTTCATCCAATTTTCATACTGGACCCATAAATATCATTGAAGCACATAATCAATCAATCTTCTGAATCACCCAATCACCATATCAATACATATACAAGGATAATATGTGTGTCAACAATCAGATCTAGTCCATCAGATCATATAAGGATAAGTCATTATGAACCTGATCCATTCATCCATCAATACTGAAGCTAAACATAATCATTCAATCAATCACTTCTCAGAATGCTGTTATCAGAACATAATACCAGTAACCAGACATCACTTCAAAACCCAAAACTCTTCAGTAAACAACAGAAGCAGCTAAAACATATTTTAAGAAAAGTATGTAGCTTCTTCAATGGAAACCTGCGGGTATCCGCTCCTGCACCATCTATTGATCCGTGGGTATCCGCACCTGAATAGGCTTCTGACCTGCGAGTGTCCGCAGCTGCGCAGTCTTCTTCTCGGCGGGCATCCGCACCTACGGCTGCGGGTTGCCTGCGTACTTACGCACTGCACCCATCTCTGGCCTGCGATCCTCCGCACCTACACCAATCTCTGACCTGTGAACCTCCGCACCTTTTCCTTGATCTACCTGCGGATCTCCGTGCTTTCTCCTTCACTGGCCTGCGGATCTCCGCACCTGAAACGTGTCGCACCTGCGGTCCTACGGTTATAGAGTTTTTCAGACTTCAAATATGCCACAGACTATCAGATCTACAGATCTGATCATGAACAAAGGAGATCTCGACCCATCAGTAGATCCGCCTTATTCAGATCTAGATCTGCACCATAACCCAATCACCGTATTCTAGATCTAGCACTTTATCAGATATTCAATTAATCAGAAGATACCTTGCCAAATGATCTCCTTCCTCTTTTATAGCCTTAGGCCTTTCACAATACCACGGTCCAAAACCATAATAACACAATACCACGGACCCAATACTTGGGATCAACACTTTTGGATGCAATACCACGGACCAAAACCATAGGATCAAAAACTGTCAGACTAATACCATGAAAGTGCGTGAACTTTTCTCTTGCATGAAGGGAACTTTTCTCTGCATGAAAGTGCGCGAAATTTTCTCTATATGAAAGAAACTTTTCTCTGCATGAAAGTGCGTGAACTTTTATCTATATGAAAGAAACTTTTATCTTCATGAAAGTGCGTGAACTTTTCTCTACATGAAAGAAACTTTTATCTTCATGAAAGTGCGTGAACTTTTCTCTACATGAAAGAAACTTTTATCTTCATGAAAGTGCATGAACTTTGTTGCAATATAATTTATCATCTGTGTGATTTTCCATCAAGGAAAACACTTGTCTCATAATGCCAACAACCACAATACCTCAGCAGGTTCACACAGTGTCGTGATGAACTTGGACAAGTTGGTGTTAATGTAACAAAGGATGATTTAGTGAGCCTAGCCCTTCTATTCCTTTCCAAGAACTGGCACAACTACCAAGATTCAATGAACAGGAGGGTGAAGCTACTAAATTGGGAACACTTGTGGTCTGATTTGGTACAGGAGGAGATAAGGCAGAGAAATAGAGACGAGACCTCATCTAAGGGTAAGGATGAGGAGAAATGTGCCTTGGCTGGAAAGGAAAAGAAATGGAAATGGAAAGGGAACAGATCCCAATCCAACACAGATTTGAGTCAAGGGGGCTGTTGGGTGCATATAAGGTGTCTTTTCGAACTCCTAATTGCCTCACATTAATTATCAACTTGGGTAATTCTTTTTGTTTCAATAGTCTACACAATATGTGCAAGTGATGGAAATTGTTATATCTATAGAGAGTAATACCTTAAGATAATTTATTAAATTCAATACAAGAGTAAACGAATCAAACCATAAATCTCAAGCTTGTAACTTCAAGGAAAGTAACCTATTCAAGCATCAAAACTAAATCTTAATCTAAACCAAAACTCAATCTTAATCAAGAGATTCTAATTGCAATTACATCAACCGAGTGCACCGTAGCAATAACAGAGCTCTTTCAGCTGAATCTAAACTACTGCATAGAAATAAAGCATCTAATCTAATCAATAACACTCTGTCTTTTTAATGAACAAGAAATAATTCTCATCTAATGATTAATTCACTCCACAACATAAATAAATGAAATCAATTGACAGAATTAAGAAGTAATGAAATGAATACACGAAATCCACACTGATGAAAGTAAATCAACTACAAAGGTGTAAAGCAGAATAAACTCGCAGGAAATGAAAAAGTATAAAACACGGAACAACAGTAAGATCCACCAGAGATCGGGCCCTAGCCACCAGCGAATACTGCTTAACTACTTCAGAATATCGCAAGTGAACAACAACTCAAATTATATATTATTCATAAAATCCAAATGTCATTACAGCACAATGTCTTTCAGAATAATGCTCTATATATTAAAATTACAACTGAAGTAAACGGTGAAAAAGTTCTCTCCATATTATCCCACTCTTTGATCTTTGTTTTCATTTAAATACATAGAGAGCAAAGAGAAGTTACAACAAAGATGATTACAAAATGATTTCCATTACAAATTTGGATTATACAAAACAAATTGATCAGCAAGATCATATTTGAAAGATCTTTCCATCAACATTCAATAGGAACAAGTCGAATTTGGTATTGCAACTGGAAGAATTTGGACAACTGAAGCAATAACAAATATGAGAAAATCGTCTTCGAAGAACCTTCCGTTTCTCTTAATACAAACCGAATTTTGGAAAACTACTCATTACAAAACTAATTCGGTCCGTTCTGGACAAAACCCATGTTTCGGATTTTCCAGATTCTCCTTCATTTGTCTGAAACGTCCAATGAAAAACCGTCACTTCTTATTCCAACGAATTTCTGAGTTGGAATATTTAATTGTGAGTTGGAGATCAAATTTGCAATCTGGAAAAGATCTTGGAGGCTAAAATCATGAGTGATGTTACAACAAATCCATTAATAAACCATCATTGGTAAAATCATGCATAATAATCATCAATTTATTAAAAATAAAGGAGAAAAATAGTATTTATCCATAAGAGCATAAATAATTATAAAATGGAATTGTATGATAAATTATAATAAATGATGTGATAAAGAATGGTAGAAATAGGTGAAATATGCGTAAAAAAATGATAATAATAATGACAAATTAGCGGCCCAACATACCCCCAAACTGAATATGTTGCATGTCCTCATGCAACCCCAAAGCCTCTGTATTAACCAAGCTATAAGAAATATTCATCCCAAGTCATGAAAGTGATGGGAAAAATGAGTTCTTCCTCAAATAATGAATATTCAATTTTAGCAATGTTGATGAAGGCATAACAATTTTCACATTAACTTTCAACCATATGTATATGAAGTTACAACAAAATATGATATAAGTAACGACAAACTTCATTAACCATTTTCTCAAAAACTACAAACCAGATTTTGCTGAAATTTGGCAAGAAGATTTCTACTATATTAATGCTTCTCTAATCCAAAAATCATATCGTTTTGATGCATGGAGCATGAGATATAAGCAAAATGGTTGTAGGTGATAGTGCGTGATTTCTGAAATTTTACAAACTAATTTAACTTGAAATTTTTTGGGTTTGTGTATTTTAATGGTACCTCTTTGCTGTCCAAAAATCATAAGAATTTAGTTCATAGTTTTAAAGGTATGCACAAATCAATTTTTGCACTGTATAAAAATGAAATTGTATGCTTTAAATGAGAGAAAAAAAGTAGAAAACATCCATCATGTGTAGCAATTCCTCCCCCAAACTGGAGAATTAACATGCCCTCATGCAATACTAGAAAACAAATTGAGGTGGTTGCTACAATTGTGGTTGAAATCTATGCTTGGTGTACAACAACATGAAATAAGAGAGGTTTTGAGAATGAATAAGGAGATCGGTGGATGATGGCATCATCATAATAAATAAATGAATGAAAGTAACACCCCCCCAAACTGAAAACTTTTATGTCTCTGAAAAATGAGAAGCGGTAAAGATGTGGAATGAATGATGATAAATAATGCTCAATGGATTTTCATGAAATTCTCCTATACTTTTAATAAATCAGAAACTTATGCTATTTTACCTCCGGAAAAATGTGGAATAACATGTATGGACTGGTATTTGTTGAAGTTGATGTTGGCTGAGATGATTCTGAAAGTGATGCAAAAGGTGGAAGCCATGCAAGCACATCCTGTTTGCGAGTTGCTCGAGCCTCTTCTGTTAGTTGCAATAGTGTGGACTTGCTACAAATAGAGTTGCCCCCCATACTTGCTATTCTCCTGTAAACAATTCACTAATTTGTATGCAATTTTCTTGAATCCACAGTTTTAGTTTTGAACAGCAACAGATAAGCCACATGCAAAAATTTCAATCAGAAAAAACCTTTGTAGAGATGCAATAATAATATTTTGTCAAATCAGCAAGTTATGGCGGAGTTCGGTAATTATTACACACGCTATTCCATAATGCATATCTTCCCCCCTCAAATACGAAAAGGGCGTCCATGACCATAAAGCATAGGAAAAAGCGAAAGGACGTTGAGGATTCATAAATGCAGCAGGAAAATCAATCAAAGCAGCGTAAATATAGCAAAAGCAATTAGAGCAGTACAAGTCAAAAGATGTGAAATGCCCGTAAAATAAAACAGGGATTTAGATCATTATGTAAATAGATATTTACCTTAGGTGGAAAAATATGACGAAAGCATGACTGACAATAAATGTTAATGACTGGTGGTAGAGTGATTGGACAATAATGATATAATGCGTATAAAGATATAGTTTACCATGCATGTTGGCTAATTGAATTAGAAATGTTGTTCAAATGGTAAATTCTCCTTTAGAAATGAATCTATAGGGGGTAATAGGATAGAGAGTATTTGACAATGTAATATAGTACTTCAATACCACAAGCAGAGCCACTGCTGCTAGTAGGCGTTCATAGCCTCGACAGGGTTTCTTTTTAACCCCAAAAATGAGCGAGAGTCCTCCATTTAGTATTTATATGGTTTTCTGTTTTTTTTTTTTGTTATAAAGAGACCACTATGCTGGCGTTATAGCCAGATAATCACAGTGACATTCACTAGGATATAACAAAGTGATCAAGCTGGTTTGTGATGAGACCCCCTATCCTCTTTAAGACAATGCTTGTACAATTTTCATATTTTTATATTTAAATGCCTTTATTGTAAAGAGAGGGAGGCCCATTTACTCCTTAAGAGTCAGGGATGGCGTAAGAAGAAAAAAATGCTAATGAAAGTTATGCTTCCCCCCATATCATCATATCAAAGGGATTTATCCTTTTGAAAGTGTAAAAGATAAACTAGCATGGTATTAGAATAATAAATCATTTTATGATGTGTCCAAAGAGAAGATATTAAATCAGTCATTATAAAGGTGCACCATGTCAACTTTGGAATAAATATGACCATCAAAAAGTTTTTTGACAAAAGGTGTTGTTCAATTGATTGAACAACAATCGTTCAATCATTTGAATAGCAAAAATAAAACACGCAAAAGTGTTGTTCCAAAGTTGGAACAACAAAAACGCAAAAATGTGCTGTTCCAAAGTTGGAACAACAAAAACGCCGAAAAGTGCAACAAGGTGCTATTCCAAAGTTGGAACAATAAAAATGCTGAAAAGCGCTGTTCCAAAGTTGGAATAGCAAAAATGCAAAAAAGTGTTGTTCCAAAGTTGGAACAGAAAAAACGCAGAGAAGTGTTGTTCCAAAGTTGGAACAGAAAAAACGCAGAACAATGTTGTTCCAAAGTTGGAACAACAAAAACGCAAAAGTGTTGTTCCAAAGTTGGAACAACAAAGACACAGAAAAGCAATGTTCCAAAGTTGGAACAACAAAAATGCAAAAAAGTGCTACTTTGGAACAAAAAAATGCAGAAAAGTGTTGTTCCAAAGTTGGAACATGAAAAATGAAAAAAAAGTGTTGTTCCAAGTTTGGAACAACAGACAAATAGAGAAAAGCGCTGTTCGAAAGTTGGAACAACAAAAACATAGAAAAGTGTTGTTCCAAAGTTGGAACAACAAAAACGTAAAAAGTGTTGTTCCAAAGTTGGAATAGTAGACAAACAGAGAAAAATGTTGTTCCAAAGTTGGAACAACAAAAACGTATAAAAGTGTTGTTCCAAAGTTGGAACAACAAAAACGTATAAAAGTGTTGTTCCAAAGTTGGAACAGTAGACAAATAGAGAAAAGTGTTGTTCCAAAGTTGGAACAACAAAAACGTAGAAAAGTGTTGTTCCATCGCCAACGGAGTGGAAACTACAACTTTGAAGGAAGCAACACCTGAAACACAAAAACATAAGAGAAATCAGAAAAGAAACAACACTTTATTTAAAAACAGTAAATAAATAAATAAATTAAGTTACAACAGCTATGATGTTATTTCCTAAGGGAATATCAATTTGTCAATGGAAAAAAATGATCTCTTGGAAAAATGGTTTGGCAGTAGTGACATGAATCTTCAAATGGAAATCAATTCTCCATTTCTTCTGTTATGAATCCGTTAGGTAATGAATTGGATGAGATGCCCTTGTTTCATTAAAATTCTTTCAAGAATCGCTCGTTCATAAATTGACCTTCTTTATTCTCCTAGGACCTGCAAAAAACGAGTGTCTACCTGCAATAAAACATTAAATCATGGAGAAAGAGAGGTGATCGGGCTCCCCTAATCCAAGAATTATGAAAAAAATAACAAGTAGTTACTCTATAAAACAAATCCACGGAGAAAATAACAAAGTAAAATTAATTTATTACTTGTGGGAGAGCAGTGACCAATCATGCTAACTTGCAATGTTTTAATCATAACTTATTTGTTTTTCGTCCGATTTGAGTGATTCCAAAGTCAAATGAAAGTGAATTCAGAGGGATATCTAATAGAAATAGGTTTTAAAAATTCCATGATATGATATGTCAATTTTACTTAGAACGACCTGCATTACATAGTCATTTTCGATTTCCCAGCTTAAACCAACAGTTGATATTTTAAGCATAAGTTTTTTCGTTGGATGACGGATTGAGCTGATTCAAATTGGAAATGAAATTAGATTAATTTATTTATCTCCAATAGAAACAGGTTTTGAAGACAAGAAGAATTGATGGGTCAAATACTTTAATGAACAGCTGGAAAAACAAAGTTTTAAGAGTGCTGATTTAGGATAGACAGTCAGTGTTTGGGTCATAACTTTCTCATACGATATTGAAATTGAGTGATTCAAATTGCCTTGTAAATTAGATTCATAGAGAAATATACCATAGAAACAGGTTTTAAAAATATAGTCATTTAGGCCTCCAAAAACTCACTTTCCCAACTCTGTTCCTGAGCTGCCTACTAAACACCTTGTCAATGTTTTGGTTATAGCTTTGTCGTTTCAAATCGAAATAGAGTGATTAAAATTGGGTTGGAAAGTAGACATCAAGAGCTACTTAGGATAGAAACAGGTTTGGTAAAATATTCACTTTTGGTCCCTCAAAACATGACTATACCGATTGTGTTTTCAGAACTTTCATCAAGCTTGCAAGCCCAAAAAATATGATATTCAAGCAATTTTTCCAAATTAGTGATAAAAATGAATATAATTGTTTGTAGAACTGTTATTTTCAATATAATACATCTACATAACAAATAAATTAAAATATTTATCAATGATGTTGATTTTCACGGCGTATTGCAACAAAAACAACTATTTTTTACATAATAATAAAAAATGTATTTATTTATGTTCTTATTTATTTTATTTCCTACACTAAGCTACTCTATTTTGAAAAATGAATATGCTTGCGTATAATAGTACTTCCAGTGGAGCCATTTTCGAAATAAGGCCTCCAGTATGTACATGCCCAAATTTGAAAAATACATGTTAATAAATAGTAGGGTGTGAGAAGTCAACTTCCCTTGAAAAGATGGTGCCAAAAATTGTTGAAGTATGGAGTGAGGTTGAAAACAAATGATGGAGTGAAACCAATCTTCAGTATATCCCTTACTTTCTTAATTTCCCATAACTGTCATATCATGAAGTTCTTGGGTTTTTAAAACGGCTTGTTGATGCATACTAGAAGAAACCTCATTTTCTTTCATAACTTCTACAATTTTTGGATTTGAAACATTCCCAATCTCAATATAAGTTTTTTGCAATATTGCATGTGAGATAGAATGGGTGGGAAGGGTAGGTAAATTTTGCAGTTCAACACTGTAAGCATGTTGTACTAGTTTATTATGATGAGGGTGTGGAATGAGTTGAGCAGGAAATTGTGTAGGGCATGGAGCATTTTGATGATGTGGTTGATTGGGTTGTGTGGATGATTTTGATATACAAGCAAGATGTTGTGGAAGAGCTAGTGAAGAATATGGATGATGTGTTTGTGCTACAAGATGTGGGAGAGTATTCATGTAATCATAAGACGAACCATGCCAAACTTGTAGACAAGATTGGTGGGGGTTATATTGAGATTGACATGGCTGCCCTAACACATGAGTATTCCATAATGGATTATGCAAGTAAGAAAATGGAGAGGAAGTGTTTTGAACCATACATGTAGGCCACGATTTCCATGGTTGTAACATTGTTGCAGCTTCTCCATCTCTTTGATATGCTACTTCCATCCTAGATAAGGAAGAGTGAGTATCTATGGGATGCTCCTTTTGGAAATGAGGAAAAAACACTTCTTCAATTTTTTGATTTTTCTAAACTTGCAAAACATCCAATTGTGAATTTAGAGGGCTAAAAAAATCAATTTTAAAATGTTCAAATAAATCATTGATTTCAACTCCTATATCTTTTGTTCTTGTAGTAGATTTGGAAAAGAAATAAGAAACTTCTCTAATTCTTACCAGCCTTGGAGATTCCTCTTGACTACCTTATGCATAATTCACAAACATCATCATATGATAATTGAAAAACATCACATTTTCCCATTAGATTTAAGAGTTCTAAAAATTCATCTTTGATTCCTTTAAGAATGAGTGTTTTTAAGACCTCTTTTTTCAAATGCTTATGCTTTGATTTTTGAAGGTTGTAATGAAATCGCTCTACATAGTCCTCCAAGCTTTCATCTTCCCCTTGTATCATATTGAAAATATCTTCATCGGCCTTGCAATAGTCTTGGTACTTCTTCAAGAATACGTTCTTCATGTCCTCCCATGTTTGGATGCAGTTCCCACCAAGGCTCATGAACCATTAGAGAGCTGCTCCTTTTAGAGTAAGAGGAAACACTTTCAACCTTTGATCATTAGTACAATAATCGTATCCTCTACAAAGTACTTCAAACTCAAATAAAAATGTATATGGGTCTTCATTTGCTAAACCATGAAAATTTGGTAGAGAAGATGGGGGAATTATGTGCATTTGTGTCACTCCTCCTAGATCTTTGATAGGGAATTCAAAAGTAGAAATGTGAGCCATTTCTTACCATAATAGAAGATGTTATTCATGTGTTTCTTTGAGGCTCCTCCTTCAAATGTTCCTGTCAGTTGGTTAGTGAAATGGGTGGTTCTTACATCACCACTTAAGTGAAATCATGAGATTTGTTTTTCAAAATTTCTACCTCTTTTTTTCTTAGTCATTCACACAGAAATTCAAACATTTATTTCTACTTTAATTCCTACGCAATTTTGCTGAAAAGCGGGCACAGGAGCAAGCACTTTACTTACTCGTACGTAGGTTCTTACCTTCCATTTTTAATACCCAGTTCTTTCATAGCAAACAAACATCAAACTTTTATTTCTACTTCAATTCCTATGCAATTGCACTGAAAAGTGGGTGAGGGAGCAAGCACTTTACTTACTCGTATGCAGGTTCTTACCTTCCGTTTTTAATACCCAATTCTTTCCCAGCAACAAATATCAAACATACATCACTTCTACGAAATAGCAACACTCTCCCCGGCAACGACGCCAAAATTTTGGGTGCATATAAGGTGTCTTTTAGAACTCCTAATTGCCTCACATTAATTATCAACCTGGGTAAGTATTTTTGTTTCAAGAGTGTACACAATATGTGCAAGTGATGGAAATCGTTATATCTATAGAGAGTAATACATTAAGATAATTTATTAAATTCAATACAAGAGTAAATGGATAAAACCATAAATCTCAAGCTTGTAACTTCAAGGAAAGTAATCTATTCAAGCATCAAAACTAAATCTTAATCTAAACTAAAACTCAATCTTAATCAAGAGATTCTAATTGCAATTACATCAACTGAATGCACCGTAGCAATAATATAGCTCTTTTAGCTGAATCTAAACTATTGCATAAAAATAAAGCATCTAATCAATCAATAACACTGTCTTTTTAATGAATAAGAAATAATTCTCATCTAATGATTAATTCACTCCACAACATAAATAGATGAAATCAATTGATAGAATTAAGAAGTAATGAAATGAATACACGAAATCCACACTGATGAAAATAAATCAACTGCAAAGCTATAAAGCAGAATAAACTTGCAGGAAATGGAAAAGTATAAAACACGAAACAATAGTAAGATCCACCAAAGATCGGGCCCTAGCCACTAGCGAATACTGCTTAACTACTTCAAAATATCACAAGTGAACAACAACTCAAATTATATATTATTCATCAAATCCAAATGTCATTACAACACAATGTCTTTCAAAATAACGCTCTATATATTAAAATTACAACTGAAGTAAACAATGAAAAAGTTCTCTCCATATTATCCCCCTCTCTTTGATCTCTGTTTTCATTTAAATACCCAGAGAGAAAAGAGAAGTTACAACAAAGCTGATTACAAAATGATTTCCATTACAAATTTGGATTATACAAAACAAATTGATTAGCAAGATCATATCTGAAAGATCTTTCCATCAACATTCAACAGGAACAAGTTGAATTTTGTATTGCAACTGGAATAATTTGGACAACGGAAGAAATAGCAAATATGAGAAAATCGTCTTCGAAGAAACTTCTGTTTCTCTTAATACAGACCAAATTTTGGAAAACTGCCAATTTAAAACTAATTCGATCCGTTCTGGACAAAACCCATGTTTCAGATTTTCCAGATTCTCCTTCATTTGTCTGAAACGTCCAATGCAAAACTGTCACTTCTTATTCCAACGAATTTCTGAGTTGGAATAATTAATTGTGAGTTGGAGATCCAATTTGCAATCTGAAAAAGATCTTGGAGGCTAAAATCATGAGTGATGTTACAAAAAATCCATTAATAAACCATAATTGGTAAAATCATGCGTAATAATCATCAATTTATTGAAAATAAAGGAGAAAAATAGTATTTATCCATAAGGGCATAAATAATTATAAAATGGAATTGTATGATAAATGATGTGATAAAGAATGGTAGAAATAGGTGAAATAGGCGTCAAAAAGTGATAATAATAATGACAAATTAGCGGCCCAACAGGGGCAAGAAGAAATACTTGTCCAGAATCAAGTGCTTTCACTATCATGATTTCGGGCACTATGCAACAAAGTGTCCACACAATAAAGCAAGCAAGAATATCGCAGGAGGAGCAGTAGGTGAAGCCTTGGCTTTAGGGTTTGAACTTGATTTTACCCTCATTTCATGCATGAAAAGCACAGTGATGGGTAGTGTCTGGTATCTCGAAAATGGTGCCTCATTCCACATGACATGCAACAAAGAAATGTTTAGTGCCTTGGAGGAGAAGGATCTCAAGATGCACATCGAGATGATGGAAGATATAACATGACTAGTATTGATACAATTACTTTTCAGAGGGAGTTTGGCTCCTGTCTCAGGCTCAAGGATGTGATGTTTGTACTAGGTCTCAAGAAGAATCTAGTTTTCGTAGTTGTGTTGGAGGACCGTGGCTATGATGTGATATTCAAAAAAGGGAAGTATTTCTTGAGACATATCACCATGGGACATGTTATCCTCTACAATTTCCTAGGCTGAGGAGGAAATTGAAAGAGGTAACCTCGAACCACTTTCAGCTCAGTAGCTAGCCCTACTGAGCCAAAGAGGAATCTCTCAAAGGATTTGTCAATGAATATATGTAAAGAGACAGGTTTTAGGCTAGATGTATAAGTTTGTTTTTAGTTCTTGTGAATTTAGGTTTTTTAGGTTTGCCGAACTAGGGTTTAGAGCATGTAATTAGGTCTAGGCTTCAAGTATGCAAATACAAGTATAAATAGGAGCTAGATATCAGTTTGTTATGGTGAAATTGGAGTGTTTGTCAATGTAGTATAGATTTGTGAGCTTAAAATAAACTAATGAGCATGTGAAAGCATGAATTCATTAGCTTTAGAAGAAAGGAAACATAAGTATGAATTCCACAGAAACCGAGCTTAAATTAAAGATTCATGTCTATATAACTGCAAGGAAACTCATAGGAAGAAGATAAAGCATGTAAAGAGAGACTATTTATCCATTAGAAACTAATAGAAAGAGAAAATAAACACCATAGACTCACTGAACTAGAGTTCTTGAAATATAGCTGCAACTGCTCCTATATTAGTTGAAGATAACATAAACATTTAAGCCTTCTCCACAAAAGTCCAACCCCTCTCTCTGAATGAGAAATAATATATATAGACTCAATTGAACCACTTCCCCACCTTTAGGAGTCGAATTCGTAGGTGGTGGAATTGTTTCCAAGATTCTCTCAACCAATAGGTGAGAGTGAGAAGGTCAAATACAAACACTTGTTATAGACTTTGTTTTGGATTTTGCTTCCTTAATGAGCCTAATAAACCATAAAAAAAAACCTATCATGTCTATTTATTCATGATTACATCATATAACCTCGAAATAACTTCAATTACATCAATATTTTTGACTTTGACCAAGTCAAACTGAAAACTAGGAAATTTACACAATGAAATTTAAATGAGAAACATAGAAATTTGCAGAAGCGCAGCACCGACTTTGAGCCCACTTTAAGGTGATTTCCTGAGATCAAAATGAATATCCGAAAGAATGTTCAACTATATTTTCTAGTCTAGTTTCTAGAACACCTTGAATTTTTGAAAACTACCTATGGGAAGGCCTTAAAAAACTCATTCTCCCAAAGTGTCTCCAGAAGCACAGCGCCTGTAAAAAAGAGGGGCAAAATGATGTTTTTGACCCCTTTTTCCTTTTTTTCTCAAAATTTGGGTCCTCTCTAAGAAATCTAATGAAATGGGTTTTGAGAGGATGCCATGATATTTTGAAAACTGTAAACCATTTGTCATTTGGATGCCTGAGGAAAAAGTGCAGTGCCAAGGCATTGCGCTTTTGTGACTAGCCAATTTTCTGAATTAGGCACCAAAATAGCCAAAAAACCAAAAATGCTTAGAATTCCTCCAAAATTGGTCATGAGATGCAAAATGATGTATGTTAAGCCCTCATGGATGCTTCAACAAGCATCTCTAAATTATCCCTCTCATTTTTGTCTTTTAGGGTTTCTTTGAGCTTGTTTTCCAACTGCTTGAGCTTGATGTTACAAATCATATTTCTGGTTTGATAGTGATGTGCCATGTGCCTTAGTAGTTGGTTATCTTTTTTTTTTGTCAAGAAGATTTTCTAAGTGGTCATTGACCTTATCTAACCAATACTCTCTATCCTCATTGATCTCTAATGCAATTCTATCCTCCATGTCTAGGTCTTCATCTAGAAAAATGTGTTTTTCCTCCTCTTTCAATGCCTTCTTGAGTCCCTTGGTCCTTGGCCTCTTTTTCTTGCCTTGTCTTTCAGTTTCCTCAAGTTCATTGGGCTCCAATACTGCTTTGCCTTTGCCTGCTTGCTGCAATAATTTAGCTTGCTCTTTCTCCATAATGAGTTGTCTAGCTTTTAGCTGATTGTTTTCTTGTTCTAGGAATGAGATAACAAACCTTGCCCTTGCCATGTTGTCCATGAGCTATTTGATCTGAGAATCTTTCTCTTTGATAGTATGCTACATGTTTGAAGGCTCATTTTCTATTTCCAAGTCCACCAACTCAAATTCATGCTCAATCAAGTCTTTATCCTGTACCTATGATCCCTGTTTTGCTGATGTAGAAGGCTTGGCCCCTTTCTCAACATGAGAAGTAAACACAAGCCTCTTTCCTCTTTGATACATTCTAGTCACCTCAGGTCTAGGTGCTTTAGGAACCTCCATTGATCGGCTTGATGATCCTACCTCCATCTGCTATGTTGGCATGTTTGGATGCTGAACTGAAACATTAGTCTCATGCCATTTCAAAGTTGTTTCCATGAAAGAATCCCATGTCATGTTTTTCTCTGCAAGCTAGTGGAGAACTACAGTCTTTATCAAGCTATGATGAAAAATACTAGGATAGTGTTCTTTGTTTTTCACTTGTACCTTCTCAGACATTTTGACAAGACTTCTACACAGATAATTGCACATGTTAAGAGGTTTTTGAGTTGTGAAGTGCATTAGAAGCCAGATGTGATAGGCATACAATCTAGAAAACCTTCCCTCATAGGTGAAAAATTTCATGACAACCTTCATTAATGGAGCATACTTCTCCAATAAAAAATGGGATGACGTGTGTATGGGTCTCGCTGTAGGGTGTTTTCAAGAGGGACTTGTAATGTTCAAGATCCAAGTTCATGCCCTTAAACCAGTATTCTCCATGATCAGGTATCCTTGTAGAAAGTGAAATAGTAGCCACTGAAAATGTAAACTCAAACCCAGCTATGATAGCCCTTTCCCCTTTCAAATGAGTGGCGATCCAATTTGTCAACTGTTCATGAAAACCTACTTCACACACCCTTTTTCAAAACTCTAGACAATTTACATCTTCAAAACACTACTTGATGAAGGGTGATGAATTGATTTCATTGCAGTTGGTAGGTTCATATCTGAGAATTTTGCCTCCTTTATGGTGTTTTTTCCTCTCTGGTGAAGAATCTCCCTCCATGATGATAGAAACCCTAGAAGCAGGAAAATGGAAAAAACAGTGAGGGATGAGTGAAAAGATGAAATGATGGGTTTGAAGAGTGGAAATAATGGTAAGGAAATTTCTAGGAGATGAACAAGGACTGTAAAAAACTCATGAAGCTTAAATGAGGTGAAATGAGGGAAAGGAATGCTTATGAGAAATGAAAAACAGAGCTTCTAGGAAATCTGCTCAAATTACTAGGTATGAGCTAGGGTTTAGTTATAGGTAAGGTAATTTGATGATTTATAGGTTTGAATGACTTACTTAACGCAGTTGAATCCCAAAAAAAATGATATCTAATATAATGCACTGCGTAAATCCCCCATACTTAGATTTATAGGTTGTTTAGTGAGTCAAAATGTATTTTAAACATGTACAGAGGTGTGAGTTGGAAGATTTTCATGTTTAGAATATCAAAACCCAACAAGACATCATTTACCCTAGCTTATAGCATGAAAATTTCACCTAAAACCCTAAATGAAGAGATCTTGCATTTGAATTCATGTTGCTAAAGGAAAAGGTAAGTAAAGTGTTGTACTTACTTGTAGAAAAGCTTATATTAGCAAAAAAATAGATTGCAAGCTTCAAATTTGAATTTGGGTGAATTTTAGAAGGTTTTGGGCTGCTCTAGCACAAGCGCAGCGCAGTGTCTAGAAGCCCAGTGCAGTCTCTGGAAGCGCAACGCCTGCAATTTTTGACCAATTTTGCCTAGAAACCTGTGTTTTTTTCGCTAATGGAGGGGAGAGCTCGATGAATAAAGGAAAATAGAAGGCAAATGAAATGAGTTGGGGACCTTTTGGGTTTTGATAGGCAAGTATGATTCCCTTTGAACAAAAATGGGCCCCACATACCTTTTCAAAGACTGATTTTTCACCTTTAAAACATAGCCACTTTGGAGAGCTGAAACCGAGTTGCTTTTTACCTTTTGAATAGTGAGAGCCTTTCTTTTGGAACCTTTGAAATTGAAACCATGAAGAACTTATGAAAATTCATCAAACTTATGCCAAAAGTTGCTTATCATGATTCATTTAATGTTGGATTTACACATGATGATGATGGACCTTGAAACCCTAATGACTTAATGAAGACATGAGACTGAATGGAATGTTAATGATGATGATTGATATAATGAAAACATCCTTTTTATTATGATTCCTTCTTCTGAGTGAGGTAGGCGACCAACATGTGTGATTTTTCGAAAAGAATGAAGACCTTCCTAGACAAACTAGCAAGTGACCAAATTTTACTCTGAAAACCTAGTGACATGATAAAATTTGACCTTGAGACTCCTAATAGACTTGGTAAAAACATATTTTATCACTAGTGGCAGGCATACAAGACTGACACTAATAGAACAAGTGAAGCAGATCAAGGTTTGAGTGAAAAACCTCTACAAATTAGATGTGGAAGATTGTGCAACATTGAGCACAAAAGAAAAGAAGGTGCATAACCGAGATGTCGACGAATTATGACATAGAAGACTTGGTCATTTGCATCTTGGCACTTTAAGGATCATGCATCAGATTTCTACAGGCCTCCCCAAAGGAGAACCAGAGTAGTGAGATACATGAAAAGGGTGTATGTTGAGGAAGTACACAAAATCCACCTTCAATGATCGGGATAGTAGGGCACATGCAGTCCTCGAAAGGATCCAATATGATGTCTGTGGACCTTTCTCAAAAAACTCCAATGCCAAGAACATGAATTATGTTATATTTGTAGATTATTTCTCACGAAAGTGCTGGATCTACTTCATGCAGAAGAAAGGCTATACATTCTCCAAATTTTTTCAGTTTAAAGCACTTGTTGAGAAAGAGACTGGTAGGAAAGTGAGGGCTCCCAGGAGTGATAATGGTGGTGAGTAAGTGTCGAATGAGTTTAAAATTTTATGTGCAAAAGAAGGCATTCGATGGGAATCGACAACACCTCATAACCCACAACAGAATGGGGTGACTGAGAGGAAGAACAAAATTATTTTGGGAGCAACATGTGCGATATTGCATGACCAAAGGATACCTCTACAATTGTGGGCTAAAGCATGCAACACAACAGCTTATTTGTAGAACAAGAGTCCTCACAAGATTCTTGATATGAGTAAATAATAGGAATATTTTTTAAGGAAGAAACCAAATGCGTCACACTTCAGGATCTTTGGATCATCATTTTACTGTCATGTTTCCAAGGAAGTAAGGAAAAAGCTAGAGCTGACAACAGAGTTGGGCATATTTGTGGGGTACAAAGAAACACCTCACAACTATCACATGTGCTTTCCATCCCTCAGGATGACAATGTTAAGATGGGAGGTGAATTTTGATGAGAAGAAGGCAATGAGGTTTTCTCTTGAGAGGGAGCTTCAATTGCAACCTGATTAGAAGCTTCTGGCTCCAAAGGAAGAACCTCAAGAAGTTGTGGAGAAGCTGCAAGCATAGGAGCAGAGAGTGGAGACATCCACTCAAGCAGAGACATCCAAAGAAGGAAGGAAGAAAACCAGGGACGCTGATAGATTGTTGCAGTATGCTAGAGAGAATGTGGGAGCACCCACATAATAGTGCAAGAAGAGGAGGCCACTGGATTGGTATACTCGCTACATGGCTTTGATGAATGAGCTGGTAGAGACAGAGCCATCCTCATTCGAGGAATTTGTAGAGCAACCAGAATGGGTTGATGCTATGATAGATGAATATGATTCCATTGTCAGAAATAGTGTTTGGGAAGTGGTCCCAAGACCAACAGACAAATTAGGGGCTGGTTCGAGATGGCTTTACAAGGTAAAGCATGCAAAAGATGGGCGCATAGAGAAACACAAGGCTAGATTTGTGTCCAAGGGGTTCTCTCAAGTGGAGGAATTAACTATGAGGAGACCTTTACTCTAGTAGCAAGGTACTCATCCATCAGGTCAATTATAGCATTGTCATCATAGATGGGGTGGATGATCCATTAGATGGATGTGAAGATAACATTCCTCAATGGAGTTATTAAGGAGGAGGTATATATTGAGTAGCTAGAGGGGTTTGATATTTTTAACAAAGAGTTGCATGTATGTAGACTTAAGCTAGCTTTATATGGACTCAAGCAAGCACCCTGTGCTTGGTATACCAAGATCAATAGCTATCTCACCGTTTGGGCTTCACCAAAAGTGAAGCAATTGCAAAACTTTATCACATTGTGGTGGAAGGTAAATTATTGATAATTGTTTTATATGTCGATGACTTGATCCTTATTGGTGATGATCAACTGATCAGATCTTGCAAGGAGGACCTTGCAAGAGAGTTTGAGATGAAGTACATGGGCCTCATGCACTACTTCCTTGGATTGGAAGTATGGAAAGGATATGGGAATTATTTGTCTCTTTGGGAAAGTATGCCAATGAGATACTTCAGAGGTTCCACATGCATAGGTGAAAACCCATGGAGACTCCTCTAGCAAGAAACTGGAGGAAGGAGGACGCTACTTCAGGTGAAATAGTAGAGGCTACAATTTATAGGTAGCTTGTGGGTTCACTCATGTATTTGGTGAATGCACGACCAGACATGTGTTATTCAGTTAACCAACTTATTAAAGCAATGGTTAAGCCAACCAAACTATATTGGAAGGTGGCAAAAATTGTGTTGAGATGCCTCAGAGGCACTACTCGGTTTGGTCTTTGGTATAGATAGATAGAGGGAGTGAAGTTGCAAGGCTTCACAGATGTAGATTGGGTGGGGAGTCCATCAAATAAGAAGAGCACATTAGGAGGAATTTTTAGTGTTGGGTCAACAACGGTTTCTTAGTACAAAAGGAACCAGAGATATGCGGCACTCAGCCTAGCTACAGTAGAGTACATGGCTGCAAGTCAAGCAGCATGTGAGGCTATCTGGATGAGAAATATTATGGTTGGATTATTTGGTCAGAAGATGGATCCTACAGTGATTTATTGCTACAATTAGAGTTTTATCAAACTCTATGGGAATCCAATATTTCATGATAAATCCAAGCATATCGACATCCGATATCACCATCTACGAGATTGTGTGCAGAGGCAGATTATGTTGTTGCAATACATTCTGATAGAGGACCAAGATGCAGATATTTTGTTAAAGGCCTTGTCAAGAGGAAAATTCAAGTTTGATAGAAGCAGGATTGGGTTACCTAATAATCCCTTTCTTGTTGAGAGGGAGTATTGAAAATGCAGTAAGAAAATATAGTTTTGAAATTGCCTTTGTCAAACAAGATTAAAATTTCAATTTCAATTTCAGAAGAATACTTGGAGGTAGTTAATTGAGGCGACATGGCTCTTGTCACTCAGTTAACTCAGTAAATTCGAGTTGGAGACGCTCGAGTTAAGTTCTACATGATTGATTTATAATTTGTAGCAATATATTTCAGTTAATTTGAGTTACTGTCTGTTTAACTAGTTCTAACTGTCAGAAGAACTGTAACAACCCTGGTGAAAATTCCATGTAATAAAAAGTAAATAAAAGAAAAATAATAACCACAAATGATGGGACACTTATTCCAAGCTTAATGTTGGGCATAATCCTAGTGATGGGGATCACTTGTGATTGTTTATGGCCAAGGAAATTTGCAAAGGCAATGGCTAAGGCTTTGAAAAGACAAAATGGAATTTTTGGCACAATTATTTATGAAAATTATGGAAATTAGAAGAAAAGGGAGGTGAAAGGTCACAGGTTGCATGTGAGGAGGAAAATGAAGGAAAATAATGGGAAATGAAGAAAATAGAGGCCTTATTCATAAAAAGGCTTCTGAGGATTAGTTAGTAACCTTTTGCCAGTTGAGATTTGGAGCTCTCTCATTATTCTCTCTCTCTCTCATACTCTTGGAGACTTAGAGTTTTGTTGGAGTACCCTTGGTGGGTGTGGCATACTTGGATTTTTGGAGCAAGAAGACAAAGGAAGAGCAAGAAAGTGCAAGAGGGCATCGAGATCAACAACTACATCATATTTTATTGTAGGTACCGAGTTGCATGTATGTTTCCTTCACTAGTTTTGGCATGCATGGCATATGCATGTGTATTTTTGGCTGTGATTTGTCATTGTCATGGAGGATGTCCGAGATTGAAAATAGATTTCCTAGACTTGCCATTTCCTGGATAACCATGCTGATTGTGGGTTTACTTTCATTGTTTTGTTTTGGCTGGTTCTCATGTTTCCTTAGCTTGGGTTGACTTATTAGTCTTGGAAGCCCTGGTTCGACAAACACTCTGGAAGCCCTGTAACAACTTGGGTTGAGTCACTAGTCCTGGAATCCTTGGTTGGACAAACGCTTTGGAAGCCCTTGGTGGGTTGAGTTACTAGTCCTGGAAGCCTTGGTTGGCTATGGAAGCCCTGGAAGGCTTGGATGGAGACCAAACTGTTGATGGTTTTGTGATGTCTGACCGTGAGGTGGAATCACTGTTTGATGGGTTGAGGTGGATGGCCTCTGGAATCCCTAGATGAGTTTTGATTGACGTTTTCTATGAGATCCCACATTCATGCATGGAATATGGCATGAGGGTGAATGACTAAAGAGAGATTAGGCTCAGCCATTCTACAGTCTGGTGGAACATGGAAGTCCCATCTCGGGTTTGGATTTTGCATCATTAATGAAAGGTTATTTCTCCTTGTATTTCTATGAGAATTTTGATGGATTTTATGTGGTCTATATGGTTTTACTTTCATGAGTATTTCTATCCCTATTGTGTTGGTTATGTATGTGTTTTATGACAACATCGATATATGACTTTCCTCTTGTTTTTACTTGTAATTGAATGATCAATGTATCTATGACCTAATGGATGGAATGGAAGTTGATGTGTTGAGGCATCAATGGCTTTTAACAATTCTCATATAAGTATGATACCCCTATGCTCAGAACTATTAACTACACATGTAGATTACACATTTGCTATATGTTTGATGAAATGTCTGTCATGGCTAATAGGGGTCCAGTTAAGGTCTTAAATAAGTATTTACTTTAATATTGTCATTTCCATGTTATTCTACTGATTTGAAGAGAAGGTTCAATTCTTGGCAGTGACCTAGGCTTTGGGCCTGAAAAAGTGGCTCAAATCCCAGAGTCGTTAGCATAACACTGACAGTTTTGGTCTCTGGTCATTGACAGGCAAGCTTGTGAGAGCGATTTTTGGTTGCTTGCCGCACTCATGCCTATAGAATGGGAGCAACTGAGCCTTAAATTATCGAAAATCTCAATGTGACCACAAGGCAAGTTTTCTAAAGTATTGGATTGGTTCCTGGGGGTCATGTAGCTGATGATTAATGTCTTTATAGGTGTGTTTTCATCAGTTCCACTTCCTTAACGTGACTTAGGAGGTCAAATCATATCATAGTGGCCTCTCATCGCATGTTTACCTCGACTGGACAATTTCTTGGGTAGATATGGGAGGAGGGTGTTATAGAGTGGTATCAGAGCATGATTGACCCCTCGGACTGGATGGGCTATGTGTTGATCATGCATGCATGTCATTTTCTTGTGTGCCTCTCACCCTTGCATTCCATGTGCTTGCAACAATCTGTTGATGGGGAATTATTTGTCTCTTAGGGAAAGTATGCCAATGAGATACTTCAGAGGTTCCACATGGATAGGTGCAAACCCATGGAGACTCCTCTAGCAAGAAACTAGAGGAAGGAGGACACTACCTCAGTTGAAGTAGTGGAGTCTACAATTTATAGGCAGCTTCTGGGTTCACTCATGTATTTGGTGAACGCACGTCGGACATGTGTTATTCAATTAACCAACTTATTAAAGCAATTGTTAAGCCAACCAAACTATATTGGAAGGCGGAAAAGCATGTGTTGATATACCTCAGAGACACTACTCAGTTTGGGCTTTGGTACAGACAGACAGAGGGAGTGAACTTGCAAGGCTTCACAGTTGTAGATTGGGTGGGGAGTCTATCAAATAAGAAGAGCACATCAGGAGGAATTTTCAATGTTGGGTCAACAAGGATTTCTTAATACAAAAGGAACTAGAGATATGCGACACTCAGCGCAGCTAAAGTAGAGTACATGGCTGCAAGTCAAGCAGCATGTGAGGCTATCTGGATGAGAAATATTATGGTTGGGTTATTTGGTCAAAAGATGTATCCTACAGTGATTTATTTCTACAATTAGAGTTGTATCAAAGTCTATGATCTTCAACGACTTTCTTGAGAAACTCCATTCTTTGAATGACCATCGAATTCATCAAGGGGTTGCATCAAGCAATGATGAGGACGAAGATCTTGAGCTAGAGAAAGACTATAAAATGATCAATGTGTGTGACAGACTAATTGAGGTTTTCACGATCAAGAAACCGCAGACAAGTGAATGGAGGAAGTTGTTGGCATTCAGTAAGGAATGGAGCAAAATCAACCCTCACTTCTTCAAATGGTGTAAAGTGCGAGCACATGCAGAAACTGACCCTGAAAAGAAACAAAAGTTGCATAGAATAGGCAGTGCAGTATTAAACAACAGAGGCAGCACGCATGTATTAAAACGAAAGTGTGATAACAGCTATTTTAATATTTTCCAGAACCTCAAATATGCTTTTGAAATCCACAAGCTGGAGAATGAGATCATCGACTTGATTCAGCAACAACGATTCAACAACAGTGATGGAGAATTCGAAAAGCAAAAGGATATCCAGCCCAAGAAAGTTTCACCATAAATTTTTCTGATCGGTTCAACAATAGAGATGAGGAAGGTGAAATGCAGAACAATATTTTCAATATCCAATCCCACTGCAGATTTTTCCGAGCAGATCAATAATGGATTTAGTAAGAAGAAGTAGAGAGCTTCTGTCTATTCTGCGTCTTTTTGCTAGAACTGTTGTGGATTCTTCTCTTAATATTTACGAGTGATTCAACAACACTGATGCCAAAGATGAGATGCACAACTATGTTTTCAATATGTCGACCAAGAAAACCCCATCTGAGAGCGTCGAAAAAATGGAGGAAATCAGCTAGGACGAGTGGGTTTAGTGGCTGAATTTTCAGAGGCCACATTCAGTTGTGTACATTTGTTCAGAAGCCATACCTTCCTTCTCGGAGGCTCCTCCTGGCGACGGTAAGAGCAACATTGGTATCGCAAACGTTATTAGACTATGTCAGTGAGCGTCTTGTTTGTAGGTGGAGCAGCGACAGGAGTAATAATAGTGAGTAGAAGGTGGAATAATGATGTGGTCAGGCCAGTGGAAGCATCAGCGTTAGAGCTGCCAGGATTTTCTATTTGGGTTAGTGTGCTCAGAGAATGCAGCTAAAATATGGTAGATAAGATTTCAGAATAGAGAATTTAAGTCGCAGAGGGCCAAGACTACTCACAACAGAGGAATGGCAGAGCTGATAGAGGTAACAACCTCTATTCCAAGAAATGCTCAGAAAGATATAATCAGGAGGAGAGCATTGGTTTATAAAGGCCAAAAAAACAGGTGGCTCACACTTGAGCAGGGCAGGAGGTCGCCTGCTCTGATACCATGTTAAAAACGCACATGGCAGAAAGAGTATGAAAGATAAAACGTGATAGTACATTTTTTATTAACAAATGATATACATTTATAGTACATGGTGTGACCATTGGGTTCCACATCCCAAGGTCTCTTGGACTTCCTTAGTCTATTCCACTTCTACACTAACCCTTAGAGGATTAGGCGTCCAACAAATTTAAATACAAAAAATGCATTTTTATTTTTTTAAAAGCAACAAGCTTTTGGAATAGCCAAGGAATTTCTTCATTCTTGAAAGTTTCTCAAAGAAATAACTTTTTTTCTTTTCTATGAGTAGGGATTGAGTTACATATTATGTTTTTAGCTTAGAGTGTATGATTTAGAGTC
This sequence comes from Pinus tabuliformis, assembly GCA_031772625.1. Lineage (NCBI taxonomy): Eukaryota > Viridiplantae > Streptophyta > Pinopsida > Pinales > Pinaceae > Pinus > Pinus tabuliformis. The sequence goes on along the minus strand of CM062804.1, from coordinate 47,864,336 downwards.
TTTACGGCCTTTTAAATTTCTTTTTTAGGAAATAGGTAATGATCCTTTTCTCCTTTTTTAATACATCATTGGTGGCTCAAATATTTTTCTCCCAAATAAATGTGGGAGATCCCTTTATCTAGCTATGACAAGATTTGTTTATTATATTCATGACATCTTTTTTTATCCAGAGAAGATTAAATCCAAACAATAATGGTCCAAATTTTGTTGTCTCCTTGATCTCAAAGGAAATGGGTTTGTGATAAAAAAATTGACCAAGATTTTTTTTTGAATTGAGTATCTAGCATAGCAGTCAAGGTAGGAGCTATGAGTCAAACATTGATCCAATATGGCCGCTATATGTCATGGTCGTAGGAGCTTGTTACTCCATGTGTATCATCCTTTATTGGGCTTGATGTTGGTTGTATTTCCAAAAGAGATGAGATCTTCCCATATTTCATGGAAAGGATCTCTAACAATATTAAAACCTCATTTTTCACCTTGATTCAATATGGTGTTAAGGTCACTTGCTATGATGTGCTACTACTAATGCTCCTTATCTCATCATGTTCATAGTGAATCTCAATAGTCCACTTTCTCCCTATAGTTGGTTGACATGTACACAGTGATGATACCAAAGTATTCTCATGTTTGTTTTTGGATGAGGCAAGTGAGTATCCAATGCTTAATGATACTACTAGATTGCAAATGGAATAATTTTTTTTTCCAAAGAGTGTATATACACCTGGATGCACCTCAGGAATTGAGTGTTTTTCCTTCATTGTTGATCCAAAAAAATTCACTTGCTTTGAGGGCTCCATTAGACCCCATTTTTGTTTCCTAGAGCAAGAGGATTCCAATATTATTTGATTTTGCTAACTCCTTTTGTAAATTCTAGTTTAGCCTTGCTACCTAATCCTATAAAAATCCAAGAAATAATCTTCATTGTCATTTCTCACCTATCTTGTAGGGCCCCTTGTTGAGGGCTGCAAACCTCCTTGATTCCTTGCAAATCCTGCACCCATGTGATCCCAAGATTATTTTCTTATTTTGCCTCATGTTCTTACCTTTCTTTTGAAGGTTTCTGCTCGCTTCTCTTTTGATGGTTCTTCCTAATACTCTCTTCTATTTCTTCATCAGATTGAGGGTCTTCTAAAATCTATGGAATGGAATGTGGAGAAACATTTCTTGAGGATAGCATGGATCTAGATGGAGAATGCCTTAACTCCTCCTCATGCCAGAGATGACTAGATTTATATTTGATGGTATTGTTGATGTGATCCTTACATATGGATCTAGGCCATTAGGTTGAGAGTCGAAGTGTATTAAGGATGAGGCTACTTGTTCTAGATCAATTCCATTTTGAGATAACACAATGTATCTTTTAGTGGATGCGATGAGCTCTCTAGATTGATTTCCTTTTGTAGGGTTTGAAGCATTGTAGGAGGGATTTGAAGAAAACGCAGGTTGGTGAGGTCAATTTGGACATTGAGATTAGGAGACCTAAGCTTTTGACGACTATGGTCATTTGCATGTTATTTCTTTTTTTATTCTAAGTTATTTTCCATTGTTCCTCGGGATTTTGGGGTTTTTGTTCAGTCCTTCCTTCTTGGGGAAATTCCAGGAAAAATCCCCATATTCATGATAATGCCTACTTTTAAAAGGAAATTGTTCGTAATCATCATGTTACAAACATCTGGTGTTTGAAATTCAAGTAAATAGAACCAAAATATGTATATAATAAAATTTTAAAAAAATTATGAGCTTTTAGAAGTCCCTCCTAACCACGAAAAATGTATTACCAAAACCCTCTCATATCACTTTATCTTTAATAAATACACTAGAAGTCTTGCATCCTTCACCCTATATTTTATTATCCATGTCGCAAGGCAAGTAATAACGTAATCAATATTACGTTGACTATGAATTAATTTAGTTTTGACCAAAGATTAAATTAGTGATTTGCAAAGTCTATTTTATAGAACAAAAATATTTTATTTTATTTTATTTTTTTAATTATATTTATTTAGAACTTGATTGGCTCACCCAGGGGTTAAATTTGACGGGTCCCCCTACTCGTCGAGAAATTTTGTTATGACAGTTTAATGGTCCTTCTACCCATCAAAAATTATTTTTGACGATTTATTTTTAAACTACCCTTAACTAGACTTTTAATATTTACTTTTATCCTACTTTTTCTTATAAAACCATAATTAAATAGATGGGCACCCTAAAGAGAAATTCTACTGGTGTGCATAAAATATTAGTAAAGTCCAAAGAAAGAGTGGAAAATCTGCTTATTTGCATTTCTTGCCAAGTTACCACAATTTGGAGGCTTGAAATAATTAAACTAGAATATTCATAATAATCAAAGATAAATTTAGTATATTTTGAGAGAAACACCAGTGAATGGGAGAAGACTGGAAATGAAATCTGATTGTGGTATTTCTTTGCTTTTTCACCCAAATAAATAAATGCAATACAACATTGTTGAATTCAGAGGGATTTTGCATTCCAAATCATACACCTTTATAATCGGTGAAATTTCAAACTAATCTTGGGCCTTGGCATCTTGATACAGATGAATTCAAAGGTTCGAATGAAAGCAGAAAGTTTTAGATCTGTTGTCGATGAGTCCCAAAGATGGTCCACTCCCCAATGACTTCAAGCTCATTTATTATACAAGTTTAAGCATAAACTTCCTTTCTTTTGATGGTCCACTCCCCAATGACTTTCGGGTCATTTATTATACAAGTTTAAGCATAAACTTCCTTTCTTTTTCCATGAAACATGGTTCTAGTGATTGAAAATGATGAAATAAACACAGGTAATCAAAATTTTAATGGTATCCAACATTCATGCTAAATGTTTTCTAACACATGGCTCCATTGTTTTTTCCCTAAGTTCTTTTAACAGAATGATTCCAATAAAAGACACTCGTCAAAACAAACCTAAAAAATAAAACCTATTATGTAAACTTCTACACTGGACTACTAATAAATGCATAGACGATTTAATATTTATAATAAATTTGGTACTGAAACTAAGAGCCAAGAAGGATCATGTTACAGAGGAAACATACATGCGTATACAATGAATACACCGAAGCATTTTCTAGACGAACCGAAGCATTTTCCAGTTGGTCGGACCATTCTTGCATAATATAGCATGTAGAACTGCAAATATCAGGCTGAAGTGGCTTGTATAGCAAGGAACTACAACAAAAAAACGTATTATCCTTCTCTTGAAACACTGCAAAACTTTCTAGTAAATAAAACCTCAAAATACTTGTATACATGCACACTGAAGCTAAGAAAAAATATTACCTATTTGGGAGAGTAGACCACGAAGGTGCAGGTGCAGCTTCAACATCTGAATCAACCCAAACAAACATATAGTTTACGATAGATTTTTTGGCGTAAATCACATGATATGTCATTTGTCGATGCATTTCGATCACAAAAGCCTCAATTCAACAAACATATAGTTGTTCTGCGTGGCTAGAAAACTACCGAACTTTTAGTCTGGTTCATTCATTTGTAATAGGTACACATGCAGGAACTGCTACGACAATTATACATTTATAAATTTCACATCAAATCCACATTTTTTCCCAAGGTTGTTCAGATATTGCATCAAATGAGATATTGCATTAAAAGAAATGGGACACACTTCACTTTACTTCATGTTATTATGCTAAAAACTTATTCATCTCATTCATGATGCAAGAAAAAACTATGGGCAACCATCCCGAGTTTAGAGACTATCATCCGAGTGCCAGCCTCATCTATCTATATATATAATTTGAAACTTTTGATTTTTTAATATGCCCATCAATTTGACATTTTTCTAAATTAGTTGCCAGTCAACAATGACGTGTTTATTTTTAAATAACCTGTATTTTAAGGGTAAAAAAGGAAAAAATAGGTAAACGGGCATCAATTTTAAAGCCTAGGCTCACCAAACTTGAGCCTTATTGTGCCATCATAACCTAAGTACAACAATATTCCATCATTGAGTACGATGTTGTACAACACTGATTTCATGAATCACAAGCAACTAGATTCGAATCAAGTGGATGCCTCATGTGTAGTGCTCATCGAAAGTTGTTGCACACCCCCCTGATCATTTACGTTGAATTTTGGCTCCAAGACAGAGTTGCCAAGCGAAACTCTCTATAAATCATAACTTCAACGATTGTACGCTTTGGATGACATATTTCGCATGCTTAACACCATAATTATATCTAACACATCAGATCACAGGTTATCAGTTGACATAACATCCACTAGAAAATTCGATTTACACCCATTGAATGATTAAATGGACTGGATAACACAATGTCACCCGTATTTCATTTCATGATAACAATGTTTGAAATCTTTCTAAAATCCCGTTTGAAAATGTCACGAAAGAAAACAAATATGATTAAATTGTGGACATACTTAGCTATCTCACATTGATTAGTAATATGCAAATTAAAACAGTTTTTGTGCACTATCTAGTAAGCATAATTTATATCTAACATATAATTAAAAAAATGTAATATTAAATTTCTAAATTAATAATCGATATATTAATTAATACTTAATCTCTACTATTTTCTTTTTTTTCAGAGAGAAAAATCTTCATAGAGTTATATTGAGACAATATAAAAAGTACATAAGATATGGCAAGGATCAGACACCTTGCATGCATATGCATGAATATGGATCAAAATTTAACAGACATAGGATCCCAAAAGGTATCAAAATCTGTACAACAGCTGTCATAAACATATATAACAAAAGGAAACTATATGCAAAACAGGAAAAACAGATGGATGAGAAAAAAGGATCAAATTCCTGGGATGAAGAAATCCTGGATGAGACAAGAATAATCATCATCAGAGATCATCAAAGACCAAGAACCCGGCTCCATTGAAAGACCCTTCTTCGACAGATGGTCAGCTTGATCATTAAGGGAGCGAGGGATATGGTGAATTGAGTGTTGTTTCGTATTGCTCCAAAAATACATGATTCTGTTTAACCATTCAGAAAGATGAGGATAGCTGATGTGGCATTCTCCGCTAACATGTGTTGGCATTATGATACATATGTTGTACTTGATGGCAACCCACTCATCTCAGATAATAAATTATAGTGTAGAGAAAAGTTCATGCACTTATATGCAGAGAAAAGTTTATTTCATGTAGAGAAAAGTTCACGCACTCTTATGCAGAGAAAAGTTTATTTCATGTAGAGAAAAGTTCACGCACTTTTATGCAGAGAAAAGTTTATTTCATAATAGAGTTAAGGCTTCTGTGATCCATATCAGTTTTAGAGAAGATTCTTCGGCGAAAATCACATGGAATCTCATTTGTCGACGCGTTTCGAACCAACTAGTGTGGTTCATCGTCAGGACAAGTTGAAGAAACAGATCCAGTCTAGCAAGATAAATAGTCCAAGCAGAGACTCCAACGGCTACAAAAGATTAACGGCTAATTTCTGACTCTAGAACCCAGGTTTAATTATTATTTTATTAATTTAATATTATTACTATTATTTATAACCAAGTAAAAATGAATTAACGGTTAGTATTTAAAATATTACTTATATATATATATATATATATATATATATATATATATATATATATATATAAATATATATATATATATATATAGATATATAAATTAAAATAATAATAATCGAATGATAAGAAAAGATTAGGATTAATAAATTAAATACTAGGTTGGTATAAAAGTTAATTTAATTGTTATATATTAAATTAATATATATTAATTATCATTAATATTTACTATTTTTTTTTTTTTTTTTCTCCGTAAGACTGCACTAATTTATATTACAAAAAACCAAAATTTACATCCAATTTTACAAAAAGGGCCGAAGCCTTGTTTCTCCGAAGAGAATTTCCCATGACTATCCATTTAGAATACCTGGCAAAAAGGAACCAGTTTCTTTCAACCTACATAACCAGCATGTAATCGACACAACAGGCTTTTGAGCCAACACAGCGGACATATAACTTGACACGATGGACCCATTACTTGACATAATCGACACGTAAACAGACATGGACGACACATAAGCTTTCGCGGTGGACATTGACCCTTTGACAGACATACAAACTGAGTAAAACAGAAAGAGATGGACCGAGAGTAGCATTCCTGGCCGTGAGAACGGAGAGGCTTCTGAGCTAGTCCTCATCAGTGAGGTAAGGCTCATCTTCCATCGCTAACCCCTTTAGCTTCTTATCTTCCTCCACATCCAGGCGCATCCCTTTCTGAGCGGGCTCGCTGGGACCGGCTTCGACTTCGTCAGCTTGAGTGGGTCGCCTTAAGTCCACCCTGGGGACCTGCATATCCACTCTTGGCACAGTCAGGTTGTCCTGTGGCCTCCGGAGGTCGCTGCAGTGCTCAACAGTAACTGAAACTATGAGCGTGTTGTTCTCCAATGTGCAAGGGATGCGGTATTTAACTGCTGGATGTTCCCGGTGACCACACTCCATGAGTGCTCCCCTGTCTCGCTCAATTCGGTGGCCAACTGTTCGACGCGGACTGCTGCTGCTGCCCGGTTCTGGAGGAATATCAACAGAGGAGGAGGGTGAAGTGGCGGGCCTTTGTGTTGCAGGACGGCCCCTCGAACCAATTCTTCTGCTGCTCATCCTTTGCCTCTCAGGCATTCTACACCTACCTCTCTTGACAGAAATCCTCGGTGAAAGCCTGCACCTGGACAGAGTGTGCTCTGTCGCCTTCAGAATTTGCTCAGGTCTCGTTGAGAAATGCGGGAATGCCACATTGTGAACGCTCTTATGGATTGCCATAATCCTTGTACCAGTCTGCGCATTGAATGTCACCTTAAACCAATTTAACTTCCCAAGGTTAATCCCTATCGCCATGAATTGTTCTGGAGCCGAACTGGTCCTTCCGCTGTCTAATTCCTCCTTCGCATTCATTGCTTGGGCGTGTTGGTTTATGGTGGCTCGTCCGGGCTGGCAGCTGCCCATGTGACGAGCCACCTGCCGCTCATCCTTCGCATGCACCCGCATCCGGGGATTAATATTTACTATTTTAATTTCAGAGAACTAAGGTGAATTAGGTACAAATAAACAAATTAATGGTCAGTAATTCCTATATTTATTTAAATTATGTATATATATTTAATAAAATAAAATTATTTAATTAAAATAATATGTATAAATTTACCAATGGCTAATATAAGGACCATGGTCAAAATAAGTTATAATGGATGAAAGTAATTATAATTAGTATTAATAGTTAGTTAAAAGATAATATTTAATAATTATGAGCTACTTAGAAATCAAAAGGAAGGTAGGACCTCCCCTGATATTATAAGACTAAATTATATTTATATAAAAATATAAATCATTGGTTAGCTTTTTATTCATTTATTTATTTAAATTATTACTTATATATATTATACTTAAAATAATAATAATCAAATGTAAAGGTTAGGATTAATAAAATAAATATCAGGATAGTATAAAAAGTTAAATTTAATTGTTAATTAAATTATTCATTATATTAATTATTATTATTATTTACTATTTTATTTAATGGAATTAGGTACAAATAAACAAATAAACGGTTAGTAATTCTTTAATATATATATATATATATATATATATATAAAATAAAATAAAATAAATTATAAATAAATACTATACGTTCAAAATAAAATGCTAATATAAGGACCATGGTCAAAATAAGTTATATTAGGCGAAGTAATTATTATTAGTATTAATAGTCCATTTAAAAGATAATATTTAATAATTATGAGCTATTTAGAACAATAATTATGAGCTATTTAAAAAAAAAAAAAAAAACCACAGAAGACTAGGAGGAGAGGGCTGGGACCCAACACCTACTGACTTTCCAACCATCCTCTCTATTGAGATTGCTTGGTCTCTTTTCAATCTCAAGCGCTTCCCTGAATTTACGATGATGGAACTGCGAAACCTTAGCAATAACACTGGCTTCTTCAATACAAACATGATGATTGGTTTTCTCAGCATGCTCAGCCAAAGCGGAAGACTTAGATCTCCTGTGCTTTAGATCCGCTGCGTGCTCGCTAATCCTTTGATTAATGGAGCGACCAGTCTCCCCAATATAGGGGGTCCCACAGGAATAAGGGATCATATAAACGCCCTTCATATCCTTAGGGTCGATGGGATCCTTTACTGATCTGAGGGATACGAATAGTGCTCAGCGGCCTAAAGGTAACAGGGATACTATGTCTCCTGAGAATCCTACCAATTCTATCAGTGGTCCCTTGAACATACGGAAGATGGACACCAGGAACTCGATCTTTCGGTTCTCTTTTAGCCAGAGAATTCCTGGAAGCTTTAAGGAAAGCCCTTTGACCCATGTATCTACTGTAACCATTCTCCACGAAAACATCCAGCAGATGGGATTTTTCCTTCTCAAAGCTCTCCTTGTCCGAGATCCTCAGGGCCCGAGTAGCAAGGGTACTGAGAACACCCATCTTTTGAGCCGGGAAATGGTGGGAACTGGCATGAAGATACTGCTCCGTATGAGTTTTCTTACGAAAAACTCGATGGGCAAGGGAACCATCATCATTCCTAGAAATAAGGATATCAAGGAAAGGAAGACATCCCTCAACCTCCTGCTCCTTCGTGAACTTAATGGCTGAGGATTGCCTGTTGAGATGATCAAAGAAGAGATCAAGCTCAACCTGGCCATGAGACCAGATGACATTGGTGTCATCCACATATCTCTTCCAAAGCTTAGGCAGGAGCCGAGAAGAGTTCAGAGCCTTGGACTCAAAATCTTCCATAAACAGATTAGCAACAACAGGGGAGAGGGGGGATCCCATTGCAACCCCACATGTTTGCTCGAAGAACTCCCCTTCAAAGCTGAAGAAGGTGGAAGTGAGACAAATCTCAACCAACCTGGCCGTGTCAGGATCTGTAAGGCAGTTGATCACATCCATGGCCTCATTAATGGGGATGCAAGTGAACAGGGAGACCACATCAAAACTGACCAGAATGTCCCCCGGATCCAGCTTAATGTCCTTGAGCTCCTCAATAAAGGAAGCAGAGTCTTTAACAAAGGACTCCGTACGACCAACAAGGGGCTTAAGCTTTAAAGCCAGGAACTTTGCCAGAAGATAGGTAGGACCTCCAATGGTGTTGACGATGGGCCTTAAGGGGACTCCCTCCTTGTGAATCTTGGGGAGGCCATAGATTCTAGGAGTAATAGGGTTGCTTTCAATGAGCTTATGGTGCAAGGAACTCAGAGAGCCAATGGATTTAATGGCCAAAGCCACATTTCTAGCAACCTTCTTTAAAGGATTTTTGGGAAGCTTTTTGTAGCTACCACTATTGTGAAGATGATCCAACATCTTGCTGCGGTAATCAGCCTTGTTAAGAATCACGGCAGCACCACCCTTGTCTGCTTTGAGAACAATGATATCCTTGTTCTGGTTTAAGGATCTGAGAGCAAAGGATTCTTCTTTGCTAAGGTTACTCTTAGGCGGCTTAGCCTTTCTCAAGACCACTGCACAATCCTGCCTGATAGTATCCTTGATCCTATCAGGTAAACCTCGGATCCCAAACTCAACATCATAGATAATGTCCTCCACCGGGATTTTTCTAGGGGCTAAGGCAAAATTTAAGCCTTTGCCCAAAACTTTAAAAACAGCAGGGGAAAAAACGAAACTGGAGAGATTAACAACCTTATTACCAGCAGCTCCTTTATTCTTATTATATTTGAAGCCATAGGAACTTTTGCTGGTGTCATTAATAATATCATTCTTGTTATTATTAATATTAGAATTGATATTATTATTATTATTATTAATGCAATAACTGTTATTATTATTAATAATATCACAGTTATTATTCGAATTATTATTAATATTATTAATAATATCACAGTTCTTATTCGAAATATTATCAATATTATTTATCATATCACCGTTATTATTCGAAATAATATTAATATTATTAATAATATCACCATTGATATTCGAATCATTGCGCTGACTAATACTATCCAAATAATTCGAAGCAGCATAATAAATATAACCCTGCTTAAAATTAAGGACTTGAGGGCGATCCCAACGAGTCAAACCACAGCTCAAGGGCTCATACTTACCGGCGTTGGAGCTGTGGACCACCGAGGCAGCGCTGTCCTCAAGCATAGCGACAGCTTGACCAATGAAAGAAGAGTGGGGAGCGGAGATCGAACCCCCGCTGGCCTCCCCAACGTTGCCAGCCATACCACAGCTATGGAACCCTGCCGCGTTCACCGAGGACGACGAGCCATCTATCATTGACCTCGAAAATAAAGGCTCCACGCAGTCTACACCCGAACGGTCTGCCAAATCACCAACAGGAATCTCACGCTGCGTTGATGAATCAGAGCTCTTGGTGGGAGAACGCGGATCCGGATGGGAACCTTCGAAACCCGGGGAGGCGGAGAAAACATTTGGCAAAACCACAGCTGGATCCTCATGAATAACACTACCGCCGCTGCCCCCAGAATTGCGATCAGGATAACTGGCAGCCGGATGGGAGCATTCTCCCACAACGTCGATTGCAGGATCAACAACCCTGAGAATCAAACGCCAGATCCTCCTCTGCGCAGAGGTGACCAAGCTTGCAATCATCAGGTAAATCCGAACCCACAGCAGCTGAATGCCGGCTTGAGGAGAACGAATCGGCAACATCCAAGCACTCTGAGGGGCCGAGAGATGGGAAACCAGAGACCACCTCCGGACGGCCAGATAACCACTCATTCAACGCAGAGATTTGCCCCGAAGAGATCCGACTATGGGAAGCAGCTCCCATTGCTCTATTCAGAAACACTGAATCCCCAGCTAGCCTTAGAAACTTGGAGGCTTGCTTCTGCTTACGAATCTCCTCCACCCTAAGAGACTTCAAAGCAGAACACGCGTCAATTCTTGCCCACAGGGAGGCCGAAATTAAGTTACCAAGATCCAAATGCAAATCTAACAGAACCCGAGAAAGCTGACTCAAGAAATTCCTGACCCTACTGATCTCTGCCCTTATTAAAGCCAAACTCGCCTTAAGGAAAACAGGATGGTTACGCGGATTGTGAAGGCGGTGCTTAATCTGGGCGAAGATGGGAATAATGGAGGAGTCTCTGCAACGTTTCAGAAAAACTAGATCCGATTTCAACCTTGCAACCTGTAAGCGAGCCCGTTCAAAATGACGAACTTTGTTTGCAGTGGCTTCTCCGTGCAAGGATTCAATAATAGAGTTAAGGCTTCTGTGATCCATATCAGTTTTAGAGAAGATTCTTTGGCGAAAATCACATGGAATCTCATTTGTCGACGCGTTTCGAACCAACTAGTGTGGTTCATCGTCAGGACAAGTTGAAGAAACAGATCCAGTCTAGCAAGATAAATAGTCCAAGTAGAGACTCCAACGGCTACAAAAGATTAACGGCTAATTTCCGACTCTAGAACCCAGGTTTAATTATTATTTTATTAATTTAATATTATTACTATTATTTATAACCAAGTAAAAATGAATTAACGGTTAGTATTTAAAATATTACTTATATATATATATAGATATATAAATCTTAATTAAAATAATAATAATCGAATGATAAGAAAAGGTTAGGATTAATAAATTAAATACTAGGTTGGTATAAAAGTTAATTTAATTGTTATATATTAAATTAATATATATTAATTATCATTAATATTTACTATTTTAATTTCATAGAACTAAGGTGAATTAGGTACAAATAAACAAATTAAAGGTTAGTAATTCCTATATTTATTTAAATTATGTATATATATTTAATAAAATAAAATTATTTAATTAAAATAATATGTATAAATTGACCAATGGCTAATATAAGGACCATGGTCAAAATAAGTTATAATGGATGAAAGTAATTATAATTAGTATTAATAGTTAGTTAAAAGATAATATTTAATAATTATGAGCTACTTAGAAATCAAAAGGAAGGTAGGACCTCCCCTGATATTATAAGACTAAATTATATTTATATAAAAATATAAATTATTGGTTAGCTTTTTATTCATTTATTTATTTAAATTATTACTTATATATATATATATATATATTATACTTAAAATAATAATAATCAAATGTAAAGGTTAGGATTAATAAAATAAATATCAGGATAGTATAAAAAGTTAAATTTAATTGTTAATTAAATTATTCATTATATTAATTATTATTATTATTTACTATTTTATTTAATGGAATTAGGTACAAATAAACAAATAAACGGTTAGTAATTCTTTAATTTATTTAAATTATGTATATATATATATATATATATATATATATATTTTTTTTTTTTTTAAACTTGTAGAGAAAAAGTTCACGCACTTTCATTCAAGGAAAAGCGCGTATATGTTGGAGAACTTACCTTTGGTCCATGGTAGTTAGTCCTTGGTATTTGAACCTATGAGGAAAAGCGCGTATATGTTGGAGAACTTACCTTTGGTCCATGGTAGTTAGTCCTTGGTATTTGAACCTATGGTTTTGGACCATGGTACGCACTTTCATGCAAGGAAAAGCGCGTATATGTTGGAGAACTTACCTTTGGTCCATGGTAGTTAGTCCTTGGTATTTGAACCGATGGTTTTGGACCATGGTACCTCGTCAAAAGTGTTGATCTCACGCAATTTCATGGTTGGTTCATGGTATTAGTCCGACAGTTTTTTGATCCTATGGTTTTGGCCCGTGGTATTGTGAAAGGCCTAAGACTATAAAAGAGGAAGGAGATCATTTGGCAAAGCATCTTCTAAATTATCGAATATCTGATAAAGTGCTAGATCTGGAATATTGTGATTGGGTTTTGGTGCAGATCTGGATCTGAATGAAGAAGGAACCTGAGCGTAAGGAGAAGGATAAGTTCTATTGATGGGTCAAAATCTTAAGGCTGGAATAATGGTATCTCTATATGATTTTGATCTGTGATATGTGGCATACGCTTGATCTGTAAATCTAATAATCTGGGTATGAATTATTGATGCATGTTTTATTTTACACATGTTATGATCTGGGTATGTCTGATGTAACAACTGCAAAGTTATAAGGAAATATTTGCAGATCTGTATGCGGGTTGGCTTTGGTAAAATCAGAGATTGATGATGCAAGTGTAGTTGATGGGTTTTTGATGTTCTTGGATCCAGTTTGAAAATTTATGAAAAGTGGTCCTTGAAAGAAAAGAAGTAGGGGGTTGTAGCTCCCTTCCAGGAGAGACTGGAAAACGAGAGAGAGTTGTAGCTCTCTCTGCAGGTTGCAGCCTGCGTACTGGTAAAGGACTGCACCAGTACAAAACCATTGTAAAAGGAGTTTCTAATTTGAAAGAAGATAGAGACATATTGTAGCAGGTGGTTTTCACCCACATTGGGTTTCCACCTTACATCTTGTGTTCTTTGGTGTGACTATCTGTTTTCTTTGTTCATGCTCATTATTTTATGGTACTGACATGCAAAAATAATTCAAAGAATAAATAAGGAAGATTTATTAAAAGAACTTGATAATACTGATTCACCCCCCCTCTCAGTATTATTTCCAACAATTGGTATCAGAGCCAGGTTCTTCAGAGAAGCTTGATCGCTTGAAGGAAGATCATTCATCATGAGCAACTACGAGAGGGAAGCATCAATCAGGCCACCAATTTTTGATGGGACAAAATTCAATTATTGGAAGGTAAGAGTTACTGCCTATCTTCAATCTCTTGGTACAGAAGTTTTGGATATCATAGATACAGGCTACACTTTTCCTTCAGCTACTCCTACAGATACGGCCGAAAAGAAGAAATATGAAACAAATGCTAAAGCAGTCAATACTCTGCTAGGATGCTTATCTCAAACATAATTCGTGAAGGTTATGCAATATAAATCCGCAAAAGAAATATGGGACAAGATTGTCTTGAGCTACGAAGGAGATGAACAGGTAAAGCGTGCTAAACTTCAAACCCTCAGGATTCAGTATGAGAATCTCAGAATGTATAATGACGAAAGTGTGGCTAACTATTTCCTTCGGGTAGATGAGATTGTTAATTGCATGAAAAACTTGGGTGAAGAAATAAAAGAGGCTATTGTGGTTGAAAAAGTTCTAAGATCATTGTCCCCCAAGTTTGAATCTAAAGTGTCTGCAATAGAAGAAAAGGAAAATCTACGAATTCTTACTATGTCTTAGCTACATGGAATTCTAACTGCTTTAAAATGAGAAAGGGAGGTCCATCAGACAGAAGAGAAGTTGCTTTCAAGGCTTCAGGCAAAGGAGACTATTATGAAGCAAGTCACGTGGCAGAAGAAGAAGAAGAAGAATCAAATTTTGTCAGAAATCTTCAAAGGGGAACTGGAAGGTTCAGAGGTAAGTTACCTTTTAAATGCTTTGCTTGTGGAAGAGTAGGTCATTATGCTGCAAAATGTTCTCATAAGGATAAAGGAAAGGAACCTGCTAGATGGAACAAGAAACAGATTGCAAATAAGAAAAGCTACTACACTCATGAAGATAGTGATGGTCTATCAAATAGTGACGAAGATGAACGAGGTAATGACTATAAACTCTTAATGGCATTTGAAGATGATGATTACATGGATGCTATAGATGTGGATAGCTTTTGTGAAGAAATTTCTAGACTCAAGACATGTATAGAAGAAAAGAATAGGACCATTGATACTCTACAACTTCAAATTGATGAAAAAGAAAAATATCTTGAAAAATTAGAAGGCGAAATTGTTGGTCTTAGAAAAGAGATTGAGAAAACAAAGGCTATTAATCTTAAGTTTGTCAAAGGATCTGAAACTCTGGATGAGATCATCAATGTACAACGCTCTCCTCTAAACAAGACAGGTCTGGGCTATAATGGAGAAACTTCTCAAGCATCCACCTCAAAGAGTTATCTTGATGCAGCAAGAAGGAATGAGCAAAAGCACAATGGAGATCACAAAGTAAAGTAGGGACCAATTACAAACAAAGACTATCAGGCAAATCAGGGGCAATCTGTCTTAAGGATGAACAAAAGCTACAACCAGCCATAGGTAAAATCCTCTCAATTTGCTTCAAGAATGAATGACAATAGAAATTACAATCGTTTGGTTGGAAGATTTGATAACCGCAGAAATTTCTTCAATGGACAATGCTTTTCTTGCCATAACTTTGGTCACAAAGCAGCTCAATGTGTTGCATATAAAACGATCATGACTAGAGAAGCTCAAAAACAAAGAAGTATGACCGGGATTACAAAAAGGACCTATAACAACTTTTCGGTTCTTGAAAATGAAGTTGAATGTTCTATTTGCAATAACTTTGGTCATGAAGATTCTGAATGCAGGAGCAGGTTTCAGCAGACAAAGGAACAAGCCTCAAGCACCAAAACATGGAGAATAAAGGAACCACAAACAAAAAGATGTGGGATAGCATTTTATGCAGAGGGACAGGAAAATCTATGGTACATTGACAGTGGATGTTCGAAGCATATGACAGGTGATAAAGAAAAACTTGAATCATATTCTGCTCTAGAAAAAGGAAAGAAAGTTTCTTTTGGAAATGATACTCCTGCAACTATAAAAGGAAAAGGCACTGCTCAGTTAAAAGAAAAGGTCAAAGCTGGAAATGTTTTGTATGTTGATGGATTGAAACATAATCTTCTAAGTATCAGCAGATGTGTGATCAAAGAACCGAGGTGATATTCAGATCAAATGGATGTCTTGTTCGTGATCTTGATACAGGTAAAACAGTGATCAAAGGTAAAAGAACTCCAAATAATCTATACATATTTGAAGAAGGACAACAACAATGCTATCTGAGCAAGGATGATGAGCACTGGTTATGGCACCGGAGGTTGGGGCATCTAAGCTTTTCACAAATAAGGAAAGAATGCAAATATCAGGCAGTTCGTGGTCTTCCAGATATCAAAGTTCCAGACAACACCATATGCAAATCATGTCAGTTTGGAAAGCAAACCAGAACTACCTTTCCGAAAAAGGAAGGATCAGCTAGCATGCCTCTTGAGCTAGTACATACAGATACATGTGGTCCATTCAGGAAAAGGACACCTCGAGGAGAAGAATACTTGATATTATTCATTGACGATTTCTCCAGGTTTGTCTGGTTAGGACTTATGAAGCACAAAGATGAAGCATTCGAAAAATTCAAATCCTTTAAAGCCTTGGTTGAAAATGAATCAGGATACAAAATTAAGTGTCTTAGATCCGACAGAGGTGGGGAGTTTACCTCAAATGAATTTTTCGATTTCTGTGAAGAACATGGGATAAGAAGAGAATTCTCTACAGCTAGAACTCCTCAGCAAAATGGAGTGGTGGAAAGAATGAACAGAACTGTCCAACAAATGGCTCGTGCTATGCTTGATGAATCTGGAATTCCCGCAACTTTCTGGGGTGAAGCAGCACATGCTGCGGTTATTATTCTCAACAAAACAAATGTCCGAGTGAACAGCACTCAAACCCCTCATGAGCTCTGGTATGGTGAGACTCCTTCGGTAAAGCACTTCAAAATCTTTGGGAGCAAATGCTATATTAAAAATACTGATGAGAAACTTGGCAAACTTGAACCTAGAGCAGATGAAGGCATCCTTCTTGGTTATTCTCCACACAGCAAAGCATACAAGTGCTATAATAAAAGACTTGGAAGAATTGTTGACAGCATTGATGTAGTGGTTGATGAGAAGGGATACATTCCTAGGCAAGTAAATCATGAAGATATCGAAGAAGATGAAGGCCATCCTCAAAGACAGAATGCTGAAGAAGAAGAACCTCAAGAAGAACCATAGGAGCAGATAAGGATAGAAGAGAAGACTCCATCCAGATATGTTCAGAAGAATCATCCAGAATCTCAGATTTTGGGACAGAAAGAAGCAGGTGTACAAACAAGAAGAACAATTGCAGAAGCTTCAAGCTATTTGGCATTACTCTCTTCCACTGAACCACAAAATGTGAAAGAGGCATGCAAAGATGAATGTTGGGTCAAAGCAATTGATGAAGAACTTGAGCAGATCGAAAAGAACAACACTTGGGAGCTGGTTCCTAGACCAAAGGATAAGAATGTTATAGGAACAAAATGGGTCTTCAAAAATAAATTGAATGAAAATGGAGAAGTAATTAGAAACAAGGCCAGACTTGTTTGTAAAGGGTATGCGCAGCAAGAAGGAATAGATTTTGAAGAAACTTTTGCTCCTGTTGCAAGACTTGAGGCCATCTGAATGTTCCTTGCTCTCTCAAGATTTCAAAACTTCAAAGTATTTCAAATGGACGTGAAATCAGCCTTTCTGAATGGAGACTTGGAAGAAGAAGTATACATTGAGTAGCCAGATGGTTTCATTCTTGGAAATGATCCAAATCTTGTATGCAGATTGAAAAAGGCTCTCTATGGCCTCAAACAAGCTCCAAGGGATTGGTACTACCGTTTGGACAAAGATCTTCATCAACAAGGTTTTTCAAAAGGATCAGCAGACAACAATATTTATATAAAAGTTGAAAATGACAAATTGCTGATACTTGTTGTGTATGTAGATGACATTATCTTTGGCAGCAATGAAGAAGCTATGAGTCAAAGCTTTGCCTTGGTGATGCAAAAAGAATTTGAAATGTCCTTGCTGGGAGAATTGACATATTTTATTGGTTTGCAAATCCAACAAAATGAAGGAGGGATCTTCTTGTCTCAAACCAAGTATCTCAAGCAGATTTTGAAGAAATATGGTATGGAAGAAGCAAAACCAGTATGTACACCCATGGTCACAGGATGTAACCTTAGTGCAAATGATGAATCAGCAGCAGTGCATCAACCAACTTACAGATCTATGATTGGAAGTCTACTTTATTTGACAGGTACCCGACCAGACATCATGCATGCAGTGGGAATAGTTGGAAGATTTTAGGCAAATCCAAAGGAAACTCATCTTCAGGTAGTAAAGAGAATCTTCAAATATCTTCAAGGGACTCAAAACTATGGCTTATGGTATCCTAGAGATACAGATCTCACACTTCATGCTTATACAGATGCAGATTGGGCCAGAAGCGTGGATGACAGGAAAAGCACAAGTGGTGGTGCATTCTTTATGGGTTCCAGATTAGTATCTTGGTTCAGCAAGAAACGGAGTTCGATTGCCTTGTCTACAGCTGAAGCAGAATATGTTGCTGCTGCATCTTGCTGCACTCAACTCCTTTGGATGATGCAGACCTTGCAGGATTTTCAAATCACTTGTACACCACCCATCTCCATCTTATGTGATAATACAAGTGTAATCAGCATTTCAAAGAACCCAGTCATGCATTCAAAAACCAAGCACATACCAATCAAGTATCACTTTCTCCGGGAACAAGTGCTTGAACAAAAGGTCAAGTTGGAGTATGTTCCTTCTAAGGAACAGGTTGCTGATATACTCACCAAACCATTGCCTAGGGAGACCTTTGAATACCTTAGGCAAAAGCTGAGGGTTGTTGATGCATCATCTTGTTGTTGAATCTCTTCTGATTGTTGGTTGTACGCAAGATTCATCTGAAGTATATGCGTACATGTGCTGGGTTGCGGATTGGTCAAAGATCGAATGGCACAGGTTCAGGGGGAGCATATCATGCATTGTTGGCATTATGGAGGAAGTACAGAAGGAGATCATGGATGCTGGTCTGAATATTGCTGCAATACGTCTCTATCTCTTTCATGGTCATGGATTATGGTTCTTCTTTGCAGATCTGGTTTATAGTCAGGGGGAGCATGTTCTTAGGGGGAGCATAACCCTTTGCCCTTGATGTCAAAGGGGGAGAGTGATTGGTTGTTGTTGCCATCAAGTCCAAAGGGGGAGATTGTTGGCATTATGATACATATGTTGTACTTGATGGAAACCCACTCATCTCAGATAATAAATTATAGTGTAGAGAAAAGTTCACGCACTTATATGCAGAGAAAAGTTTATTTCATGTAGAGAAAAGTTCACGCACTCTTATGCAGAGAAAAGTTTATTTCATGTAGAGAAAATTTCACGCACTTTTATGCAAAGAAAAGTTTATTTCATGTAGAGAAAAAGTTCACGCACTTTCATGCAAGGAAAAGCGCGTATATGTTGGAGAACTTACCTTTGGTCCATGGTAGTTAGTCCTTGGTATTTGAACCTATGGTTTTGGACAATGGTACCTCGTCAAAAGTGTTGATCTCACGCAATTTCATGGTTGGTTCATGGTATTAGTCCGACAGTTTTTTGATCCTATGGTTTTGGCCCGTGGTATTGTGAAAGGCCTAAGACTATAAAAGAGGAAGGAGATCATTTGGCAAAGCATCTTCTGAATTATCGAATATCTGATAAAGTGCTAGATCTGGAATATTGTGATTGGGTTTTGGTGCAGATCTGGATCTGAATGAAGAAGGAACCTGAGCGTAAGGAGAAGGATAAGTTCTATTGATGGGTCAAAATCTTAAGGCTGGAATAGTGGTATCTCTATATGATTTTGATCTGTGATATGTGGCATACGCTTGATCTATAAATCTAATAATCTGGGTTTGAATTATTGATGCATGTTTTATTTTACACATGTTATGATCTGGGTATGTCTGATGTAACAACTGCAAAGTTATAAGGAAATATTTGCAGATCTGTATGCGGGTTGGCTTTGGTGAAATCAGAGATTGATGATGCAAGTGTAGTTGATGGGTTTTTGATGTTCTTGGATCCAGTTTGAAAATTTATGAAAAGTGGTCCTTGAAAGAAAAGAAGTAGGGGGTTGTAGCTCCCTTCCAGGAGAGATTGGAAAACGAGAGAGAGTTGTAGCTCTCTCTGCAGGTTGCAGCCTGCGTACTGGTAAAGGACTGCACCAGTACAAAACCATTGTAAAAGGAGTTTCTAATTTGAAAGAAGATAGAGACATATTGCAGCAGGTGGTTTTCACCCACATTGGGTTTCCACCTTACATCTTGTGTTCTTTGGTGTGACTATCTGTTTTCTTTGTTCATGCTCATTATTTTATGGTACGGACATGCAAAAATAATTCAAAGAATAAATAAGGAAGATTTATTAAAAGAACTTGATAATACTGATTCACCCCCCCTCTCAGTATTATTTCCAACAACATGATCAATCATTGATTTTGAATCAATATAAATTGAAATGCTTTGGATATCAAAAAATACGCAGAAGGCCAGCAGACCTGCAAGAGCCCTAGCCTCGGCCATGCTGTTTGAGCCAATCCCTCCATTCTAGGATAGAAAGTATTGCAACTTGTCGTCCATAATAATATGGACTCCACAACCACAAATGTTATTCTACTCAGCCCCATCAAAGAAAGCACAGGGAGCAGTAATGGAAATCTCTACTATTTTCATATACAAGAAACACATAGCTACTATGTCCCCTAGGATTATGGTCAAGTCTAATTCCCAATCACATGTTCACAAAAGCCTTTTGGACCCAACATATATGTAATCGAAACACTTTTTGATTTCTACATTGTATCAACTACATTTATAAAAAAAAAAATGATGTATTCATATTTGTCTTAATATCAACTAAACAATGGAAAACATTTACGAAGGATGGATTGGCACACATCTATACGTACATCCTCTAGAATACCTAACACAATGCAAGAATATATGTCGAACCGTACGATTATCATTGTAGCAATTATATGTTGATATTTATTTCCATATGCAAAGTCATTTATACATTTGGTTTATTATAGTGGTTTATAAGGTGGAGATTTCATCATAGAAATTTTATAAAATGTGACAAAAATGATGTTATCAAATGTTAATGAATTATTTAATTAGAGTTATTTCAAAAATAAAATAAAAAAATTGGTTGAGTTTTTCTCTCATATCTTTTTATAGGGTTTATAAATTTTATAGAGATCATCTCAAATATAAAATAGTAAATCAATAATATCTCTTTTAGATTTTATAAATTCTATGGAGATCGTGCCAAATATAAATTTTGTTAAAATGAAGTTTTATTGTTGATGACTTGTGGATTACATTTTTCTGCATGAAAAGAATGTCATTACCTAAAACTTTGATAGTTAAATGGACAAAGGGTGGGTATTTACTAGATGACATTTGATGTTGAAAACTATTTCTCTTCCATCTATTATGTTATTTTTCTTAGCTTTCACGTTTTTTTCCTTTTTACCAAAAAAGAGCAAAAGAAAAAAATGAAGGAAATTAAAATATATACATGACCATGCCCATGCCTTCTTCTATTGGTTAATAAAAAAATGTTTTAGAGGTATCTTCTTGATACAATATATTTTATAAATTATCTATATCACATTCATGCTCCTGGTGTGGTTCCTCTATCACCAATACAAATAATATATTAAAATGACCAAATATGATATTAAAGTTTATAAAAAAAAGTCATCCACAAATAGAGTTCTCATTATCTATTATCTCTGCTCAGCTAAAGATAATGCAATCATGAATTATAGACAAGACTAGCGGACCAGGGCGGAAGGCAAAGGAAAATGGCAGACTAGGGTTTCTGACAAACCCTTACACGACGCAGAGACAGAGCAAGCAGCCTCTCAGGACCAAGCAGTACTGCTGCCAGTGCAGGTTTGGCGCATCTGGTAGCAAAACCGATGAACACTCCGATGGGGGAGGCATCAGCGCCTCCCCCCAAAGACTGCAACAATGAAGACTGGCCACTTGAAGGCGGAACTGAGAAGACTTCAAATGAGAATGCAGAGCAGCCAGCGGCACGGCCTGTGCAGCAGCAGGAGAAGGACGACCAAGTGGATCTGGAAAAAGAAATAGGAAATAACCCTGCAGCATCTGAGCAACTAAAGAAGGCATCATCGTCCACTTGCAAACCCATTGCAATAGAATGACCCAAGATTGAGCTCCCCAGTCACAGAATCAATGCACAAATACAATACATGAAAGACCATGCACTGATAGGCAAATTTATAGGCTATTGGCCAACTGAAAAAGCTCTGCAAGGCTGGATTACCTCAAAGTGGAAGCCCAAAGGACATGTTACCCTACAGCTAGGCCCCAAAGGCTTCTTCACAGCCATCTTTAACTACATTGAAGACAGAAATCGCGTCCTAGATGGAGGACCCTATTTCTTTAACGCAGCAGGTCTCTATCTACGAGACTGGGTAGAAAGATTCAATCCAGACAAGGAAGACTTCAGCTGGGTGCCAGTTTGGATCCGCATGTACTCCTTACCGCTGGAATACTGGGATGAAGAATCACTTAAAGCCATTGGTAATGGATTAGGAGAGTTCATAAAGACAGCAGAGGAAACAAAGCTTCGCCGGTACACCTCCTATGCTCGTATCTGCGTTTACATGAAACTGGGCAAGGCGCTCATGGACTCGATAAGTCTCCTTCATGATGACTTTGAATGGATTCAACCCATAGACTATGAACATGTACCTTTCAGATGCAGGAGGTGCCATGCCCATGGACACCTATTCCGTGACTGTCCTTTAAACACTCCTCCTAAATCCACAGACAATGGGGGAAAGTCTGATCCGGAAGGGTTTACTAAAGTTGCCAGTAGAAAGAAGCATACCAAAAAACCTCCCACAACACCAAAAAATGTTACTCCATCATCCGATGTGCCATCCTCAAGCAATAGCTTTGACATTTTGTCAAACCTAGATATGCCTGAATCAGATTCCCCCCCCGATAGCAAAGACAACCTCTGCTCCATCCACCAAACTTTTTTCTACTCCTATTCATAATGAAGCCAATCAACCATCGAAAGTTAACTCCTCTGATCCACAAGCAACAACCACGCAACCCATCCCCAACCATGATCACCACAAAGCCCTCTGGTCCGATAAAGTAATGGACATTGATAATCTGTTGACAGACCCTCTTCAGTCATTACCCCACTTGGAGGACAACAGTCAACAAAGTTTAATGGAAGAAGAACCTGAAAGCTTTGATCTAGGTGATATAGACATTTTCAGTCTAGAACAAGCTTGCAAAAGGAAAGAGTTTTACACAATACCGGATAGGCAACTTGAAAATCTGGAAGTAGTACTATCAAGAGTGCATCAGCATAGCACACTGGGCATACAACAAGGAGGTAAATGGGATGGGAAACATATCACCAAAGATGGGAAGAAGAGAGGGAGAAAGACATATCTACAGCGCACCATCCTTATTGGGGAAATGCTAGTGGAGTTCGGAAGATGCTCCAAGTTGACTAAATACTACCGTTCCTTACCTACAGGTCAACCATGAAGCTCATCTCATGGAATGTCAGAGGACTTAATGGTCCTGGAAAATAAAAAATGATAAAAAACATGCTTCAGCAAGAACAACCACACATTGTATTCATGTAGGAAACAAAATGTAATACTAGTACTTTAGCTTCCATATTATCCAAAGCCTGGGTGGGATGTCAGACTGTTACAGTAGACACAACAGGCGCTTTGGGAGGGCTTGCCATAGCATGGAATACTCAGCACGTCTCCCTAACAGATTTCCATGCTTCACACCATTTTATACAAGCAACTTTCCACCTCATTGGAACCAACATACATGGCCACTTGACCAATGTATACTTCCCTCAAGATACAATGCAAAAGAATACGTTGCTAAAAACGTTGGAAATTCTCAATTCTACAAGAACTTATCCACTCTGGATCACAGGCGGTGACTTCAACATGATCACTCGGCTGGAGGAAAAACTTGGAGGCAGAAGGAAGCTGGACAATGAAAGCAATAGCTTCAAAGAATACATTCAAAACAACTGGCTAATTGACTTACCATTTGATAATGGTACTTACACATGGAACAATAAACGGATGGGCTCTCAACAAATCTCCTCCAGGTTGGATAGATATCTAATCTCAGACAACTCTGTTCATTTAGGTGGTGATATATGCGCCTCCATACTCCCCATTGTCGGCTCGGATCATTGGCCTATTTCCTTGCAATGGAAGAATCCTAGAAATTCAAACAGGAAACCATTTAAATTTGAAGCTTTTTGGCTCACTCACCCTGAGTTCAAAAATATGGTCAAATCAGCGTGGGAGAGCTTCATTCCCAATGGCGGCTCAACTATGTATAAATTCCAGCAGAGACTGAAGCACATCAAAAGGCAAATCAAGACCTAGAATTACACTACATTCGGTAATATATTTCAAGAGCAAAAAGTCCTCGAGCAAAGTATGAAAGAGCTACAACAAAAGATAATTACAGGAGGCAGAACAAAGGAACTAGCAAGTCAAGAACAAGTTCTACTAACACAATTGGAAGAAAGAAGGAAACAAGAGGAACTGCTTTGGAAACAAAAGTCAAGAATCAGATGGCTAAAAGAAGGTGAAAGAAATACCAAATTCTTTCACCGCACAACTATTCAAAGAAGAATGAATAATACCATCTCGCATATTCAAAATCCACAGGGAGACAGAATGGAGAAGCAGGAAGATATCGAGAAAGAGCTCACTAATCACTTCAAAATAGTACATCAAGAGCCGCCTACAGATAGACAACCTGCAATAAACGAAATACTTCAGCATATTCCCAGAATTATAACAGAGGAGCATAATCAACTTTTGCTAAGACTGGTCACTCTGATGGAGGTAGAAGAGGCTTCAAATCAATTGAAAGTTGGGAAAGCTCCAGGACCTGATGGTTTCACCTTCAACTTTTACCATCACTTCTGGGACTTAGTCAAAGTAGAAATCTGGAATGTGGTAGAAGAATCCCGAGCTATGCATTGGCTACTTCCATCTCTCAATGTGACATTCATCGCACTCATTCCCAAAGAAGCTCAGCCAAGCACTCCGAAGAAGTTTAGGCCCATTGCACTATGCAATTTCATATACAAAATCATCTCGAAAGTAATTGCCAATCTCCTCAAACCGCTCCTCCCTCTCCTCATTTCACCGGAACAATTTGGATATGTTGAAGGACGTCAAATCTTGGATGGCATTATTCTGACTCATGAAATCATCCATTCCTTAAAGAGAAACAAATAGGCAGGTATGCTTCTGAAAATCGATCTCTCTAAAGCCTTTGACAAACTTAGCTGGTCCTATATAAAACATATGTTGACTGCCTTCGGATTTAGTCCGACCTGGGTTAGATGGCTTATGAATCTCATAACCTCCCCCTTCTGCTCCGTTCTCGTTAATGGAATCCCATCCAAACCCTACTCCCCTTCCAGAGGAATCCATCAAGGTGACCCTTTATCCCCATTCCTCTTTATTATTATGGCAGAAGGTCTGGGTCGTCTTATAAAGCAGGTTGTTCAATCTCATGACCTTAGAGGCATCTCTATACATGGAACCTCTATGATCACACATCAACAATTTGTTGATGACAATATGCTTTTTGGACACCCCTCTGTTAGTGAAGCCCGCACCTACAAATCTCTTCTAGAAACTTTTTCAAAAGCCTCTGGAACCACTATAAATACTGCCAAATCACAAATATTCTTTTTCCACACTCTTGTAGCCACTCAAAGAATCATAGCCAGAATCATTGGATTCTCTCAAGCCAAACTCCCATCTCATTATTTGGGCACTCCACTGATAGACTCAGCCTTAAAGCATGCATCCTGGCAACAACTCATTGAGAAAATGGAAAGCCGCCTATCGTCATGGACATACAGAACTCTCAACATGGCAAGCAGGCTCGTCCTAATAAAGGCGGTCTTACAATCCATGCCCCTCTATCTCTTCTCGATTCTTGCTGCGCCGAAATGGGTGCTAAAAAAAATCAAAACTTTGCAACGCAACTTCTTATGGGGATCCACAGGGCAAAACAGAAAATGGGCATTAGTAAAATGGGACACGGTTTGCACACCTAAAAAGCAGGGAGGTCTAGGATTACGTGACCCGCAACATAGCAACACATTAATGGGAGCACGAATATGGTGGAAATGGGTTTCAAGCCCACAGAAGCCATGGGCACAACTCTGGACTGCAAAATATGCAAACAATTGTCTGCAACAGGCGCTGATAAGAATCACTACCACGACAACAGGATCTCTAATCTGGAATGTGGAAAAACAGAACAGAGAGATCATCCAAAAGCATAGCTTTTGGGAGATATGTGAAGGGAGAATTGCGCGTTTCTGGATGGATTCTTGGCAACAGAGACCAAAAATTGTAGAACTTCTACCCTGCACAAATCACAATGGAAACAACCTCAACCAGACTGACCATGTAGCACAATTCTGGACTCACAGTACCAATCAGGGCTTTAGGCAATGGAAACCTACTACATAGATAACACAGCAAGAAATTGAAGCCTATAACTCGGAGCTACACAAAGAACTCACCAGCAGAAGAATCAGATACAATACTGGAAAAGATGTTCTAAGATGGGGATATACACCGAAAGGAGTATACACAACAAAAGAAGCCTACTAGCTGATGCTCCAAACACAGGAACCAGTTGATCCTGCTTGGAATCGCATATGGACTACAGGGATATGGCCAAAAATCTCTACTTTCACATGGCTGCTATATCATCAAAGAATTCTCACTTGGGACAACTTAATCAAGAGAGGATTCCAAGGACCCTCCTATTGTCCTAATTGTCAAAATCATGAAGAAAATATTCAGCACCTCATGGATTCCTGCCACATGGCTAACCAATTATGGGAAAAACTTACTTTCCGCTGTCAGCGACCATGCAGAATCTTAGGGGATATAAAGGGCACCATTCGCAACTAGACTCCAGAGCCATATAACAACAAAATTCTCAATAAGCTATGGACAATTCTACCGGGCTTCATTTTTTGGACAATTTGGAAGGAAAGAAACAAAAGAATTTTCAAAAACCAAAGAACTACTTTAGAGATCATATGGACCAACTTATGTTAGAATATTTAGGAAACTCTAGCTCTCCAACAGTGGAGTGCTGAGGACTTTCCCACCCAGGCACAGGAATAGAGCATATGGGCAAATTGGAACTTCAAGCTCCAGCAGGTACAACTTGATCCCAATAGACTAAGCACTATCACCAAGCAGCCCTCACATTGGAACCCCCCCCCACAAAAGGTGATAAAGCTAAATTTTGATGGGGCCTCCAAGGGCAACCCAGGTAAAGCAGGACATGGTGGCATATTCAGAGATCATGAAGGCCGACCTTTGCTAATATACTTCGGCTCCATTGGTTGGGACACGAACAATTCCGCAGAAATGGAAGGACTATGGCAAGGTATGAACTTAGCACACCAACATAATTTTCATCCCATCATAATAGAGGGGGACTCCCAAATTCTAATAAATATGGTCACTCAAATACAACTAGGAAGCACTGCTTCGAGAGTTGCTAAAAGCTGGAGACTAGTGGCCAGGCTTGAACTAATAGAGCAATGGATGAAAAACAGGAGAGCAACCACATTTATTCATGTCAAAAGGGACAACAACAAGGTAGCAGATCTCTTGGCAAATATAGGAGTTGAACAGGATCAAGTCCTACATTCTGGCACAATCAACATTCTAAATGACCAATCTCAATTGCAAGCTTGCACTGACCTGGTGCACAAGGACGCCCATCTCCCGGATGCGGGTGACAATTAAGGACAGTGAGGTGGCAGCCAACTGGGTTGGCATGTGGCGAGACCACATGGCCTCCCGCAGGTTGGCACAGAGGTCCAAAAATGGCATTTACAATCGCCATAAATTCACCTTATGCGAGCGTTGCCTCCAATTTATTAACCACCATCAACCTCGGCTCAGTGCAAACATGAATTCTCAGGAGAATTTCACCTCTGCTTCTGCCTATCAACCTCTGCCACTGCAATGCCTCTGCCCTCAAGTCGTGACTGTACCCAGCTCCCGCACCACCACAGGGAGACGCTACCACCTCCTTTGCTGCATTGATTCCAGCCCAGGCATCCACTTCACCCATAGCCTGGATTGTCATTTTATCTTCCCTTCGGCCCTGGATGCTCACCACTCTGCTGAGCAGTCCGCAAGCTCCATTGTGTTGTTTCACCCCATTGTGCCCAATTCAGGAAGAAATTCGCACACGCCTGCAGAAAGTATGGTGCGACACCGTATGCGCAGTCACAGGGGCGGGAGTCGAGGGAGCCTGAGTCGCCCCCAGCACTCTCCTGCTTTGGATACCACTTCCTCTCTGGCTAAGCAAATCCCTAGACATTACCCAAATACGCATAGTGGAAGAGGTCTCCTCCACTCTGTGGCCTCTGCCTCGCCTCCCAGCAACTTCCCTTCCTTTTCTGCCTCGTCTCTCAGAGGCACTCCACCCATTCCTCAACTGCATTCCTAGAATGCCCAATTCACCTTCCGCTCTACCGTGAACAAACCCCTCATCTCGACCACCATAACCATTCTCTTTCACTAGGCGGTGCAGATCATTGAGGAACGAGCCACCGAGGTTGGTGGACGCACCAATGTAATTGAGGAGCAAGGAACGACGGGGGGTGGCAGCACCAAGGCAATTAGGGTATTGAAAATTACTGGTGGTGAGCGCACCACAGCAGGGTGCAACCACACCAAAGCCATACCGGAACTAGCTTAGACGCGCATTCAAGGAGCAGGGGAGCGGAACCAGGAGCAGAAGACAAGACGTGCAGGGAAGGAGGTGAATTGGGTAATGGATGAATATTGTTGTCTCGTCGAGGAAGAACACCAGGAATTGCAGGCTGGCAGCACGGAGACCTTGCTTCGGGCAGGTGGCGACATGGAGGAGTACAAGTGCTTCATCGTGGAGGAACACCCTCCATCTCCGCCACATCCCTAGTCTACCACCCTGATGCCGCGTGTCCGCCTCATTGTCTGCCACCTTGCTGCCACTCAGCACGCCAGACCGTCTGCCACTCAGCGCGCCATGCATCCGCCACACGGTCTGCCACTCAGCATGCTATGTGTCTCATGTTTTTTGGGACTTTGTTTTTTAGTTTTTGTTTTTAATGGGATTTCGGTGAAAAAACTAATGATAACAAACTGGATGCTTCGCTGGTTTCCCCTGCGTGGACAACAAGCTAATTCTCTGAACTCTTTTCTGTTATGGATTGGTTTCCCTTCTGGGCTGTTCAGATCCAGACTTTGCTAGTTGTTGCCATTCCTCTGGCATAGTTAAGTACAGGCTTCGGCCTTAGTGTATGATATCTTCTTTTCTTTTTTTCATTAATAGAATTAGTATAACTTAGTAAAAAAAAATGCAATCATGAATTATCTTGCTATTTTAATTGCCATTTCTATTAGTGTAAAGGTATATGTCTTTATTCTTTTTTATTCTAATTTAACTATATTTATACTAAACATGAGTAGTTACTCTCTAGCCCTTGTTTAAATGTGGGAGTTATTCATATTTTTCAAAGTTTGGTAATTAAACTAAAAGACAAGGTCACTAGCTATGCGGCCTTGTTTTTTATATATTATATTGTACATATATCATATGATGCATTCATTACTAAAATAGAATGCAATCATGTAGGGTGCATTCATTACTAACATGCACATATTGTAGGGGTGCATTCATTACCAACATGCACATATTGTGTTGTACATGTATGGGGTGCATTCCTTACTAGCATGCAATTCCAAGATATGAAAGTGAAAATCTACCTTCCATTGTGTAAGTAGATACATTATACCCCTATGCGACATACTTACTTCGCAAGCTTGCTTTTTATATCTTTTACATGTGGTTTATAAGTAAATAATAAATTTTGTAAAAATAATAAATAAAGCTCTCATGAAGGGTTTGGAATAATTGCTTCCATCATTTAAGGAACTTTTCCCTACAAAATTACCTCATTGGATATGAAAGAGGGCATGTAAATGACTTCATTAGATATGAAAGATGGCATGCAAACGGCTTTGTATTTTTTAAGTTCGTAATTTGGAAGAGATATTGTATACACTTGTTGTAATGATAATTTAAAAGTTTATATCTAAGGTTGTTGAAAGTCAATTACATTTTTAAGTTTTGTTTGCTTTTTTTAATCTATGGGGCAGGGAGTTCATATGGATTCTAGATCAAGGAGGTAAATTATAATATAATTCTACATATTAGGATGATGCATGGAATCATTCGAGATTTAAAATCTCAATTAACCTAAAATAGAATGAAAATAAATAAATACACAATAAAATAAAAGTAGAAGGAAAATGTATAAATAATATTATTCTAAATTTATTTAATTTATAAAATTAAAAAATAAAATAAAATAGAAGAATATCAGTAAATTGAAATGCAAAATTAAACATTATTAAAAGAAATATAAATGATATCCAAAACTATTCATTTTTTTATAACTAAATAAGAAAGAAAAAGAAAAGAAAAAACAATCGACCTAAAATGTGAAATGAAACATTACAATTTTATTTGAGGGCGGGGATAATTTGCATATGATTGGTGGGCTCCAGTATTGTAGCAATAATGCTACAACTCCATGAGCTTCCTTCTTTAATTTTATCAACCCGGTAGTTCGTAACAAACTTGGAAGCGACGATGCTGTATGCACAAGTACTAGCTCTTGCCGCAGCTGTCACTTGGTCAGCTGGCACAAGTCCGCTAGGGCTCAAGCCAACTTCTATGAGCTCTTAAAAGAAGCTTTTTAACCGATGAACGAAAGCTAACTCAAAGGAAATTTACCTACTGCAGAAAGGAACTGAAAGCCAACAAGAAACGCAAACCCTAGCAAACCCTAATTCTACCAGCTAGTCCTATTGATGCAAAGGTGGGAATGCAAACTACTGAAAGAGATGCTATTACTTCTAGGAAGGTGAGATGCATGTGTCTAGACTACTTTTATCTGAAGAGAGCACTTTTTATATTTTTGTTCCAATTATTAGAATTATCATGCATGTGCTTTTAACTAGCTTTTTACTATGCAGAGGTGGATCAAGGGGGGGAAATGCTTGGAAGAGGTCAGGAAGGCTCAGAGAGGGCCTAAGGAGTCCCTAACATCCTTTCAGAGAGTTTCACAAAGTTTGGATGCCAAGCAACCGTGTTTATGAGCTTCTACAGGAAGTCTGCAGGGGTTCTACAGGATGTTCAGAATTTCTACAAGAAGTTCAGTAATTCCTACAGGATGTTCCACAATCGGATTTTTGGGTGATGGGTGAGTGGAAGAGGCTGCATGGTTGGATAGGGAGGTAGGAGGGGAGTTTGTAATGACTCAGCGACAGAGAGATGAGATGAAGAGGGGGTGTGCAAAGCTAGGTTGTCTTAAAGAGGGCAGAGGGAATGGAAGGCCGAAAAAGGTAGAATAACGCGGGTAATAGAATAGTTGAGAGATAAGGGGTCTAATTGGGAGATGAGTAGTTGGCTTGGGCACGGCTTAGAAGGACAAGAGAGTGAGGGAGTAGTGCTGCACAGTGTAAACGAAACAAATCATCCATGTCCTGCACATAACCGAAATATTATTAACCTATTCTAACTGTTTAATAAAATCAATGAACAACAACACTATTTCTAAGGAGAAGCATGCATGGTACTGAAACAAAGAAACATTCCAAGAGGTCTGAACGCATGGACACTTCTACAAACAAAAATATTGCATCAAAGATTGCATGTACTCGTAAACAATGTTTTTGGTGGGTAGCACTGTCTACAATTCCAGCCCCTAGAAAGAGGTGAAAATGAGTGTGCAAGCAACCCTTTTCTGGAACTTTTATAAACTCCAATCTCTTCAATTTATTCTAAACAACTAAAGCAACTCTATCTTCTACCAATGTCCTACTTAACCACACCAAGAAATCTAACTCAGCAAACTGTGTTTGAATGCATGTAAAGGAGAAAACCATAATGCTGAAAGAAAGATAACAATACAAAGGAAGGAGGCCTTAGGCTCTCAGGTTGGGCCCAACCCCGAGAGCTATGGCTCCTTTAAGAACACAGAACTGAACTCAAATCTGCTAGATATCCATTAAAAGATAATAATCATAAGTCAAATAACATGCCAATAATGGCTACAAAAGAGCAAAACAGAGCTAGCAGCTCGTAGTCCAGAATGTGCAACAAGGTTTCAAAAGTCCTTTTCGAAGGCTAAAGCCCTATCATTTATACATCTCGAGGCCCCAAGCTGGCCTCCTAAATCAATGGGACTTGGCTGACCAAACTAGGAGTGAACTGCTGCTTCCTCAAAATCCGTTTGGCTGCCTTCTAGATCCGGTTGTGGTGGCTGTCAGAGCTCGGAGTTGGGGGTGAAAATCCTGAGGAAGGCCATTTAATGCTGTGGACAACCCTCCTACAAATCCTCAACCCCATCTTGGCTGTCTCCTAGCCCTCATCTGCGTGGTTTTGCTCCATTAAATGTCAAAAAAACCTGAAATAAGAAAGTGTTAGCCACCTAGGAATAGTGACTGCCCTTATTCGTACAAATGACATAAATATACTAAAAAATGATGCATAAGTTATGAAAAATGAAGGGTTGAGCAAGGGTAGTTAGGCCAAATGAGCCCAAAATGTTACCAAATTTGGGGCTCATCATCACCCCCCAGCTAAAATGATTGCTCATCCTTGAGCAACTAATCCAGCTCCTCGTCCTTCATTGCTTTCACTGCCACCCTCACATCCCAGACCTCTGAAGTTGTCTCCTCCTCACTGGCATGGAACCCAGCCTTCCTTTCCACCTCTTCCCACTGCTTTTTCTCTTCTTTTTCTGTGCTGCCTTCCATCAATCCTAACAGCAGAGGTGGGCTTAGCTTGAGGCCAATCCAGCTGGCTTGAAGGTTCTGTATGGACTTTTTGTAGAGGGGCACCCGTGCTAGAGCTTCCCTCATTCGAGTTGGAGTATGGTATTCTCTAATTTTAAGGCTGTGGGACAATGAGTTCCATCGGCGGGTGCAAGCATGAACACAGTTGTCCCCTAATAGTCACTCCATATCCTCGAAATGTGCTATGGCCTGTGCCTGCTGATCCATGTATTTCAATAAAGTTTGAGGGTTGGTGGCTAAGTGTTGGTGGGCCGATATCAACGCAGTGGGATCCCCTGGCTCTGCTCTGATCAGCAGTGGCTCATGTAATTCTCGGTCCATGACCTCCTTGACTTCTGCTGCCCTCTTTTCTTCATGGTTCAACCATGAGGCAAATGCCATCAATTGCATATCCCCTACAACTGTGTTGGGATCCCATGTAGTCACGTTAGGAAGGGCCAAATTATGGAGATAGAACTCCGAGAGTTTGGCCTTATCCTCTGATGAGCTGCTATTACATAATGCTGTGAACTGCCGCGGGTCTTGGAGTTGGGAGATACCCCTCTGCGCTAATGTGTTGATTTGAAATTGCAGCCACTGGTCTCGTAGGTACAGGCCATAGGATTTGGCCGGCTGTCTGCATTGTATAACATCCATGGCCCAACTGGCCATGCAAGCCAGTTGTGCCTCTTTTTGCTGCAACTGCTGTTTGAGAGCTTGTATCTCAATTTGTGCTTGCAGTTCCCCTTCCTGTAGATGCGAGGTTGGCTCCCCAAGACCGACTTGCAGTCCTTCTCTGCCTTGATGTTCTGCTGTAGTGTCCCCTGAGGATGTGCCCTTTTCCTTCTTCAGCTCCTATAGCTGCAGTCTAAGTTTCTCTTTTTCTTCCTATAGGAACACCCGCTGGCAGTTTGCCACGTGTTTAGCCATAGCTAATTCTTTTCGTGCCTCCTTGAGTTGTTCCTCCAAGGGGCCTATATCCACCACACCTCTTGATTTGGCTATTTTCATCCACGTGTGGGTTCTCACCCTTTCTTCCTCCAATGCAAAGAAAAGTGGCACAGTGAATTTCTGTGATATAATTTTTCCATCTTCTAAGAAGTTATAATATGAGCTCAAACTTGGCTGGGGACTCGACTCCGGAATATGCTCTTTCTCTTCTTCTCTTGGTGCCTCTACTTCGTCTTCCCTAGGTGGTGATGAGGGTGCCTCTCCCTCCATTCTCTCTGTCTCCTTAAGCCGGGCTAAGGTTTCCTGTAGAGCGGCCTCAGCATCCTGTAGCCGGCCTTGTGAAGCCAACCTGTCCATTCTCTCTTTCCAAGTAGTTGTCTTCGGGCTCCCCCGCTCATAAGTGACTGATATTTTTGAGGGGGACCTCTCCCTGGGCGAAGTAGGGGCATCCTCTATAGTAATTGGGCTGCTGGATGGAGGCTGTGGCCTACCTGTTTTGATTCTCACACTTCTCCGGGCTTTAAAATACAGAGGGATCTCCCTCTTTCGCTTTTCCTTCGGCTTAGGAGGTGTACTAAGGGCGGCCAGCACGGCGGCTGCCTCCCTTGCAAGAATTTCGGCTCTCTTTTCCTTTGGTTTTCCTTTCTCAGGGCTTCCTGTAGAAGGCCCTGTATCAGATGATTTCTGGCTTCCTGTAGAAGCCGGTTTTGGTTTTCCTGTAGAAACAGGTGGCACCGTTTTAGCTTGTTTGGCTGAGGGTGTTTTGCTTTTTGACTTTGCTGAGGCTGCTGTCGAGGTGCCTTTACTGACGTGGACGGGTTCAGTCCTGTCCACCCTACTTTGTAACCTTTTCTCCCTGGGTGGCAATGTGGATTTGTCATCCTTCTCTTCGGCAACCTTTTTCTCTTGTTTCCCTTTTTGTTCTTTCTTCGGTGCTTTGGCTGCGGGTTCTTGGCCCTTCCCTTTCTTCTCTATGCGTACTGACTCCTTTTCCTCGCTGCTAGAGGAGGTGAGCTCCTCGGTCAACATTTTGATATCACCATCCTTAGTCAGATTCTGGAAGGCTTCCCACGAGAGAGGGACTTTGTATATGTGGAGTGCATCCTCCACGAGGAGCTTAATGAGCCCACGGTGGGCTACCTGGTCTGGCGTGCCTTCTTTTAACTTGGTGGCACATTCAGTCATAGACTGCAGTAGAAAGTAGGGAATACTTAGTTTGTTTTCTGCAGGTAGGTCCATATGATGTCTTAATTCTGTGAGTAGCCAGAAATGGTACCCATATACAATGCTGAACCGTCCTTCGCATGTGATGTATTTCATAATTTGGAGGCTGACCTCACTCCAAAGTGGTTGTAAGCTAGTTCTGCGAACCCCGTTCTTATCCTCTAAGAATTGCTCCTCTGGTGGGAAGAACTCCTTTTTAGCCTTTTGGCCCAATTTCCTCTCCTCCTTGTCCCACGGTACCCCCATTGGGAGCTCAGTAACTCTACTGATGAACTGTGGGGTGAGTCTGAGACTCAAACCCCTAAAATTGACAGTGGCCAACGTTTTTGATTTTGGCTTCAGAGCTCGCAAGAACTCTTCTGCCACCTCATCATCATAACCTTGAAGTTTGTCGCAGAACGACATCCATCGCGCATGAGTGAACAGTTCCACCACCTCAGGGTTCTCCCTTAGTTTCTTTGAGTCTGTCGGTTCCTTTCGGATGAATCCACCTAGCATGGTGAAAGCCTGCTATGTTAACCGGAGGTGGCGGGTGCGTATCAAAAGATGGCCTTTCAAATTTCTTTGGGACAGAGCGTAGAACTACGCCTCTGTCACGCACACAATTCGTGAAGATTATCTATAGATGAGCCTTGACAGGGGCTCAATTAAAAATCACATCCTGTAGAAAACCCCACATATACTTCGACGACAATTCATGCAAAAGGAAGACGACGCTTGCAATTTTATGCTCAAGCTGTAGTTTTACATTTTTGAAGACGTCGACCTCGCCACCCTTTAAACCAATTGCATGGGAGGAACAGGTTCAGGCTTACCTTTTCCAATTCGCCACCTTTGACGTGAATAGACCAACTTTCTCTATAGCGGCGAGCTTCCCTGTAGAAGTAACGCACGGGTTCTGGAGAGCACGGCAGTGGTTCTGCGTCTTCTGTGCCGCTACCAGACGTTCGAACAAGCCGAAGACTTAGAGTAACAAGCTTCAAAGAAATTCGGACGCTCACTCGACTTCAAAACGGCTGATGATAAATGAGTGGAGTGACGATCTAGGCGGTGGATTTGAATCCCGGCCGAACTCGTGGCGCGGGGGTGAGCTGTCCCTGCCGGACCGTTGGACGACGTCACCTACTCATTTCACTGCAAATCTCCCTGACTGCCGCATCATTCCCCGCAGATCTGCCGCCGCCATTTCCGTTAAATCGCCGCTTCTCCCCGACTGGACATTCCTCACGTGTCTATTACCAGTTTTTCTTGCCATGACCACCACTTTCCAAATCCGACTAGAACATCTGACTGGTCGTCGTGGCCAGTTGAATGGCCATTCGACTGCTCAACCCGTTCATTTCCATACTTGCAAACATTCTAGAGTAGTATTCATGTAATTTGACGAAAGAAAGGGCGAGGCACTTACCTGTGCGGCCGCGACATGATTTTCAGGTTTCAGGACGATGGTGATTAGATTTGCTCGTTGCTGCTTCATGCACAGGCACGGGGGTTCCTCTTCGCAGACTGCTGATGGTTACGACGCTTGTGACTCGGCTGCAGGTGCCCGCTCTATGTGTTGCAGGCGTCTTGATGGTGTACACTCTAGCTGGCTGAACTGCTACGGGATTCTTGTAGGATGTCCTGTAGCAGTTTTTCCTCCTCGGGTGCATGCTGAACGGCGGAGACGGTGGCATCACGGCCATGATCGCAGGGCCCTCGGATGGCTTTGATAAGTATTGCATGGTATCTCCGCATCTTTTTCCCATTTGAGAATCGCTTCCTCTGATAATTCAGTGTTCTGATTTGACTGTGCAGGTATTTCCATTGCATGGCAACTGGGGTGGTAGAAGGAGGTGACAGCAGTGCGTGATGGAGAAAATATCAGCTTGCATGCCTTCGTGTCAGACCTCGGGCATTAGATCTCCCCACACAATTGGTTCTGGGCCGTCCAAAACTTCTACAGGAAGTTTCCTGTAGAAATACAGAACTTCCTGTAGAAAGTCCTGTAGCTTCTTGGTAACATAGTAGGGACCCTTGTCTTTGGGTTGAGGGCCTCCTTTAATGCATGGAATACCTGTAACCTGCATGCATTGCCACATTGTGAACTTGCTTTACCTGTTTTTTTTTTTTTTTGAAAGACAGCAGGGGCGCCTCCATGAGGTTTTCACCCTTACCATCTGCCTTGGGAGCCTCAGAAAGGTTTTCACCCAAGGATCTTTATTATTATTATTATTATTATTATTTTTTAAAGATCTTCAGGGTATGCCCAAAACAGAGGCAGAACCCTTCTCGATGACCAGCACTGATTTTTCCACAGTTTTGATGAATTCTTGTCTTGACAGAGGCTTTCTGTAGATCTTTAACTGATGCCCATTGACAAGCATAGGGATGGCCTCCTCATCAATGGTCCGAATAAGAACAGATCCATTATCATTACATTTTTCCACTGCATATGGTCCCAGCCATCTGGTTCTCAGCTTCAGAGAGGTTTTCACTCAAGGGTCTTTTTCAAACCTTTTTTTTTCTTTTGAAAGACAGCAGGGGCGCCTCAATGAGGTTTTCACCCCTACCATCTGCCTTGGGAGCCTCAGAAAGGTTTTCACCCAAGGATCTTTATTATTATTATTATTATTATTATTTAAAGATCTTCAGGGTATGCCCAAAACAGAGGCAGAACCCTTCTCGATGACCAGCACTGATTTTTCCATAGTTTTGATGAATTCTTGTCTTGACAGAGGCTTTCTGTAGATCTTTAACTGATGCCCATTGACAAGCATAGGGATGGCCTCCTCATCAATGGTCCGAATAAGAACAGATCCATTGTCATTACATTTTTCCACTGCATATGGTCCCAGCCATCTGGTTCTCAGCTTCCCCTTGAAATCCTTATGCCTGGAATCATACAACAATGCCCAATCTCCCGGTTGAAATTGCTTGTCATTGAGGTGTTGGTCATGCCACACCTTCCTCTGAAGTTGAACCACTTCTGAGTGAAGAAGGGCCTGCATTCGGTGCTCGTCCAATCCGTTCAGCTGCAATAGTCTTTCTTGTTGGGCATGGCTGAGATCCAGGTCCAGCTGAGCTGCCATCCTCAAGGTGTTGTATTCAAACTCAATTGACAGCAAAGCTTTCTTCCCATAGACTAGCTCATAAGGTGTGAAGCCGGTTGTGGTCTTCCAAGTGGTGTTGTAAGCCCATGTGGCCTCAAACAAGCGATCTGCCCAATCTTTCTTGCTACTGCTCACCACCTTAGTCAAGATCCCTTCCAATGCTCTATTGGTGACTTCCACCTGCCCATTTGCTTGAGGATGATAGGGGGTGGAAGTCCTATGCTTGATTTTGTGATGAGCTAGTAGGTCTTCAATTAAGTTGGAGGTGAACTGGCTTCCTTGATCAGTGACTAGCTCTCTTGGGTAGCCAAATTTGTAGAAGATGTTTTCTCTTAAGAACTCGGCCACCTTTTCTTCTGTCGCTGCTTTGATTGCCTTGGTTTCTGCCCACTTTGTCAGGTAGTCTGTGCACACAATGATGTAAGACCTTTGCCTCGAAGGAGGATTGATCGGACCCACAAAATCCATACCCCACTTCTCAAATGGCTCAAGAGTCACTTGAGGCTGGAGAGGCATTTCATCCCTTGGAGTCAGTTTCCC
Organism: Pinus tabuliformis; assembly: GCA_031772625.1. Taxonomy (NCBI): domain Eukaryota; kingdom Viridiplantae; phylum Streptophyta; class Pinopsida; order Pinales; family Pinaceae; genus Pinus; species Pinus tabuliformis. Next base: position 47,825,938 of record CM062804.1, on the reverse strand, counting down.
CATCCTTTGGCATCGGTCACATTGCCTGATATACCTTCTGACATCCTGATGAAGCGGGGGCCAATAGTAGCCTGCCTGCAGGATTTTGAAGGCAGTCCTCTTTGCTGCAAAATGTCCTCCACAAGGCCCGTCATGACAAGTGAGGAGGATATCAAAGACTTCCTCCTCCCTTACACAACACCTTAAGATCTGATCAGGGCCAAGCTTGAACAGGTTGCCCCCGATCCAAGTGAATGAGGCACTCTTTCTGACGATTCTGCTCTTTTCTCTTGAGGATAAGTGCGGAGGGAACTGTGCTGAAACAAGGTAGTTTGCTATATCAGCAAACCATGGAGAGAGTACTGAAATAGCAAACAGATGTTCATCGGGCATCTGGTCATCCACTGTTCCATCCTCATCTGCAGGTAAATCCAATCTAGACAAAAGTTCAGCAACAACATTCTCTTTACCTGGTTTGTCAACGATAGTCAAATCAAACTGCTGCAACAAAAGTAACCATCTAATAATACGAGCATTCACATCTGGTTTATTCATTAAATATCTAATTGCAGCATGATCAGTATGTACAAATGTTTGATAGCCAGTGATATAATGTCGGAACTTGTTCAGTGCATGGACCACGGCCAAGAATTCTTTCTCAGTTACAGTGTAATTCAGTTCTGCCTTGGATAAGTTTTTGCTGACAAAATAGATGGCATATGGAAGCTTTTGTTCAACTTGTCCTAAGGCTGCCCCTATGGCTTTGTTTGAGGCATCAGTGTGGATGTGGAAAGGTAGGGCCCAGTTTGGACCTCTCAAGATTGGGGCAGACACCAACTTGTCCTTTAATTCATTCAGAGCCTTCTGACAATCGTCAGTCCATTTAAACTCAACATATTTTGCCAAGAGGCTAAACAATGGCAAGGCTAGCTTGCTGAAGTCTTTAATGAATCTCCTATAATATCCCGCTAATCCTAAGAAACTTCGAACATCTCTTACCTTCTGAGGAGGTGGAACCTTCTTGATGAGAGCAATTTTGTTGGGATCCACCTGTAATCCTTGGCGAGAAATGGTATGGCCTAGCACAGTCCCTTCAGTCATCAAGAATTCACACTTTTCAGGACTAAGGGACAGGTTCATCTCAATGCACTTGGTTAGGACTTTTCCCAGATTGGACAATGCTTCCTGGAAGTTGGACCCATAAGGAGTGAAGTCATCCATATAGATTTCCACCGAATCATGGACCAGCTTAGAAAAGATGCTCAATACGGCTCTCTGGAAGGTGGTAGGAGCATTGCATAGTCCAAAGGGAAGAACTCGGTAAGCAAAGGTACCCCAAGGACAAGTGAAGGTGGTCTTATCTTGGTCTTCCGGGCTGATTTGGATCTGGTTATACCCGCTAAACCCATCCAGGAAAGAGAAAAACTTCTTTCCTGCCAGTCCATCCAACACTTGATCTATGAAAGGTAGAGGAAAATGGTCTTTCTTGGTAGCTTTGTTCAGTTCTCGGTAGTCCACACAGATTCTCCACTTCCCGTTTTTCTTGGGAATCAACACCAAAGGGGACACCCATTCGCTATCCGAGATGGGGTAAATGAATCCGACATCCAACAGTTTTTGTAATTCCTCCTTGACGATGTCCTTAAGGGCTGGATTCATTCTCCTTTGGGGTTGCCTAACCAGTTTACAGTCTTCTTTGATGTAGATGTGATGGGTACAAACCGAAGGATGGACTCCTTTCATCTCCTTATAGCTCCAAGCAAAAGCATCTAGATGACTGACCAACAGACTACACAGCTCCTTTTCCTGGGAAGGAGATAGGGAGGAGCTGATCTTTAACGTTCTCTCAGGACCGAACTCCACATTTTTGACTCTGGGAGTGACAGGGTCGGTCACACAAAGGTCCACTAAGGTGCTGGCTTGGGCATCCTCCACCAATTCTTCTAAGGACAATGCACTGGGAGGTGGAGTTTGGATCAAGGTCTCAATCAAATCATCTTCGGTTGGGAGGCCTCCCCTAGTGGTGTCTAGGGTGCACAAAGGTGCTGAGTACACCTCATCCTCTTCTCCTTCCTCCCACCAAAGTTGTAAGTCATGCTCTAATAAGGGTTGGGCAGGAGGGTACAGGACTAGCTGCTTGGACATAGGACCATTTTTTATGGTCATGTTTCCTGCACGGCAGCTTATGTAAGCATCTGCAGTGGCTAACCAAGGCCTTCCCAAAATGAGAGGGTATCCAGTGAGCTTTGCCTTTGGTTGCAGAACCAAGAAGTCTGCGGGGTACTCCCAAGAGTCAACCGAGACCAAGACATCCTCTACAATCCCTTCGGGAGTCACGGTGGAGCGATCTGCTATTTGTAGGACTGTCGAGGTCTTTCTCAAGGAACCCTGAAGGTTGAGTTTGAGCATGGTATCTTTGGTCATCACATTAATGGCAGCCCCCAGATCAATCAACGTGTGAGGTATGATGGTGCCATTGATGTGGACATCCACTACAGGACTCCTAGGATCTAGATACTTTGGGCAGATGGCCTGCCCTAACATAAGATCGGATAGTTGTCCAATGACATTGATGGTTGACGCATCTCTTTTTCGCCTGCCTGGGTGTCTGAAACACTTTTCCTTAACCAGTTTTTTGTATATCGGTACATCTTTGATGGGTTGGAGAAGTGGTATTTTCACACACAACTGTTTGAGTTCCCCCAGAAGCTCATCCTCCTCTGGGTTGGGTTGTGTGGTGGCTGTTAGTCTCTCAGGAAAGGGTGGAATAGCCTTTGGTTCACTTTCCTGTTTATCTTCCTCATCCTCTGGGGGAGGAGGTTGGCGATCCGGAAGAGTCTTTCCAGATCGTAGATTGATCTCCTGGATTTCCACAGCATAGGTAGGGCATGATGTTCCCCCAGTATATACCTGCTGGGCCTGTCTGTTGTTGGGGTTCGGGTTCGGTTGAGCAGGCATTTGGGGCTGCCTTGGAGGAGTAGGAGGTAATGGTTGTGGTTGAGCTGGTGGTGGAGGAAAAATGGCGGGAGGAGTATTGTATTGGGGCCTCCACCCCGGTTGAGGTGCATTCCACTGAGGCTGTGGCTGGGCATGTGAGTGAAACGAAGGAGTAGTGGGCTGAGTATGGTACTGAGGTGGGTAAGACCATGGAGGAGGTATAGACTAGGAAGGATGAACAGGGGGTCCCCAGGAGGGCATAGGAGCAGATTGGTTGGGGCTGTAATAGGTTTGGGGTGTCCCTTGCATCCCCTGTTGGTAAGGTCTAGGTCCATGTGGCCTTCTTTGGTTGAGGAAATAGAGAGGTTCAGTGGGTGCTTCTGTCCCTTGATACATGGCTTTAAGCCCAGGTAAAGTTGGACATTGGTTTGTGGGGTGGTCCTCCTCACAGACAAAGCATACCTCAACCGAATGTAATGGGCACTCATTCTTAGGGTGTTTCCTTGTACACCTAGGGCAGAAAATAGCCAAAGCCCTCTCAGCTTCCTCTTTCTTCTGCTGGATTCAGAATGTATCAAGTTGCATGGCGATAGTCTGTCTCACCTCACTCTTGAGATCCTCTAATTGATTTGCAAACTCATGTTTGGAGAAAGGAATACCAGCTGAGAGGGGGTTTCCTCTACCTCTTTTCCGGGCTGCCCTAGAGTGGTTTCTAAACACAGTCTTTATGTCCTCATAAGATAGTTGGTAAATATCTCCTCCAGCTAGCATGTGAAGGGTATCTAAGAGGTCTTCCGGGACTCCTCGGAGCAGGACCAACTTAAGAGATTCAGGGTCAAGTGTGCACCTGGCCCGTTTATAGCTAAGTTGGAACCTTTCCTCATAATCTTCTAGAGACTCATCATTCCCCATGGTCATCTGAAAGATTTCTCCCTTGGTTTCCTTGGACCTACAGTAGTCCCGGTACTTGGTATTGAAAGCTTGCTGCATCTGGGCCCAAGTGGTGATACTGTTCCCAGGTAAGCCCATGAACCAGCGTAGTGCTGCATCCTTAAGGGTAGAGGGGAAGAGTTTCAGTTTTTGCTCATCCTCGATATAGTCATAGGTTCGACAAAGGACGGCAAACTCAAATAGGAAGGTATCAGGATCTTCAGTAGTCAGTCAATGGAAGTGAGGTAAAGCGGAGGGGCTGATGTTCTTCATTTTCATGTCCCCATTGGTCTCTCGGATGGGGAAGGCACCCTCAATTCTCTCATCTTCTCCCCTATTGTCAGCCATAGCTTCAGACGGAGTGGTCTCTAACTCTTCTTCTGCTATAGGATCTTCGTATATCTCAGGAGGTTCACCTATAGGTTCTTCTGGATCACTGTCACCAAAGAAGAGAGAAGGGTGACTTAGTGATGTGGTGGGGGTGTTGGGTAAGAATTTGCCTATTTTATCTCGGTTTCTACGAGGCATGAAATGAAAAGACTTCTGATTGCTTTGGTTTTTTTTTCTGGTACCTGCAAAACTAAAACAGATTGAACTGCAACTAACTATCTTGCTGAAATGGAAATGCGGAATTGAAATGAAAGCATGAAAGAACTAATCTATTTTGCTCAAATGAAATTGCAGGAATGAAATGCTAAGCTATGCTTTGCAGAATTGAAATGCTAATCTATGCTTGCAGGAATGAAATTGCAGAATTGAAATGTTAATCTATGAAAGCAGGAAATGTCTATGCTACTTTTGCAGAAAGGAAATTGCGGAATGGAAATGAAATACTACTTAGCAGAAGGCGAGAGTAGGAAAGTAGAAGAAAAGCAACAATCACCAATACTCTGACGCTTCCCCAACAACGGCGCCAAAAAGATGGTGGGATCCAGTATTGTAGCAATAATGCTACAACTTCTGGAGCTTCCTTCTTTAATTTTATCAACCTGGTAGTTCATAACAAACTTGGAAGCGACGGTGCTGTATGCACAAGTACTAGCTCTTGCCGCAGCTGTCACTTGGTCAGCTGGCACAAGTCCGCTAGGGCTCAAGCCAACTTCTATGAGCTCTTAGAAGAAGCTTTTTAACCGATGAACGAAAGCTAACTCAAAGGAAATTTACCTACTGCAGAAAGGAACTGAAAGCCAACAAGAAACGCAAACCCTAGCAAACCCTAATTCTACCAGCTAGTCCTACTGATGCAAAGGTGGGAATGCAAACTACTGAAAGAGATGTCATTACTTCTAGGAAGGTGAGATGCATGTGTCTAGACTACTTTTATCTGAAGAGAGCACTTTTTATATTTTTGTTCCAATTATTAGAATTATCATGCATGTGCTTTTAACTAGCTTTTTACTGTGCAGAGGTGGATCAAGGAGGGAAATGCTTGGAAGAGGTCAGGAAGGCTCAGAGAGGGTCTAAGGAGTCCCTAACATCCTTTCAAAGAGTTTCACAAAGTTTGGATGCCAAGCAACTGTGTTTATGAGCTTCTACAGGAAGTCTGCAGGGGTTCTACAGGATGTTCAGAATTTCTACAGGAAGTTCAGTAATTCCTACAGGATGTTCTACAATCGGATTTTTGGGTGATGGGTGAGTGGAAGAGGCTGCATGGATGGATAGGGAGGTAGGAGGGGAGTTTGTAATGACTCAGCGACAGAGAGATGAGATGAAGAGGGGGTGTGCAAAGCTAGGTTGTCTTAAAGAGGGCAGAGGGAATGGAAGGCCGAAGAAGGTAGAATAACGAGGGTAATAGAATAGTTGAGAGACAAGGGGTCTAATTGGGAGATGAGTAGTTGGCCTGGGCATGGCTTAGAAGGACAAGAGAGTGAGGGAGTAGTGCTGCACAGTGTAAACGAAACAAATCATCCACGTCCTGCACATAACCGAAATATTATTAACCTATTCTAACTGTTTAATAAAATCAATGAACAACAACGTTATTTCTAAGGAGAAGCATGCATGGTACTGAAACAAAGAAACATTCCAAGAGGTCTGAACGCATGGACACTTCTACAAACAAAAATATTGCATCAAAGATTGCATGTACTCGTAAACCAATGTTTTTGGTGGGTAGCACTGTCTACAATTCCAGCCCCTAGAAAGAGGTGAAAATGAGTGTGCAAGCAACCCTTTTCTGGAACTTTTATCAACTCCAATCTCTTCAATTTATTCTAAACAGCTAAAGCAACTCTATCTTCTACCAATGTCCTACTTAACCACACCAAGAAATCTAACTCAGCAAACTGTGTTTGAATGCATGTAAAGGAAAAAAACATAATGCTGAAAGAAAGATAACAATACAAAGGAAGGAGGCCTTAGGCTCTCAGGTTGGGCCCAACCCCGAGAGCTATGGCTCCTTTAAGAACTCAGAACTGAACTCAAATCTGCCTGCTTTCCATTAAAAGATAATAATCATAAGTCAAATAACATGCCAATAATGGCTACAAAAGAGCAAAACAGAGCTAGCAACTCGTAGTCCAGAATGTGCAACAAGGTTTCAAAAGTCCTTTTCGAAGGCTAAAGCCCTATCATTTATACATCTCGAGGCCCCAAGCTGGCCTCCTAAATCAATGGGACTTGGCTGACCAAACTAGGAGTGAACTGCTGCTTCCTCAAAATCCATTTGGTTGCCTTCTAGATCCGGTTGTGGTGGCTGTCAGAGCTCGGAGTTGGGGGTGAAAATCCCGAGGAAGGCCATTTAATGCCGTGGACAACCCTCCTATGAATCCTCAACCCCATCTTGGCTGTCTCCTAGCCCTCATCTGCGTGGTTTTGCTCCATTAAATGTCAAAAAAACCTGAAATAAGCACATGTTAGCCACCTAGGAATAGTGACTGCCCTTATTCGTACAAATGACATAAATATACTAAAAAATGATGCATAAGTTATGAAAAATGAAGGGTTGAGCAAGGGTAGTTAGGCCAAATGAGCCCAAAATGTTACCAAATTTGGGGCTCATCAATGATCTCAACCCATCCCCACCTTCAAATAAGATTGTAATGTTTAATTTTTCATTTCAGGTCAATATATTTTTTATTTTTTCTTTCTTTCTTAAATCATACAAAAATGAATAGTTGGGGGTGGGGGGAGCTCATATGCAAATTGGGTGGGGGGAGCTCATATGCAAATTAATATAATTTGCATATGAGCTCCCAAAATAATTTGCATATGAAATTGCCCCACCCTCATGAAGGTGGACATGGGAGGAGTTCATATGCAAATTATTACTCTCGCCCTCATGAGGGTGGGGGTGGAGGGAGCTCATATGCAAATTATTATCCCCAAATAAAATTGCAATGTTTCATTTTGCATTTCAAATCAATGTATTTTTTTTCTTACCTTCTTAATTATACCAAAAGGAATAGTTTTGTGAATCATTTATATCTTTTTTTGGTAATGCTTGATTTTGCATTTCAGTTTACTGGGATTTTTAATTTTACAAAATGGATAAGTTTGAAGAAATATTATTTGTATATTTTCCTTTTGCTTTTATCTTATTGTGTATATCTATTTTCATTCCATTTTGGGTTAATTAAGTTTCTAAGTCTCTAATGACTCCATATTTGCATCCTTATATCCATATTAGCATCTTGAGATACATCATAACATCTAAAATTGTGTTATGATTTGCATCCTTGTATCTTGAATTCATAAAGTTTTGTATTCTTCCATCTCAACCAAACCCAACATCTAATGTTGCATTTCCTTTTATGTCCAAACTAATCTTGGTTTCTCAAATTGCATCTATTTGGAATTTTATTTGAAAATACCCAAACATGTTGTGCATCCTATTTCTATTGTCATGCATCCTCTATGTGGCAATTAAACATATGGCCTATTATTTATTAACATGGCGATTTACACTTGCATTAATATTGCAAGGGGTAAGTAATACGATAATTTTATTTATCTTATGACATAAATTAAATAGTTGGATGATAGGTCAACTTACTAGGGCCTTAACATATCACAATAAACTATAATTAAGGCATGCAACAACCCATAGAAAAGATCTTCATGAGTCTTGGCCCCAAATGACAAATTGAAATGGAATACTCATGGAGCCTAAGAATAGCCTCTAACAACTAGGTTGAAATGTATGCTCTCTTTAAAAGCATCACTTAGGCACAATCTTTAAAAATCATATCTCTAATTATAATAAGTGACTCTAACGACTCCATTCTTGATCCGGATTTAAACAGGAACGCAATAAAATACAGAGTTAACCATAAAGACAGATATGCAACGGAAATAATGCTTCATTTCATTACTGTAAAATACTGAAATATGCTTACAAATAGAAATAGAAATAACCCAGCTAGGGCGATGGTAGCTTATCTCTGAGAAGAGATGTGTCAGCTACATGCCTCTGAACTGTCTTACAATGAGGCTCGAAGGCCTATTTATTGTTGAGAAACAATGGAAAACCCTTAACATTCCAAAACCTAACCCTAGAAGATGAAACGCCAAACTATGGGCCCCGTTTGGGTAAATTGGTACATCAACTTCCCGGGGTCGTAACTTTGGCATACGATCTCCGTTTTACGCGCATGATAGCCCGTTGGAAAGATCTCTCTGAGGACTACAACGGAAAAGACGATTTTTTAACTAAAAAATCGCAGGAAGCTAGATTTCCCAAAAAACGTCGTTTAGGGCCTCAAAACGGCTCCGGAAGTTTAGGACCCGAAAAACTGCTAAAAATAGTAAACTGCGCTATAATTAAGGAAACTGAAAATGTTGAGAGGAACAATGGTGGGGGTCCAGGTGGCCACCAATATCCACCTGGATCAATTCTCCATCTTTCTTTCAGAACATTCCCTTTGGAATCCACTCTATGTCATCTATATATAGGAATTATGAGATCACTCACCTTAATTTCTCATATTTGAGTTAAATATGGCTTAAGGGACTTGAATAAGGCAGCAGATAAGTTGGAAAATAAAACTCTAATACTCATTCCTGGAACTTTGAGGGTCAATAGAACCTTGTAAGAAGTAATGCAACCATAGAACTTTGATGATTAATATTATAATAAATAACCATATTAAAAGGAAATATGCGTGTTGAGAACATGGCATTCCAATGATACAAAGAGTGTGTGAGAAGGTAGTTAGGATTCGTCAAAGTCAAAAGGGAGGGTACCATCCTAGCCACAGTTGCATCATGGGAATCAAGGGAGAGCATCACTTAGTCATTTAGAGGGAAGACATGGATTTTTATAGGATCTCTTTTGTGTAAGCAAAGGGTGAGAGACAAGAAAGGAATGATATTCAAGGCTAACCTTATGTGTGAGTTGATTTTTTCACCCTCCAAACCCTAATTGAAGCTTGGGTTATAGATTGTGGGGAGGTAGTTTATTAATTCTGGCATTTCTTTAGTGCTCCAACAAAATTATTAAAAAGCGATTAGAGTGTAGAATTGGATGAATATTTTCTTTGGGGTGTTTGTGGCTGATTTTGTCTATAGATACGGGATAATTGGGAAATTGATAATGGCATGAGGAATTGGATTCTTAGTTTGTTAGTCAACAATTATCAACCATTGTATTTCACTATGATGGAGGACAAGAGGGGCAAAAGGTGAGGAGTAGCTAGAGCTAAGAGGGATGTTTATGATGATTTTATAGCAGTGATGAGTTGGAAAATATATCACCTATCGAATCAGGTGGAAACACTAACAAATATCCTCTCTTTAGAGTGTTGACATATGTAGAATCTGAATGTAGACATGCACCACCTCATATCGCAAGTATAGCAGCTTCATGCATGGCAACCAGGAGATACTCAAGGCAATTGGCACACAATTTCTTCTGCAAATTTGGTCCAATTTTCCCCAACTAGACTAACTTACCTCAGTTGTAGCATTGATGGAAATTTGACCATTTTAGATGAATAGGAGTTAATACTAGTTTAATTTTGTTGCCAACCGAATGTTGTTGTATTAGCAACACTTTTTATAGACTGTATCTATGTGGCTTCTTTTGGAGTGTAGTAGTAGGATTGAGGTGCAACCAACCTGGTGAAACTAGCATAGTTTAAAACATCTTCAATATTTTATCTTAGGAAAGTATGGATGTATCTCTTCTATGCTTTGACATTTTTTTGGAAAAATAATCTACTCTATTAGTGTTATAAAAAGAAAAAAGGAAAAGGAAAAGATCTTCATGAGATCTACAAGTTCATGAAATCACTTTTCTTATGGATTGGAGAAATCCCACATACAAATACGTGCGAAATATAAGAAACCATGTAAGTGAAGCACATAAATGGCACAAATAAGTGATACACCGTACATAAAATGTATAAGTGGTTCACTCATGCACCATAATTGATTCTCTTAACAAGCATACCATGACTAGTGATGAATTTACATTATGCATCATAATTGAAGCATATAGGTGTTGCACCATATATGTCATACTTAAGTGATGCCCTGTAAGCAACAAACATAAGTGATGCACTAGAGCAACACACATAATTGACACATCATAAGTGATGGACTCTAGTATTATGTATATGTTGAAATGTTGGACACACTTAAGCAGTGCACCCAAACAACACATATAAGTGATGGCATGTTATATTAAGTGAGACACATAAGTAATGCATCATAACTATGTGACTCACTTAAATAATGCACCTAAGTAATGACATGTTATATTAAGCAAGACACATAAGTAATGCACCATAACTAGTGATGAACATAAGCAATGCACTTAAGAGACATATGTAATTTGTGCACTATAAATGACACACATAAGTGATGCACTCAAGTAACACACATAAGCAACAATACACCATATTAAGTGACATGAATAAGTATGCACTATCACTAGCAAGACATTTAAGCCATCATAACTAGTGATGTACATAAGTGATGCACCATAACTAGAAACAAGCAATGCACTTGGTGGACGCATGATGCAAATTCTTTATTACATGTTTTCTCTAGTGCTCTTCCTAATGCTTGTCAAATATTATGAAAAAGGAAGGGGAGAGGGGCATTCCTGTCAATGTCTTCAAGAGTTAATATATTATGTTGTCTAACATAGATGTTGTCACTTAAATATGGGACAATATAAACTAATGTATATCCAATATTAAACTCATACCTATGAAGCCCTAAAAAGGATCATATTTCTTGAGGTGTAAATGTTTTTATCATTTAATTCCATGTCATGTCATGTATTACTTCCTTCATATTAAATGATAAAAAAGAAATTACACCTCAAGAAATGTGATCCTCTCACAACTTATCTATCAAAAGTAGTTAGGGGAGAGATTCCTAATATTGTGCAGGGACCAGTAGTTGATATAATATTGGTCCCACCAAACCACCAGTGATTAAGACTTTTGAAACCAAAATTTAAACAGAAATAAATAACATTATGTATAAATAAGTTTTAAATTATGTCCAAAAGTCACCCATATATTGACTGGGCCCACAACTGTCCATAAATAGTATTGAACTACTTAATATTGCAAAACATATTGACCCAAGTAGAAAACAGCTAGAGCCATAAAGGCTTCCAAACTGGTCTATTCCAGAAGTACAAAACAACAGTCACTTCAACCCCCACTCATCAGAACTGCAACTTTGCATCCCAAATAAATATGCCTACCTGCACATAACAAAAGGAATGTATGTCAGCCATAACTGCTGTGTTGTTCAACAACTAAACACCCTATGTTCAATAAATGACACCCAACCCAATAACAATTAAATCCAATTTGTTCAATAAATGACACCCAACCCAATAACAATTAAATCCACTTTGTTCAATAAATGACACCCAGACCCAATAACTGCAATAAATGACACCCAACTCACTCTATTTATCATTAAAACAGATCAAAGCACATGGATCAACAAATAAACAATTCTCAACCATTAGATCACAGCAAATTAAATCCATACCACACATTCAAAATGAAGCCATTGCAATCCATGTGCATCCATGTCCACCAATTAAAATCAAGTCCCCAAAACTATAAAAGAAGTCCACCCACTGTTGAAGTTGCATCTTATGCTTTCAAACTATTCAACAAACTTGAAGACAACATCACGAAACAGTGGCCAATATATTCAAGTTAGTTATATGAATTACAAATCATTCTTCTTACAGTTCTGTTTTCATTGTTTTCATTTATCAGATTTCTTACATTACAGTTCTGTCCATTCATTTATCAAATTTCTTACATTGCAGTTCTGTCCATTCATTTATCAGATTTCTTACATTACAGTTCTGTCCATAGGGTGGTGACAGTTAACCTATACAGTTACAGTTAACCTTTTTTATACAGATTTTATGTATGTGTTCTAGCTTATACAGTTAACCTATCGAATACAGTCGTATCCATCTAATCAACGTCACAGGTTGCTTACCTTACAGGAATTGAAGGTTATCTTACACGAATTATTCGATCATCAACTTCATAGGGATTACAACTTACATATCACAAATGTTACGTATGTCCAAATGTTACGTATGTCGTGCTAGTACTGTAGTCATAGCTTGTTTACCTAACAGGAATTGAACCTTGAACCTTAGCTTACAGGAATTGAGCGATTATTATGGCTTGGGTTCTATGCAGAATGAGTTAAAACATAGAACAAAAACGAATTGTAACTTTAATGACTCTGATAAACTTAGTAATTTTTCACATATTTTCAGACCTTGACAATCATCATTGAGACATCACATTGAAACATAATCGAAAGACATGTATTTTCAGAAGCATGAAGCTATTGAGAAAGCAAACATTTTGATATTGAGTCGAAAGACTGCAAATAAGTGAATTTCTACTACTGGTGAATGGACCATAGAACTGAGGAATGGTTTCTTAGAATGGAAGCCCGAGCGGATGACCATTTCTCTTTATTGGATTAGATGTCTGTAAGATTTTAGATAATGAGAAAACACAATTATAAGTAACATAGCAGATGACCGTCTTATTGGCCTTCATATCTTTTCACCTCGTTGAGCTCGAGACCTTAGGGTATGGAGAGCCCGAGCCATACGGAGTTGTGAAAGTTGGACCAAAGGAATGGGGATTTACATAACTCAGCACTGTAAATTAAGTCACAGAAAATGGAGAGAAATCTTGGAGCAGAGATTGTTCTTCACAATATTCAAAATAACTAAATAAATTATATGAAAAATATAAAAAATAAATGACTGCAATGAAACTCGATTAAACTGAAGTAAACCCAATTGTCTGTGACACCTAGGAGACCATAGAATCAAATGTGATATTGATTACAGCTTACATATCACAAAGGTTACGTATGACGTCTTAGTACTGTAGTCATAGCTTGTTTAGCTAACAGGAATTGAACCTTGAACCTTAGCTTACAGGGATTGAGCGATTATTATGGCTTGGGTTCTATGCAGAATGAGTTAAAACATAGAACAAAAACGAATTGTAACTTTAATGACTCTGATAAACTTAGTAATTTTTCACATATTTTCAGACCTTGACAATCATCATTGAGACATCACATTGAAACATAATCGAAAGACATGTATTTTCAGAAGCATGAAGCTATTGAGAAAGCAAACATTTTGATATTGAGTCGAAACACTGCAAATAAGTGAATTTATACTACTGATGAATGGACCATAGAATTGAGGAATGGTTTCTTAGAATGGAAGCCCGAGCGGATGACCATTTCTCTTTATTGGATTAGATGACTGAAGCTATTGAATACATCTCATTCATCTTATCACTAGTAAGCTCTATACACTAAAAAGCTCGTATTAGTATCTGAGCATGGTTTCAGTTCACCCTTATCTATGAGTGAGCTAGAACAAAGCTCTGTATAATTACATATGTTATATGTATATTAAAGCTGAATCCAGTCTATTAGGGAGATAACCAACCTGTGATACAGGTACTTTATCATATCTATACATGTATTTCTTAGGTTAGCACTGATAGTTCAACCTTTAGATGATGTTACTTGTAAAATATCTGTGCTATTACTTATGCTGAGTGTAATGAGAATGAGACAAGCAAGTGATTAGGTAAACAAGCATGGTTAGAAAGAGTCATGTGTAACTACTGTGTTCTAATTGCATAGCTTGTCATAAGCTTAGATAAGATACAAAGGTGACAAGTTAATCAATATACAACATGATATCCCGGGGTTCTCACTCTTAGTCATTCCTATTATATAAATACCTTTTTTCTTATTGGTATACAGACTACCGTTCTCTCCATAATCAATACATATGGATAGACTGTAATCACTGTATACGCATATCCTAATGTAATACATAATCAATGCATATGGATAGACTGTAATCACTGTACACGCATATCCTAAGGTAATACATATGGATAGACTGTAATCACTGTATACGCATATCCTAATGTAACAAGCTCAGTATCCTAATGTATACGCATATCCTGACACTGCCCTATGAAAGTGAAACATTTGCTCTCATTATGAAAACAGTGACATACATGTTGACAATTTCCTGTAATAGAGGAAAAGTATTTTTGCAGAATTAAAAACGCATAATTTGACATATATTCAAATGTCTAAATGCAACATACATGTTGATAATTTCCTGTAATAGAGGAAAAGTAATTTTTGCAGAAGTAATAAAGCATAATTTAACATATATTCTAATGTCTAAATGCATGCAATAATTTTACAGGTTGTTGCATCTATGGCAAAAGGAAGTTACTCTGCTCGTACAAGGAGAAGTGGCAGGAGAGTGACATGGGGTGCGCAGCTGCGATGCACATCGTCTGATGATGACAGGCCAGCTGATGTCGATGCTGGCAATGCAACAGGGAACATTGTTGAAGATTACCATGTGACAGCTGCTGATGTTAACACACCATCAGCCACAGAACCACCATCAACAACAGTCCAAGGGGCAAGCTCAACTAAAAAGGTCAGTGCTATAAGAGGATGGACAAAAGAACAAATGTTAGTTGCAATTGACGACATAGAGTTTAATGGATACTCAGTTCGGGCATCTGCAAAAAAACATGGTATTCCTCCCTCATCAATACATTATTGGAAAAATGGACTGACTCATACAAAACGTAGAGGGCCTCTTACAGTTATGACTGAGGATGAGGAGGCCGAGGTGGTTGAGTGGTGTAAAGAGATGGCCCAACTGGGACATGGGCTAGAGTTGATACAACTCAAATCAACAGTTGCTCAAATCTGTCAAGGGAGGCCAAACCCATTCAAAGATGGGTTTCCTGGTAAATCATGGTGGTTTGGGTTTAAAAAAAGGAATCCAGAACTTGTATTGCGTACTGCTGAGGGCCTTGACAGAGACAGAGCATTAAATTTGCGCCCTGCAGTTGTGCAAAAATTCTATGACACACTTTCTAGTGCTTATGATAAACATTCTTATGGAGCAGACCATATATGGAACTGTGATGAAACAGGTTTACAGGCAGGGAGGAATTGTGGCATGCGGGTAATTGCCAAGAGAGGGAGCCGAAATGTGCCAAAGATTTTGCCCAAGAGCAGGGAGTGGATAACTATTTTATGTTGTGTTAATGCAATTGGTACTTCAATCCCAGGATTTTATCTATTCAAAGGTAAAAATCAACTGAAAAACTATATACAGAACTGTGAACCAGGTGCATGCATGGCTGCACATCCCCATGCATGGATGACTAAAGAACTGTTTCTAAGTTGGCTTTTTCACTTTGCTGCATCGGTACCAGGTGGCGTCTCGCCTAATAACAGACACCTTTTGATATTAGATGGCCATGGGAGCCACATGGCTGTACAAACAATTGAGGAAGCAAACAATTTAGGCATCGACCTGTTGACATTGCCCGCTCATACCACTCATAGGCTGCAACCCCTTGATGTTAGTGTGTTTGGCCCTTTCAAGAACTATTTCAGGTCGGAGCGTGCTGCATGGATGGCAAAGAATCCAGGGGTTGAGGTGAAAAGGTTTGAGCTAGCAGAGCTTGCAAGTAAAGCTTTTAAAAGGGCTTTGACACCATCAAATATCAAGGCTGGCTTTAGGAGGACAGGAATCTGGCCACTGAACTATGATGCTCTTATGCATGATATTGGTTGTAGCCAAGCGTTTCATGTGGATGGTCCGGAAGAAGGGAATGTCCAAACATGTGTTGAAGTGCAAGAAGTAGATGACCAAGATGATGTTGTTGCAGCTGGTAATATGATTTCCCTGTCTCAAGGACAGTTATATGCTGAAGATGATGAAACTGTATGTGAAACACAATATAACAATGAACAAATTCCTAGTAACATGGAGATTGTTCCACCAACTCAAGAACATCAAATTCCTGTTGCTGATATTGCTAATGATATTGTTGAACATGCAGTTGACAATGACCAATTGACATTGCCAAGCTAAGTAACCCCACCTTCATGGCTAGCAGAAGCAATGATCAATATGAATGCACATAGTGTCTCAGCAACCAATGAAGAAAGCATGAACATGCCCTCACAACCAGCAGAATTGAACAGTGAAATTGTTCATTTTTTTGTGGACAATAGATCAATGGAAGAAGATGAAGGACATAATGAGGCATCAAATGAAGATAATGATATGGTTCAATCAGTTCCAACAGATACTGAAAGGGAAGTACCAAGCAATGACATGCAGGTGGGAGGGGTGGAGAAGACACTTGGACGGTTCCTAAAGCTACCAGTAGAGAGAGTATCAATGAGAAAAAAGCAAGGTGCACCGGGTAGTCTTCGTCTGGGCCGAAGCTCACAGCTACTCACCTCAGAGGACTATATAAACCTGTTAGTTGAGTCAGAAAAAAAGAAACTTGAAATGCAAGAATTAAAACAGAAAAAGAAGGATATGGTCAAGGAGAAGAAGGCAGCAAGGATTGTTGCAGCACAACAGCAAGCAGAAGAAAGGATTGAAAGAGATAAAGCAAGGCAAGTTAAGGACCAACAAAAGCAAATGGCAAGACAGGAAAAGGAAAAACGAAAGGCACAACAAATGCTTGAAAAGGAACAAGGGATGATCAACGATACAAGAATAGCTGATGAAACCAGGATTATTTCAAACTCATTGGACTCCATTGCAGATAATACACCATTATTCCAAGATCTCATAAACATTCAAGTGCCCCACTATCAAACCGAGGGTTTACCCACTTGCCTTGTTCCTACCAGAGCTGGTGTCAATTCTCTGTATGCTCATTACACACCTCCACTTAATGCAGGGGTCAGTAGTGCAAATGTGAGGTATGGGTACTCAATACCTCCATGGTTGGAAGCTGCAAATTGGAATAAATCATATGGCAACAATCAACCATTTCCTAATCAGCGCTTGACTGGTAGGCCAACCTACCTGGCTCAAGAAGGTAACTCGGGGAGTTTTGGCACTCAAGATTCTCAGGGCCATAAAGAACAGGGGTGTCATATGTTTTCGGTTCTAACCACATTATGATGTGGATTTTGGATGGATTGTATCTTTTTCTTGGCACAACAACATTTTGGCTTACAACCTAGTAGTGATTTCTTGTGGCAACCTAAACGTGTGTTGATAAGAAATTTTCAATGGAATATGTCTTTCTGTAAAATATTAATTATGATAAAACTATTTCTATAAGTTATTCTGTGCGCACTGTACAAAGCTCTAAACTCACTTATGGCTCCAATAAGTGGACCGTTATAATGTGATGACAATGTTGGGCAAGTTTACAATCACTTAACACTGAATAGAAGTCTACACTCACAATTAGAAACACCTCATGCTCGCTTCTAATGTACGAGGCACTAGTAGTAAGGAACTCTATACTTAGCATGTTATTGATTGAATTAGAATGAATAAGAACTTTACATTGCTGGAAACTAGAAATACAATAAAGAACATAGTTATGATTTTTATCAATCACCTAGCTAGCCTATTTTTTTACTACTGCCCAACTTATAGAGAGCATGTGTTTTTATATGTGTCAGTAAAAATGATGGAAGTATCTAAATTAATCAAATCAGTTGATGAACAACTATGAGAATCATATTGTTCCATCTTGTTACATCAACTTTCCAAAAGATAGAGAAATTTGGGTGCACAGTAACCTAATCAGCTATATGACGAATTGTGGCTTAGTCATTAATTCTTTTCTAAGCACCTATTCACCTTTTTCATTTTCCTTCATGAGTAGATCAATTGTTTGACAATATGAGTGATTCACATATGACAATTGTTTGGTTAACTAATGAATTGTTATAATTGACGCAAAGTTACAACAGCCTTCTTAGAGTTGCAACAACAGTATTGAGCAAGTTGTAGCAATAACCATGTGCTATAAGTCACAACAATGGTGAGAGTCACACCAAGTAAGCAGAGGCGAGAGTCATAACAATAAGGGGTTAGATCGAACATATTTAGCATATAAATTTTATTAGAAACAAAAACAGTTATCATGTGATGACAGTGCTGGGCAAGTCCACAATCACTTAACACTGAATAGAGGTCTACACTCGCAATTAGAAACACCTCCTGCTCGCTTCAAATGTACAAACCATAAAAACACAAACGTTAACATGCAAGAATAACTCAGGTTATGTTAGCAAAAGTTTCCTGGCCAGGGTATGATGCTAGAGCCAACCAAACCAGAGAAACAGTTCAAAAACTATTAGAGTTAGAACAATTGATCTTGAAAGTTGCAGTAAATGAAATATAACAGTTGCAGTTAAGTGCGAGAAGAATTGCTGGAAATAAAGTATGATACTATGCAAGTCCACAATCACTTAACACTGAATAGAGGTCTACACTCGCAACTAGAAACACCTCCTGCTCGCTTCAAATGTACAAACCATAAAAACACAAACGTTAACATGCAAGAATAACTCAGGTTATGTTAGCAAAAGTTTCCTGGCCAAGTTATGATGCTAGAGCCAACCAAACCAGAGAAACAGTTCAAAAACTATTAGAGTTAGAACAATTGATCTTGAAAGTTGCAGTAAAGGAAATATAACAGTTGCAGTTAAGTGCGAGAAGAATCGCTGGAAATAAAGTATGATACTACGCAAGTCCACAATCACTTAACACTGAATAGAGGTCTACACTCGCAATTAGAAACACCTCCTGCTCGCTTCAAATGTACAAACCATAAAAACACAAACGTTAACATGCAAGAATAACTCAGGTTATGTTAGCAAAATTTTCCTGGCCAGGTTATGATGCTAGAGCCAACCAAACCAGAGAAACAGTTCAAAAACTATTAGAGTTAGAACAATTGATCTTGAAAGTTGCAGTAAAGGAAATATAACAGTTGCAGTTAAGTGCGAGAAGAATTGCTGGAAATAAAGTATGATACTACAACTACTCTATAAAGTACAAACAATACTCAGGTTATGTGAGCAAAAATTTCCTGGTCAGGTTATGATGCTAGAGCCAACCAAACCAGAGAAACAGTTAAAAAACTAAACTTGCTAAAATGAACAAAAGTAGTCATATCTACATGGAATGAAATCCCGAATTCAATGAAAAAGATACAATAGCAGGGACAATAAAAATGCAGCGTTTTTATCTATAAAGCAAACACAGTAACAAGGCAATTGAGAGCAGCTACAGAGAGTTTCGAGGGTTGGTCTGGGCACATTTTTGCGATGTTCCATTTTCTCTTTGTCTTTCTGCTCGGGGCCGGCTATGCAAGTCAATTGAGAGCAGCTACAGAGCGTTTCGAGGGTTGGTCTGGGCTCATTTCTGCGATGTTCCATTTTCCCTTTGTCTTTCTGCTCGGGGCCGGCTATGCAAGTCAATTGACAGCAGCTACAGAGAGTTTCGAGGGTTGGTCTGGGCTCATTTCTGCGATGTTCCATTTTCCCTTTGTCTTTCTGCTTGGGGCCGGCTGTGGGGCGAAGCCCTTCGCCGAGAATGGCACGGGACGGCCGAGGGCACGGGGCAGCAAAAATTACAGGCTAAAACAGCACAAATAGCATAGAATGCCATAGAATGCCGAGAATGGCATGGGACGGCCGAGGGCACGGGATGGCCGAGGGCACGGGGCAGCAAAAATTACAGTCTAAAACAGCTAAAATAACATAGAATGCCATAGAATGCCTAAAACCCTAAACCCATAGAATGCCATAGAATGCCTAAAACCCTAAACCCTGAAAAAAATGCTCAAAAAAATTACAGGCTAAAACAGCAAAAATAACATAGAATGCCTAAAACCCTAAACCCTCAAAAAAATGCTCAAAAAAATGCCATAAAATGCCATAGAAAGTTCACAAAATATCCTGTTAGAGTTGCTTGTGTTGAAAAACACAAAGTAATAGCTGGTAGGATAAAATCCTACCGGTTACAGGCTATGGATGGTCGCTGACCTCCCCCACCTTCCCCAGAGCTCGCCAGACCTTCTCCACACCTGCAATGTCCTTTTCCACACCTGCAACAGGAAGAAAAAAGCCATTAGAGATCAGAAAAACAACAAAAACAGCAGCGCAAAACAGAGAAATCCTATGTTACCTCAAGCTCGGTAGAATGGCGACCGACTCCTCCCCAAACAACAAAATCGCCGAATAAGACCACCACCAGAGAAATGCTAAACAACCGGCATTCCATGTTAAACAACTTGCATTTCATAACGACCAAGAAATCCAGGCGGAAAAGCACAAAAAAAGCAGAACCGCTGTCCCAACCAGAAACCATAAAACTCCATCAAACCTTCGCACCAGCACACGAATAAAAGACACTGCGTGCAGGTACACAAACCCTGCCAACCGAACAAAGCATTCCCCCAGCACACGAATAAACCACCATGTGTGCAGGTTATAGGGCCGTCCCGCGCCATCTTCGGCGGGGGGCTTCGCCCAACAACCGGCCCCGAGCAGAAAGACAAAGGGAAAATGGAACATTGCAGAAATGAGCCCAGACCAACCGTTGAAATGGCGCGAAGTCGGATTTTTATGCAGCGAGGTGATAGCCCACACATGGAGCTCCACGGTGGACAGGTGTCGTACCGGCTCCATGTGGGTTGACGCGTGGTAAAGTGACGTGGCGGGGAGGGCGCACACGTATTGGCGACCCTCCCCTAGTAAAGCCACAACAGAGGTTGATACAGATGGCGAGGCATTTTTAAGGAACGTCTGTGCTTGGTTGGCGGGAGACATGGTGATGGGACCATTCCATCACAGCAATCCACGTTGTTTTGGCGGGCGACAGCTGATACGGACAATCTGTATCGAAAACGCCAATCAAATTCGCCTCCCTGCACTACGCCCATTTCGCATTTATACACTGCGCCCTTGTTTTAAGGAACAAAAATCACAATTCCCAAAGGAAAAGTAAAATCCACAGTTCCCCGTTATCAGACGAGAGGGATGGCCGGGGTTTCGTGTGGGTCGCGCACGGTAGATACGACTCACGACAACGACACTTTTATCCTTTCTAAGCCCCCGGTAAATAACGCAGGTAGGGGTTAAACGCGTTCACGGTTTGGTGAATAAGTTGACAGTGACAACAACCGCTAAGATATGTACACCATTAATAAAATGTTACATCAAATTTAACGGAATGTTACAGAACAGATTAGATTTGACAGACGATTTCTGATGAATTTGATGTTGTCTTGACGGTAGTTGCAACATACTTGGTGGCAATAGGTAAACTCATGGGCGCAGTCTTCGAGTTTGACCATCATGCTCTTCTCTTTTCTTTTCTTATCTTCTTGGTTTTTGCTTTTGTACGGAATCCACGAGGATTTGAGGAGGACTGAGAATTTAATTTTTTAATGCAGTGCTCATGGCGGGATTCAGTATGGATTTGATGGGAAAGGAGTTCTGTGAATACATATGGAGTGCTGGAGGGCTGGTTGGTGTTGTTGTGATTAGCAGCAGATGGTTTTGAAGTAACAGGTCTCATTGATTGCTTTCATGAAGAAGATTAGGTGGCGGGGGCTGTATATGGCGCTGCTAGCTGTCTGAAATTCTAGTTTTTTTTGGAAGCATATATACAGTGGATATATTGTGGTTGTTGTTTTGTTGACAGTTTTGTGTTATGGAATGGTCTGTAGTTCGAAGTAAGAATATTGAGAGATGTGCACTTTATGGTGATGTTACTTGTCTCAGATCCTGGTTCTTGTTCAGTTGATTTGGATGTATATACAGTGAATATGCTGGACTTTTGTTTTTGTTGGTAATTCTGTATTCTGGCATCTTTTCCAGTTCAAAGTGACTGCGGTTTGTTTCGTGGTTTGTGAAGGATATGAATAGGAATGTAGGGATCCTGATAGGTTTTGAGTTGTCACCATCATTCGGTGTTTGTCGTTGTTATATCTATATGGCAAAATAATTTGTTGCTATCATTCAGAGTTTGTCGTTGTTATATCTATATGGCAAAATAATTTGTTGCTCCCACTCACTTATGAGATATGTTGGTAGTATAAATAAATGTTTTGTTTCATGATATTTTACATCTTTAGGCCAGTGGTGAATTCATTATTTTAAATATGAAAAAATGTTTTGAGTTTTATAATAATTTGTATATCCTTGTATATGTTCAAAATGTAATTAGTTTTGGTCTTTATAAGTGTGGTAATCATTTCAATATATATTTTATGTAACAAATTAATAAAGAAAAAAATATTATTATTAAAGCATGAGTTTCATGTTTATTATTGATGGTTTTTTAGGTAAAAACATGTTGTTAGGTTTTAAGATTTATTATCTTGAGTCAAAGGGGTCAGCATCATGTTTATAAGGCCCTTTCACAAAAATATATATTTGTAAAAAGAATTATTTTTTATTCTAGAAAGTCCTAGAAGCTCCAAAGTACAAGTTCGCCCTGGAAACCTCAAGTCCGGCTTAAGGAGGCAATTTGACCCTTTGAAAAGGCTATATAAAGACGCAATTCGACCTCATTTGAACATACTCACTTCACAAGTTTGATCTATTAAGAAAGAGTTTGATCTAAGGCAAGGAAGCAAGAAGAAGAAGAGTGACGGTCTCAAAAAAGGAATAAGGAACAAAAAACTCTACTTTTGGCTCTATCTCTCTCACACGTGCTAAGTTCTAGGGTTTTTGGTGCTACAGAAGGAGGTCGAAGTTGCAGGGCCGAGTTGCAGCAGGACAAAGTGCATAAACTTGTAGCTGGAAGGGAGGAAACCATGTATTGACCTTGTTGACCTTGGGAGAGTTGCCTTGCTCTAGAAAGGTCTCAGAAGGAGACTGGATTAGGGTTTCCAGAGAGGCTGCAAGGTCGAAGTTGCAACACAAGTTGTTGTATTGAAGCTAGCAGGTCAAAGTTGCAACTTGTATTGAAGCTGGCAGGTCGAAGTTGCAACTTGTATTGAAGCTGGCAAGTCGAAGTTGCACTATTGAAGCTAGTTGGTGGATAATCAAGGAAGGACTTGAAGAAGGGCTTACTTGGTACTAGGAGAGAGACTGGTCTAGGGTTTGGGTCTTTGTATCTCATTTGACGTAGATTCTAAGAAAAAAAGAGTTTCCACATTTTCCCCTTAGAGGGGTTTTGTCTTAGCTGAAAACCTAATATTTATGTCTTCTATTATTATAGTTTATATGGTTGATATTTGTTTGATAAAAAACCTAACTTAAAAGACACTAAAAAACTAATAAATTAACATAACTAAAAAACTAATAAACTAAAAAACAAATATTAAAGCTAGAAAAATAAAATTAATAGTTACCACTATTGATTTTTTTCAACCGTATAAGTGATGGATACTTTGCAAATAAAATATACATTATATTATGTTACAGAGGAAAAATACTAATATATGCATGCAAACGGTTGAGTGGACGTATGGATGGACTTTTCAAAAACAGAGATGTCTCAGCTTCCGGCAAAACTTGGGTGGTTTTCATCATGCTCAATCATTGTGTATTATAAAACACCTACGGGAAACATGCAACCTATCAATAGCAATTCTGATATATCAGTAAATCAGGGGCCACCTATGTATAGTTACAATCAGGACAAGGACATTTATACTTACAGGACAAAATACACTAAAAAGGAAAGGTTTTCTTTAAGCTTTGATGGTACGATTTGATTTGAATTCAAATAAAAAAAAAGGTAAATCCAAGAAATAGTCCCCAATCCCCTTCAGCAGCTACTAACTGCTTAGGTTGTTTTAACAAGTCAACATTTCTCAAACTATTGTTACAAAATCAACGCAATGCCAAGCAAGTAATAACAAACCACCATACCCAAACTTTGAATCATATCCACCTTGAAGCCATAACAGAGGCAACTGCCTTGCCCTTTCTCTAAATGACTGTTTGCTACTTACTTGTCGGTACTCCATTGGTGCGAGTTTTTTAATGCTAATTCTATAGGTTTAAAATTTGGTTAAGGTTTCCTTTAAGTTTTGGTAAGGATATGACTAGGATTCCTAGGAGCTCCCCTTTCTGTCTCAATGGTTGGTTAAGCAATTTAAAAAGGAAATAATGAATTTATAAAGTAGAAACCAACACTCTCATATCACTTATTAATTTGAAAGCTTATATGCAAAGGAGGCCACTTTTGGGAAAAAAGGTGCTCATATTTTACAACTTTATGTCAGTGGGACGAGAGCATAAGTGTATGATTGCCTTCTGCACACCAGGAGACCACACGGATCGAAGGATGTGGGCACCAATATTGTAGCAGAGATTTGCGAAAGGCTCTCTTGAGAAGAAAGCTTTTGGAAGCTGCTGCCAAGAATCAGACCAAAATTTGGCCATGCCTCCATTACGAATTTCCCAAAAATAATTATTTTGAATGATGTCTTTATTGTGGTCAGCTAAATTCCATATAGAAAAGCCTAGCTTGAGGTTGTGTCTACACAACTTTAGAGTCTATGTTGAGTCCTTGACTGTATTTGCTATCCCATATTAATTTCCAAAGATCTTGCTAACTCCTCGAATCCAAAGCCACCAGAGTTTCTCCCCTGACTCTGTTAAGCACCTTGGGATGTCTGAGTCAGTCCTCGTCTTGATTTGGGAAGACAGAGCCAACTCCAACCCACAACCGCCCACTTACATTCTCGGGCTGCTCCTACCCATAGGCATTGAGCGTTGGACGCCTTTCGGTGCAACTAGGACCAAAATTTTTAAATTGGTTGCGACTGAAGCATCGATGTGAGGAAAACTAATCTTACTGAAAGTCCAATTGTTTAGTTTGGAGAAATTATATCTAAAAGATCTATCTAGTGAATAATTTTCAAGGAATTCTCTAAAGGGGCAGATAAATGATCAGGAGAGGTAGTTACAAGAGGTTACTAAACAAGAATGAAAATGGAACTGAATACAACCACACAAGTAAAAACTCAAGATTTACGTGGTAAAACCTTGACAGAGTGTCAAAGAAACATCCACGGGGCAAGGGATTGGAATTTTTATTTAATCAATAAATGATTCTCAATTGCAATAGTTCGGGCATTCATCAGTTTTATATGAGCCTCCTCAGTTACATAACTGTTGTTTCAGTATAAAACTAACTTGTCAATAACTAATACAATTTTACCCAAATTTACATTAATTAGTTGTCAATTTCCAACAAACTCCACCTTGACAACAATTTTCCTAATCCCTTGCCCATGCCCATTCATCATCTCTTCTACAAGCCAAGAGAAGCTAAACACCATCACAACTTCTCTACTGTAACTGGCTTTGTGAATATGTCTGCACAATTCTCCCTATATGGACCTTTTGAAGAGCTACTTTTCTGCCATCAATCACATGTCTCAGAAAATGATATCTTATATCAATGTGCTTGGTTCTGTTGTGATACGCAGGATTTGTAGCTAAGTGAATAGCACTCTGACTGTCACAAAGTACATTCAATTTCTCCTGCGTCCTTCCAATCTCATCAAGTAGACACTTTAACTAGATTGCTTCTTTACTGGCATCTGAAGAAGCTATATATTCCGCTTCAGTAGTGGACAACGCAGTTGTTTCTTGAAGCTTTGACATCCAAATAATTGCTCCACCTGCAAGAGTAAAGACATAACATGTAGTAGATCTTCTTTTGTCCAAATCACCTGCATAATCAACATCTACATATCCGCAAACTGATCCTTCACTACCATTAAAGATGATGCAATGGTCACTTGTGCCTCTTAGATTTCGAAGCACCCATTTCATTGCTCGCCAATGTTCTTCACCTGGATTTGTCATGAACCTGCTGACAACCCTCTAACTACACATGAAATGTCAAGTCTTGTAGATACCATTGCATACATTAAGTTGCCTACAACATTTGCATATGGTACATGAGACATATATTGCTCTTCTTTACCAGTTCTAGGACTCAAAACTGAAGAAAGCTTAAAATGGAAATCTAATGGAACATTAACAAGTTTCACATTGTTCATACAGAACTTTTCAAGTACTTTCTCCACATACTTCTGCTGTGATAACCAAAGCTTACCATTTTTCCTATCTCTGTGTATCTCCATGCCCAAGATATGTTTTGTTGCTCCAAGATCCTTCATATCAAATGTCCTAGAGAGCTGAGCATTTAACCTGTTGATCTCTTCCATTCTTTTGCTTGCAATAAGCATATCGTCAACATACAAAGCTAATATAATGAATATTCCATTGAAACTCTTGAAGTATACACAATGATCATACTCACTTCTAATAAAGTTATGGCTCACAATGAAGGAGTCAAACTTCTTGTACCATTGTTTGGGAGAATGCCTCAGACTATACAATGATTTCCTGAGCTTGCAAACTAATCTTTTGCTGCGACCTTGTACAAAACCTTCTAGTTGTTCCATATATATATAACTCTTCATTCAAATCACCATGTAGAAAAGTTGTTTTAACATCTAACTATTCTAACTCAAGGTTAAGTAATGCAGTTAGTGCCAACACAGTACGAATAGAAACAAGTTTTACAACTGGTGAAAAAATATCATGAAAGTCGATACCTTCAACCTGAGAATACCCTTTTGCTACCAGTCTCACCTTATACCTTTCAATACTTCCATCAACTTTCCATTTCAGTTTGAAGACCCATTTGCATCCAACAACACTTCTCCCTTCAGGAAGTTCTACAAGATCCCAGGTATTGTTCTTGGCTAAGGAATCCATTTCTTCTTCCATAGTCATTTTCCATTTTTCGCTATCTGTATCATCTACTGCTTCCTGATAACAAGAAGGTTCCCCATCTTCAGTAATCAAAGCAAAAGATGAAGCAGAATCTTCATACCTTTTTGGAGTTTTTCTTTCCCTTGTAGACCTTCTTAGAGTGATTGGTCGTTGAACTGGTTCAGAAACTTCAAAAACTTCCTTTGTATCTTTAACACCTTTTTCTCCAAAAGTCTCTTCTTCCTTTTGACTGTCACTGAAAGGTCTAGCCTCCAACTGAATTTTTTGGTTTGGCGATACCTGTTCCTGTTCAATTCTTTCAACATTTGATTTTAAAAGAGAAGATTCATCAAATGTTACATCTCTGCTAATGACTCTCTTTCGTGACGTAGGATCCCACAACCTGTACCCTTTCACCGCATAGTCATACCCAACAAAGACAACATTTCGATTTTGGATCTAATTTTGAACGTTGATTTTTAGGAATAAGAGCATAAGCATAACAAACAAATATCAATGTGAATAATCACAAGACTGACCTAACCAAACTTCTTCAGGAATTTTACATTTAATTGCTACTCAAGGTGATCTGTTAACTAAATAACAAGTAGTGGACACTGCTTCTGCCCACAAATCCTTTTGCAGGTTAGCATTGCTGAACATGCTTTTGGCTCTTTCCATAAGAGTCTGATTCATACGTTTAGCAACACCATTTTGCTGAGGAGTATAAATAGCAGTTTTGTGTCTAACAATTCCTTCAACCTTACAATATTGTTCAAATTATATTGAAGTAAATTCACCACCATTGTTAGTTCATAAACATTTAATTGATTTGCCTGTTCTTTTCTCTACCATTGCTTTAAATTGTTTAAATATACTAAATACATTAGCTTTCTTTTTCAGCCTAAAGACCCAAACTTTACAGGAGAAATCATCAATAAACGTTAAAAAAGATAGAGCACCTCCATATGATACAACAGGAGATGGTCCCCATGGATCAGAATGAATATAGTCTAAAATATCTTTATTATTATGATTTCCAGTTTTAACTCTCTGTTTACACTGTTTTCCATACACACAATGTTTACAGAAATCCAACTTCAAAGATTTCAGATCAGGAAGTGATTTACGTTTCATCAGTACCTGAAGACCTTTCTCGCTCATGTGACCCAATCGCTGATGCCATAGGCGAGTACCTTCTGTTGTAGACTTATAACCATCCGAATCCAACACTCCCAAAGAAATCAATTTTTTCTTCATTTCAAGTACATGTCTAACACTAGTTAATGTTCTAACTGTGTTATCATATATTTTAATCCTGATATTTCCCAACCCAACAGTATGACATGTTACATTATTACCCATAAACAGAGAACTACCATTTACATCTTGATATGAAGTAAACCAATTTTTGTGTGGACACATGTGATGAGAAGCACCAAGTCTTACAGCCAACTTTCAAAACCCTGAGAGACATTACATACGGGTAAAGTTTCATATACCATACATAATTCTTCTGTAGATAAAATTTCGTCTATCATACATGAATCAACCTGATTTGCTTCCTTCTTTGGGTTATTAGATTCTTTTCGTTTCCAACAGTCTTTCTTAAGGTGTCCAATTTTGTTGCAGTGCCAACATTTTGCCTTACACTTCTTTCCCTTTGATTTAGATCTGGAAGACCCCCTTGTTTTTTCTCCTCTTTCCTTTGACCATCCTCTAGCTATCATGGCTTTTGGTGCAGCTGTTTCAGTACTGGATTTCCTTCGTACTTCTTCAGACAAGAGAGCTCCCACAACTGATTCAAATTTCAAAGAATCAGTGGTGCTCAAACTGATTGAAGTTACGAAGTGGTCCCATGACTCGGGCAGAGAACACAACAAGGTTATAGCTTTGTCTTCTTCCTGAATTTTAACTTCCATATCTGATAATTGGCATATAAGTGTATTAAAAACATTTAAATGCTCTGCAACTTTTGAACCCTCCTTCATTTGAAGACTGTACAATTGTCTTTTCAAATAAATTCTATTGGTTAACAACTTTGTCATATATAGTTTTTCCAGTTTTTCCCATAAGCCTGAAGTTGTACTCTCTTCAACAATGTTGAAGAGAACTTCATCCGCCAGGCATAACCTGATGGTACTGAGAGCTCGGGCATCCAAGTCCTCCCAGTCCGAATCTTTCATGCTAGCAGGTTTCTTATTTTCCCCTTGTTGCACCAACAAATCCCTAACTTTCAGTTTCCAAAGAGCAAAGTTGCTCAGGTCGGTGAATTTCTCCACCTTGAGCTTTGCATTTGTCATCTTGGCCATTTCTTTCCTCCTAGGGTTTCGGTCTTTCAACTAGGGTTTCTTTAAAAAAAAAATATTTTGATTGTCTTCTTCCAACAAAGGATTTTCCAAGTTTTTAATTTTTCCTACTTCAATTTTTTGGAAAAATTTCACAAATTCCCCAACAAAAAAAAAAAATCAGAATTTTTCTTTCCCAATTTAAAATTGACTTAGAAAACCTACAACATCTTTCTGAAAATTCCTTTTGTTTAATTTCAGTTTCCTGAAAGAAAAATCTTTGTTCTTCGATTTAAAGAAACCCTTTAACAAACCCTGAATTTATTCAACAAATTTTGCAAAAAAAAAATACCCGGCCTTCCAAGATGATCAGGTAGAGGGTCCTCTTCGACGGGTAGTTTTCACGCAGCTTTCACCAACGTCTTCCTTCTTGCAAACTAGTTTACACGCAGACTCCAGTTCTGGACAGGGCGAGCAATGGTAACACGCAGGCCTCCTCGATGAAATATTGCCTCTGGACAAGCCAACAAACACACACAGGCTACGCAGCAGCACATAATGGCCTACTTGCTTCGGTTCTGCTCGACGGCCTTGGGCAAACAACAGCTCCTCGCTCCGCTCCGGTTCTGAACAAAACGCAAAGAGCAGCTCTGGCTTCCTCGACAGATGGCAACATGCAACAAATGGGCCTCCTGGCCAGTCCATGCAAAGACACGAGCTTTGGCTTCCTCAACTAGCACGCAGAGGGCACAAGCTTTGGCTTCCTCGACTAGTACACAGAGGGCACGAGTTCTGGCTTCCTCGACAAGTGTGCAGAGGCACTTTGGCTTCCTCGACAGAGTGTTGCCTTCCTGTTCTCCTCGACGCAAACCATCAATTCTTTCAGCAGCGTTCGCCTCCAACTCAACTCAACTGCTCTGATGCCATTTGTAGTTACAAGAGGTAACTAAACAAGAAAGAAAATGACACTAAATATAACCACACAGTAAAAACTCAAGATTTACGTGGTAAAACCCTGACAGGGTGTCAAGTAAACATCCATGGGGCAAGGGATTGGAATTTCTATTTAATCAATAAATGATTCTCCATTACAATAGTTTGGGCATTCATCAGTTTTATATGAGCCTCCTCAGTTACATAACTGTTGTTTCGGTATAAAACTAACTTATCAATAACTAATACAATTTTACCCAAAATTACATTAATTAGCTATCAATTTCCAACAGGAGAGAGGTTGGGAAGAAACACAAGAGATGGGCGAGATGGGTTTGAATGCCCTGATGGGTATTTAAGAAGAAGATTTCGGACTTGTTGGGGTTGATTTTAGTACTAAAGGTTAGCATGAAGTCATTCAAAATTTGCTTGAAAGCCAAGGCTTCTTGCTCCCACTTGTTGTTTTCTTTTCACATAGGGAGTCAAAATTCTACATAGTCATTGGTCCAAGCTTGCAACGCTCATTGTTTCTCTATACCAAAAAAATTTCTCAATGCTCACAGGCTTTTTCAATGCATCTACAACATTCTTTAAAGTGTCCACTTTTACAAGCAAAACATTTTTGTCTTCAACCATATCCGTCACAAAGTGATACTGCACATCAATGTGTTTTGTCTTTGAATGATAAGTAGGGTTCTTTGCCAAGAAAATTGCACTTTGGCTATCACCATAGCTAG